>JAKOGI010000065.1:0-600000 GCA_029747015.1 Carnegiea gigantea
TTTTAAAAATATTTGAATCTACGCTAAACCCAGTTTTTAAAATCGTTTTTCGTTTTACTTAATTGAATCCCAAAGTTTAAACTGAAATGTTAATTGCGGGACGTTTCGATTCAGATTTAGCCTAGTCTTTAGCAGGTACGGGATCGGGATTCAGTTGAATGATGTTATTGAGTCACAAAAAAAAAAAAAAAGAAATTGAAAAGGGGGAAGGGGGAACCGAAGTCGGGCAGAACCCGACCCCCCCTGCACGCTCTCGCTCTCTCTCTCTGCCACGCTCTCTCTCTCCCTCGCTCTCTCCAGTCACCGGTCGCCGCCTGGCGTCACCGCCGGCCGTCACGTGTCGCCGGCGAGAGGAGGAGCTGTCTGGCCTCACCCACGCGTCGCCAGCCACCCAACCATAGCCAGTTTTCCTTCCCCCACGTCACACGATTGAGTCAGCTCTCCAACCACGCGTCTAACGCCTAAAAACCACCACCCACTTGCCGGATTCCGGCGAGCCACGACCCTCTCCACCTCCTCTATAAATCTGGGGTCGAATTCGACCCCAGACAACCCCAAACCGCGACCAAAACGAAGCTACGGTTTCGGGTTCTGGGTATAGCTGAACCAAGGACGAATTCAAAAGGGTTTGGGCGTGAATTACTGCCAATTGAGTGGGTAATTAAGCGGTTTCAGGCGAGTGATTCTCCTCTCCTAAGTTGTTATTGTTATTTTCAAGTATGATTTCAGCAGAATGATGTTGCATGTCAGATTAAGGTTAGCTCAGTAGTTAGAAATGTCAGAGATTGATTGAAAATGTGATGCCTGGTAATTTCAAGCCTATTTATGCACGCCCAAACCGCACAAACATACCTTGCTCACTGCCGTCAGTATGCATGTTTTGAAACAGTAAATTTTCAGCTTAGAAATGCACATGAATTGTTATAGGCTGTAACCGTACTTTCAATAATACCTGAATTGATGCATGTGCAAACTCGCTGCCTGATCATAACTCGAATCATGTTATGCTAAAACGACTTAAATAGGCTTGAAATGTAATTCCGAGGCAATGAATGCCTCTTCGAATCGATACGTGTTAAATCGCGCTTGAAAAATGACTTTAAAATGAATTATGCCTAATTAATGAGTTATAGTTTAAAACGGAATTAAAATCGAAGTTAATTTAACGTATTTAGCTTCTATTCAAGTTAATGAGTTATAGTTTAAAACGGAATTAAATCGAAGTAATTTAACGTATTTGGCTTTGCGATTCAAGTTAATGATTTATATTTTAAAACGGAATTAAAATCGAAGTTAATTTTAACGTATTTAGCTTCGATTTCAAGTTAATGAGTTATAGTTTCAGAAATACGGAATTAAAATCAGAAGTTAATTTAACATATTTTCGTCGATTCAAGTTATTTAGCTAATTTATGAAAATGATTAAAAAAAACCAAGTTAGTCTAACTGTTTAGCTCCATTCCGAATTGGACTGAGCTAATGTTTTTTGTGTGTAACGAAATAAATTGTGATACCCTTTTAGTACTTTGTGGCAGGGGAATTTACTTCGAAATGCATTGTTGTTGTTTAGCTGGAATGGTCTCTGATTTACTGATAAAGTATCGTTGATTACGAATAAATGTGGCTATTTGCACGTTTGTTGTAACGCTCCGCTGAATGATGCTGGTTGCTCAGGTAAGGGCCTAAACTCCCCTCTCTTTTTCATAAGCTAATACGATAAGATGATGTGACTAATAAATCGATGAATCGAGTTGGTAGTTGGATGGTTTGAGGAAAGAATTATGAGCGATCGAGGTCTTGTGGTACGGTGCTTGTGAGGAGGGAGTTCGGGTTATGAAATTACCGGAATCGTGTGGATTGCGAGGCCATGTGTGGCTCATTGTGTTGAAATGATTACGAAGTGTTTGAATGTGATGTGTGTGTTTCCCTTTCCTTGCATATTTAAAATGTAACATGTGTATGGAAGGGGGATGTTTTGAGTAATGACTTTTCATGTGTTTTAAATGAACAATAGCCATGTCTAGTAACGAGCTATGGCCTATTTTAGCTATTTAAATAGTATTTGGGAGGAATCCCTAAAACGTTTTTAACAAAAGGGAGATGGGAATTATACGTTGAATGATTTTATTGTTTAAAACGGAAAATTACTAGCCGTTATGGCCGATACGCTTTAAGTGGCTAAGATAATGTGCTGCGGATAATATGATATGATGTAATGTTAACCTAGGGGATAAGTCCGGATAAACCCTAAAGGCCCTGACGAGGGTTAATGTAATGGTCCGATATGTTGTATGTAGCCATCCCGGGAGTAAGAGCTTAAGCATGAGCGTTAGGTCTCACTATGGGGTCGAGAATAGTTCTCACCCAATCTGCACCCTGTAATGATCTTAGGCCACAAGTATTTTCCCTTATGAATGAAAAATGTAGTTGGCAATTGCCGTCTTAAATGCTTTATGAAAAGAAAGGTTGAAGGTCAACTAATAGTCGATTGAAAGAAAGATGAGCTGTCGTAGTACGACTAATATGAATGAAAATGCTTTGTTTTATGTGATCTCAAGTAATGTATGGTCAAGTTCTCATGTTTACTCCAGATAGTTACGTTTGCATCAAGTCATTATGTTGCGTTAAGTAACTATACTTAGAAAGTGCATGTTGGACGAATGAGTATTAATACATCTCACAATCCTATGATGCCCATCCTTAACATGCCAACGTTCCTCGCATGAAGAACACTTTATGTTAATAATATGGTCAAGTGCCCCTAATGTGTATCGCATAGCTCAACGTAACTTGAATACCACGTGCACATTAACAAATGCACACTAAAGGTCATAGAACTTGGAAAAGGTTTACTTTAGGAAGTGGAGGGGGCACCCATTGAGCACATAGTGACTCACTCCATTTCCTTTCCCCTTTTCCCCCTTCCCAGGTAATGAATGAAAGATTGTGCTTGCTGCTTGCTTACGGACATCCAGTCTTCCAGAAAGTGTTCTTATGTTGCTGCTGCTTGCTGAAGCTTCCATGTCCTTCTTTGTTAGATGTAATGTAAAGAGTAAACATGTAGTTGGCTCTGGACTATCTGCGAACCATGTAACTGTATGACTGTTGTAAAGGCATAAGCCTCAACCGCGAGTGTGTGACTCGCTGGAAACTCCTATTTCCTTTTTGAATTTTAGTTGTAATGATACAGGTACCCTACAAATTATAATGTAAATTATGGAAATGTTGATATTACAGACGGAACTCTGCCGGATTCGTCCCAGGTTTTCCTAACCTAAGCTAAAGTTGGGTAAAAATTAAGAAGAAAATTAAAAGAAGAAGAGCCTTAAGGGTCTCCCTCGGGGGATCCTGGCGGTGTGACATCCCTGGTAGGTAGTGGGGGTGTTACATTGGGTTGAGGCTTATGCCTTTACAACAGTCATACAGTTAGTTACATGGTTCGCAGATAGTCCAGAGCCAACTACATGTTTACTCTTTACATTACATCTAACAAAGAAGGACATGGCAGCTTCAGCAAGCATCAGCTACATAAGAACACTTTCTGGAAGACTGGATGTCCGTAAGCAAGCAGCACGCATAATCTTTCATTCATTACCTGGGAAGGGGGAAAAGGGGAAGGAAATGGAGTGAGTCACTACGTGCTCAATGAGTGCCCCCTCCACTTCCTAAAGTAAACCTTTTCCAAGTTCTATGACCTTTAGTGTGCATTTGTTAATGTGCACGTGGTGTTCAAGTTACGTTGAGCTATGCGAGACACATTAGGGGCACTTGACCATATTATTAACATAAAGTGTTCTTCATGCGAGGAACGTTGGCATGTTAAGGATGGGCATCATAGGACGTGATTGTGAGATGCATTAATACTCATTCGTCCAACATGCACTTTCTAAGTTTAGTTACTTAACGCAACATAATGACTTGATGCAAACGTAACTATCTGGAGTAAACATGAGAACTTGACCATACACTACTTGAGATCATATGAAACAAGGCATTTTCATTCATATTAGTCGTATTACGACTGCTCATCTTTCTTTCAATCAACTATTAGTCGACCTTCAACCTTTCTTTTCATAAAGCATTTAAGACGGCAATTGCCAACTACATTTTTCATTCATAAGGAAAATACTTGTGGCCTAAGATCATTACAGGGTGCTGATTGGGTGAGAACTATTCTCGATCCCATAGTGAGACCTAACGCTCATGCTTAAGCTCTTACTCTCGGGATGGCTACATATAACATTTCGGACCATTATATTAACCCTCGTCAGGGCCTCTAGGGTTTATCCAGACTTATCCCCTAGGAAAACATTACATTATATCATATTGTCCGCAGCACATTATCTTAGCCACTCAAAGCGTATCGGCCATAACGGCTAGTAGTTTTCCGTTTCAAACAATGAGATCATTCAACGTATAATTCCCATCTCCCTTTTGTTAAAACGTTTTAGGGGTTCCTCCCAAATACTATTTGAATAGCTAAAATAGGCTATAGCTCGTTACTAGACATGGCTATTGTTCATTTAAAACACATGAAAAGTCATTAGTCAAAACATCCCCCTTCCATACACATGTTACATTTTAAATATGCAAGGAAAGGGAAACCCACACATCACATTTAAACACTTCGTAATCATTTCAACACAATGAGCCACACATGGCCTCGCAATCCACACGATTTCGGTAATTTCATAACCCGAACTCCCTCCTCACAAGCACCGTACCACAAGACCTCGATCGCTCATAATTCTTTCCTCAAACCATCCAACTACCAACTCGATTCATCGATTTATTAGTCACATCATCTTATCGTATTAGCTTATGAAAAAGAGAGGGGAGTTTAGGCCCTTACCTGAGCAACCAGCATCATTCAGCGGAGCGTTACAACAAACGTGCAAATAGCCACATTTATTCGTAATTCAACGATACTTTATTCAGTAAATCAAGTATAATTCCATGCTAAACACAACAATGCATTTCGAAGTAATTTCCCTAGCACGAATGTACTAAAAGGGTTCAAATTTATTTCGTTTACACACATAAAACATTAGCTAGTCCAACTCGAATGGAAGCTAAACACGTTAGACTAACTCTGTTTTTTTTTTAATCCATTTTCATAAATTAGCTACATAACCTGAATCGAAGCCAAATATGTTAAATTAACTTCGATTTTAATTCCGTTTGAAACTATAACTCATTAACTTGAATCGAAGCTAAATACGTTAAATTAACTTCGATTTTAATTCCGTTTTAAACTATAACTCATTAACTTGAATCGAAGCTAAATACGTTAAATTAACTTCGATTTTAACTCCGTTTTAAACTATAACTCATTAACTTGAATCGAAGCTAAATACGTTAAATTAACTTCGATTTTAATTCCGTTTTAAACTATAACTCATTAATTAGGCATAATTCATTTTAAAGTCATTTTTCAAGCGCGATTTAACACCTATCGATTTGAAGAGTCATTCATTGCCTCGGAATTACATTTCAAGCCTATTTAAGTCGTTTTAGCATAACATGATTCGAGTTATGATCAGGCAGCGAGTTTGCACATGCATCAATTCAGGTATTATTGAAAGTACGGTTACAGCCTATAACAATTCCTGTGCATTTCTAAGCTGAAAATTTACTGTTTCAAAACATGCATACTGACGGCAGTGAGCAAGGTATGTTTGTGCGGTTTGGGCGTGCATAAATAGGCTTGAAATTACCAGGCATCACATTTTCAATCAATCTCTGACATTTCTAACTACTTGAGCTAACCTTAATCTGACATGCAACATCATTCTACTGAATTCATACTTAAAATAACAGCAACAGCTTAGGAGAGGATGTTCACTCACCTGAAAGTGCTTAATTACCCACTCAATTGGCAGTAATTCACGCCCAAACCCCTTTTGAAATCGTTCTTGGTTCAGCTACACCCAGAACCGAAACCCTAGCTTTGATTTGGTCGCGATTTTGGTGTTGTCTGGGGTCGAATTCGACCCCTAGATTTATAGAGGAGGTGGAGTGGGCAGTGGCTCGCCGGAATCCGGCACGTGGGCGGTGGTTTTTAGGTGTTAGACGCGTGGTTGGAGAGCTGACTCGTTCGTGTGACGTGGGGGAACGAAAACAGGCAGTGGTTGGGTGGCTGGCGACGCGTGGGTGAGGCCAGACAGCTCCTCCGCTCGCCGGCGACACGTGACGGCCGGCGGTGACGCCAGGCGGCGACCGGTGGCCCGCGAGAGAGAGAGAGAGAGCGTAGCGCAGAGAGAGAGAGCGAGGTGCGAGAGGAGGGGGGTCGGGTTCCGCCCGACTTCGGTCCCCCTTCCCCCTTTTCAATCTTTTTTTTTTTTTTTGTGTTGACTCAAATGACATCATTCAACTGAATCCCGATCCCGTACTTGCTAATGGTTAGGCTAAACCCGAACTGAAACGACCTACAATCAACATTTCAGTTTAAACTTTGGGATTCAACCAAGTAAAACGAAAAACGATTTTAAAAACTCGGTTTAGCGTTGCTTCAATAATTTTATAAATAAGTAGCGTCAATGATAACATTAGTCAAATAATCGTCCCTTTTATTGAAACTAGTCGTTAAAAACTCACACGGTCAATTTAATACTTTCGTCGGATAACAAATTAAAAGCAACTGGTAAAATCAGCAACTAAACAGTTAGTCGGTGATAGCACGAAAGCATGGCCCTTACACTCTCCCCCCCTTAAAAGAATTTCGTCGTCGAAATTTGCTCACCTGGTGAAAATAAAGCGGGATATTTCTCACGTATTTCGCTTTCTAACTCCCAAGTCGCTTCTGCCACCTTGTGATGTTTCCATAACACCTTAACATAGGGAATGCTCCTATTTATGAGCTTCCTTTCCGTCTTCTCCAAAATCCGGATGGGTTCTTCTACATAGGTAAGATTTTCCTTAACTTGTAGGGGTTCATATCGGATGATATGATTCGGATCCGGAACATATTTCCTGAGACTGGATACATGGAATACATCGTGGATGCCTTGCAATGAGGGTGGTAAGGCCAATTGGTATGCAACCGATCCTACTTTCTGCAAGACTTCAAACGGTCCAATGAACCGTGGGCTTAGTTTCCCCTTTTGTCCAAATCTTATGCTCCCCTTGAGTGGGGACACTTTCAGAAATACATGGTCTCCAATCTCAAACTCCAGTGGCCTTCTCCTATTATCCGCGTAGCTCTTTTGTCTACTTTGCGCAGCTTGCAATCTCTGGCGGATGGTCTTGATTATTCCGATCGTTCGATCGATTAAGTCAACCTTGGATGGTTCCCTTTCTCCTATTTCATTCCAACAAACTGGAGTTCTGCAACGTCTACCGTATAGCGCCTCGAAAGGAGCCATGCCTATACTGGCGTGGTGACTATTATTATACGCAAATTCAACCAGGGGCAAGTTATGATCCCAAGTTCCAGCAAAATCGAGGGCACAGGCTCTCAACATATCCTCCAGAGTTTGAATAGTTCTTTCAGATTGACCGTCCGTCTGAGGATGGAAGGCCGTACTTAATCGTAATTTTGTACCCATTGCTCTTTGAAACCCATGCCAGAAGCGAGATGCAAACTTGGTATCGCGATCTGACACAATACTGAGTGGCACACCATGCAGTCTAACTATCTCCTTAATGTATAGGTTAGCTAGTTGCTCAGAGGTGAAAGTGGCCTTGATGGGCAAGAAGTGTGCAGCCTTGGTCAATCTGTCAACTATAACCCACACACCGTCGTGTTGTTTGATGGTTTTTGGCATTCCAATCATGAAATCCATGGTGATGTGTTCCCATTTCCACTCAGGAATTGGCAAGGGTTGCAGTAAACCTCCAGGTTTCTGATGCTCGGTTTTCACCCGTTGGCACGTAAGGCATCGAGCCACGTACTCTGCGATATCCCTTTTCATGCCATTCCACCAGTAATGGGTCTTCAAGTCATGGTACATCTTCGTACTCCCAGGGTGTACAACAAGTGTGGAATTGTGCGCCTTCTTTAATAATTCCTCCTTGAGAGCTGTTATGTTCGGTACACACAGTCTATTCCCATACCAAAGTACCTCATTTCGGATGGAGAATTCCTTGTTCTTTCCCTCTTCCATGCCTTTCTTTGTCCTCATAAGTTCAGGGTCATCCTTCTGCTGTTGTTTGATCGTTTCGATCAATGGCGAAGAGACTTGGAGCGCTGTCAAGTAGCCTTGATTTCCTCGCAGTACTACCTCTATTTGTAGCACGTCGAGCTCCCTTAGGAGTCTCTTTTCTTGTGTAAGTAGACAGGCTACAGACCCCATGGATTTTCTACTCAGTGCGTCAGCAACCACGTTTGCTCTTCCAGGATGATATTTGATCTCCATATCATAATCCTTAAGGAGTTCTAGCCATCTTCTTTGTCTCATGTTTAACTCTTTTTGAGTAAAGATGTATTTCAAGCTCTTGAGGTCAGTGTATACTTCACACCTTACTCCATAGAGGTAATGTCTCCAGATTTTCAAGGCAAATACCACCGCGGCCAATTCTAGGTCATGTGTTGGATAATTCTCTTCGTAGGGCTTCAATTGGCGAGAGGCATAAGCAATAACTCTATCTTTCTGCATTAATACACAACCCAGTCCTTTCTTGGACGCATCACTGTAGATTACAAATCCTTCATTGCCTTCAGGTATCGCCAATATTGGTGCAGATACCAAACGTTTCTTTAGCTCCTGAAAGCTATCTTCACACTCTGGGGTCCATTCAAATTTAGTGGCCTTCCGAAGTAGTTTGGTAATAGGTAAGGCTAGTTTTGAAAATCCTTCTACAAACCTTCGATAGTAGCCAGCTATACCTAAAAAGCTTCGCACTTCGGAGACGTTTGTTGGTCTTGGCCAGTTTATAATGGCCTCCACCTTTGCCGGATCCACCGAGATGCCATCTTTGGTCACTATGTGTCCCAGAAATTGCACCCTTTCTAACCAGAACTCACACTTTTTAAGTTTGGCATATAATTTGTGCTCCTCTAGGGTTTTCAGCACCATTCGCAAGTGGTTTGCATGCTCTTCCTTGGTCTTGGAGTAAACCAGGATATCATCGATGAACACCACTACAAATTTATCTAGGAAGGGCCTAAGGACTCTGTTCATCAAGTCCATAAAGAAGGCAGGAGCGTTCGTTAGTCCGAACGGTAACACCAAGAACTCGTAGTGGCCATATCGAGTGCGAAAAGCAGTTTTAGGCACGTCCCCCTTCTTGATCTTCAATTGATGGTACCCCGATCTCAAATCAATCTTCGAGAACACCGAAGCACCAGCCAATTGATCAAACAGGTCATCAATTCGAGGAAGTGGGTATTTATTCTTAACCGTTACCTTGTTTAGTTCTCGATAGTCAATACATAACCTCAAACTCCCATCTTTCTTCTTCACAAATAGTACTGGTGCTCCCCAGGGTGAAACACTAGGCTGAATTAACCCCTTATCTAGTAGCTCTTGCAACTGAGTTTTCAACTCCGCCAATTCCGCAGGTGCCATTCGATAAGGTGCCTTGGATATTGGAGCGGTTCCAGGCACTAGTTCAATGGTGAATTCGATTTCTCCGTCGGGTGGTAGCCCCGGTACCTCTCGAAACACCTGTGGAAATTCCCTCGCTACCGGAATCTCACTCAAGTCCGGCTCCTTTAGTTCTGCGACCTCAATTGCACACTAATAGCCCTGACATCCTTTCTTCAACATTTTGAGTGCTTGCATAGCAGATACCGTTGGAATGGTTACTTGGTGGCCACTTCCCTTAAAGGTTACTCTTTCTCCGTTGGAGGCCGTGAAGGTAACCAGCTTTCTCTCACAGTCAATAGTAACTTTATGTCTCATTAACCAGTCCATCCCTAGAATAACATCCCAACCTTGTATATCCAACTGTATTAGGTCTACAGGGAGAGTTCTCCCTTCCAATTGAATAGCACAGTCTTTAAAGACAAGGTCGGTATAGTAAGCAGACCCTAAGGGGGTAGTCACACATAATTGTACATCCATTTCACTGGGCTTGCTAGCGAGTTTCTTTGCAAAGGTAGGATTTACAAAAGAATGTGTGGCACCTGAATCAAATAAAACATAAGCATAAAGATGTTTAATAAAAAGGGTTCCTGATACGGTGGCAGTGAGGTCCTCCGCCTCACCTCCTTCCAAGCTAAACACCCGGCCGCCTGCTTGCGGCCTTTTTCCACCTCGTTTGCCTTCTGAAGTTGCATTCACAGGAGGTCGGCCTCTTTGTGGAATTGGATTAGCCCCCGTGCCTGAACCTTGTGTACTGTTCTGCCGATTCCACCCCTTTTTGGGGCAATTTGCAATTTTGTGGTCCGTAGATCCACACCCATAGCATTCTTGTGTGCCATATCGGCACCGACCAGAGTGCATACGCCCGCATTGGTTGCAGGGTTCCAGCGCCTGCCTTGGTATAACTTGTTTTCCTTTTCCCCGGTTGTCGAAATTGCCGATCTTATTGCTTCCCTGGGTACTGGACCCTCCTTGATTAAACTTTCTTTTTGCTGGGCCAATCTGACGACTTTCCTCTTCGGTTTCAGCCATGACTCGGGCTATTTTCACCGCCCTCTGGTACATCTCCTGGAAGCTGGTGAAAACATGCCCAGCTATCATCCGCTTAATGGGTCCTTTAAGACCTTGCTCGAAGTGGTCCATCTTCATTTCTTCAGTTGCGACTTGATTAGGCGCAAAGCGACTAAGCTCGTTAAACTTCGTCGCGTATTCTACCACACTCATTTGGCCTTGTTTCAACCGTAAAAATTCTTGTTCCTTTGCCCTCTTTACATCTCGTGGGTAATACTGAGCATCCATCACAGTTTTTAGTTGTTCCCAAGTTAGAGCTGGTTCACCCGCTCGAGGTTTGACAGTGCCCCACCAGAATTCTGCTTCCTTTTCGAACTGATGGGTCGCTAGACGTACTTTAAAATTTTCGGGGCAGTCCATTACTTCAAACAAATTCTCCATCCTTCTTAGCCATTCCTCATAGGCAAGAGGATCTGTTCCACCACTAAACCTTGGTGGTCTCAACTTATTAAACTGACAAATCATCTCCAAGGCGGTTGGTGCCGCCATCTGTTCCCTTCGTGGAGGCATTGGCTACACAGTCGTTTATGCAAAGTTGCTTAGTTTTTATTCATAAAAATAGATTGTCAAAAGCATTTAAAACATAGTACAACATTAAACAGAATGTACAGAGCTTTAAGTATTCGTGCGATCCTATTTTGGTCGCACGAATCACTTCTCAAAAAAAAATGCGCTTTCACGAATCACGAAATATCGGGTATCACCATGTTTATTCATTTTCAAACGCACATTAACCAAGTTTTATTTAAATACAATGCACACATTGGCGACTCCAGGCTACACATAGCCCCTATTACCACCCTAATTACCACCCGAGGAACCCTCTTCAGGGGGATCATCTGCCGTTGGATCATTCGAGCCCTCAGACTCAACTGGGGCTAGTAGGTCCCATAACACAAATGGTGGGGAGTACTCCACATCAGGTGCTCCATCCACCAGTTCTCTCATTCTGAGCATCGTGGCTTGCCAGCCCCGGGGGTATTGTGCACCAAAGGAATCTATCCAACGTGCCCATAGAGTGGCTACTCGCTTGTATCGTCTTGCCTGAGGGTTTTCTGCGAACAGAAGTCTCATTTGACGATGTTCAATCTGATTTCTCTCTACTATTGTGATTGGTAGTTGTTGGGTAGCAGCAGGAGCAATTAGAGCCGTATTGATCATTTGCATGGCAACATCGCTCCTTCCCAAGGGGGTACTTCCTAAGGAATCCACCCGTCCTTCTGCTAACATCAGGAAATCCACTAATCCCCGGAAAGTAAACGGAGTATAAGCTCCCCTGCGTACATGAAATAGACGGAGGATTGAGGTGACCTCGCCCCATCTTCCCGTGCACGGCATCGTTCGGATGAACTTGTAAGTCCAGTGGTTTTGGGTGACCCGTAAGGGTCCCCTCTGGTTACTCCTAATCATTGCTTCCCAAAAGAAAACCGCATTCCACGCGGCCAGCCAGAATGGGAGGTACTCGAAATCATCAATGCTAAACACCATCCTACACCACCACACGAGATTAGACATGAACTAAGAAGCACGCATTTGAATGGGAGTCCTAAACCATGTTCTAGTTTGTGTCCTCAAGTAAGCACGTAGTAGGCTCAAGTAAACACTTTAAGGCACATAATTTCACAAATTGACACTCCTAAGGTCACATCTATATGCATATGCAACCTATGGCTCTGATACCACCCAATGTAACACCCCCACTACCTACCAGGGATGTCACACCGCCAGGATCCCCCGAGGGAGACCCTTAAGGCTCTTCTTCTTTTAATTTTCTTCTTAATTTTTACCCAACTTTAGCTTAGGTTAGGAAAACATGGGACGAATCCGGCAGAGTTCCGTCTGTAATTTCAACATTTCCATAATTTACATTATAATTTGTAGGGTACCTGTATCATTACAACTAAAATTTCAAAAAGGAAATAGGAGTTTCCAGCGAGTCACACACTCGCGGTTGAGGCTTATGCCTTTACAACAGTCATACAGTTACATGGTTCGCAGATAGTCCAGAGCCAACTACATGTTTACTCTTTACATTACATCTAACAAAGAAGGACATGGCAGCTTCAGCAAGCATCAGCTACATAAGAACACTTTCTGGAAGACTGGATGTCCGTAAGCAAGCAGCACGCATAATCTTTCATTCATTACCTGGGAAGGGGGAAAAGGGGAAGGAAATGGAGTGAGTCACTACGTGCTCAATGAGTGCCCCCTCCACTTCCTAAAGTAAACCTTTTCCAAGTTCTATGACCTTTAGTGTGCATTTGTTAATGTGCACGTGGTGTTCAAGTTACGTTGAGCTATGCGAGACACATTAGGGGCACTTGACCATATTATTAACATAAAGTGTTATTCATGCGAGGAACGTTGGCATGTTAAGGATGGGCATCATAGGACGTGATTGTGAGATGCATTAGTACTCATTCGTCCAATATGCACTTTCTAAGTTTAGTTACTTAACGCAACATAATGACTTGATGCAAACGTAACTATCTGGAGTAAACATGAGAACTTGACCATACACTACTTGAGATCATATGAAACAAGGCATTTTCATTCATATTAGTCGTATTACGACTGCTCATCTTTCTTTCAATCAACTATTAGTCGACCTTCAACCTTTCTTTTCATAAAGCATTTAAGACGGCAATTGCCAACTACATTTTTCATTCATAAGGAAAATACTTGTGGCCTAAGATCATTACAGGGTGCTGATTGGGTGAGAACTATTCTCGATCCCATAGTGAGACCTAACGCTCATGCTTAAGCTCTTACTCCCGGGATGGCTACATATAACATTTCGGACCATTATATTAACCCTCGTCAGGGCCTCTAGGGTTTATCCGGACTTATCCCCTAGGAAAACATTACATTATATCATATTGTCCGCAGCACATTATCTTAGCCACTCAAAGCGTATCGGCCATAACGGCTAGTAGTTTTCCGTTTCAAACAATGAAATCATTCAACGTATAATTCCCATCTCCCTTTTGTTAAAACGTTTTAGGGGTTCCTCCCAAATACTATTTGAATAGCTAAAATAGGCCATAGCTCGTTACCAGACATGGCTATTGTTCATTTAAAACACATGAAAAGTCATTAGTCAAAACATCCCCCTTCCATACACATGTTACATTTTAAATATGCAAGGAAAGGGAAACACACACATCACATTCAAACACTTCGTAATCATTTCAACACAATGAGCCACACATGGCCTCGCAATCCACACGATTTCGGTAATTTCATAACCCGAACTCCCTCCTCACAAGCACCGTACCACAAGACCTCGATCGCTCATAATTCTTTCCTCAAACCATCCAACTACCAACTCGATTCATCGATTTATTAGTCACATCATCTTATCGTATTAGCTTATGAAAAAGAGAGGGGAGTTTAGGCCCTTACCTGAGCAACCAGCATCATTCAGCGGAGCGTTACAACAAACGTGCAAATAGCCACATTTATTCGTAATTCAACGATACTTTATTCAGTAAATCAAGTATAATTCCATGCTAAACACAACAATGCATTTCGAAGTAATTTCCCTAGCACGAATGTACTAAAAGGGTTCAAATTTATTTCGTTTACACACATAAAACATTAGCTAGTCCAATTCGAATGGAAGCTAAACACGTTAGACTAACTCTGTTTTTTTTTAAATCCATTTTCATAAATTAGCTACATAACTTGAATCGAAGCCAAATATGTTAAATTAACTTCGATTTTAATTCCGTTTTAAACTATAACTCATTAACTTGAATCGAAGCTAAATACGTTAAATTAGCTTCGATTTTAATTCCGTTTTAAACTATAACTCATTAACTTGAATCGAAGCTAAATACGTTAAATTAACTTCGATTTTAATTCCGTTTTAAACTATAACTCATTAACTTGAATCGAAGCTAAATACGTTAAATTAACTTCGATTTTAATTCCGTTTTAAACTATAACTCATTAATTAGGCATAATTCATTTTAAAGTCATTTTTCAAGCGCGATTTAACACGTATCGATTCGAAGAGTCATTCATTGCCTCGGAATTACATTTCAAGCCTATTTAAGTCGTTTTAGCATAACATGATTCGAGTTATTATCAGGCAGCGAGTTTGCACATGCATCAATTCAGGTATTATTGAAAGTACGGTTACAGCTTATAACAATTCCTGTGCATTTCTAAGCTGAAAATTTACTGTTTCAAAACATGCATACTGACGGCAGTGAGCAAGGTATGTTTGTGCGGTTTGGGCGTGCATAAATAGGCTTAAAATTACCAGGCATCACATTTTCAATCAATCTCTGACATTTCTAACTACTTGAGCTAACCTTAATCTGACATGCAACATCATTCTACTGAATTCATACTTAAAATAACAGCAACAGCTTAGGAGAGGATGTTCACTCACCTGAAAGTGCTTAATTACCCACTCAATTGGCAGTAATTCACGCCCAAACCCTTTTGAATTCGTTCTTGGTTCAGCTACACCCAGAACCGAAACCCTAGCTTTGATTTGGTCGCGATTTTGGGGTTGTCTGGGGTCGAATTCGACCCCCAGATTTATAGAGGAGGTGGAGTGGGCAGTGGCTCGCCGGAATCCGGCACGTGGGCAGTGGTTTTTAGGTGTTAGACGCGTGGTTGGAGAGCCGACTCGTTCGTGTGACGCGGGGGAAGGAAAACAGGCAGTGGTTGGGTGGCTGGGACGCGTGGTTGAGGGGACCAGGCGGTTCCTCCTCTCGCCGGCGACACGTGAAGGCCGGTGGTGTCACCAGGCGGCGACCGGTGACCGGCGAGAGCGAGGGAGAGAGAGAGCGTGGCAGAGAGAGAGAGCGAGAGCGTGCAGGGGGGTGGGGGTCGGGTTCTGCCCGACTTCGGTTCCCCCTTCCCCCTTTTCAATTTCCTTTTTTTTTTTTTTGTGACTCAATAACATCATTCAACTGAATCCCGATCCCGTACCTGCTAAAGACTAGGCTAAATCTGAATCGAAACGTCCCGCAATTAACATTTCAGTTTAAACTTTGGGATTCAATTAAGTAAAACGAAAAACGATTTTAAAAACTGGGTTTAGCGTAGATTCAAATATTTTTAAAAATAAGTAGCGTCAATGATAACATTAGTCAAATAATCGCCCCTTTTATTGAAACTAATCGTTAAAAACTCACACGGTCGATTTAATACTTTCGTCGGATAACAAATTAAAAGCAACTGGTAAAATCAGCAACTAAACAGTTAGTCGGTGATAGCACGAAAGCATGGCCCTTACAGGCTCGACCTTACCTTTTAAGTCAAGGGATTCTTTTTCCAGCTCAGTCAATTTAGTGGAACAAGTCTCTTCTTTCATGAGTAGAGTTTCTTTAAGCACATTGATGTTTTCATGCAAGGTAAGAGTTTCTTTGTTAACTTCAAGTTTTTCTAATTTTAGGGTTTCAATTTCAAGTTCTAGATCTTGAACATCCCTTTTTAATTCAGCACATATATCCATTATAGTCTACACTAATTTCTCAAGAGTTGATTTATTTAGACCCCGTACCTTATTCTTGAGTTGAGTCAGACTGTCTATTGATCCATCATCTGAGTCAGTGTCACTTCTTGCCATGAGTGCTACATCAGATTCCCCAGCTTCAGACCCTTCCTCATCCTCGCTTGAGTCTCCCCAGGCCGCGAGCATAGCTTTTGAGAACCTTTTCGCTGAGCTGCTTACACCCTGTTTCCTCCCTTGTTTTCTAGGGTGTTCGGGTTCTTGTTCTTCCTTGTGTAGTGGGTAGTTTCTCACAATGTGGTCCAGTTTGCCACACTTGAAACACCCAGAGAACTGTTCCCGAGAGGTGTTCTTGGCCTTGCTGAAGTCCTTCCTTTTGCTATTTTCTTTGACTTTCTTGAAGAACTTCTTGAACTTTTGAGTGATCATGGCAATCTCCTCCTCATCAGAATCAGAATCATCTTCTAAGGCCTTTAGTGCAAGACCTCGATCTCTCTTTGTCTCATCTTTCTGTTGAGAATTTTTCCTAAGTTCATATGTTTGGAGGTTGCCAATCAGCTCATCTAGGGTGATCTTGTTCATGTCTTTAGCTTCTTGGATGGCCGTTACTTTCGCTTCCCAAGAATGAGGTAAAATTCTTAGGATCTTCCTCACCAATTCTTCGGTGGTGAAGGATTTTCCCAAGGATTTTAGCTCATTCGTTATGTGAGTGAAGCGAGTGTACATGTCCATCACACTTTCACGATCACCCATCTTAAACAGCTCATATTTTCTCATAAGCAATTCAATCCGGGATTGCTTTACTTGATTGGTCCCTTCGTGAGCTACTTGCAAAGCATCCCAGATTTCTTTGGCCGACTCACATTCAGATATGCGAGTATATTCATCAGGGCCTAGGCCAAAATATAGAAGCTTCTTGGCTTTAGCATTCTTCTCCATCATTTTGTAATCTTCAGTATTGAATTCTTTAGGCTCCTTGGGGATTGACTTTCCATCTTCAGTTATTTTCTTTGGGATGAGTGGTCCATTCTTAATAAGCATCCATAACTCGTAATCCTTAGCTTGAATGTAGTTTTCCATTCGGTTCTTCCACCAACTATAATGTTGACCATTAAAGTATGGTGGTCGAGTTATGGATTGACCTTCAAGCATGCCTTGTGGGGTACTCATCTTCAAGGATCTCTCAAGGTGTTAGCCTTTCAAAGGAGAACCTGCTCTGATACCACTGACTGATTTAGAGAGTACACAACCACAAGAGGAGGGGTGAATTATGGTGTTCGATTTTCGCAATATGCTGGCAAACAGTCGTGAGACCCTGTTCGCACAGACTGTTTCTGAGTTGTGCAGAAGCGAAAATTCAACAAAATTAAGTGCGGAAATAATGCACACAGGATTTTTATGTGGAAACACCTCTAGCCCAACTGAGGTGAAAAAACCACGACCTACCTCCTGTAGGATTTACACACTTCACTAAATGGGCTAAACACGTTACAATAGTAACACACTTTGTTACAACTTGTAACACATGTAACCGTCTTCCCTAAGACAAGTTACCCCACGTCCAAAATCCCCTTGATTTGGACACACACTCAACTCACTTTTGTGAAAGAAGAGTATAAAGAAAAACACCCTATTACAATGCTTCTCAACTAAGCTAATATAGGGTACAATGAAGTCCTAGTATGCCAACTTTGAAAGCTCAAATAACTCACTCACTGGACACGGTTTTCTTTTGAAACTTTTAAGCTCATGAACACTGAATTTTTGCCTTTGAAAACCGATGCTTCTATCGTTCTAAGAAGCGACTTTATATAGTGCTTGGAAAAACAATTCCTCAAATTTTTGGAAACTAAAATCCCTAAAGAATATAGAATTCTTTAGCCACAAGGGATGAGGAAGCATGAGCTGGAAACACTTCCTAAACCGTGTGCATAAGGCGGTGATTCTCAGCAACTAGCCCATGTTTTTCTCAACAACCTTATCCACTTGCCAAAAATTGGATATTCTTTTTATTCAAAAAGATTTTGCAAATCCCCTTAGATTTAAATAACTGTTTTTAGGATAAGGGGTAAGATACTCCGTAAAAAATCTTTCTTGCAAATCTTTGAAGAAGCTGCTCAAAATCCAAAAGATAAAAATCGTGCAAAACAGTTTTTTGCAGCTTATTCTGGAAACACCCTGACCGTCCTGTTTCCAGAATTGTTTCGAAGGGTGATCCGAAGTATTTTCCAAAAACGCAAAACCGTTTCAAGTAAGTGGTAAGTTAAGACTTTCTGATTAGCATATTAACAGGAGTCTAAAAATATAAAACCAAATTAAATCAAGACATCTTGTTGTAACCACTAGTCATCTTGTAGAGAGACGAATCTGCTGCAAACACTTCACAGAACCTGTTCCTCACGGCTGCACTTATATCCTATGCTTCAAACACTTCACAGGACATGTTTCAAACACCTTACAGAGCCTGTTCCTCATGGTTGTTCTTACATCACTGACTTGAGTACCTGTTCTTGATAAACCATTAGTCAAGCAGTTTTAATATATTGAAAAACAGCAGTAAGACCCTGTTGGTAAAGCCTGCTTGGAACAACAACACAACCACAACACTTGGATTTGTTATCATCAAAACCTTATACATTCTAACACATTTGTTCTTCATGTGGCTAACTTGAAAGGCTCACGAAGATGTCCAAACTCCCTTAACTACTCAATCATGCTGCTAGGGATGGATCAGATTATTGGAAAGAAAGTAACCACCAAATGCACCAATTAGGTGCAATCGGGCATAATACAGGCATTATTTAGATGCCACATCTCCAATGTCAAAAGTAGGCATGATCTGGATTTTCATATGTGGGTGGAAACCTCAGGATGTCCCCTAACTCCTCCAAGTGGAAATATAGAATCGTGACTTCATTTGGTGGTCCAAAACCTTAGGAACCTCAGATCGATTAGAACCGGGTTCTAGCCAGCATAGTTTGTAAAAATGACCTGGTTCCCTAACTTGCACTTGACTTAACTTGGCTTTCACAATTGGACCAGGTAGATAACATCTTGGGGAACTAAGATATGTAAAAATTTGGGGCTCAGACCTCATGGAGGCCTAAGTAATTAAGAGCATAAAACCGGGTTTAAAAACTATTTTGAACCCGTATATGTCTACTTGATCCCCTTGTAAAATGTGAGCGATTCTTCGGACCTTGGAAGTTGAATTAAGACTTATTAGACTTGTTTGAGCATCCGCATGGTCTTAAGTAGGTAGGACTCCATCGCTAATGCCAAAAAAGCAAGCTGAAATCATAGGAGAGTCTAAGAAGAATCCGTTAGAGATAGAGGGATAATTATAAGCCAAACTCTTACTTGGATTCATCTCTCACCATAAACTTGAGTTTTGGGCCCTTATGCTTAATTACGATATAGATATCACCACCTTATCAAGGGTTATAACTCACTTGATTACCACTCTAGCCAATCTAGTTAGAGATAACTAAGTTAAGTATTTAGTTTAAGTAAGGAGCAATGCTCTGTTTCTTTCTTCCAAAATGTCAAAACTGATTACAGAAGTGAAGGACACAACCTCTTATAGCCTACCATCCAAGCACTCTGTTGAATATATTTAGTTTTGATGATAACAAATCCAAGAGTAACATATTTGTCTAAGTAATGTTGTTCCAAACAAGCTCTCCAAACAGGGCCTAATACACCGTTGTTCCTACACCGCTGTTTGTGATATTTTATTAACCTGGTGGCTAAATGTTGAGAACAAGTCTTAGGAATAGGTTCCGAGCTTCAGTGACACAAGATCAGCAAACAACACATGGTTTAAGTCTTGAGGAACATTCAGCTACACAAAATCACCCAAGGAATCAAGGTGACCAAGGTGTTTTGGAGCAGCATATTCACTCTTGACAAGACAACTAATTCTTACAAGGAGTCTTGGTTAATTTAGTTTTTATCTTTTAGACTCTTGTTAATATGCCAATCTTGAAAGTATCATTTTTAGCACTTCTTGAAAACGGTTTTCGAAAAGTTACTTTGGGACACCATTTCCAAACAACCCTGCAAACAGGGTGCCTAGGGTGTTCTAAAAAACTACAGCAGCTACATCAGTCTTATCCGGAAATTTGCTTCGGTTGGCTGCCAGATCTAAAAAGATTTGTTTTGAATTTGGAAAAAAAAAATTGCAAAACCGTTTTTGCTAAAGATTTCTCTTGAAAGATTCTTATCCCTTATTTTTAGGTCTTGATTGAATTTGGGATAAATCAAGATTTTATCCTTTTCAAGCTAGATTACTCGGCCAAGATATTTTAAGAAAATCTTCTCTCCTCTCTTAGCCGTTGGAAATCTTTGGTGAATCTTCTAAGCGACTAAAAATAGAGGATTTTCCCTATCTTTTGAAAAGAATAGCCGTTGGGTTGTGCGTTTAAATATTGAAATTCTCTCTCCCATTTGATAATCCGGTTTTTACAAAGAAGTAAGAGATTCTTAGAGCTAAATTTCAAAGAGAAAAAACGTGAGAAGATTGTGCTTAACTCAGCTTTCAATTTCTTGGCATAATAGGACCTCATTGTACCTTACATCTGCTTAAGTCAGAAGCACCCCAATAAGGTATTTTGTACCCCTGTTCTTAGAACAGAAAGTGAATGAGTGTGTCCTCAGTCATGTGGACTTTGGACGTGTCCTATCTGGTGAGATTGGACGTGGTGTAACCTGTCTTAGGGAAGAAGGTTACGTGGGTTACAAGTTGTAACAAGGAGTGTTGCTTTTGTAACGTTTTCAGCCCGTTAGTGAAGTGGTTAAATCCTACACGAGGTAGGTCGTGGTTTTTCACACCTCAGTTGTGCTAGAGGTGTTTTCCACGTAAAAATTGTGTGTGCTTTATTTCCGCATTTATTACTTTGAATTTCGCTACTGAATCAATTGAGAACAACCGCTACAAACAAGGCGTAAGGTTGTTTGTGATTTACAAACAATCTCTGCAATCAAGTGCTACGGTTGTTTGTCAGTTATTAGGCGAAAATCGACCACCACAATTCACCCCCTCTTGTGGTTGTGTACTCTTGGAATTCAACAAGTGGTATCAGAGCGGGTTCTCTCAAAAGGGCTAACACCTTGAGAGATTCTGAAGATGAGTACACCACAAGGAATCCTTGAAGGGCAATCCATTACTCGTCCACCCCATTTCAACGGCCAGCATTATAGTTGGTGGAAGAATAGGATGGAGAACTATATTCAGGCAGAAGATTATGAATTATGGATGCTCATTAAGAACGGGCCCCTTGTTCCCACCAAGGTGCTTGAAGATGGTAAGAAGGTTCCCAAGGAACCCATAGAGTTTGATGGTGAAGACTATAAGAAAATGGAAAAGAATGCCAAGGCCAAGAAGCTATTATATTTTGGCCTAGGTCCAGATGAATATACACGTATCTCGGAGTGTGAGCCAGCTCAGGAGATATGGACTGCCCTCCAAGTAGCTCATAAAGGAACAAGTCAAGTCAAACAATCACGTATTGAGCTACTTATGAGGCAATATGAGTTGTTTGATATGGGTGATCGTGAGAACGTGATGGATATGTACACACGCTTCACCTACATAACAAACGAGCTAAAATCCCTGGGAAAATCCTTCACCACAGAAGAGCTGGTGAGGAAGATTCTAAGGATTTTGCCTCGGTCTTGGGAAGCAAAGGTGACAGCCATCCAAGAAGCTAAAGATATGAACAAGATCACCCTCGACGAGTTGATTGGCAATCTTCAAACCTATGAACTCAGAAAGAACTCACAACAAAAAGAGGAGCAGAAGAAGGATCGTGGGCTTGCCTTGAAAGCACAAGAGGATGATGACTCTGACCTTGAGGATGAAGAGATGGCCTTAATGACAAGAAAGTTCAAGAAATTCTTCAAAAAGGTCAAAGAAAACAGCAAAAGAAAAGACTTCAGTAAGTCCAGAAACACCCCCCGAGAACAGTTCACAGGGTGTTTCAAGTGTGGCAAACCAGATCACATTGTGAAGAACTGTCCACTACTTCGAGAAGAGCAAGAGCAAGAACACCCCAGGAAACAAGGTAGAAAACAAGCTGCAAGCAGTTCTGGGAGACGATTCTCGAAGGCTATGCTTGCTGCCTAGGGAGATTCCTCTGAGGATGAAGGTAAGTCTGAAACTGATGAAGGTGCTGTAGCTCTCATGGCACAAAGTGACACGGATTCAAATGATGAATCAACAAATAGTCTTACTGATCTCAAGAACAAGGTACGTGGTCTCAATAAAGCAACTCTCGAAGAACTTCTGTATACCTTGATGGATACTTGTGCTGAATTGAAACGAGATGTCCGAGACCTAGAACTAGAAAATGAGATCCTTAAAAATGAAAAACTGGGCTTACATGAAAATATTAATACGCTCAAAGAAAACCTCTTTATAAAAGAAGGAGATTATTCTCGAATGGAGGAAAAACTCTTTGAGGTGGAAGGAATGGTTGAGTCCTTGCTCAGGGAGAACAAAGGTTTGCATGCTAATATAGAAAAACTGGAAACCGAGCTTATCACAACCAAGTGCTGGAACAAGTCCTCACAAGCCCTTGATTGGTTAAACACTCACCACAGTCGAAACAAAAAGGGACTTGGATATAAGCCTAAACGAACAGTTTACCCAATTCATAGAAAGTATGTGGGATTACCTGAAAACATTGTTTGCTTTCATTGTGGTAAAACTGGTCACTATCGATATTCATGTCCTCTGAGAAGGTATGTCATTGAAAAAAATGAAAGGTATGTGAAACAAATCTGGATTAGAAAAGATGAGCTTTACTTGTCTAAAAGAATGGGACCCAAGTGGATCTGGGTTCCCAAAACTAACCTGTGATTTGTTTTGCAGGCTGAAGTGAGAGAGAACAACCCCACAAACAACCCAGCAAACAGGGTAAGAAACACCCTGTCAAACAGATCAGAAAACAACCTTGAAAACAGGCAGCTGTGGTATGTTGATAGTGGGTGTTCGCGGCATATGACTGGAGAAAAATCAAACTTTCTCTCACTTACAGCTTCAACCGGTGGGAGCGTGGCTTTTGGCAATGGCAAGTCTGGGACAATTGTCGATGTAGGTAGCATTGGTAAAACTCTCTCCCTTCAATTGATAATGTGCACTTAGTTGATGGTTTAAAGCATAATTTACTAAGTGTGTCCCAACTGTGTGACAAGAACAACCTAGTGGTGTTCTCACGAACACATTGCTTGGTTGTCAATGTCAACACAGGAGATGTCGTATTAAGGGGGAAGCGACACAAAAATGTTTACAAAGTATGTATTTCCACTCTTTCCCAAAACAACCTGACTTGTTTGAGTGCTGTGAATGATGACATAATGCTCTGGCACAAGCGACTAGGTTATGTAAGCCTTACTCTTTTAAACAAACTAGTTTCAAAAGACCTGGTTATTGGACTACCTTCCATCAAATTTAATGGTGACAAGGTATGTGAAGCTTGTGCAAAAGGCAAACAAGTTAGATCTTCTTTTAAATCGAAAAAATGTGTAAGCACTACCCGACCTCTAGAATTATTACACATTGATTTGTGTGGTCCCATGAGGATAACTAGTAGAGGTGGGAAAAAGTATGTGCTTGTTGTAGTGGATGATTACTCTCGATTTACTTGGACCTTGTTTTTGGCATCCAAAGATGAAACCTTTGAGAATTTTATTGCCTTTCTCAAAAAGGTTGAAAAGAGAGTAGGACACTCCTTAATTAGCTTGAGATCTGATCATGGAACTGAGTTTGAAAATGCAAGTTTTATCAACTATTGTAATGAACATGGTGTTGATCATAACTTCTCAGCTCCAAGAACACCCCAACAAAATGGGGTGGTTGAGCGCAAAAATCGCACCCTGGAAGACATGACCAGAACAATGCTTATTGCTAGTGGTCTTCCTAGGTATTTCTGGGCAGAAGCATTGAACACCTCATGTTACATTATAAATAGATGCATGATCAGACCCATTTTGAACAAAACTCCTTATGAACTTTTCAAGGGCAGAAAACCCAATATTACGCACCTAAGAACATTTGGTTGTAGGTGTTTTGTGCATAATAATGGGAAGGATGCCTTAGGAAAGTTTGACCCTAGGAGTGATGAGGCAATATTTCTTGGCTATTCTTCTCACAGCAAGGCATACAAAGTCTTTAACAAAAGGACCTTGTGTGTTGAGGAAAGTGTGCATGTGCTTTTTGATGAATCTAACTTGTTGAGTGAGAATGATGCACAGGAAGATGAACTTGAATTAGTCTTGTTCGAAAAGAAGTGTTGCTCCAAGATAAACGAGGTAAGAACACCATCGAGAAAACAACTCCTGAAGGTGTTCGTCAGAACAACAGGCAAGGTGAACACCAAACAGGGGGAAACACCGTTGAACCCTGTTCGGGACCATGTTCTTCAGGAACAGGCTTACAAACAGGTGCAGAAACAGGCTTAGGAGATGATCGTAAGCTTGATATTACGACTAGAGTAGAGCATGGGTCTGTGGATCCTCTTACTCCACGACCACGAAAGTACCATAGTTCGCACCCCCTTGATCAAATTCTGTCTGATATTAACAGTGGAGTGCAAACTAGGTCTAAGCTTAAGAATTTCTGTACTTTCTATGCTTTTCTCTCTAATATTGAGCCAAAGAGTGTGAATGAAGCTCTTGTAGATTCAAATTGGGTCACGGTAATGCAAGAAGAGCTCCATCAATATGAAAGAAACAAAGTATGGCACCTTGTACCTAAACCTGCAGAGAGAACAATCATTGGAACCAAGTGGGTGTTCCGAAACAAACTGGATGAGTCAGAAACAGTCACTAGGAACAAGGCACGGCTGGTTGTTCAAGGGTATAATCAAGAAGAAGGGATCGATTATGAAGAAACCTTTGCACCAGTTGCTAGAATTGAGGCTATTCGAATCTTAATAGCCTTTGCAGCTCATATGGAAATCAAGCTATATCAAATGGACGTGAAAAGTGCATTCCTCAACGGATACCTTAAAGAAGAGGTGTATGTCAAACAACCCCCTGGTTTTGAAAACAGTGAATTTCCTAACCATGTTTTCAAACTTGACAAAGCTCTTTATGGCCTAAAACAAGCTCCTAGAGCTTGGTACGAACGGTTGTCAAGTTTTTTAATTGAAAATGATTTTAGAAGAGGCAAGGTAGACAATACCTTGTTTCTAAAATCTAAGGGGGAACATTTATTGATTGTCCAAATATATGTTGATGACATTATATTTGGTGCAACTCATCATGATTTATGCAATGAATTTTCAAATATGATGAGGAGTGAGTTTGAGATGAGCATGATGGGTGAGCTTAACTTTTTCTTAGGCTTACAAATCAAGCAAACTCCAAACGGCACCATGATCCATCAACAAAAGTATATCAAGGAGCTACTTAAGCGTTTTGGGATGGAGTTGGCCAAACCTGTAGACACTCCTATTTCTCCTTCAACCAGGTTGGTTATGGATGATGGGAGTCCCTCAGTTGAGGAGAAACTCTATAGGGGCATGATTGGGTCACTCCTATACCTAACCGCTAGTAGACTAGATATTGTTTTTAGTGTTGGTTTATGTGCCCGTTTTCAGTCTAATCCTAAGGAAACTCATCTTAAGGCTGTGAAACGGATACTAAGATATTTGAAACATACACCCAATTTAGCCTTATGGTATCCTAGAGGTTGCAATTTTGATCTTGTTGGATATGCTGATGCTGACTATGCTGGATTCCTAGTTGATAGAAAGAGTACCTCAGGTATGGCTCACTTTCTTAGACCTTGTTTGGTATCTTGGGCTACCAAGAAGCAACATTCTGTTGCCATGTCCACAGCAGAAGCTGAATATGTTGCAGCAGCTTCATGTTGTGCTCAACTGTTGTGGATAAGGCAACAGCTTAAGGACTTTTGTGTTGACACTGGATGCATTCCTATTTTTTGTGATAACACAAGTGCAATAAACATTGCCAAAAATCCATGTCAACATAAAAGAACAAAGCATATTGACATTCGACATCATTTCTTGAGAGATAATGTTGAAAAGGGTTTAATCTCTATGAATTTTTGCACAACGGAAAATCAAATTGCTGATATATTCACTAAGGCACTAGCTAGAGATCAATTTGAGAGAAATAGACTGGAACTAGGGTTGGTGAGAACACCCTGAGATACCTGTTTCTAGAACATGAACTGGGTTTGGTAAGATCAACCTTTACACCCTGTTCTCCCCCCCTATTTGCAAATCTTATTAACAACGGATGTGATTGCATACACTCGAATTGCGTGCATTTTGTCTCTACTTATCCACTTAGTACAGCATAAGGGGATGTACTGGAGCTGCCTTAGTACCATCAAGTCCAATCAAGATTAGATGGCAAAGAACATGCATAACGAACAGAACAGGTACGCCCCTTGGTTGCTCGATGTGTTTTCTTTCCTTCCCAAGGCACAAGCTTTTAATGCTCACACCCGTTGCAAACCGAGAAATCTTCTAAAGATTTTGGGTGCTCTCTCTCTCTCTCTTTATATGCCCTGTTCTCAGTTCTGCCGTTCATCTCGCACACAAGCAAAACCTGAAAACCCTGTAACAACCTTAAACCCTAATCTCTCTCTTCTAGCAACAATGGCTCCCAACAACTCCTCTCAATCAAAAGCCCTCGTTCTTGCGTCCTCAATCCCTGCTCCCCCTCGCCCAATCCTGTACAAGCCTTTCAAATTCCTGAAAAGCTTGTCCCTACAATCAGTGGGAATGGGGATGGATGATATTCCTTTCGAGTGTGGAAGGGAATTGGAGTTCCTTGTAGGGACAATTGCTTGTCCCATTAAAGTCGAGTCAGAGGGTACACTATCGGGGTCTCAAGACAAACTCTTAGAAACCCCTGAAGGGTTTAATTTTGAGCCCTGTTCTTCTGGGTTGTTTCCTGACACAGCGACAGAAACAGGGGCTGCCTCTGTCGAAGGTGTGTATGTGGAGGATCTGAATGTCGACTTCCAAGGGAAGTCGAATGAGACATCAGAGGAGAGTTTAGAGAAGGATTCTCTCCCTGAGGCTGAAACCCCCACTCCGGTCGCTCAAACTGGAGAGAAAAGGAAAAGGGTGAAAATAGTGGCCAGGCGTAGCAGAACGCCAAGAACAAGGCCACAACCAAGGTCTCAGCCCTCTCAAACTCCCTCTTCTCCACAATCCTCCAAGCCTTCTCGCAAATCTGCGAGAATAGCTTTTCAATCCTCTCACCGTATCTCCAAACCCTCTGCTCCTGTCATCGAGGAGATTTCCTCCTCTTCTACCGAAGGGTTCTCGAGTTCTGACTCTGAGAACACCACCTTCAAACAGGGGACACCGGTGTTCTCCGAGTCTTCTGAAGAACAAGCCCCTCCAAAATCAACCACTAAACCTGCTGTGAAGCCCTCTCCTGCAAAAACACCCCTCAAGCGAAAGCCCAGAACAGCCCCCCTACCAGAAGCTACCACCTCTGTTCCTGCCCCCAAACGCCCAAAGCAGTTCACTCCCTCTCCTATGTCTGACAAACATGCGCAGTTGCTTAAGCGCAATGTCGTCAGGGGGAAGGTAGTGAATGTAAGCTTTTTCGAGGAACAGGGTCTGGGGGTGTTCCTGACCAAGTTGCGCGCTCAAGGCTGGCTCGACTTGTTTGCAAACACCAAGCTGGGGTGTTCCGTGCCTGAGTTGGCTGAGTTTTACGCCAACTGCAGTGTCACCGAAGGGGTGGTGACTAGTTTTGTGAATGGGCAACGCATTAAGGTTGATGCGCCCACACTTGGGAAAATTTTGGGAGTACCCTCCCAAGGCTTTGACGTGTATGTGAGGGAAGACAAAACAGCCCTAGAAACAGCCAGGCTCCTAGAGGTGTCCCAACGCCTCAGTCAAAAATAGGGCCTGAGAACACCCCTCTCTGTTAAGAAGGGTGAAATGACCTCCCTGCACCAACTATTGTTTATGTTCACTATCAAGAACATAATTCCGCAAGATCAAGGGCGAAACTCAGCTGATGCCCTCGATCAATGCCTGGTGGACTTACTGGATCGGGAGGAACCAATCAACCTCCCTGCAATCATGATTCGCCACATAGGGCGAATTGCGAACACCACCCGGGCCCATGATCTTGGATATGGGTTTCTGCTGACAAGGGTGTTTGAGCACCTTGGGATAGTGCTCACACGGCGAGTGGAGGCCCAAGTCGTTGATGAGATTGGAATTGACACTCTGCTCGGGTGTGGCTATGAGGTTGGCGAAGGGTCAGTCTCCAAACAGGGTCGTCGACCACCTCGACCACCTATTTCTGGGCAACCTTCTATCAAACTTGAGGCTGTTTTTGAGGACAATGCTCGCCTCAAGGATGAGCTCTCAGCTGTCAAGGCTGCTCTTGCTGAGGAGCAAGCCCTCTCTGCCAAACGCCTTGAGGAATTACTTGCCCTCCTCTCCACTCTTGCCCCCAGCATTCCTCCTCTGCAAACGAGACCACCCCCTGCAACCTGATTCTCTAGGCTGTTCTCTTGTCTCCTCCCATCTTCGTTTTTGGCATTGTACTGTTTTTAATGCAATATCTCCTGAATGATGCTTCTTGCACCTTGTGCTCTATATTTCTTTTCTTGCATTCATACTATTGTTTATGCTTTTTAATGATGCCAAAAGGGGGAATAAGACCATATGAATAAAACCATATGACGTGCTCTATGACCTAGCACCTAGAGGATCCCTATCAGCATTAAACGTTGTTAAGCTTTTTAATTTTGTCAATATGGTCACTTGGTTTGTCATCATCAAAAAGGGGGAATTTGTTGAATATATTTAGATTTGATGATAACAAATCCAAGAGTAACATATTTGTCTAAGTAATGTTGTTCCAAACAAGCTCTCCAAACAGGGCCTAATACACCGTTGTTCCTACACCGCTGTTTGTGATATTTTATTAACCTGGTGGCTAAATGTTGAGAACAAGTCTTAGGAACAGGTTCCGAGCTTCAGTGACACAAGATCAGCAAACAACACATATGGTTTAAGTCTTGAGGAACATTCAGCTACACAAGATCACCCAAGGAATCAAGGTGACCAAGGTGTTTTGGAGCAGCATATTCACTCTTGACAAGACAACTAATTCTTACAAGGAGTCTTGGTTAATTTAGTTTTTATCTTTTAGACTCTTGTTAATATGCCAATCTTGAAAGTATCATTTTTAGCACTTCTTGAAAACGGTTTTCGAAAAGTTGCTTTGGGACACCATTTCCAAACAACCCTGCAAACAGGGTGCCTAGGGTGTTCTCAAAAACTACAGCAGCTACATCAGTCTTATCTGGAAATTTGCTTCGGTTGGCTGCCAGATCTAAAAAGATTTGTTTTGAATTTGGAAAAAAAAATTGCAAAACCGTTTTTGCTAAAGATTTCTCTTGAAAGATTCTTATCCCTTATTTTTAGGTCTTGATTGAATTTGGGATAAATCAAGATTTTATCCTTTTCAAGCTAGATTACTCGGCCAAGATATTTTAAGAAAATCTTCTCTCCTCTCTTAGCCATTGGAAATCTTTGGAGAATCTTCTAAGCGACTAAAAATAGAGGATTTTCCCTATCTTTTGAAAAGAATAGCCGTTGGGCTGTGCATTTAAATATTGAAATTCTCTCTCCCATTTGATAATTCGGTTTTTACAAAGAAGTAAGAGATTCTTAGAGCTGAATTTCAAAGAGAAAAACCGTGAGAAGATTGTGCTTAACTGAGCTTTCAATTTCTTGGCATAATAGAACTTCATTGTACCTTACATCTGCTTAAGTCAGAAGCACCCCAGTAAGGTGTTTTGTACCCCTGTTCTCAGAACAGAAAGTGAGTGAGTGTGTCCTCAGTCGTGTGGACTTTGGACATGTCCTATCTGGTGAGATTGGACGTGGTGTAACCTGTCTTAGGGAAGAAGGTTACGTGGGTTACAAGTTGTAACAAGGAGTGTTGCTTTTGTAACGTTTTCAGCCCGTTAGTGAAGTGGTTAAATCCTACACGAGGTAGGTCGTGGTTTTTCACACCTCAGTTAGGCTAGAGGTGTTTTTCACGTAAAAATTGTGTGTGCTTTATTTCCGCTTTTATTACTTTGAATTTCGCTACTGAATCAATTGAGAACAACCGCTATAAACAAGGCGTAAGGTTGTTTGTGATTTACAAACAATCTCTGCAATCAAGTGCTACGGTTGTTTGTCAGTTATTAGGCGAAAATCGACCACCACAATTCACCCCCCTCTTGTGGTTGTGTACTCTTGGAATTCAACACACTCAAGCTGCTCAAGCTATGGGGGTGAGGTTTTTTCAACATTAGGACATCTCCTAATCTTGCGCAGTTCCTGGTTTAAACTAACCCATTAGATACCAAACAAATACATAATTAATCCTTGCTAATTAAAACCATTAAATCTATTTAATCATAAGGAATAAAGCGAAGCTAGATACTAATTGATGTAACTCAACCCATGCCAACCTCAATTAGCCCTAATCTTTTTGAACCATTTCCAGTTTTAAGCTGATTCGTCAACTTATACTGAATCTAACTTTGATTTCTTTACTAACAAAGTTTATTAACATCCTCATAAACTTAATTATATAATTAAATTAGTTTTAACTTAAGTATTTTTGTTCAAACCTTCAAAAGATGAAAAACAGTAGGACATAGGTTAATTCCAGTAGCAAACCCAATTTTTGTGAGCTTAATTACTTAGGCCTCTTTGAGGTTTAACTTTAATATTTTATGATGGGTATAAAGTTCCACATGTTAGCTTTCCAGTAAAATAAGTTTCAGCTCATTTGAACTTCATTTGCCCATCTAAATCAGCCTTTTAATCCAAACTATCAAAACTACCAGTTAAGACAGAAATGAGTCTGGTTTTGTGTATTGCATTCCTTTGACTAACATTGGGTTTAGGTCTGAAATGTTTTCATATTTTGGTTTGTTAATGTCTTAGATACATAAGCATGTAAATAAATTTAGTTTATATTAAGTAGATTAGAGAACCAGGGCATTTTTTAAAACAGTGTCTGAATGGAGCTCATTCTGCCCGGTCTGGTTCAACCCTTGTATTTTATATTTAATTCGTCATTTAGCCTTGATTTCTCATTAGACGGGGTTATTAGACATCTTAAGGTTTCCCCCCCATACAAGGAAAACCATATCATCACCACTTTTTGCATGGTAAATGTGGCCCTCAAAACCAGCCAGAAAACTGCATCATCACCTAAGCTACTGTCGTGGAGAGTTCTCAGCAATCTAAGGGTCAAATCATGTCTAACAGGCTTTCTTAGCTTGCTTAAAGGGGTTAAGACATAATAATAAAGCTTTCTACTCTACCACAAAGAGAACCAATGAAAAAAAGTGAAGAAAGGCAACTTTGCTCCCATTAGCCAGCCGTAAAGTGAAAAGGAGACAAGCCGCTGTTTGCTTTTTCTCTCACATGAGGGTAGCTACTTGTTTGCTTGCCTAGGCTGATTACAACCATTGTAATCTAGCTTATTTTGTTGCATAAAGTTGTAATTAGCTTGCTTAAATCATGCTTAGTTGCAACCAGTTTAACTAAGCCAGATTAGGCTGGATTTAGCTGGGTTAGAGGTTTCCTAACCTTGAAGAAACCTTCGAACCTCTACTATCAAGCCTTTGGACGTTTCTTTAAAGGCCTTAGGGGCCTCATGTTGTCACTAAGCTTTGATTGTAAACTTGAAAGTGAATTGAGAGCTTTGCTCCCTTTCGTTCTTAAACACTTAACTTGCTTATCTATAAGTAGGCCGGTTAGAGCGGTGATCAAGTAAGTCCTTTAAGCCTTGATTAGGTGTTGATATTTGCATCCTAATTAAGCTTAAGGGCCCTAAACTCAAACTTAGTGGTGATATCTGTATCTAAGTAAGAGTTTAGTTCTGGCTAGATTAGTCTTTGGTGGTGATTTCTGTATCCAAAGATTGGTTTAGTAGCTATCCTTTCTTTTTTGTTTCCATTTAGAATCCCTTGATTCTAAATCCATTCCTTCCATACATTTTAGCTGATTCACAACCAGCTTATAACGTGCCTTTCTGTTGAATTTCCTTTGATTTTACTCTCTCTTGGTTTTAAGCTCTCGCTCATGAATTAAGTTTGAGTTTGGGCCCTCGGGAGATACATCAGTTTGGTATCAGAGCAAGTTTCGTACCTTGCCTGAGCCCCACGCTCCCAAAATCAATCCAAACACATTCCTCAAATTTAGCCCGAAGCCCATCCTAAACACAACCCGTATTCACGCACTTTCATCATGAGATCCAGGAAAGCTATGTCCCGAAGAAAGTTCCTCAAACTATGAGATGAACTTGAAGCATTTGACTTCAGAATGCAAGAAATAGACCTCAAGATGCAACAACAAGCACTTGACCTCAAAATGCTTTTGGTTTAAAATGAGTCAGGAAGCCAAATAGCCTTTGGTATCACCGGAAGTAGACCAAAGTCATATAGGTCATGAGGTTGGCAGTGCAAGATAAGAAGAAAAGGAAGCATGTGTGGAAAGAGGTCACGAAAACAAAGGCAAGGAGGTTAATTGCAACCGACCACCTAAGTTTGATGGGTATGAACCTGGCGAGGGTGAAACGCTTCTTTTGGAAAGCACTTAGGATGATCTAAAAGAAGAAGAAGCTGAATAAAGGGTGGACATATCTCATTCCAAGCCCACGGGTTAGGGTAAGATATGTTCGTGGATTATCAATGGAGAGAGTTGTGCACACAGCCCAGCTAATCTCCATACTTTTGTCCACCCACACCTCTATACTCCTTCCCACCACCACCATACAACCCCACAAACACATCATATCAATCCAACCCCTTTAATTCCCTTTAGTACACCATTACTCCAAGCTTCAAATTTGGATTTTAAAGCTTGTGAGCAATGGAACCCCCAAAAAGTCCAAAGGTTTCCTTCCAAACTAGATTCAAACCCACATGAATCATGAGTGGAAAGAAACCTTTAAAAATAAGGAAGACTTGTTTAGCTAGTTGGTGTTATTTTAGCCAGATCATATGGCCAAAATTTGAGAACAAATTTTTTCTAACAAGGGGAGGATGATGAAACTCAGCCCATGCTATCCTCAATTAGGCCCAATCTTTTTGAAACATTTTCAGTTTTAGCTGATTTGTCAACTTAAACTTAATTTAACTTTTATTTCTTTGCCAAGAGAGTGTATCAACATCCTGATAAACTTAATTATGCAATTAAATCAGTTTTAAACTAAGTATTTTTGTCCAAACCTTCAAAAGATGCAAAATAGCATGTCACGGATTAATTCTGGTAGCAACCCTGGTTTTTGTGAGCTTAATTACTTAGGCCTCTTTAAGGTTTAAGTCTAATGACTTGAAATGGATTTGAAGTTCAAGAAGTTAGCTTTCCAGCAAAAGAAGTTTCAGCTCATTTTGACTTCATTTGGCCATCCAAATCAGCCTTTTAATCTAAACTGTCAAAGCTGCCAGTTGAGACAGAAATGAGTCTGATTTTTTGTATTGGATTGGTTTAGCTTATTTTGAGTTTATGTTTAAAATTTTTTGATATTTTAGTTCCTTAATGTCTTAGCTATGAAAGCATGCTGAGAAATCTGGTTTATATTAAGTAGATTAGGAGACCCAAGGCATTTTGTAAAACTGTGTTATAATGGAGTCCATTCTGCCCGGTTTGGTTTAACCCTTGTATTTTGTACTTAATTCTTCATTTGGCCTCGATTTCTCATCATGGGGGGGTTAGTGTCCATCTTAAGGTTTCCTTCCATGTAAGGAAACCCACATCATCACCACTTTTTGCATGGGAAACATGGCTCTCAAAACCAGCCTGAAAACTGCTTCATCATCTAAGCTACTGCTATGGAGAGTTCTCACCAAACTAAGGGTCAAGTCATGTCTAAATAACTTGTTTAGCTTGCTTAAAGGGGTTTAGACATAATCATAAAGCTTTCTACTCAACCACAAAGAGAAACAATGAAAACAAGTTAAGAAAGGCAACTTTGGTCCTATTGGCCAGCCATGAATTAAAAAAGGGACATGCCGCTTTTTGCTTTTTCTATCACATAAGGGGAGCTGCTGGTTTGCTTGCCTTGGCTGATTATAATCATTGTAATCTAGCTTATTTTGTTGCATAAAGTTTTAATTAGCTTAGTTAAATCATGGTTAGTTGTATCCAGTTTTACTAAGCTAGATTTGGCTAGATTAAGCTAGGTTAGAGGTTTCTTTTCCTAACCTTGAAGAAACCTCTTAACCTTCACCAGCCAGCCTTTGGACGTTTATTTAAAGGCCTTATAGGGCTTATTTTGTAACTAAGCTTTGAATATAAACTCGGGAGTGAATTGAGAGCTTTGCTCCCTTTCGTTCCAAAACACTTAACTTGCTTATCTCTAACTAGGCCAGTTAGAGTGGTGATCACGTTAGTCTTAAGCCTTAATTAGGCGGTGATATTTGTATCCTATTCAAGCTTAGGGGCCTAAACTCAAGCTTACTGGTGATAACTGTGTCTAAGTAAGAGTTTAGTTGTGCCTAGAATTAGTCTTTGTTGGTGATTTCTGCATCCAAAGATTAGTTTAGTATCTTTCCTTTCTTTTTCGTTTCCATTTAGAATCCCTTGATTCTAAATCCATTCCCTCCATACATTTTAGCTGATTCACAACCAGCTTATAACGTGCTTTTCTCTTGAGTTTCATTTGATTGTACTGTTTCATGGTTTTAAGCTTTCGCTCTTAAATTGAGTTTTTGTTTGGACCCTCGGGAGATACATCAGTTTAGGCATCCAAGCAAGTTTAGATCCTTGCCAGAGTGCCACGCACCCAAAATCAATCCAAACACATTCCTCAAATTCAGCCCCAAACAAATCCTAAAAACAGCCTGTATTCACCCACTTTCACCATGAGATCCAAGAAAGCTATGTCCCGAAGAAAGTTCCTCAAACTATAAGATGAACTTGAAGCGTTTGACCTCAGAATGCAAGAAATAGACCTCAAGATGCAACAACAAGCACTTGACCTCAAAATGCAACAATATGAATTTGACATACTTTTCTTTTGGTTTGAGATAAAGAAGGAAGCAAACAGCTCTTGGTATCACCGGAGGTAGACTAAAGTCACGAAGCCCATGAGGTTGACAATGCAAGAGTAGAAGAAAAGGAAGCATGTGTGGAACACGTTTAAGAAGGCGAAGGCAAAGAGGTCAATTGCGATCTACCTCCTAAGTTTGATGAGTATGAACCTGACGAGGGTGAAGTGCTTCTTTTGGAAAGCACTTGGGATGATCTAAAAGCAGAAGAAGCTAAACAAAGGGAGGACACATCTCATTCCAAGCCTATGGGTCACGGTAAGATATGTTTGTGGATTATCAATGGAGAGAGTTGTGCACACATCCAAGCTAATCTCCATACTTTTGTCCACCAACACCTCTATATTCCTTCCGACCACCACCATACAATACCGCAAACACATCATATCAATCCAACCCCTTTCGTTCGCTTTAGTACATCGTAACTTCAAGCTTTAAAATTTGAATTTAAGGCTTGTCAGCAATGGAACCCCAAAATGCCTAAAGGTTTCCTTCCAAACCAGATTCAAAGCCACATGACTCATGAGTGGAAAGTAACCTTTAAAAACAAGAAAGACTTGTTTGGGTTGTTGGTGTTATTTCAGCCAGATCATATGGCCAGTATTTGAGGACTAATTTTTTCTAACAAGGGGGGAGGATACAACTCAGCTCATACCATCCTCAATTAGCCATAATCTTTTTGAACCATCTCTAGTTTTAAGCTGCTTCATCACCTTAATCAAGGCATGATGGATGAAATATAAGGGTTCCTTGTAGAATGAATTTGTGTTTGGGTTACGGGGATGTCGTTGGGGTTAAACGCTATGCCCTAAGAGAGTAGCTAATAGCTCTGATACCAATTGATGCATCAACCTATGTCAAGGTGGGAAATTAGCATAACAAGTCTCCAAGCTGATGGTAACAAGTCTCAAGACTCCGAGTTTTCGGACTCACATTGTTTTTGCTATAGTTTATTTAGTAACTTGCTTTTATATTTTCTATGCTAGGCTAGTAGTTATACTTCATATTTTCCTATGTAAGTTGAGTTCCCTAGAGTGTTGGATAGCCGTATAAAAGCCATACTCGAATTAAGTTGAATAAGAAGTTATGAGTTTAAGAAAAGGTTAAGTTCATTCTCCCTCTAAGTGTTTTCTCTCTTACTTTTCTCTAGCCTAGCTCCCTAGAGTGGTGATCAAGAATCCTTCCAAGAAATTGCGAGTGGTGATATCTTATCTCCCCTGATCTTGAAGGTCAGCGCTAAGTATTCTTGGTGGTGATATCTTATCCAAGGACCTCAGTTAATTATCTTTCTTGTTATTTGCATTCAAAGCGTAATAACTCTTTCTCTCTTCTTTTCATGAGTTAAGATCCTATAAGACCCACATTCTTTGTTTTCCGTTAAGCTAACTGTATTACCTTTTTACGCTATAAATTCATATTTCTAACAACCATATGAGTTAAGTTATTATCGATGTGCTTATGTGAGCGATAATTTTATTAAAAAGGGATTACTATTGTTATTATTGATTTTAAAGTTAATTCATGCTATTTGTGCCTTTAGATTATATCAATAGTTTAATTTAGTCGTTATTCGATTTATTTAGTCATTTCCTGAATGCGATTAGGTTGTTAACATTAGAATTAGTTTTGAAGTTTATAAGAATCGGACCTTGACGTATTTGGGAGAAAATAATCGACGAGCGATTGTATTAACGATTGGGTTTCGAATAAGAGGTACGAGATTGGGACTGACTATTTTAGTTGACTGAGCTTTTAAACCCAAATGAAACCCAAAAAAAAAAAAACCGGGGAAATTAGGGTCCGAAGCCCCTTACTCCATAAACACACTCACGCGAGCAAGGGGGTTCTCAAAGCCCCAGCCCCGACACCCCACACCGGGGGAGAGAGAGAGAGGGAGGGAAGGGGTCGGGTCACGTCGCTACCCCGCCAGCACCGGTCGGCCACCATTGGCCCCGCCGGCCGTCCCACGCCCAATCATCGAGAGCAAGAGAGGGATAGAGCGAGATGAGAGAACCAAACCCTAGACACCAGAAGCTGCGAACACCACCACGCCACTGGCACCGTTAGCGACTGGAGTCTATGGCGGCCACCGTGATGGCGCCACTATGGCAGTCGGGCGAAGAGGGGACCCACAGCAGCAGCAACGTAAGAAGGCCGAAGCCAGGCCAGGGTTGAAATTGGGTCCGATTTGCATGAATTGGGCACGATTTGGGAGTTTGTTCGCACGTGGGTGAGCAAGAACCGAGGAAATGGGAGTCGTTCGAGCCCTAGAGTCGAGCTAGCAGCCTTGGATTTGAGCCTTTAGCTTGGAGTCTGGGTGGGTGTTTTTCCCCTCCTAAGCTATTGTCATTTTTAAAAACGTTTTTAGCAGATTGATGTTGCATGTCAGATTAGGGCTAGCTAAAGTAGTTAGAAATGTCAAGAATTGAATGAAAATGTGTCGCCTGATGATTTCATACCCCTTTATGGCCAACCGGATTGTATACCTGGAGTGTCACTTGCTGCTGTTAGCTATGCATGTCTGGAATCAGTTTTTAATTTCAGCTTAGAAATGCATGGAATCCGTTTATAGGCTGTGGCTGTGTTTCAGTTATACCTGAGTTGGTTCAAACCGATTTATGTGCAAAATCACTGCTTGAAAGTAAGTTGAATTGTATTATTGCTAAAATGACTAAAATAGGCTTGAAACGTAATGTCAAGACAACGAATGACGCTTTGAATCGATGTATGTTAGTTCAGTTAGTTCATGCTTGAAAAAGGGCGTCGAAATGAATTATGCCTGTTTATATTCAATTCAAGCATGTTTAGTTAGCTCATGCCTAGTTAATTGTTTCGAAACGAAATATGAATGCTTAGAATCGATTTTAGTACATTCAGTTAACAGTGCCTGAAAGTTTGGTTCGAAGTAAGCTATGCATGTTTAGAATCAAGTTTTGTATGTTTAGTTAATGCATATTTGAGAGGTCAACTCGAACAGTAACATCAACATGGTAAACGAATGCCTAAAAGTATATTATGCCTAAATGACCTAAATGGGTTCGAATAGTAACACTGATATGATAAACAAAAGCTTGGAATCGTATTATGCCTATATGATCAAATTAGCCTAAATAAGTAAATCGTTTTATGTTTAAATAGAGATTCGATTCATGTTAAGCTTAAATGGTATAAACAAGCATGTTTAGTAAAATGCTTGAATCGTATTATGTCTAAATGACCATATTAGCCTAAATAGTGAATCGTTTCATGCTTAAATAGAGACTAGACTCATGTTAAGCTTGAATGACATAATTAGGCCGGCTTAGTAACCATGGTGTGATAGACGAACGCCGTGAAACGCAATATGCTTAAATGACGTAATAGGCTAAATGTAACTTAGAGTCAATGAATGATTACCCGAATCAACGCTTGTCTATTTAGTTGAATTGTGCTTATACAATAGCTTTAGACATAGTGTTTGGATGATGAACTGAGCATGTTTACGTCCCCTAATTGCCATATATGAATGCAATCATGTTTCATGCTTAGTTAGTCTAACCTAACATATTAGACATTCGTTTCAAGTTAAGTTCGTATGAATGCTTATAGGTGCATATATATATGTGCATGGTTATAACCGTTGGTTGCAGCGCTCTGCTAATTGTTAGTTGTTTAATCAGTGATTCCAGCATTGGCATGTTGTGTAAGTTATATATCGCTTTTTAATATAGCATAATGATTAGGATGCTAGATTGTGAAATTGAAACTGAGATGGTAGTTGGATGGTTTGAGGCAGAACTATGAGTGGTTCGAGGTTCTTATGGTACGATGCTTGCGAGGGGGGAGTGTGGGTTATGAATTAACCACAATCACGTGGATTGTGAGGCCATGTGTGGCTCATTGTGCTGAATTGATTATGAAGTGCTTGAATGTGACACATGTGGACCCTCTTCCCTTGCATGCCCTCAAGTTACATTATATGCATAACAGTGAGTTTTTCAAAGAAGGATTTCATGTTTTGAAATGATAGTAGCCATAAATAATTAGTGCAAGATGGCATATTTTGACTAAATGAATACAGTTTTGGGAGTGAACCTGCTTGAACGGGGGAATTCCTAAAGAGTTTTACAAAGGTGTGAGTTGCATGATAAAGGATTTCGCTGTGAGAGGCAGCAAACTTATTAGTTGTTATGACCAGTTTAAATGGCTAAGATAAGTGCTTAGGGACAATAGATGGGAGTGAACCTACTTCAACGGGGGAATCCCTAGCCTAGGGAGCAATTCGTAGAGACCCTGACGAGGTTTAAGGTCTAAAGTTAGTTGTCATCCTGGGAGTAAGAGGTTAGTGTGAGTTAATCTCACTAGGATTGAGTGTAGATCTCTCCCAACCAGCACTTTATGATGATCTTATGCCCAGAGTAGTTTCTTATTAAATAGGAAAAGTAGTCGGCCAGAAAGAAAGTTTTTATGGGTCATTATGAGACCAAGATAAAAGAGATTCTTTTAAAAGAATATGAGTCTCAAGAGGCTAAGAGAAGAGTCTTTATGAGCCTCAAGAGGCTAAATTAAGTGTTTTCAGTAAAAAGAAAGAAAACTTCCTGCTTATGACATGTGCATGCTCTAAGTGTAACTTATGAATGAGATGCTAAGTAAGATACAAATATGAAATGAAAGTCCTATGAGTATATTTCATGCATACCCTATGAATGAGATTTGATTGAGGCTTAAAATATGTATGTCTTATACATATCATATGAATGAAATGCCAAGAAAAGTAAGATTATAAAAAGAGATAACCTTATGTGCACATCATATGAATAGGGTTTCATGCATAGTTTGAATAGAATGCTAAGAAGTTATGTTTATGAAAAAGAAAGTCCCTGTGCTTAGCCTCGTTACTTGTTTAAGTGTTTGACTGCCTGTTAGTAAAGAAGTTTGGTCATTTAGAGACCTAGAAATGTGCTTGAGTGCTTAAAGCGAAGTTTATGGTTAGCGATGTTTTCATAAGAATTTTATGAATGCCTAATATGATAGTAAAATATGAATACGTGATGTGTGACTATTAAAGATATCATTGCCTAAAACGGTTTTGTTTTAAAGCGGTCGGGAGACACTCACTGAGCACGTGGTTGCTCATTCCACTACTCTTTCCCCTTTTCCGCTGGTTTTCTTTGTGATAGGTGAAAGTTGAGCCATTTATGAGGAGTTGAAGTTTACTCCAGGTTGAAAAAGAGTTATGTGCACCATATAGAAGTAGTTTCTCGAGTTCGACGATGTAATATAATGTACTCTTAGTTTGTAATTGTTGCAACCTAAGTTTTCTAGCTCATATAATGGATATTGATTATGAGTCGCTCTGCATGGCCATACGAGCCAACCATCTAATTAGTTAGATGTCTTCTTGGTTAATTGTTAGTTAGGTTTTGGGATGTAAACCCCAATACTCCAGTTGTGTGAACCGTTGAGTTGTATCTTTCATTTCCTCTGTATCAATGAACTACACTGTTCGGTGTACTCCAAGCGAGTGGCTCGTTGAGTTATGAACTCCGGCATGTGGCCGTTGAGCTATGTTTTAAATGTTTTGCGATACCGTTGATTTACAGGGACTTATTGTAAGGCTTTTAGCCTGGAAACGGTTATTTTTTAGGGGAAACTCTATCTGTTTCATCCCAAAATTTAAAGAAGAAGTTAAGTAAACGTAACGCTTCCGGCCCTAGGGGTAGGGGGTGTCACAATTGATGGTATCAGGGCATGGTCCTGCGACCATAGGCCGTGACCTGAGTCTTGCATTTCATATAGTCGCTTGGGAACACTTTGTGATTATGTGGCATATGCCTACTTTATGTGCACGTGTGGCATATACTATGGCCACTTGCGACTTATGTATGGCTTGAGAAGGTCGATTGAGCAAAAGTGGCGAGTTGTGCGTATGTATAGTAGTCATGTAGCTCTCCCCACACCTTCAAGTGACGTTGTGAGTGCTTTATTAGTGCAATATGTTCCTAATGTGCTAATTGACTTCACTGATAGACTCTTAGGTGATCCGGTTGAGCCAATCGGATGTATGTAAGTCGTATGTTAGGCATTGAGTCCAATTCACTTGTATCGTGTGAGCTAAGTGATATTTGAATGATAAATGTTTTCTTCGTGCGCTCAGATGAGACAATCGATAGTTAAAGCACATCAAGTTAGACTCAAGCGATTGAAAATCCTTTTTTAAGCTCAACTTTGCCCCTAAAGTATGATTTGCTCCTCGGGCCCCATGATGGAGTGAGCAGACGTACTCAAAGGTTGGTAGAGAAGAAGTTTAAAATAGATCAGCTATTTTTCACCTTTGAAATCCGAAGTTTCAAAATGTTAATGTCTTTTTTGCTGTCGAGTCAAGTTTCACCTCACACTCTTTAGCTATGATGAACGAGCTTAGGTTCCCTAGTGCATGCTATTGTACTGTACGCATCGAGATCGGTTGCTGTAATTGATAATCCTACTAAATGATATCCTCCATTCTTGAATACTAAATTCCCTGAGTATATTAGGGGCTACTTGTGCATGCATGCTTAAAGACTATGTGCTAATGGTAGGACCTTGTTAACCATTGCGTAGTGTGCCTACTGTTCCCCTTCTTTGCCATTATTGCCTAAACCATACATTACTTATTCTTTTTATTATATGGATTGTTATTCATGAATGGGGCAATAATGTTTTGGCCCAAACAAACCCTGATATACCTTGAAAGCATAAGGGAGAAAGAACCTGGTAGACTTTGGAATTGTACGTTGTAAATATCCCAACCAAGGTGAGTGGCGTAAGCAATAAGACTCCTATGATTTCCTGTGGGATAGATGCACCTCGTAAAACCTTAACGCATACTTGTAAGGCCATCGATGTGTTTGTGATCAAATGCCAACAAGGTGAGGTTTTGTAATTGCTTGGCTTGAACTTGATTAAACATGTAACTGTATTAGTTAGAACTATTTGAATTTATGCAGTTAGTTACACGACATGACTCTTGAATCATTATGTACAGCCCATCGATACTGTTTTCTTATGTTATAATTGGACTGGTTGAACTCGATGTATGTAATGCGTGATTAGATGATAATGGAGCTGCATTTGCATGAATCACGTCTATAGAAATATGTATCTCATGTGTAAGAAAGTAGCATAGTAGAGCACTCACAGTCATGTCATCATATATATTAACACTTACATCCATTATGCACGGTTATTCAAGTGTCTTGTGAATGATTAGCTTAGTAAGTGCATACCTTGGTGTTTGCTTGACTTGAGTTGGATTTTGCATGAGACCTAGCTATCCAACCGATTTAACTCTCGTGATTCGTAGCACGGTATGACCTTAGAGTCATCATTTACATCCCATGAATTGCTTGGTTCCATGTTATAACTTAATAACAGCACACACGTATTTGAAGCATGATGAGGCGACCATAGAAACCTGTATTCACGTATTCTTGCCGTAGCATTCTGTCCTCAAGGTGTCCCTATCGACATGTTAGGCTAGTTCGTGCTATTCTTGGATCTTAATCCTTAGTGCTCTGTTGTATACCCTACATGATGTCAATGTGAATTCGAGTATTACCCCAAGCCCCTTCATTGCCAATGTGACGTAATATGATGTCTCTACTACCTTGAGTATGATGTGGTGGCTTTTTGATCAGTTGATTTTGCCTCAGAGTGATATGATTTCTTCATGCCCTTTAATGAACTTGATTAGGTTAACCGCCTTCATACGAACCTGACATGTTCTTTTTAAGCTGCCATGGATGAAAACCTAAAAATGTAGCTAAGGTCAATGTATGAATATAGGAGTGTCAGCGCATATGTTTCCCTCTTGCGAATTACTTACTATATACGATATCATTATGCTAGGGATTATGCTATGTGATGCCATGTGACGCTTATGTGATGCCCTACGGCTTTAATGTGTCATGAAAGTCTCCGGGTTAACAGTTTTGATCCTAAAAGTGTCATGAATTCATATTTTAGAATGAGACCACTAAGTATATGACCTTAAGATGTCATTGTCCTAGTTGCCACACCTTTAGATGCCCACTTATAGGTGCATATGCATAGATTTGATGCTTGCCATGCGAACCGAGTCAAGATTATCGAAAATCTATACTTCATTTTTAAAACAAACTTAATATGGTTGTCCATGCCAACTCATTTGGCCCTCTTCAATGCGAATTGCCCTCGACGCCTAAACAGAGTGAGTAGACGCTTGAAAAGGACTGGCGAGGAGGAGACTGGATACCATAAGCCATTTCCTTTCAATTTAAAAGAAGTAGTGTCTGTAAGATGAAACCTTTTGGAAACCTACCGTGTAGATCTTAGTTGTGTGCATACATTTTGGAAAAGACCAAACTTAGGTTCAGAATTTCGAGGATGAAATTCTTTTAAGGGGGGAAGAATGTAAGACCCGCATTCTTTGTTTTCCGTTAAGCTAACTGTAATACCTTTTTATGTTATAAATTCGTATTTTTAACAACTATATGAGTTAAGTTATTATCGATGTGCTTGTGTGAGCAATAATTTTATTAAAAAGGGATTACTATTGTTATTATTGATTTTAAAGTTAATTCGTGCTATTTGTGCCTTTAGATTATATCAATAGTTTAATTTAATTGTTATTCGATTTATTTAGTCGTTTCCCGAATGCGATTAGGTTGTTAATATTAGAATTAGTTTCGAAGTTTATTAAAATCGGACCTTGATGCATTTGGGAGTGAATAACCGATGAGCGATTGTATTAACGATTGGGTTTAGAATAAGGGGTACGAGATTGGGACTAGCTATTTTAGTTGACTGAGCTTTTAAACCCAAATGAAACCCCCAAAAAAAAAAAAGGAAAGGGGACATGAGGGGCCGAAGCCCCTTACTCTATCAGCAGGCACACGCGAGCAGGGGGTTCTCAAAGCCCCATCCCCAACACCCCACATCGGAGGGGGGGAGAGGGGGAAGGGGTCGGGGCGCATCGCCGCCCTACCGGCACCGATCGGCCACCATCGGCCTCACCGCCCGTCCCACGCCTAATTGCGGAGAGCAAAGAGTGGGATAGAGCGAGATGAGAGAACCAAACCCTAGACACCAGAAACCGCCAACACCACCACGCCACTGCCACCGTTGGTGGTTGGAGCCTACAGCAGCCACCATGGTGGCGCCACTATGGCAGCTGGGCGAATAGGAGACCCACAGCAGCAGCAATGTAACAAAGCAGAAACCAGGTCGGGGTTGAAATTGGGTTCGATTTGCATGAATTGGGCACGGTTTGGGGGTTGTTCGCACGTGGGTGAGCAAGATCTAAGGAAATGGGAGTCGTTCGAGCCCTAGAGTCGAGCTAGCAGCCTTGGGTTCGAGCCTTTAGCTTGGAGTCCAGGTTGGTGTTTCTCCCCTCCTAAGCTATTATTATTTTCAAAAATGTTTTCAGCAGATTGATGTTGCATGCCAGATTAGAGCTAGCCAAAGTAGTTAGAAGTGTCAAGAATTAAATGAAAATGTGTTGCTTGATGATTTCATACCCGTTTATAGCCAATCGGATTGTATGCCTAGAGTGTCGCTTGCTGCCGTTAGCTATACATGTCTTGAATCAGTTTTTAATTTCAGCTTAGAAATGCATGGAATCTGTTTATAGGCTGTAGCTGTGTTTCAGTTATACCTGAGTTGGTTCGAATCGATTTATGTACAAAATCACCGCTTGAAGGTAACTTGAATTGCATTATGCTAAAATGACTTAAATAGGCTTGAAATGTAATGTCAAGACAACGAATGACGCCTCGAATCAATGCATGTTAGTTCAGTTAGTTCATGCTTGAAAAATGGCTTCGAAATGAATTATGCCTGTTTATAATCGATTCAAGCATGTTTAGTTAGCTCATGCCTAATTAATAGTTTCGAAACCAAATATGAATGTTTAGAATCGATTTTAGTACATTCAGTTAACACGTGCCTGAAAGTTTGGTTCGAAGTAAGCTATGCATGTTTAGAATCAAGTTTAATATATGTAGTTAATGCATATTTGAAAGGTCGACTCGAATAGTAACATCGACATGGTAAATGAATGCAAAGCGTATTATGTCTAAACGACCTAGATGGGTTTGAATGGTAACATTGATATGATAAACGAAAGGTTAGAATCGTATTATGCCAAAATGACCAAATTAACCAAAATAAGTGAATCGTTTTATGCTTAAATAGAGATTCGATTCATGTTAAGCTTAAATGGTATAAACAAGCATGTTTAGTCAAATGCTTGAATCGTATTATGTCTAAATGGCCATATTAGCCTAAATAGCAAATCGTTTCATGCTTAAATATAGACTACTCATGTTAAGCTTGAATGACATAATTAGGCCGGCTTAGTAACCATGGTGCGATAGACGAACGCCGTGAAACGTAATATGGTTAAATGACGTAATAGGCTAAATGTAACTTAGAGTCCGTGAATGAATGCCCGAATCAACGCTTGTCTATTTAGTTGAATTGTGCTTATATAATAGCTTTAGACATAGTGTTTGGATGATGAATTGAGCATGTTTACGTCCCCTAACTGCCATGCATGAATGCAATCATGTTTCTTGCTTAGTTAGTCTAGCCTAACATATTAGACATTCGTTTCAAGTTAAGTTTATATGAATGCTTATATGTACATATATATATATATATATATATATATATATATATATATATATATATCATATATATATATATATATATATATATATATATATATATATATATATATATATATATGCATGGTTATAACCATTGGTTGCAGCGCTTTGCTAATTGTTAGTTGTTTAATCGGTAAGTCCAGCATTGGTATGTTGTGTAAGTTATGTAGCGCTTTTCAGTATATCATAATGATTAGGATGCTAGATTGTGAAATTGAAATTGAGATGGTAGCTGGATGGTTTGAGGTAGAACTATGAGTGGTTCGAGGTTCTTATGGTACGGTGCTTGTGAGGAGGGAGCATGGGTTATGAATTAACCGCAATCGTGTGGTTTACGAGGCCATGTGTGGCTCATTGTGCTGAATTGATTATGAAGTGCTTGAATGTGATACATGTGGACCCCCTTCTCTTGCATGTCCTCAGGTCACATTATATGCATAAGGGTGAGTTTTTCAAAGAAGGATTTCATGGTTTAAAATGATGGTAGCCATAAATTATTAGTGCATGATGGCATGTTTTGATTAAATAAATACAGTTTTGGGGGTGAACCTGCTTGAACGGGAGAATCTCTAAAGAGTTCTACAAAGGCGTGGGTTGCATGATAAAGGATTTCGCTGTGAGAGGCAGCAAACTTATTAGTCGTTATGACCGGTTTAAATGGCTAAGATAAGTGCTTAAGGGCAATAGATGGGAGTGAACCTGCTTGAACGGGGGAATCCCTAGCCTACGGAGTAATCCCTAGAGACCCTGACGAGGGTTAAGGTCCGAAGTTGGTTCCCATCCCGAGAGTAAGAGCTTAGTGTGAGTTAATCTCACTAGGATTGAGTGAGATCTCTCCCAACCAGCACTTTATGATGATCTTATGCCCAGAGTAGTTTCTTATTAAATAAGAAAAGCAGTCGGCCAGAAAGAAAGTTTTTAAGGGTCATTATGAGACCAAGATTAAAGAGATTATTTTAAAAGAATATGAGTCTTAAGAGGCTAAGAAAAGAGTCATCATGAGCCTCCAGAGGATAAATGAAGTGTTTCCAGTAAAAAGAAAAAAGGCTTCCTGTGTATGACATGTGCATGTTCTAAGTATAACCTATGAATGAGATGCTAAGTAAGATACAAATATGAAAAGAAAGTCTTATGAGTATATTTCATGCATACCCTATGAATGAGATTTGATTGAGACCTGAAATGTGTATGTCTTATGCATATCATATGAATGAAATGCCAGGAAAAGTAAGATTATAAAAAGGAATAACCTTATGTGCACATGATGTGAATATGATTTCATGCATAGTTTGAATAGAATGCTAAGAAGTTATGTTTATGAAAAAGAAAGTCTCTTTGCTTAGCCTCGTCACTTGTTTAAGTGTTTAACTGCCTGTTTATGGTTAGTGATGTTTCCATAAGAATTTTATGAATGCCTAATATGATAGTAAAATATGAATACGTGATGTGTCACAATTAAAGATATTATTGCCTGCAACGGTTTTATCTTAAGGGGGTCAGGACACTCGCTGAGCATGTGGTTGCTCATCCCGCTACTCTTTCCCCTTTTCCCCAGGTTTTCTTTATGACAGGTGAAAGTTAAGCCATTTATACGGAGTTGAAGTTTACCCCTAGTTGAAAAAGAGTTATGTGTGCCATATAGAAGTAGTTTCTCGAGTTTAACAATGTAATATAATGTACTCTTGGTTTGTAATTGTTGTAACCTGAGTTTTCTAACTCATATAATGCATATTGAGTACGAGTTGCTCTGTATGGCCATACGAGCCAACCATCTAAGTAGTTAGATGTCTTCTTGGTTAATTGTTAGTTCGTTTTTCGCATGTAAACCCCAATACTCCGGTTGTGTGAACCGTTGAGTTATATCTTTTATTTCCTCAATATCAATGAACTATTCTGTTTGGTGTACTCTAAGCGGGTGGCTCGTTGAGTTATGAACTCCGGCGTGTGGCCGTTGAGCTATGTTTTAAATGTTTTGTGCTTCCGTTGATTTAGAGGGACTTATTGTAAGGCTTTTAGCCTAGAAATGGTTAGTTTTTAGGAGAAACTCTATCCGTTTCGTCCCAGAATTTAAATGAGAAGTTAAGTAAATGTAACGCTTTCGACCCTAGGGGCAGGGGGTGTTACAATTGATGGTATCAGAGCATGGCCCTGCGACCATAGTCCGCGATCTGAGTCTTATATTTTATATAGTCGCTTACGAACACTTTGTGATTATGTGACATATGCCTACTTTGTGTGCACGTGTGCCTTACACTATGGCCATTTGCGACTCATACATGGCTCGAGAAGGTTGATTGAGCAAAAGTGGCGGGTTGTGCGTTAGTATAGGAGTCATATAGCTCTCCCCACACCTTCAAGTGACATTGTGAGTATTTTATTAGTGCAATATGTTCCTAATGTGTTAATTGACTTCATTGATTAACTTTTAGGTGATCCAGTTGAGCCAATCAGATGTATGTAAGTCGTGTATTAGGAAGTGAGTCCAATTCACTTGTATCGTGTGAGCTAAGTGATATTTTGAAAGATAAATGTTTTCTTCGTGCACTCTGATAAGACAATCGATAGTTAAAGCACATCAAGTTAGACTCAAGCGATTGAAAATCCTTTTCTAAGCTCGACTTTGCCCCTAAAGTACGATTTGCTCCTCGGGCCCTACAATGGAGTGAGCAGACGTACTCAAAGGTTGGTAAAGAAGAAGTTTAAAATAGATCAGCTATTTTTCACCTTTGAAATTCGAAATTTCAAAATGTTAATGTCTTTTTCGCTGTCGAGTCAAGTTTCACCTTGCACTCTTTAGCTATGATGAACGAGCTTAGGTTTCCAAGTACATGCCATTGTACGATACATGTCGAGATCGGTTGCTGTAATTGATAATCTTACTAAATGATATCTTCCATTTTTGAATTCTGAATTCGCTGAGTATATTAAGGGCTACTTTTGTATGCATGCTCGAGGACTGTACGCTAATAGTAGGACCTTGTTGACCAGTGCGTAGTGCACCTACTGTTCCCCTTCTTTGCCATTATTGCCTAAACCATGCATTACTTGTTCTTTTTATTGTATGGATTATTATTCATGAATGGGAAAATAATATTTTGGCCCGAACAAACCCTGATATACCTAGAAAGGATAAGGGAGAAAGAGCCTGGCAGACTTTGGAATTGTACGTAGTAAACAATCCCTATCAAGGTAAGTGACGTAAGCAATAGGACTCGTATGATTACCTGTAGGATAGATGTACCTCATAAAACCTTAATGCGTACTTATAGGGCCAACGATGTGTTTGTGATCAAGTGTCAACAAGGTGAGGTTTTGTAATTGCTTGGCTTGAATTTGATTAAACATTTAAGTGTATTAGTTAGAACGATTTGAATTTATGCAGTTAGTTACACCACATGACTCTTGAATCGTTATGTACAGCCCGTCGATACAGTTTTCTCGTGTTATAATTGGACTGGTTAAACTCAATGTATGTAATGCGTGATTAGATGATAATAGAGCTGCATTTGCATGAATCACGTCTATAGAAATATGTATCTTATGTGTAAGAAAGTAGCATAGTAGAGCACTCAGAGTCATGTTATCATATATATTAACACTCACATCCATTATGCACAGTTATTCAAGTGTCTTGTGAATGATTAGCTTAGTAAGTGCACACCTTAGTGTTTGCTTGACTTGAATTGGATTTTGCATGTGACCTAGCTATCCAAATGATTTAACTCTCATGCTTCGTAGTATGGTATGACCTTAGAGTCATCATTTACATCCCATGAATTCCTTGGTTCCATGTTATAACTGAATAACGGCACACACGTATTTGAAGCATGATGAGGCGACCATAGAAAGCCGCATTCACATATTCTTGCCGTAGCATTCTCTCATCAAGGTGTCCCTATCGACATGTTATGCTAGTTCGTGCTATTCTTGGATCTTGATCCTTAGTGGTCTATTGTATACCCTATATGATGTCAACGTGAATTCGAGTATTACCCCAAGCCCCTTCATTGTCAATGTGACGTAATATGATGTCTCTACTACCTTAAGTACGATGTGGTGGCTTTCTGATAAGTTGATTTTGCCTCAGAGTGATATGATTTCTTCATGCCCTTGAATGAACTTGATTAGGTTAGCTGCCTTCATACGAACGTGACATGTTCTTTATAAGCTGCCATGAATGAAAGACCTAAAAATGTAGCTAAGGTCGATGTATGAATATAGGAGTGTCAGCGCATATGTTTCCATCTTGCAAATTACTTACTATATACAATGTCATTATGCTAAGGATTATGCTATATGAAGCCACATGACGCTTATGTGATGCCCTATGGCTTTAATGTGTTATGAAAGTCTTCGGGTTAACGGTTTTGATCCTAAAAGTGTCTTGAATCCATGTTTTAGAATGAGACCACTACGTGTATGACCTCAAAATGTCATTGTTCTAGTTGCCATACCTTCAGATGCCCACTTACAGGTGCATATGCATAGAGTTGATGCTTCCCATGCGAACCGAGTCTAGATTATCGAAAATCTATATTTCATTTTCAAAACAATCTATGCCAACTCATTTGCCCCTCTTCAATGCGATTTGCCCCTGGCACCAAAATAGAGTGAGTAGACGCTTGAAGAGGACTGGCGAGGAGGAGACTGGATACCATAAGCCATTTCCTTTTGATTTAAAAGAAGTAGTGCCTGTAAAATGAAACCTTTTGGAAACCTACCGCGTAGATCTTAGTTGTGTGCGTACATTCTAGAAAAGACCAAACTTAGGCTTAGAATTTCGAGGACGAAATTCTTTTAAGGGGTGAAGAATGTAAGATCCGCATTCTTTGTTTTCCGTTAAGCTAACTGTATCACCCTTTTACGTTATAAATTCGTATTTTTAACAACTATATGAGTTAAGTTATTATTGATGCCCTTGTGTGAGCGATAATTTTATTAAAAAGGGATTACTTTTATTATTATTGATTTTAAAGTTAATTCGTGCTATTTGTGCCTTTAGATTATATCAATTGTTTAATTTAGTCGTTATTCGATTTATTTAGTCGTTTTCCGAATGCAATTAGGTTGTTAATATTAGAGTTAGTTTTGAAGTTTATTAAAATCAGACCTTGACGTATTTGGGAGCGAATAATCGATGAGTAATTGTATTAGCGATTGGGTTTAGAATAAGAGGTACGAGATTGGGACTAGCTATTTTAGTTGACTAAGCTTTTAACCCAAATGAAACCAAAAAACAAAAGAAAAGGGAACATAAGGGGCCGAAGCCCCTTACTCCATCAGCACACACACGCGAGCAGGAGGGGTTCTCAAAGCCCCAGCCTCGACACCGCACACCGGGGGGGAGAGAGGGGGGAGGGAAGTGGTCAGGGTGCGTCGCCGCCCTACCGACGCCGGTCGGCCGACATCGGCCCCGTCGGCCGTCCCACGCCCAATCGCTGAGAGCAAAGAGAGGGATAGAGCGAGATGAGAGAACCAAACCCTAGACACCAGAAACCGCCAACACCACCACGCCACTGCCACCGTTAGCGGCTGGAGTCTACAGCAGCCACCATGGTGGCGCCACTATGGCAGCCGGGCAAAGAGGAGACCCACAGCAACAGCAACGTAAGAAGGCAGGAACCAGGCCGGGGTTGAAATTGGGTTCGATTTGTATGAATTGGGCACGATTTGGGAGTTTGTTCGCGGGTGGGTGAGCAAGAACCGAGGAAATGGGAGTAGTTCGAGCCCTAGCGTCGAGCTAGCAGCCTTGGATTCGAGCTTTTAGCTTGGAGTCCAGGTGGGTGTTTCTCCCCTCCAAAGCTATTATTATTTTCAAAAACTTTTTCAGCGGATTGATGTTGCGTGTCAGATTAGAGCTAGCTAAAGTAGTTAGAAACGTCAAGAATTAAATGAAAATGTGTTGCCTGATGATTTCATACCCATTTATGGCCAACCGGATTGTATACCTAGAGTGTCGCTTGCTGTCGTTAGGTATGCATGTCTTGAATCAGTTTTTAATTTCAGCTTAGAAATGCATGGAATCCGTTTATAGGCTACTGCTGTGTTTCGATTATACCTAAGTTGGTTCTAATCGATTTAAGTGCAAAATCGCTGCTTGAAAGTAACTTGAATTGTATTATCCTAAAATGACTTAAATAGGCTTGAAATGTAATGTCCAGATAACGAATGACGCTTCAAATTGATGCATGTTACGTAAGTTAGTTCATGCTTGAAAAGTGGCTTCGAAATGAATTATGCCTATTATAATCGATTCAAGCATGTTTAGTTAGCTCCTGCCTAGTTAATAGTTTCGAAACAAAATATGAATGCTTAGAATCGATTTTAGTACATTCAGTTAACACGTGCCTGAACGTTTGGTTCGAAGTAAGCTATGCATGTTTAGAACAAAGTTTAGTATTTTTAGTTAATGCATATTTGAAAGGTCGACTCAAATAGTAACATCGACATGGTAAACGAATGCCTAAAAGCGTATTATGTCTAAATGACCTAAATGGGTTTGAATAGCAACATTGATATGATAAACGAAAGCTTAGAATCGTATCATGCCTAAATGACCAAATTAGCCTAAAATAAGTGAATCGTTTTATTCTTAAATAGAGATTCAATTCATGTTAAGCTTAAATGGTATAAAAAAGCATGTTTAATAAAACGCTTGAATCGTATTATGTCTAAATGACCACATTAGCCTAAATGGTAAATCGTTTCATGCTAAAATAGAGACTAGAGTCATGTTAAGCTTGAATGACATAATTAGGCCGGCTTAGTAACCATGGTGTGATGGACGAACGCCGTGAAACGTAATATGCTTAAATGACGTAATAGGCTAAATGTAACTTTGCGTCAATGAATGAATGCTCGAATCAACGCTTGTCTATTCAGTTGAATTGTGCTTATATAATAGCTTTAGACATAGTATTTGGATGATGAACTGAGCATGTTTACGTCCCCTAACTGCCATACATGAATGCAATCATGTTTCATGCTTAGTTAGTCTAACCTAACATATTAGACGCCCGTTTCAAGTTAAGCTCGTATGAATGCTTATATGTGTATGGTTATAACCGTTGGTTGCAGCACTCTATTAATTGTTAGTTGTTTAATCGATAAGTCCAGCATTGGTAAGTTGCGTAAGTTGTCTATCGCTTTTCAGTATATCATAATGATTAGGATGCTAGATTGTGAAATTGAAACCGAGATGGTAGTTGGATGGTTTGAGGTAGAACTATGAGTGATTCGAGATTCTTATAGTACGGTGCTTGTGAGGAGGGAGCGCGGGCTGTGAATTAACCGCAATCGTGTGGATTGCGAGGCCATGTGTGGCTCATTGTGCTGAATTGATTATGAAGTGCTTGAATGTGATGCATGTGGGCCCCTTTCCCTTGCATGTCCTCAAGTTACATTATATGCATAAGGGTGAGTTTTTCAATGAAGAATTTCATGTTTTGAAATGATAGTAGCCATAAATATTAGTACATGATGGCATATTTTGACTCAATGAATACAGTTTTGGGAGTGAACCTATTTGAACGGGGAAATCCCCAAAGAGTTTTACAAAAGCGTGAGTTGCATGATAAAGGATTTTGCTGTGAGAGGCAGCGAACTTATTAGTCATTATGACTAGCTTAAATGGCTAAGATAAGTGTTTAGGGACAATAGATGGGAGTGAACCTGCTTGAACGAGGGAAACCCTAGCCTAGGGAGTAATCCCTAGAGACCCTGACGAGGGTTAAGGTCCAAAGTTAGTTGTCATCCCGGGAGTAAGAGCTTAGTGTAAGTTAATCTCACTAGGATTGAGTGTAGATCTCTCCCAACCAGCAATTTATGATAATCTCATGCCCAGAGTAGCTTCTTATTAAATAAGAAAAGCAATCGGGCAGAAAGAAAGTTTTTAAAGGTCATTATAAGACTAAGATGAAAGAGATTATTTTAAAATAATATGATCCTCAAAAGGCTAAGAGAAGAGTCTTTATGAGCCTCAAGAGGCTAAATAAAGTGTTTTCAGTAAAAAGAAAGAAAACTTCCTGTGTATGACATGTGCATGTTCTAAGTATAACTTATGAATGAGATGCTAAGTAAGATACAAATATGAAAAGAAGGTCTTATGAATATATTTCATGCATACCCTATGAATGAGATTTGATTGAGACGTGAAATGTGTATGTCTTATGTATGTCATATGAATGAAATGCTAAGGAAAGTAAGATTACAAAAAGAGATAACCTTATGTGCACATCATGTGAATAGGGTTTCATGCATAGTTCGAATAGAATGCTAAGAAGTTATGTTTATGGAAAAGAAAGTCTCTGTGCTTAGCCTCGTGACTTGTTGAAGTGTTTGACTGCCTATTAGTAAAGAAGTTTGGTCATTTAGAGACCTAGAAATGTGTTTGAGTGCTTAAAGTGAAGTTTATGATTAGCGATGTTTCCATAAGAATTTTATAAATGTCTAGTATGATAGTAAAGTATGAATACATAATGTGTGAGTATTAAAGATATTATTGCCTGCAACGGTTTTGTTTTAAGGGGGTCGGGAGACACTCACTAACTGTGTGGTTGCCCATCCCACTACTCTTTCCCCTTATCCCCAGGTTTTCTTTGTGGCAGGTGAAAGTTAAGCCATTTGTGCGGAGTTGAAGTTTACCTTTGGTTGAAAAAGAGTTATGTGTGCCATATAAAAGTAGTTTCTCGAGTTCGACGATGTAATATAACGTACTCTTAGTTTGTAATTGTTGTAACCTAAGTTTTTTGGCTCATATAATGCATATTGATTATGAGTAGCTCTGTATTGCCATACGAGCCAACCATCTAAGTAGTTAAATGTCTTCTTGGTCAATTGTTAGTTAGGTTTGGGATGTAAACCCTAATACTCCGGTTGTGTGAACCGTTGAGTTGTATCTTTCATTTCTTCTGTATCAATGAACTATTCTGTTTGGTGTACTCCGAGCGGGTGGCTTGTTGAGTTATGAACTCCAGCGTGTGACCGTTGAGCTATGTTTTAAACATTTTGCGCTTTCGTTGATTTACAGGGACTTATTGTAAGGCTTTTAGCTGGGAAACGGTCAGTTTTTAGAGGAAACTTTGTCCGTTTCATCCCAGAATTTAAATCAGAAGTTAAGTAAACGTAACGCTTCCGGCCCTAGGGGCCGGGGGTGTTGCAGATCCCTTCTTTGTTCTCCATCCATAAGGACTTATAAGTGCATTAGGTGGAAGGGATACCGAGCCTAGGATAAACCAAAGCTCTGATGCCAAATATGATGGAACTATGAAGGGAAATCACAAATACTCAAGGTTGATTCCAAAAGCTGAACTAAGCAACCTGAAATCAAAGTTGAGTTTAAGTGAGATCATGAATGAATGAAGGATAATCTAAAGCCTTGCTTAGATACAGAAACACCACTAAGCTTGAGTTTAGGGTCCTTAACCTTAATTAGGATACGAAACACCACCCAATTAAGTGTTAAGACTTATTTAATCCCCACCTTAATCGACCAAATTAAGGATAAGCTAGGAAGTATTTAGAGGAGATGAAAGCAAAATGCTCTCAATTCCGGTTGTATTCAATACTCAAGTTCAGTTTGTAAAAATGAGCCCCACCAAGGCCATATACATGCCCTAGGCAGCAGACTTACTAAGTGAGGTTTCCTCCTTAGGAGGGATATGTCTAAACAAGCTTAGCTAAGCGCTGAAGGCTAACCTAGTTTACATAATTGCTTAACCTAAGCTAATTACAACCAGAATATAAAGGAAAGAAAGATAAATGATTAAACTTAATTCTAATACATGTAATTAAGCTTAATACACTAGTTTACTAAAGAAAAAGAAGGGAAAGTTGTCTTAAAGTAGATGTGCTTTTCGGCTGACCAATCCAATTGCTAGGTGCGAAATCTCTCTTTATTTTCTCATTGGTTGCTCTTCCTAAAACCTGTTTTAGTTGCCAATGATGATGTTCCTGGTCTCCTTGATGCATGGTTAAGCAAGCAAGCAAGTAATTATCTAAGGAAACCCTTAGAAGGAGGAAAGACACGTAACAACTTAACCAGGTTCTGGAAATAGTTTTTGGCCTGGTTTTGTGCCCTTGTTTTCACCAATCCAAAGTGAGCATGATTTTAATTTCAGACCATGGGGGGAATCCTTAGGGTGTGTACAAACCCCCATCCCTGATAGAGGTCCCTCCATGCCCCTTGATTTAAAGAAGTAAATCAAGCAAGGTAATTTCATTTTGCTGCCCACAGGATGAATAAATCATCCTGATTTTGTTTAAGTATTTAAACTGTAGGTCATGGGTTTAATTGCAGCAGCCAATCCATTTTTGTATGCTTAATTACTTAAGCTTCCTTGAGGTTTACGTCTAATATTTTTTATTGGGATTGAAGTTCAGGAAGTCAGCTTTGTACCAAAACAAGTTTCATCCCATTTGGACTTCATTTACCCTCTCAAATTAGCTAATAAACCTAAGATATACAAACTGCCCAGCTCAACTAGAATGTACCCGATTTTGGGTATATGATTTCTTAAGCTTAATGGTGGTTTAAGTCTTGGATTTTTACCTTTTTAGAATCCCCAAGATGTCTACTTTTAGGTCCAAGCATTGAATTCCAATCATACCCAGAAGAAGTAAAGAGATCAAGTCATTTTGTCAAACCTGCCAGTTTTGGTCCAAAACTAGATGTTTAAATATTTTAGTAGAATCACTCTACTTAAACATGGTTTAACCTTGATTTCTTTGTTGGGGGGGTTTGTACACACCCCAAGGTTTCCCCCCATGGCCTAAAAACAAAATCGTGCACACTTTTGGTTGGGTTTACAGAAGTTAGAAAACCGGCCAGAAAACTGCCATGAACCCAGTTCAGTAGCACGATTGAAGTTTTCCTTCTCCAAAGGGTTTACTATCTCCATTGCTGAGTGGCACACATCCCAAGCTATCTAGAAGGCCAATAATCAACAGCAAAAAGAGTTGCTCTTGAAAAGAACGTCCAATGGGAGGCAAAGGCAGCAAAAGATATCTCCTGAGGCTCATTGGATAGCTAAAAAGGGGAAGTCACTTTACGGCCAGCCAATCTCTTCACTCTGCTAGATAAGCTGGTTGCATTAGACTAAATAAGCATGGTCATATTGTCAACATCATGTATTAGCTTTTGGTTAATGTTTTTGATGTAATTTGATTAAGTTAGAGTGTGATTAGTACACGGTTATCTCTAACCGTGTAATTAGGGCTAGCCTAATACCCTTCCTCTCTAAGAAGGAAAGGTTAAGGAGTGCGCTTGCTTGGTTTTCTGCTTGCTAGGCTATTTTGCTTAAGGAGCACACAACCATGTATGAAAGAATCAATTAGAATTTGAATTAAAACCCAAGTTGAGAGCATTTGTGCTTTCGTACTTTTGCACACTCAAATACTAAACTTGCTTATCCTTAACTAGGCCGGTTGAGGTGGTGTTCTTAAACTTGTTTAAGTGGTGTTTCTATATCTTAATCAAGTTTAAGGGCCCTAAACCTTCATTTGGTGGTGTTTTGTATCCAAACAAAGGTTTAGTTCTATCCATCCACCTTGTTTATCTACACGGGTTTGAAGATTACAAAGCTAGTTTTTAGATTACAAATCCTTGTGTTCTTACTTTCTAGCTTTGTTTTCATTTAATCTTTTGAAGATACTTCAAGTTCCTTTTCCTTTTCCCATTTAGAATCCTTTGATTCTACCTCACAAACAGCCTATTACGTTGCACTTTCATTGGTTTCTCCTTGATTATATTCTCTCTTGGTTTTGAGCTTTTCCTCTTAAATTGAGTTTGTGTTTTAACCCTTGGGAGATACATCAACCCCCCGTAAAGAAATCAAGGTTAAATCATATTTAAGGGGGAGATTTCCACCAAAATATTTTATCGTGCAGTTTTGGACTCAAACTGACAGGTTGAACAAAATGGTTTGATTTCTTCATCTCAACTGAGCATGATTGACTTTAAATGGTTGGACCTCAAAGTTAACATCTTAAGGACCCCAGAAATGCAAAAATATCAAACTTAAGCCATAACGTAGCTTAAGTAATCAAGTGAATAAAAATGGGAACATTCTGGCTGTTTAACCCAGTTGCATCAGTTTGGGTCTTTTCCAGAATGTGAGCCATTGCTTGAACTTTGGAGCTTGCATTGGACCTCACTAGACTCTTGGGACCTTCTTCAATGTCTTAGCTTAAGGGGACTCCATCATTTGGAGTGATGTAATTTCTATGGATGCTTGTCATATGCTTTTAGGAAGGCCACGGTTATGTGATCATATGGCTATGCATAGTAGCTACTTTAATACTTACTCCTTCACTAAGGATGGTGAGAAGATTACCCTAGCCCCTTTATCTCCATCTAAACTCCACGAAATCAAGCCTCAAAATAAGCTAAACCATTCTAATTTGCTGCTTATAGTTAGTGAACCTTTGTTAAAGGCCTCCTAGCATGAATTCAAGGCCTTTAAGGAGTGGATATTGAGTGGACAAGATGAACCAGAAACTCCCTTACCCACTCACCCTATGGCCAAAGCACTCATTTGAAACTTCTGTCATTTGTTTCCTAAGGAGATACCCATGGGTTTACCTCCTAGAAGGGATATCTAATACCATATTGATCTCATTCCTGGTTCTGTCCTTCCTAATAAGCCACCTAACAGGATAAACCCCAAAGAAACCATGGAGATTCAATGGTGAGTTGAAGAATTGATGTCCAAGGGCTTACTTTGAGAGTCCTTAAGTCTGTGTGCTGTGCCTGCTCTTTTGGTTCCTAAAAAGGATCGATGAATGCATATGTGTGTGCATAGTAGGGCCATTAACAATATTACAATCAAGTACAGGTATCCCATACCTAGACTTGAAGACATGCCTGATGAGTTATATAGGTCAAAAGTGTTTTCAAAGATCGACCTTTGAAGTGGACACTACCAAATCAGAATCCGTGAGGAAGATGAATGGATAATAGGTTTCAAGACCAAGGGAGGGTTATATGAATGGCTTGTCATACCCTTTGGTCTTTCCAATGCTCCCAATACATTCATGACCAGAATGAATAAAGTATTTAGGCCTTATATTAGAAAGTTTGTGGTAGCTTACTTCGATGACATTCTGATCTATTCTAAGGATGAGCATGAACATCAAAATCATCTAACTCAAGTTATGCTTATTCTGGAATATGAAAGACTATTTGGTAACCTTAAAAAATGTGCCCTTTCACTCATAAGGTAACATTCTTAGGTTATATTGCCACTGGTGATGGTATTAAGGCAAATGAAAACAAGATTGATGCTATTCTATCATCGCCAATTCCAAGGAGCATTCATTATGTCCGTGCTTTTCATGGCTTAGCTTCCTTTTACAGGAGGTACATTTGATGTTTTAGCACTATTATGGCTCCCATGACTGAGGTTATCAAGGGTAAATCATTCAATTGAAGACCAAAAGCCTAATCTGCCTTTGAAGAGATCAAGAAAAGACTTACTCAAGCACCAGTTCTCTCGTTGACGTTCTTTAATAAAGTCTTTAAAGTTGAATGTGATGCCTCTGGAGTTGGTATAGGCAGTGTCCTTACTCAAGAAGGTAAGCCATTTGCCTTCTTTAGTGAGAAATTATGTGATTCAAGAAGGAAATACTCCACCTATGATAAAGAGTTTTATGCAATCGTGCAGTGTTTAAAACCCTGGAGTCATTATCTGATTGCAAGTGAGTCTAGTCTCCATTCTCATCATGAAGCCTTGAAGTATATTCAAGGCCAGCATAAGTTAAACTCACGTCGTGCTAAGTAGGTTAAGTTTCTCTAATCATTCCACTTTACAGCCAAGCACAAATCCGGAAAGCTCAATCAAGGTGCTAATGCTCTATCACAGAGGTATCTGCTTTTGTTTTAATTAAATGCTTCTGTACTGGGTTTTGAGCATCCAAAAGCTTTATATGCTAAAGACAAAGACTTTGTGGAGTTGTCTATTGAATGTTAAAAACACCCTAAAGGTGATTTCTTTGTCCAAAAATGGCTTTTTTCAAGGGTACACGGCTGTATGTACCAAGGTGCAGCACAAGAGAGCCCTTAATCACGGAAGTTCATCGAGGTTCCCTAGCTAGTCACGATGAAGAAAACAAGACACGCATTATGCCAAGAGAGCATTATTATTGGCCAGGTATGGAGAACGACGTACAGGATATTTTGAAAAGGTGTGGAACTTGTCGAGTGGCCAAAAATCATTCCTTGGCCCATGGCCTTTACACACCTTTTCCTATTCCTACTACTCCTTGGGTTGATGTAAGTATGGATTTCATTCTTGGATTGCCTAAGGCCTAAAGGAACAAAGAGTTAATCTTTGTTGCGGTGGACAGGTTTTTAAAGATGTCTCATTCCATTATGTGTAACAAAACAAATGATGCTACATATATTTCTAAGTTGTATTTCGGGGAAGTGGCTAAATTGCATGGTATACCTAGATCAACTGTTTCTGATCAGGATACTAAGTTCTTTCATCATTTCTGGATTACTTTGTGAAAAAAGTTGGGTATTAAACTCAAGTATATTACCACTTGCCATCCATAAACAGATGGGCAAACTGAGCCTATAAATCGGACCCTATGAACACTTCTAAGGGCCTTGATTAAACCTCATGCCAAGGCTTCAGATTTACTTTTGCCCCATATAGAGTTTGCATACAATAGAGTTCCCAGTAAGGCTACTGGTCTATCACCATTCAAGGTGGTCTATAGGATTGATCCTATTAGTCCACCTAATCTTACTCCAAGCCCTTTAAATTAAAAGCCAAGTGTAGATGTAGTAGCAAGGGTAGAAGAAATCCAGAAGATACATGAGTTACTGAGGAGCAGAATGGAGAAAACCAATGCATCCTATCAAGCTCAAGCCAACAAACACAAGAAGAAGGTTGTATTTCAACTGGAGATCTCGTATGGATACACTTAAGGAAGCAAAGATTTGCTTCAAAGAGGAAGAACAAGCTCATGCAAGGGTTGATGGTCCATTTGAGGTACATGAAAGGATTAATAATAATGCTTATAAGGTTGATTTGCTAGGTGACTATGGAGTTTTAGCTGAATTCACTATGGCTAACTTAAGTGCTTACCAAGCCGATGACTGCTTGGCAGTTTTGAGGATCAAATCTCTTCAACAAGGGGAGGATGATGGAGTCCCCTTAAGGCAAGACATGGAAGAAGGTCCTAGGAGTCCAACAAGGTCCAATGTAAGTTCCAAAGCCGATGCTATGGCTCAAATTCTTGAAAAGAGCCAAAGTGATGCAACTGGGTTAAATAGCCAGAAAATGCCTTGTTTTGTTTGCCTGATTTCTTAAGCTACATTGTGGGTTAAGTTCGATATTTTTGGATTTTTGGGATCTTTAGGATGTGAACTTTCAGGTTTAATCATCAAAAGTCAATCATGCTCAGTCGAAGTGAAGAGATCAAGCATTTTTGTTCAGCCTGTCAATCTTGGTCCAAAATTGAGCGTCAAAATGTTTTAGTTAAAATCTCCTACTTAAACATGATTTAACCTTGATTTCTTTTCAAGGGGGTTTGTACACAACCTTATGTTTCTCCCCATGGCCTAAAATTAAAATGATGCTCACTTTTGATTGGTGAAAAGAAAGGCTGAAAACTATTTCTAGAACCCGGTAAAGTAGTTGTGCGGCTTTCCTCCATACAAGGGTTTCCTCGGCTAATTTCTTGGTTGTTTGCTTCAATCGTGCATCAAGGTGACAAGGAGCATCATCATTGGAAGCTAAAACAAGTTTTGGGAAGGGTAACCAATGAGAAAACAATGGGAGATTTTGCATTTTACAGCTTTCTTCCGAATTGGCTAGCCAAAAAGGGGAAAGCACTTTATGGCTGATTTTCTTTCTTTTCTCTAATAATGCTGATGTATTAAGCTTACATACATGGATTAAGGTTAAGTATTATCATTTGCCTTGCTTTCCTTCACATTTTGGTTGTAATTAACTTAGTTTAATAAAGTTTATAAACTAGATTAGTCCTAAGCGCATAGCTAAGTGCAATTAACGTTTCCTTCCTCGGAAGGAAAGCTCCCATTAGCTGATTTTTGCTGCCAAGGCCATGTGTACAAGGCCATTAGTGTTTCATTTTTTAATTCATAACTTGAATATTGAATACAAAAACCAGAATTGAGAGCAACTTGCTTTTGTTCCCCTTAATACTTCACTTGCTCATCCTTAATTTGGTCGATTAAGGTGGTGATCAAGTAAGTCCTAACATTCAATCGGGTGGTGTTTCCGTATCCTGTTTAAGGTTAAGGACCCTAAAGTCAAGCACAGTGGTGTTTCTGTATATAAGCAAGAGTCCAGATTATCATTGATTCTAGCATGCATTCACGAACTCACCTGGACTTTAAACTTGAATTCAGTTTGCTTTCCCTTGACTTTGAATTTAGGTTTGAGTGATCGTGTTTCCCCCTTTCAAGATACATCAGAGCTTCTCTGGCTGTTCATTATGGAGAAAACAAGACACTCATTATGCTAAGAGAGCATTATTATTGGCCAGGTATGGAGAAGGACGTACAGGATATTCTGAAAAGGTGTGGAACTTGTCAAGTGGCCAAAAGTCATTCTATACCCCACGGTCTTTACACACCTTTGCCTATTCCTACTTCTCCTTGGGCTAATGTAAGTATGGATTTCATTCTTGGATTGCCTAAGACCCAAAGGAATAAAGGTTTAATCTTTATGGCGGACAGGTTTTCAAAGACGTCTCATTTCATTCTGTGTTACAAAACTAATGATGCTACACACATTTTTGAGTTATATTTCAAGGAAGTGGCTAGATTGCATGGTATGCCTAGATCAATTATTTTTAATCGGGATACTAAGTTCCTTGGCTATTTCTAGATTACTTTCTGGAAAAAAGTTGGGTACTAAACTCTAGTATAGTACCACTTGCCATCTACAAGCAGATGGGCAAACTGAGGCAACAAATTGGACCCTGGAAACACTTCTAAGGGCCTCGATTAAACCTCATGCCAAGGCTTGGGGTTTACTTTTACCCCATGCAAAGTTGGCATACAACAGAGTTCTTAGCAAGGCTACTGGTCTATCACCATTCAAGGTGGTCTATGGGATTGATCCTATTAGTCCCCTTAATCTACCTCCACGCCCTTTAGATCAAAAGCCAAGTGTAGATGTAGCAGCAAGGGTAGAAGAAATCCAGAAGATACATGAGTTGCTGAAGAGCATAATGTAGAAAACCAATGCATCCTATTAAGGCCAAGCCAACAAACAGAAGAAGAAGGTGGTATTTCAACCTGGAGATCTAGTATGGATACACTTAAGGAATGAAAGATTTCCTTCAAAGAGGAAAGATAAGCTCATACAGGGGCTGATAGTCCATTTAAGGTATTTGAAAGGATTAATGACAATGCTTATAAGGTTGATTTGCCAAGTGACTATAGAGTTTCAGCTGCATTTAACGTGGCTAAGTTGAGTGCTTACCAAGCCGATGATTTCCTTGCTGTTTTGAGCATCAAATCTCTTCAACAAGGGGAGGATGATAGAGCCCCCTCAAGCTCATACATGAAAGAAGGTCCTAGCAGTCTAACAAGGTCTAATACAAGTTCCAAAGTCTATGCTATGGCTCCAATTCTTGAAAAGAGCTAAAGTGTTGCAACCGAGTTAAACAGCCAAAAAATGCCTGGTTTTGTTTGCCTGATTTCTTAAGCTACATTGCTGCTTAAGTTTCATATTTTTGCATTTTTGGGATCCTTAAGATGTTAACTTTCAGGTTCAATCATGAAAAGTCAATCATGCTCAATCAAAGTGAAGAGATCAATGCATTTTATTCAGCTTATTTGTTTTGGTCCAAAACTGCATGGTCAAATGTTTTAGTGGAAATCTCTTGCTTAAACATTATTTAGCCTTGATTTCTTTTTAGGGGGGTTTGTGCACACCCTTAGGTTTACCGCCATGGCTTGAAATTAAAATCATGCTCACTTTTGATTGGTGAAAACAAGGCCTACAAATTTTTTCTAGAACCCAGTTAAGTAGCTATATGGCTTTCCTTCTTCTAAGCATTTCCTCAGCTGATTTCTCGCTTGCTTCCTTTAATTATACATTAAGGAGATAAGGAACATCAACATTCGAAGCCAAAATATGTTTTCCAAAGAGTAACGAATGAGAAAGCAAAGGGAGATTTTGCACCCTTCTTCCAGATTGGCTAGTTGAAAAGAGGAAAGTACTTTATGTCTAATTTTCTTTCTTTTCTCCAATAAAGCTAATGCATTAGGCTTACATACATGTATTAGGGCTACGTATTATCATTTGTCTTGCTTTCCTTTGCATTCTGGGTGTAATTAGCTTAGGCTAATCAAGCTTGTAAACTAGATTAGCCCTAAGCGCATAGCTAAGTGTAATTAACGTTTCCTTCAGAAGGAAACCTCCCCTTAGCTGATTTTTGCTGCAAAGGCCATGCGTATAAGGCCTTTAGTGTTTCATTTTGTGATCCATAAGTTGAATATTGAAAATAAAAATTAGAATTAAGAGCAAGTGTCTTTCGTTTCCCAAATACTTTAGTTGCTTATCCTTAATTTGGTCGATCAAGGTGGAGATCAAGTAAGTCCTAACACTTAATTAAGTAGTGTTTCTGTATCCTATTTAAGGTTAAAGACCTAAAACTCAAGCCTAGTGGTGTTTCTGTATCTAAGCAAGGGTTTAGATTATCATTCATTCTAGCATTCATTCACGGAATCAACTAGACTTTACGCATGAATCCAGTTTGCTTTCCCTTAGCTTTGAATTCAGGTTTTAGTGTTTGTGTTTCCCCCTTCCAAGAAACATCAGAGGTTCTCTGCCTAGTCATTATGGAGAAAACAAGGCACTCATTATACTAAGAGAGCATTATTATTGGCCAGGTATGGAGAAGGATATACAAGGCTTTCTCGAAAGGTGTGGGACTTGTCAAGTGGCCAGAAGTCATTCCCTACCCCACAGACATTACACACCTTTGTCAATTCATAGCACTCCTTGGGTTGATGTAAGTATGAATTTTATTCTTAGATTACCTAAAATCTAAGGGAACAAAGATTCAATCTTTGTTGTTGTGGACAGGTTTTCAAAGATGTCTCATTCCATTCCATGTAACAAAACTAATGATGCTACACACATTTCTAAGTTATATTTCAGGAAAGTGGCCAGATTACATGGTATACTTAGATCAATTATTTCTAATCGAGATATTAAGTTCCTTAGCCATTTTTGGATTACTTTGTGGAAGTAGTTGGGTACCAAACTAAAGTACAGTACTACTTGCCATCGACAAATAGATGGGAAAACTGAGGCTACAAATCAGACCCTAGGAACACTTCTAAGGGCTTCATCAAACCACATGCTAAGGTTCGGATTTACTTTTACCCCATACAGAGTTTGTATACAACAGAGCTCATAGCAAGGCTACTAGTCTGTCACAGTTTAAGGTGGTCTAGTGGATTGATCATATTAGTCCACTTGATCTTACTCCATGCCCTTTAGATCAAAAGCCAAGTGCAGATCTAGCAGCAAGGGTAGAAGAAATCCAAAAGATACTTAAGTTAGCGAGTAGTAAAATAAAGAAAACCAATGCATCCTATCATTCTCAAGCTAACAAGCACTAGAAGGTGGTATTTCAACCCAGAGATCCCGTATAGATACACTTAAGAAAGGAAAGATTTCATTTAAAGAGGAAGAACAAGCTCATACAAGGGCTGATGGTCCATTTGAGGTACTTGGAAGGATTAATGACAATGCTTATAAGGTTGCTTTGCCAGGTGACTATGGAGTTTCAGCTGCATTCAATGTGGCTGACTTGAATTCTTACCAAGCCGATGATTACCTTGCTGATTTGAGGATCAAATCTCTTCAGCAAAGGGAGGATGATGGAGTCGCCTCAAGCAAAGACATGGAAGAAGGTCCTAGGAGTCCAGCAAGGTCCAATGCAAGTTCCATAGTCCAAGCTATGCCTCAAATTCTGGAAAAGACCCAAAGTGATGCGACTGTGTTAAATGGCCAGAAAATGCCTGGTTTCTTTTACCTGATTTCTTAAGCTACGTTGTGGCTTAAGTTTAAGATTTTTACAATTTTAGGTTCCTTAAGATGTTAAATTTTATGTCCAAGCATCAAAAGTCAATCATGCTTAGCCGATGTGAAGAGATTAAGCCATTTTGTTCAGCCTGCCAGTTTTTGGTCCAAAACTGCACGGTAAAATGTTTTAGCAGAAATCTCCTACTTAAACATGATTTAAACTTGATTTCTTGGGGGGGGGGTTTGCACACACCTATAGGCTTCCCCCCATGGTCTGAAATTAGAAGTATGCTCACTTTTGATTGGTGAAAAGAAGGGCTGAAAACTATTTCTAGAACCCTGTAAAAGTAGCTGCGTGGCTTTCCTCCTTCTATGGGTTTCCTTAGCTGATTTCTTGTTTGCTTGTTTCAATTATGCATCTAGGAGACAAGTAACATCATTATTAGAAACGAAAATAGGTTTTAGGAAGAGTAATCAATGAGAAAACAAAGGGAGATTTTGCACCCTTCTTCCTGATTGGCTAGCCGAAAAGGGAAAGTACTTTATGGATGATTTCCTTTCTTTTCTCTAGTAAAGCTGATGTATTTGGCTTAAATACATGTATTAAGGTTATACATTATCATTTGCCTCACTTTCCTTTACGCTCTGGGTGTAATTAGCTGAGGTTAATCAAGCTTGTAAACTAGATTAGTCCTAAGCGCATAGCTATGTGTAATTAACGTATCCTTCCCAGGAAGAAAACCTCCCCTTGGCTGATTTTTGCTACCAAGGCCATGTCTATAAAGCCTTTAGTGCTTCATTTTATGATTCATAACTTGAATATTGAATACAAAAACCAGAATTGAGAGCAACTTGCTTTCGTTCCCCTTAATACTCGACTTGCTTATCCTTAATTTCGTCGGTTAAGGTGGATATCAAGTAAGTCTTAACACTTAATTAGGTGGTGTTTCTATATCCTATTTAAGGTTAAGGACCCTAAACTCAAGCCTGGTGGTGTTTCTGTATCTAAGCAAGAGTTTAGATTATCATTCACTCCAGCATCCATTCACAAACTCAACTAGACTTTAAGATTTGAATTCAGTTTACTTTCCCTTAACTTTGAATTCAAGTTTGAGTGTTCATGTTTCCTCCTTCCAAAAAACATTAGAGGTTCTCTCGCTAGTCATTATCGAGAAAACAAGCCACTCATCATACTAAGATATTATTATTATTGGCCATGTATGTAGAAGGATGTACAAGACATTCTGAAGAGGTGTGGGACTTGTCAAATGGCCAAAAGTCATTCCTACCCCACGGCCGTTACACACCTTTGTCTATTTCTACTACTCCTTAGGTTGATGTAAGTATGGATTTCGTTCTTGGATTGTCTAAAGTCTAAAGGAACAAAGATTCAATCTTTATTGTGGTGGACAGGCTTTCAAAGATGTCTTATTTCATTCCATGCAACAAAACTAATGATTCTACACACATGTCTGTGTTGTATTTCAAGGATGCGGCTAGATTGCATGATATACTTCGATCAGTTATTTCTGATCAGGATATTAAGTTCCTTAACTATTTCTGGATTACTTTGTGGAAGAAGTTGGGTACTAAACTCAAGTAAAGTACTATTTGCTGTCCACAAATAAAGGGTCAAACTGAGGTTATAAATCGGGCCCTAGGAACACTACTAAGGCCCTTCATTGAACCTCATGCCTCGACTTGGGATTTACTTTTACCCCATGCCGAGTTTGCGTACAACAGAGCTCCTAGCAAGGCTACTGGTCTGTCACCATTTAAGGTGGTCTAGTGGATTGATCATATTGGTCTGCTTGATCTTCCTCCACACCCTTTAGATTAAAAGCCAAGAACAGATGCAGCAGCAAGGGTAGAAGAAATCCAAAACATACTTGAGTTGGTGAGGAGTAGAACAGAGAAAACCAATGCAACCCATCAAGCTCAAGCTAACAAACACAAGAAGAAGGTTTTATTTTAACCTGGAGATCTCATATGGATACACTTACGGAAGGAAAGATTTGCTATAAAGAGGAAGAGCAAGCTCATGCAAGGGCTAATGGTCCATTTGAGGTACTTGGAGGGATTAATGACACTATTTATAAGGTTGATTTGCCAGGTGACTATGGAGTTTCAGCTGCATTCAATGTGGCTGACTTAGATGCATACCAAGCTGATGATTACCTCACTGATTTGAGGATAAAATCTCTTCAACAAGAGGTGGATGATGGAGTCCCCTCAAGCCAAGGCATGGAAGAAGGTCCTAGGAGTGCAGCAAGGTCCAATGCAAGTTCCAACGTCCAAGCTATGGCTCAAATTCTAGAAAAGACCCAAAGTGATGGAACCGGGTTAAACGGCCAAAAATTACCTGGTTTTGTTTGCCTAATTTCTTAAGCTACATTATGGCTTAAGTTTGATGGTTTTGTATTTTTGGGATCCTTAAGATGTTAACTTTAAGGTCTAAGCATCGAAAGTCAATCATGCTCAGTTGAAGTGAAGAGATCAAGCCATTTTGTTCGGTCTGTCAGTTTTGGCCCAAAACTGCACGGTAAAATGTTTTAGAGGAAATCTTCTACTTGAATATGATTTAACCTTGATTTCTTTATAGGGAGTTTGTACACGCCCTAAGGTTTCCCTTTATGGCCTGAAATTAAAACCATGCTCACTTTTGATTAGTGGAAGGAAGTGCAGAAAACTGGGCTGAAAACTGTTTATAGATCACGGCTAGCAGCTGCGTATGTTTTCCTCATTCTAAGGGTTTCCTCAGCTAATTTCTTGCTTGTTTGCTTCAATCGTGGATCAAGGAGACTAGGAAAATCATGATTGGCAGCTAAAATCAGTTTTAGGAAGAGCAACCAATGAGAATGCAAAGAGAGAAATCAAGCCCTTCATCCGGATTGGCTAGCCTAAAAAGGGAAAGTACTTTATAGCTACTTTTTCTTTCTTTTCTCTGGTAAAGCTAATGCATTAGGCTTAAATACATGAATTAAGGTTAAGTATTATTGTTTGTCTAGCTTTCCTTGCATTCTTGATGGAACTATAAAAGGAAATCACAAATACTCAAGGTTGATTCCAAAAGCTAAACTAAGCAAGCCGAAATCAAAGTTGGGTTTAAGTGAGATCATAATTGAATGAATGAATAAAGGATAGTCTAAACCCTTGCTTAGATGCAGAAACACCACTAAGTTTAAGCTAAGGTCCTTAACCTTAATTAGGATATAGAAATCCCACCGAATTAAGTGTTAATACTTAATTGATCGCCACCTCAATCGACCAAATTACGTATAAGCAAGTGAAGTATTTAGGGGTAACGAACGCAAAATGCTCCCAATTCTGATTGTATTCAATATTCAAGCTATGAATTACAAAATGGAACACTAAAGGCCTTATACTCATGACCTTTAGGTTAGAAAACAGCAAAGGAGGTTTCGTCCCTCGGAGGGAAACATCTAAACAAGCTTAGCTAAGCGCTTAAGGCAAACCTAGTTTACATGCTTGCTTAACCAAAGCCAATTACAATCAGAATACAAAGGAAAGCAAGACAAATGATTAAAGTTAATTCTAATACCTCTAATTAAGCTTAATACATTAGTTTAACAACGAAAAAGAAGAGAAAGCAGCCGTAAAGTAGATGCACCTTTTGGCCGACAAATATGGTTACTTGGTGAAAATTTTCCCTTTATTTTCTCATTGGTTGCTCTTCTCAAAAGCTGTTTTAGCTACCAATGATGATGTTCCTGGTCTCCTTGATGCATGATTGAAGCAAGCAAGCAAGTACTCAGCTGAGGAAACACTTAAAGAAGGAAAGACACACAGCGGCTTAACCGGGTTCTAGAAACAGTTTTCAGCCACTTTTGTGCCCTTGTTTCCACCAATCAACAGTAAGCATGAGCACTAGAAGGTGTTTCAAGTGCCAAGGATTAGGCCATATAGCCTCGGGCTGTCCAAACCGAAAGGTTATCACATTAGCCGAATGAAAAGCCGTGGATGAACAAGAGAGAGAGGAAATTGAAGGTGAAAATGAGGAAAACCTTAAGGAAAACCTACAGGAGGTTGAAGAAGAAGCTGATGAGGGTGAAATGTTGGTTTTAAGAAGAGTCTTGAACAGCAATAAAGGAGCTAAAGAAGAGCAAAGAGAGAACATCTTTCATACTCGATGCACGGTTCAAGACAAGGTTTGTTCTTTGATCATTTATGGTGGAGCTGTGCTAATGTAGTTTCTCTTAGTATAATTGAGAAACTGGGCTTGGAAGCTACGGTCCATCCCCATCCCTGCAACATTCAATGGCTAAACCAAAGCAAGGGATGACAAGTTAACTCTCGGTGCCTCATTTCCTTGTCCATTGGTAAGAGCTACCAAGATGAGCTTTGGGGTGAGGTTATGCCCATGGATGCATGCCATGTTTTGCTAGGTAGGCCATGGTTGTATGATAGAAAGGTAACACATGATGGTTTCCAGAATACGTACTCCTTTTCTAATGGAGGAAAGAAGATTACCTTAAAGCCATTATCACCATCTGAACTCCCCAAAAACAAACCCACAAAAAAGCCTGATCATTCTGGTTGTTTGCCATCATTTTGTGAACCTCTCTTAAAGGCCTCATATTATAAATTTAAGGCTTTTAAAGAATGGATCCTAAACATCCAAGACGAACCAGAAACACCCATGCCTACTCACCTCATTGGCAAATCACTCATATAAAAGTTCTGTCACTTGTTTCCTGAGGAGATACCCACGAGTTTACCTCCTAAAAGGGATATCCAACATCACATTAATCTCATTCCTGGTTTAATCCTTCCTAATAAGCCAGCTTAGAGGATGAACCTAAAGGAAACCATGGAGATTCAAAGGCAAGTTGAAGAGTTAATGTCAACGGGGCTTGTACGTGAGTCCTTAAGTCCATGTGTCGTGCCTGCCTTTTGGGTTCCTAAGGAAGATGGCAGCCAACGAATGTGTGTGGATAGCAGAGCTATAAACAAAATCACTATCAAGTATAGGTATTCCATGCCTAGGCTTGAGGATATGCTAGATGAGTTACCTAGCTTAAAAGTGTTTTCAAAGATTGATCTTAGAAGTGGATACTGCCAAATCGGAATCCGAGAGGGAGATGAATGGAAGACGGCATTCAAGACCAAGGGAGGATTGTATGAATGGCTTATCATGCCTTTCGGTCTTTCTAATGCTCCTAGTACATTCATGAGGCTAATAAATTAGGTATTGAAGCCTTACATTAGAGAATTCGTGGTGGTCTACTTCGATGACATTCTAATTTATTCAAGAGATGAGCAAGCAATCCTTAGACGTGAAAAGTTATATAGCAATCTTAAGAAATGTACTTTTTTCATTCAAGAATTTACATTCTTAGGTTACATTATTTCTGGAGAAGGCATAAATGCAGATGTAGAGCAAACAAGAAGCTATTTAGTCTTGGCCTCAACCACAAAGCATTCATAATGTTTGAAGCTTTTATGAATTAGCTTCCTTTTATAAGAGGTTTATTTGAAACTTTAGCACTATAATGGCCCCCATGACTAAAGTTCTTAAGGGAACATCCTTTCAATGGGGCCCCAAAGCACAATCTGCCTTTGAAGAAGTAAAGACAAGACTAACTCAAGAACCTGTTTCGGCCTTGCTGTGCTTTAAGAAAGTTTTTGAAGTTGAATGTGATGCATTTGGGGTGGGAATTGGTGGTATTCTTACTCAGGAAGGCAAGCCTTTGGCCTTCTTTAGTGAGAAATTATGTGATTCAAGAAGAAAATACTCCACTTATAACAAGGAATTGTATGCTGTTGTTAGGTGTTTAGAGCATTGGAGCCATTACTTAGTGGCCAGTGAGTTTATATTGCATTCAGATCATGCAGCTTTGAAGTACATTCATGGCTAGCACAAGCTTATCTAACGCCATGCCAAATGGGTGGAGTTCCTTCAGTCATTCCGCTTCATTATCAAGCACAAGTCAAGAAGATTAAATCAAGGTGTCGATGCCTTATCAAGGAGGCATCTCCTCTTGTTCCAATTGGAAGCTCTTATTCTTGGTTTTGAGCATCTTAAAAGTTTATATCCTGATGATGAAGACCTTGAGGATATCTATTCTGTGCGCTCAAAGCACCCCAAGGGGGATTTCTTAGTTTAAGATGGTTTTTTATTCATGGGAATACGGCTGTGTATTCCAAAGTGTAGCACTTGTGGGCTTCTAATCAGGGAAGTCCATGGTGGCTCCTTGGCTAGACATTTTAGTGAAACAAAGACCTTAACCATATTAAGGGAACATTATTACTGGCCTGGGATGGAGAAGGACATTCAAGATATTCTAAGGAGGTGTGGAACATGCCAAGCAGCTAAAAGTCACACCTTACCCCACGGTTTATACACTCCTCTTCCTATACCTATTCTACCTTAGGTGGATGTAAGTATGGACTTTATTCTGGGTTTGCCTAGGACCCAAACGGGCAAGGATTCCATAGTTATAGTGGTGAACAGATTCTCAAAGATGGCACACTTCATACATTGCTAAAAGACCAATGGTGCTACACACATTGCTGAATTGTACTTCAAAGAGGTGACCAGACTACATGGTACCCCTAAATCCATTATTTCTCATAGGGATACAAAGTTTTTGAGTCATTTTCGTATTGCTCTTTAGAAGAAACTTGGTACTAAATTAATGTATAGTACCACTTGTCACCCTTAAACTGATGGTCAAACTGAGGTAACTAATCGAACCTTAGGTACTCTCGTAAGGCTAAGAGCTTTGATTAAACCTCATGCCAAGGCTTGGGATTTGCTCTTGCCTCATGCTGAATTTGGATACAACAAAGCTCCTAGTAATGCTACTAGTCTCTCCCCTTTCAAGGTGGTGCATGGGATTGATCTACTAAATCTTATTGATCTTACTCCCCGGCCCTTAGACCATGGATCCATGTATTGGTAAAGGCCAAAATTAAAAATACAAATCCATCATATGAAGCCGAGGCCAACAAGCATAGGAGAAAGGTTGTATTTCAACCTAGAGACTTAGCATGGATCCACTTAAGGAAGGAGAGATTTCCTTCTAAGGGGAAGAATAAGCTAATGCCAAGAGCTGAAGGTCCATTTGAGGTTTTTGAGAGAGTAAATGATCATGCATGCAGGGTTGATTTGCCTAGACATTATGGAGTTTTAGCCACATTTAATGTGGTAGATTTAGGCCCATTCCATTCAGATGACCCCCAAGTATATTTGAGGAATAAATCTTTTCAACAGGGGGAGGATGATGGAGCCCTACCAAGCTAAGAGCTTGTTTATGATCAAGAAAGTCCTGAGCCTGGGGTGGGAAGTGAGAAAAAGCAGAACCTTATCATGTTGAGTGAAACACAGGTTGAGAGGGCTAAAGCAAGGGTAACCAAGTTTTAGCTTTATTCATGCTTAAAAGTAACAAAAGTGAGGAAATGATTCTCTTACACCATATGATCCGCCCCCTCATTTCCCAATATCAAGATGTCTTTCTACAAGATTTACCCGTCGGCTTCCCACCAATCTGAGGCGTTGAGCACCAAATTGACCTAATTCTCAGTGCCGCACTTCCTAGCAAAGCGGCCTATAGATGTAACCCTTAAGAGATAAAGAGCTTCAGAGACAAGTTGATGAGTTGTTGGCTAGAGGTTATGTAAGAGAGGGCATGAGTCCTTGCTCAGTTCCGGCTTTGTTAGCACGCAAGAAGGATGGTACCTTTTGCATGTGTGTGGATAGTAGAGCAATAAACAACATTATGATCAAGTATAGGTATTCTATACCAAGACTTGATGATATGCTTGATGAACTCCATGGCTCTTCTATCTTCTCCGAGATTGACTTAAGAAGTGGGTATCACCAAATCCATATGAAAGAGCGAGATGAGTGGAAAGACAGCATTCAAGATAAAGGGTGGGCTTTGTGAGTGGCTAGTGATGCCTTTCAGCCTCTCCAATGCCCCTAGAACATTTATAAGACTAATGAATGAAGTCTTTAGGCCTTTTCTTGGAAGGTTTGCCGTGGTATATTTCGATGATATTTTGGTTTACTTCAAGAACCAAGAGGACCATCAACATGATTTGGAAGAAGTTTTCAAGGTTCTAAGAGCTCAAAGGCTCTTTGGCAAGATGGAAAAATATGAGTTCTTTTCACCCCAAGTCACCTTTTTGGGGTATGTTGTCTCTAAGGATGGAATCTCCACGGATCAAGCTAAGGTTGAAGCCATTGAAGTTGTGGCCTACTCCTGCTTCTATCATCAAAGTTGGGAGCTTTCGTGGCTTCGCATCTTTTTATAAGAGGTTTATCAAAGGGTTTAACACCGTCATAGCCCCCATCACTGAGGGTATGAAGAAGGAACATTTGAGTGAGACAAGGTTGCCTATGATACCTTTGAGAAGCTCAAAACCAAATTATGTGAGGCCCCGGTGTTAGCCCTCGCCGACTTTGACAAGTTCTTTGAAGTTGATTATGATGCAAGTGGAGTAGGTATAGGGGCTATCCTTATGCAAGATCAACGCTCCATTGCCTATTTTAGTGAGAAGCTCAATGGTTCAAGGAAGAACTACTCAACATATGACAAGGAGTTCTATGCTTTGGCAAGAGCACTTGATCATTGGTCACATTACTTAAGGCCAAAATAGTTTGTACATCACTCCGATCATGAGGCCTTACAATACTTAAATGGCTAATATAAACTCAATCCAAGACATGCTAAATGGGTTGAGTTCTTACAAAGCTTCTCCTTTGTGGCTAAACATAAGACGGGGAGCACGAATATAGTGGCGGCTGCACTCTCTTGATGTCACTCCTTGTTAGCCGTGATGGAAGCAAGGGTCCTAGGCTTCCAATTCATCCGTGATCTCTACCAAGAAGATGAGGATTTCAAGCCTTACCTTAATGGTCAAGAAGGCAGCAAGCATAGCCCTTACACTCACCAAGAGGGGTTCGTATTTAAGGGTAACAACCTTTGTATTCTCAAGGGACACATCCGAAAGCTTCTTGTTAAGGAAGTTCATAGAGGAGGTCTAGCCGCCACTTTGGAATCAATAAGACCATTGATATGCTCAAGGAACACCTCATTTGGCCTAAGATAGCAGGTGATGTTCATGAGGTGATTTCCAAGTCTTCTATTTATCAAAAGGCCAAGAGTCAATTCCACTAAGGTCTATACACTCCTTTGCCTATCCCTAATCGCCAATGGGAAGATGTGAGCATGGATTTTATAGTTGCTCTTCCAAGGACTCAAAGGGGTAAGGTTGCTATTATGTTGGTGGTGGATCGTTTCTCCAAGATTGCTCACTTCATTCCTTATGAGAAGACCGATGATGCATCTCATGTAGCCCATCTCTACTTCAAAGAAGTTGTTAAGCTTCATGATATTCCTAAGAGCATTGTGTCCAATCAGGACACAAGGTTTCTTAGTCACTTTTGGAGTTGTTTGTGGAGGCTCCTTGGTACTTTGCTCTTATATAGTACCTCCCACCATCCTCAAACAGATGGGCAGACGGAAGTCACCAACAAAACTCTTGCTACTTTGCTTAAAAGCTTGGTGAATAAAAGCATTAAGGAGTGGGATCTCAAGCTTCCCCATGCTGAATTTGCATACAACCGCACTCCTTGCCTTGTTACGGCCCATTCTCCCTTTGAATCATGCTATGAGATCAACCCACTAACTCCACTAGAACTCATACCACTTCCACTTGAGTCTATAGTGAGTTATGAGGCTGAAGAGAAACCAAAGGAGATGAAGAAACTTCACCAATAGATTCCGGGAAGGATTAAGAAGGCTAATGAGATGTACAAGGCAAGGGCAGGCAAGCACCGCAAAGCTATCACCTTCCAGCCCGGAGATTTAGTATGGTTACACTTAAGGAAGGAGAGACTCCCATCAAGAAGGAGGAATAAGCTCATGTCGAGAGGGGATGGACCTTTCAAAGTCCTTGAGAAGGTCAATGACAATGCCTACAAACTTGAATTGCCCGCAGACATGGGTGTATCTCCCACCTTCAATGTGGGTGATCTCACACCTTATCTTGAGGATGAAGATGGTGAAGATGATTTGAGGGCAAATCACAATTAAGAAGGGGACGATGAAGTAAACTCCATGCCCAATTCAGTCCAACAAAACACTCAAGTCCTCTTTAGTGCTCAAAAGCTTCATTCCAAGGGACTTGGTCCGTGCACTGATTTGGAGCTCCAATTCAAAGGTCATCCTAAGCACTTAGGATGTGTTACTCTCTTATTTTGAGAAGGTCAAGAGGCCTTCTAAGTGGTTTAATCATGAAAATGAGGTTAAACCCATGGCAAGAAAAAGTTGAGCTCGAAACAGTAGCATGCTCCCAAATTGCCCAGAAGCTAGCGCACATACCCGGTTTTGCAAGCTTGATTACTCAAGCTTAAGTTAGACTGCAAAGGCACTAAATCCACTTTTTTGAACCCTTAATATGTCTGCTTTAACAACATATAAAGAGTTCTAGGTTATCTCATTGGATAATAGGTCAATTGGAGCCATTTTTCAGATGCTGCAGAAACTACCCCAGCCTAGACATGCTGCACTTTTTGGCCTATATCTGCCAAATGATAGCTCCAAAGTTCTACTAACTTGAGCCACCTTAAAGAGGACTTTCTAAGATTTTTAGCAAGGGTTATTTCTCCTAATTTGAGCAAGATACCTAGGAGATATAGCTGTTTGACGTTGGCAGCTGTAATATGAAAAGCGACTAATAAAAAGCATAAAGCACCTTTTACCTTTTGTACTTGCATTGCTTTTTTGGTTTATTCTTGCTTTGTGGACGTCTCTGGCCCTTTTTTACCTCTCTTGTAGCTTCTTAAATGCTCTCATTATATAAGGGAGGCCTTAGGTTGTAAGGAAATCAGATTTGAATGATATACAATAGCTCAAAGCTTCCTCTCTCAAAAATCTCATGTCTCTTTATCCGTGTTTCTAAGGTAGTCAGTTTTAAGTGGAACCTTTATAAAAGTGTTGGTGGCTAAGCCTTTAGGCATTTTTTGGTGGTTCCTCAGTCTTGGTGGGTGCCTTAGCCTTTAAACCAAGTCATATTTTATGCACGGGGGAAATTTGCAACTAAGCTAAAGTAAGCTACAGCCGACCATTGTTGGCCATGCTCCACTCATGAATGGAGAAAGTGCCACATGGAAGAGGAAGATTGTGCCATTTTGCAAGCTCATAATCGGACACTATAGCCGAAGGTGGCAAGCATGCATTACTTCTCCCTTTTGAAGTGGTAGTCGTGTATGTTTTCCCTTCTAGGGAGGAAAACATGACTAATCAAGCCTAGGATCATCAAGGAATCATTTAAGTTAATCATTTTTAAGCTAATGCACTCAATTGTGCTTGCTTTTGATTCGTTTACGTACTAAACCATGTGCTTAGCTAGTGAAATGTACTTAGTAACTTTCGTAAGCATTAAGTAATCTTCTAACGGTTGCCTAATGATTAAGGGAAGACCTTAGGTGTGCTTATAAATAGCCTAGCCATCATTTTGTAATCAAGTGATGTTTAAGTGAAATCTGAAGTTGAGTTTGAGGCTCCTCAGTGTTGTTACTTTGAATTCTCTGCTTTCTTATCTCTAATTAGGCCAATTAGAGTGAAGATCAAGTGAGTCTTAGTCTTCATTAGGTGCTGAAATCTGCATCGTAATCGAAGATTAAGGGCCTTGAAATAGTTCTTGATGGTGAAATCTGTATCCAAGAATCATTTTAGTTCTATGTACCTTCTAGTTTTTAGTGCCTTGGTTTATCATTTTAAGGCCTTGCCTTTCTTTCCCATGCCACCATCACAATCTTCTCTCCCCAAACTTGAGCTTTCCTTTCATTTGCCATCCTTCTTAGCGTGGTACATCAATTTTGGTATCAGAGCAAGTTTCATCGTTGTGCCTGAAAGCCTCGTATCCATACACCTAAAACATATTTAAAAAAAGGAAGTAGCCTTGCCTTGGTCCATGTAGTGTGATGACTCTTGAAGAAAAGTTCGAAGTTCTCATAAAGAACCTCAAAGCAGTGACCGCTTCTAATGTCGAATTGAAGAATCCGATAGAAAAGTTGGAGAAACAGAACGACTACTTGTGAAAACAACTGGGAAATGACATGAAACAGAAACAGAAGGCACTTAAAAGTCAAATTACATTTGTTCATGGCGATGGAGAAGCAAGTAACTTGGTTAGCTCATTAAGTGAAGAAGAACCTCCAAGAAGGTTTAGAGGAGCTAGAAGAACACCCAATAACTGCAACAATTTGAAAGTTTAAATTCCAGGGTTTGAGGGTAAATTTGATCCTGATGAGTTTCTGGAATGGCTACACACTGTTCAGCAAGTTTTTGGTTACAAGGACATTCCAGATGATGAGAAAGTGAAACCGGTTACACTTTGATTATGAAGGTTTATGCCCCTCTGGTGGACTAACGTTTTTGCTAAGCAAACTAGGAACAGGAAAAGCAAGATCCGAACCTGGGAAAAGATAAAGTCAAAATTGAAGTCCCGGTTCCTCTCTGCAACGTATGTTTAAGATAGTTATTCGTAACTACATAATTGGACTCAGGGGAATTTAACTGTTGTGAAAAGCTCTTGATCAAGGGTGACATACAAGAGCCTAAAGAGCAAACCATAGATAGGTACTAAGGAAGCCTTTAACCTAAGTCTGCTAATGTGGTGGAATTACCACCATATGCTACTTTTGATGAAGTTTGTGTCCTCGCTCACAAGGTTGAGCAACAAAGAAAGTCAAGGCCCCTTAAGCATGAGTTTCCAAAGCCCCTACGTCAGAACGAACCCTTTAACAAGGGAAGTTCTAATCCTTTTCCTGAGCCCAAGTTTCCCTTCGCTTCCGCCCCATAAAGAACCCTAACAACACAAAACAGCTTACCTCCATAAAGTAAACCTAAACCTGTTCCTAATGACATCTTAAAATGTTTTAAATGCCAAGGATTTGGGCACTTTGCTTTGAATTGCACCAACCATAGTTTGTTACTTTGGCCGAATGGGAAGCAACAAAGGAGGAAGAGAATGAGGAGAATCAAGAGGAAACTCTATAGGAGATAGCAGTGAGAGTAGATGAAGGTGACATGTTTGCTTTGGCTACCCACCATTCTCTAAAGAGCCATAAGCATCTAAGCCTTTTTCTCAGTTCTAGTGAACCATTACTTAAAGCTCCTAATTCTGAATTTAGAGCCCTTAAGGAATGGGTTTAAAATAAGTCAGAAGGATCCCCTCCAAGCCTGATTCAAATCAGCAAGGGGAATGAATGGGAAAGAGCCTACAGGACTAAGAGAGATTTGTTCAAATGGTTAGTGTTATTTCAGCCACATCATATGGCAAAAATTTGAGGATAAATATTTTCTAGTAAGGGGAGGATGATGTAACTCAGCCTATGCCATCTTCAACTAGCCCTAATCTTTTTGAACCATTTCAAATTTTAAGTTGATTCATCAACTTAAACTTGATTTAGCTTTGATTCCTTGCTAAAAGAGTTTATTAACATCTAATAAACTTAATTATGCAATTAAATCAGTTTTAAATTAAGTATTTCTGTTCAAATTTTCAAAGGATTCAAGATAGAAGGTATCAGGTTCACGCCAGCAGCATATCCAATTTTTGTGAGCCTAATTACTTAGGCCTCTTTGAGGTTTAAGTCAAATATTTTTCCATAAGTTTGAATTCTAAGAAGTTAGCTTTCCAATAGAACAAGTTTCTGCTTATTTGAACTTTATTTGATACTTCAAATTAGCTCTTGAACTCAAACTGTTCAAGCTGCAGTTTTGGGGTAGTTTTTACTCGATTTTTGTTTATTATTTTCTCAATCAAATGACATCCAAATGTTGTAATTCTTTTTTTGTTAGTTCTCTTAGGATGTCTTGTTTACAATCATTAAAGCAAGGTCCAAGGTGAGCATGTTAAGGGGCCCAGTTCTGCTCATTTTGTCAAGCTGCTTGGTAGGCACATGAAAATGGACAGTTGAAAAGATCTTACTGATTAAGGTCCTTAATGATGTCCAAATTCTGATATTTAAAAAGCGAAGGTTTCTAGACATCTTGAGGTCTGCCCCCATAAAATGAAACCCCAAATTAGTCATCAAAATACAGTGGTCCAATGGTAGCAAAACAGCAATTTTGTACGTTACCAGGTAGCTGGTTTCTTCACCTAGAGGGCTTGCCCTCTTAGGTTGGTTTTCTCCACCAAGGTGAGTGTGCGCTTATCTGTCAAGTAGTGCTTAGTCACCATGTGACTCATAAATCAAGAAACTACCATGTGGAAGAGTGATGGAGATTCATCCATGACCATGATTACCTACCCTTAAGGTGGTCCAAAACAATCAGATTCAATGGCTAAAGTGCAAAAAACATGCCTAGTTTGCCTTAGTCATTTTCATCGTTCAACCTGTTTTTAGCCCGTGCATAAGCCTGGTTTTATGCACCTTGTTACGTGACCTTCCAATGGATATGATTGGGTTGCAGGAGGCCAAACTTTAAGTTTAAGAAGTGTTCTTTCCAATCAGACCAGTTGAAAATTATTTGGAGGTAATTTGCTACCTCAAATCAACCGTTGAACTCAAGTGCTCAAAACTATTTTAGTTCTGCCCAGTTCTAGAAATGGGTCCGTTTAGATGCCCAAAGCTCCTCCATTTAGGCTGAAACTTTTATGGCTTGAAAGTACATTAAAAATATTATCAAGTGGATATAAAAAAACTCAGCCAAATTACATACTTATGGAGCTATTAACCAGCAAATTAAGGGAAGAAAATCCCTTTTACCTCGGGTACAAACAGCCGACTGTCCTTTTCTCATTTGAGGTGATTTGCTTCAATCAAAGTACGAATCCACTTGCAAATGACTTGATTAGAGTGCCAAGCTATTGATTGAGGTCCCTTAATCTCCCAAGGTCGGCACCTAAGCCTCAAGATCAACAATGAAGATGTGTCAAGCCACAGTTTAATCCAACCGTTTTTGATGTTGTTTTGATTTTTGAGTTTTAGCCTAGTTTAGCTTCTAGTTTGACTTTGTAGGCTGAATGCTTATGTTTAGGAGGATTATAAGACCTCCCTTACTGCCTTGTATACTCAGTTAGGTGATACATTTGAATGAAGTTGAGCCTTAGCTCCTTTGAACTCTCAAACTCTCTTCTAGCTTATCTCTATCTTTGGCCGAGTAGGGTGGTGATCTGGCAAGAGTCTTAACCTCTCTTTTGTAGTGTTTCTATACCTAAGGAGTTGTTAAGGGCCTTAGCACTAAACTTGGTAGTGTTTCGGTATCCAAGTGAGGTGCTAGATTCGATTCCAATCACAAAACTATCCTAGTTTGAGTTTACGTTTACAAAGGAAGCTTGAATCCGTTTGTTCTCTTTACGCTAAAATTTGGTTTGCCTTGATCGTTCCTTGAGAGATACATCATATTTGGTATCAGAGCTAAGGTTTCCCTTGGCCTATACCTTCTGCCCAACACACTTCCCACATCCCCAAACACCAACCCAAAAACCACCCGCAAAGCACCTCTGGAACGAAGCACAAATCGTGCCCAGCCAGAAGTTCAGCACGGCCACACTGTGTTACTGAGCACGACGGTGCCACCTTGCAATCTTGAGACCTGTTCCAGAATTTCAGCATGGCCCACCCGTGCTACTGAGTACAACCGTGCCACTGCCTATCCGTCCCAAAATCACAATTCTTCATTCCAAAAGTCAAGATGTCTACTAGTATGACTGTGGATGAGAAGTTCGAAGCCCTCATAAAGAATTATGAGGCCATGAGGTTACAAAACGAAGAAATCAAGAACCAAAATGAGTATTTGAAGCGCCAACTTGGTGAATCCATGAAGCAAAAACGAAAGGAGCTTAGAAGTTCTCATTCATCCAACTCCACCGAATCTGACCAAGGTGAAGACAACCAGGATGAAAGCCATCACTTAAACTCCTCAAGTGAAGAGGACCCTTTTAGCAGGCCAAGACAACATAGAAGGAATCAATCAAACTTTGGTGACATCAAAGTTGAAGTCCCGGAGTTTGAAGGAAGATTAGATCTGGACGAGTTCACAGAGTGGCTCCAAACTATTGAATGAGTGCTTGATTACAAGGAGATCCCAGAGGGAAAGAAAGTGAAGCTAGTTGCCCCTAGGTTGCGTGAGTATACCTCTCTTTGGTGGACAAATTTGTGTGCCAAGAGAGTGAGGAAAAGGAAGGGTAAGATTAGAACTTGGGAAAAGATGAAATTTAAGTTGAAGGATCGGTTTCTACCCTCATCTTACCTCCACGATAGCTACTCTCAACTTCACAACCTTACCTAAGGAAGCATGAGTGTAGAGGAGTATCCTAGAGAGATTGAAAAGCTCTTGATCAAGTGTGATCTTCAAGAGGCCGAAGATCAAACTATTGTGAGATATTTAGGTGGTCTTGATCTTACGTATGCTTATGTTGTGGAGTTGTAACAATATTCAACCTTTGATGAGGTTTGCGCTTTAGCCCACAAGGTCGAACAACAAAAGAAAGCCAAGCCCCTCAAAAGAGACTTTCCCAAACCCTTTCCTGAGAGCTAACCTTTCAAGAAGGGGAGCTCTTTCCCACCTTCTAAACCCACGGTCCCAACCTCTCCCATCACACAAAAGAACCAAGCTCCTCAAAAGAGCCAAACCCCTCCAAATCATCCAAACCCCATAACCTTGAACACAAGAAGATGTTTTCAGTGTCAAGGTCTAGGCCACATAGCCTCGGAATGTCCAAATAGGAGAGTCATCTCCTTGGCCGAATGGGAAGCGACTATGGAGGAAAAGGAGGAGGAGGAGAAGGAGGTGTATTTCATGGAGGAGGTCGTGGAAGAGGCAGACGAAGGAAAGTTACTTGTGTTGAGGAGAGCCTTAAGTAGCCATAAAGGAGACAAGGAGGACCAAAGGGAAGGCCTATTTCACACAAGATGCACGGTCCATGGCCAAGTGTGCTCCTTGATTATCGATGGTGGTAGTTGTACGAACGTGGCCTCACTTAGCATGGTGAAGAAAATCAATCTCCAAGCTGCGGCTCACCCCCATCCTTACAACTTCCAATGGCTCAATTAAGATAAAGGATTGCAAGTAAATTTGAGGTGCTTAATTTCATTTTCCATTGGTAAAAGTTACCAAGATGAGTTGTGGTGCGACATCATCCCAATGGATGCATGTCATCTTTTGTTGGGAAGGCCATGGTTGTTTGACCGAAAGGTGATACATGATGGCTATTTGAATACTTATACCTTTCAATAGGATGGAAAGAAGATCACCCTTGCCTCCCTAAGCCCATCCCAACGCCACAAAATTAAGCCCCAAAAGAACCGCGATCATTCGGACTTACTGCTCACTACTAAAGAGCTGCTTCTTAAGGTCTCACACCATGAGTTCAAGGACAATTTGAGGACAAATTCTTCTCAACAAGGGGAGGATGTTGGTGATCCATCCACTACCCTCAAGGTGGTCCAAAATAATCAGATTCAATGGCTAAAGTGCAAAAAACATGCCTAGTTTGCCTTAGTCATTTTTAGCCTTCATCCTGTTTTCAGCCCGTGCACAAGCCCGGTTTTGTGCACCTTAGTATGTGACATTCCAATGGATATGATTGACTTAGAGGAGGCCTAACTTTAAGTTTAAGATGCGTTCTTTCCAATACGACCTCTTGCAATCATTTGGAGGTCATTTGCTACCTCAAATCAGTCGTTGAAGTCAAGTGCTCAGAACTATTTTAGTTCTGCCCGGTTCTGGAAATGGGTCTGTTTGGATGCCCAAAGCTCCTCCATTTGGACTGAAACTTTTGTGGCTTGAAAGTACATTAAAAATATTATCAAGTGGCCAAAAAAACACTCAGCCAAATTACACACTTATGGAGCTATTAACCAGCAAATTAAGGGAAGAAAATCCCTTTTACCCTGGGTACAAACAGTCGGTTATCCTTTTGCCATTTGAGGTGATTTGCTTCAATCAAAGTGCTAATCCACCTGCAAATGACTTTATTGGAGTGCCAAGCTACTGATTGAGGCCTCCTAAGCTCCCAAGGTCGACACCTAAGCCTCAAGATCAACAATGAAGATGTTTCAAGCCACGGTTTAATCTAATCGTTTTTGATGTTGTTTTGATTTCCAAGTTTTAGCCTAGTTTAGCTTCTAGTTTGACTTTATAAGCTAAATTCTTGTGTTCAGGAGGATTATAAGACCTCCCTTGCTGCCTTGTGTGCTTAGTTAGATCATACATTTGAATGAAGTTGAGCCTTAGCTCCTTTGAACTCTCAAACTCTCTTTTAGCTTATCTCTATCTTTGGCCCGGTAGGGTGGTGATCTAGCAAGAGTCTTAACCTCTCTTTGGTGGTGTTTCTACATCCAAGGAGTTGTTAAGGGCCCAAGTACTAAGCTTGGTAGTGTTTCTGTATCCAAGTGAGGTGCTAGATTCGATTCTAATCACAAAACTATCCTAGTTTGAGTTTGCGTTTGCGTTTACAAAGGAAGCTTGAATCCGTTTGTTCTCTTTACACTCAAATTTGGTTTGCCTTGATTGTTTCTTGAGAGATACATCAAAAAAGAAGATTGTTCCATTTTGCAAGCTCACAATCGGACACTACAGCAGAAGGTGGCAAGCATGCATTACTCGTTTCCTTTTGAAGTGGCATCCGTGCACATTTTCTCTCCTAGGAAGGAAAACATGATTGATCAAGCCTAAGATCATCAAGGAATAGCTTAAGTTAATCATTAAAAAGCTAATGCACTCATTTGTTCTTGCTTTTGATTCATTTATATACTAAACCGTGTGCTTAGCTACTGAAATGTACTTAGTAACTATCCAAAGCATTAAGTAATCTCCTAATGGTTACCTAATGATTAAGGGAAGGCCTTAGGCATGCCTATAAATAGCCTAGCCATTGATTTTGTAATCAAGTGATGTTTAAGTGAAGTTTGAAGTTGAGTTTGAAACTCCGTAGTGTTGTTACTTTGAATTATCTGCTTACTTATCTCTAATTAGGCCAGTTAGAGTGGTTATCAAGTGAGTCTTAGTCTTGATAAGGTGATGAAATTTGTATCCTAATCCAAGATTAAGGGCCCTAGAATAGTTCTTGGTGGTGAAATTTGTATCAAAGAATCATTTCAGTTCTATCTACCTTCTAGTTTTCAGTGCCTTGGTTTATATCTCAAGGCCTTACCTTTTCTTCCCCACGCCACCATCACATTCTTCTCTCCTCGAACTTGAGATTTCCTTTCATTTCCCCTCCATCCTAGTGTGGTAAATCATAAAGCCAAAAGAAGTCTAAGGAACGCAATACACAAAACCAAACTCATTCTGTCTCAGCCCGACAGTTTAGACAGTTTGGATTTAAAGATGATTTGGATGGGCAAACGAAGTCCAAATGAGCTGAAACTTGTTTTGTTGGAAAGCTAGCATCTTGAACTTACAGATTCAGTCCTAAACACATTTCCCAAACACAAAGTCCATTTCTGTTCTACCCTTAAACCAATTGCATCATGAGTACTAGTTTAAGTCCAGAACAGAAACTTGATGCAGTTTTGAGGAATAATCATGAGATTACTACTCCTAATCAAGAACTCAAGAGTTCTAATCAAGAGTTGAAGGCTCAAAATAAGTACCTACGTAAATGGTTGGGTGCTTTTCTGAAGCAAAACAAAGCAGTGGATGTGTGAAGAACCTCTCCAATCAGAACCAAGGAGGCAAGAATAAGTGTTTACCCATACTCTTGATTGATCTTGTGGGGATGAACCAATTAGAATGGCTAGGCTAGACCCATGAATGCAAGAAAACTCCAATGATTTCAGAGTTGAATTCCAGAATAGGAAGGCAAGCTTGATCCAAAAGAGTTCTTGGATTGGTTACACATGGTGGAAAGAGTTTTTGAGTGCAAGGATGTTCCTGAAGATAAGAAAGTGAAGTTAGTGGCATTGAGACTACGTAAGTACGCTTCTCTTTGGTGGACTAACTTATGTGCTAAAAGAGTTAGAGAACAGATGTCCAAAATCAGAACTTGGGAAAAGATAAAATCTAAGCTGAAGGCTATATTTCTTCCTCCTACTTATGTACAAGATTGCTATTCTCAACCTCATAATCAAAACCAAGGCAATCCAAGTGTTGAAGAATGTACAAGAGAGCTCGAAAAGCATGTGATTAAATGCGATCTACAAGAACCAGAAGAACAAACAATGGTTAGATACTTGGGAGGACTTGATCCTAGGTATTCTAATGTTGTCGAATTACAAGCTTACACTTCTTTTGACGAGGTTTGTGTGCTAGTTCACAAAGTGGAACAATAAAAAAAAGCTAAACAACCCATTAGACCTTAGAATTCCAAGCCCTTAACCCAGAACACACCCTTTAACAAGAGGAGCTCTAATCCACCTCCTAAGCCCACAAACCCTTTCCCTTCCATTCCACAAAGAACCCCAGCTCCACAAAAGAGCTAACCACCTCCAACCAGACCTAATCCCAATCCCATGAGCACTATAAGGTGTTTCAAGTGCCAAGGATTAGGCCATATAGCCTTAGACTGTCCAAACTGAAAGGTTATCGTATTCGCCAAATGAAAAGCCATGGATGAACAAGAGAAAGAGGAGGAAATTGAAGGTGAAAATGAAGAAAACCTTAAGGAAAACCTAAAGGACGTTGAAGAAGAACATCTAAAAGACCAATGATGCTACACACATTGCTGAATTGTATTTCAAAGAGGTAACCAGACTACATGGTATCCCTAAATCCATTATTTCTGATTGGGATACAAGTCTTTGAGTCATTTTTGGATTACTCTTTGGCTGAAACTTAGTACTAAATTGATATATAGTACCACTTGTCACCCCCAAACTGATGGTCAAATTGAGGTAACTAATCGAACCTTAGGTACTCTCCTAAGGCTAAGAGCTTTGATTAAACCTCATGCTAAAACTTGGGATTTGCTCTTACCTCATGCTGAATTTGCATACAATAAAGCTCCTGGTGAGGCTACTGGTCTCTCCCCTTACAAGGTGATCCACTAAGTCCTATTGATCTTACTCCACGACCCTTAGATTAGAAACCAAGTGCTGATACAGCAGCAAGAGTGAAAGAAATTCAAAAGCTCCATGCATTGGTAAAGGCCATACTTGAAAAGACAAATGCATCATATAAAGCCCAAGCCAACAAGCATAGGAGAAAGATTGTATTTTAACCTGGAGACCAAGTATTGATCCACTTAAGGAAGGGGAGATTTCCTTCTAAGAGGAAGAATAAGCTAATGCCAAGAGCTGAAGGTCCATTTAACGTGTTAAAGAGAGTAAATAACAATGCATACAAGGTTGATTTCCTGGAGATTGTAGAGTTTCAGTCATATTTAATGTGGCATATTTGAGCCCATTCCATTCAGATGACTCCCAAGCAGATTTGAGGATCAAATCTTTTCAACAAGGGGAGGATGATGGAGTCCTACCAAGCCAAGAGCTTGTTTATGATCAAGCAAGTCTAGAATGTCCAAGAATAAGGTCCCAAATCTAAAATATGGCTCACATTTTGCTAGAAGCACAAATAGATGCAAACGGGTGTAAAACAGTTTTTAAGCCCAGTTTTGTGTTTCTAATTACTTAGGCCTCCATGAGGATTAAGTCTTGAATTTTTGCATGTTTTTGGTCCTCATAATGTTACTACCTAGTCCAAGTGATTAAGCCTAGTTAAAGCAGGTGGGAGATGAAGAACTAGGTCAATCTTCAAAATGGTGCAGTTTAGAGCTTGGTAAGGACCAGCCTGAAATTTTTGCTCTTTTGATGGGCAAATGAGCTCCAAAGGGTGCAATTCCACTTAGAGGATTTCCAACCATGTGTGGCAAGATAAAGCAAGTTTCATGCCCACTCAAGTTCAAGAGAGCTCCCACAACCTCCTTAATGCTCACAAGCTCCATTAAAGGGGACTTGGCCCTTGTACTGAATTGGAGCTCCAATTTCAAGTCCATCCTAAGCCCTTTGGGTGTGCTACTCTTATCATCTGGGAAGGGCAAGAGTCATCCTAAGGGGTTTATGCATCAAAATGGAGTTAGAACCTCGGCAACAATAAAGGAAGATCAAAACAGTAGGTTACACTTCCTTGATTAGTTATAGGTAGAATGTAGTCATAGTTTGTCTGCCGTTTGGAGATGGTTGCTACAAATATGATCGGGATTATTGGCCACTCGCTTTAAGTTTGGAATGTTATCTTTCCAGTAAGATAAGTTGCAAGGCATTTGGACTTCATTTGGTGGGCCAAACAACAAGATCTTTCCAGACTATCCAGATTGGGCAGATTCCAGCACAGTCCAAAAAAAGGGCTAATTAAGTTACCTAATTGAAGTCCAAATTATGTGAAACTTTAGGGCATGAAAGGTGATCTAAATATTTATCAAGTCAAGTGCCCAAACTACCCAAGAAGCACCCCCTTGTGCTGCTTTTATCCAGCCTAAGGTACAAGCAAAACACCCCTTTAACTGGTTCTAGCCTAGCTTTTGTACTAGGTTATTTCTTGGTTATCCATGTGTACTTCTTGCTGCAACCTGCATGTGCTGATATACTTAGGCCCTTTTGTAAGGTTGACACCTCATTTAAGGGCATCATTAACCCTAATGAGGTTGACAAAGCTAGTGGTGATGTGTTAGTGTACTTAGGGTGACTGATTGGATGTTTTCCCCTTCCCTAAGTGCACTTCTGTTCCCTCTTTGACTCTTGAGCTGCATTTGGCTGAGCTTAGGCTGTTAAAAAGCCAGTGAACTCATTTGTAAAGACATAACTCAGATTATATACAAAGAAGCTCAAAACTTCTCTCAAAAATCTGAAGTTCTCTTTATCCTTTCTCAAAGGTGGTGAGTCTTGAGTGGAATCCTTTATAGAATTGTGGGTGGCATACCCTTTAAGCTATTCTTGGTGGATCTTTAGGCTTGAATGCTAGCCTAGCCTTTAATTTAAGTTATATCTTGTTACTAAAGGGAAATTTTGGACTAAACTCAAGATTACTTCAATTTCGGCCCATCCCGTGCTTGCTCCATCTTGGTATCAGAGGAAACCCAGGTTCGTGTTCTTGTGTTTATGTCACATTTCCATACTTTAGTTCCATCCTTGTCAAGTTTCATTCCCCTTGTTGAGAAAACCTTGGTGAAGTGATACCCCTCACTAGCTTGATCTTCTCCCAAACAACCTTGGCTTATTACCTTCCATAAGTCCCAAACCATAGCATACACTTGATTTTCTCCCACAAAATCCCTCTTTTACTCCTCAAAGAACCCCCACAAAATAGCCAAGCACAAACCCCCACCGAAACCTTCCACAAACTTTCCATCCACGAAAACCGTGCAACCGGCCAGAGAAACAGCACGGCCACCCCATGCCTTAAAGCATGTTCGTGCCACCTCTTCTTCTACCAGAATTGTAGCACGGCCACCTCATGCCTCCCAGCGCGGCCGTGCCACCCCTCTCTTAGCCTGTTTCCACACCGTGCCTCCCTAGCACGATCGTGTCTCTCTCCTCTTCTCCTTTCTCGCTTTCACTATGTCAAATGAAGAGAACCTTCCACCAGTTCTCCCTAACCAGCAAGGGTACCAAGGGGTATGAGCTTATAACAAGCTTATATATTGAGACAAGATAATGCCATCTAATGCCTGCAACAAAGTGTGAGACAAGTTGATGGAGGTCCCTCCATGCCTCTTGATTTAAGGAAGCAAATCAAGCTAGGTAATTTCATTTTGCTGCCCAAAGGATGAATAAATCATCCTAATTTTGTTTAAGTATTAAAACGGCAAGTCACGGGTTTAATTCCAATAGCCAACCCATTTTTATATGCATAATTACTTAAGCTCCCTTGAGGTATAAGTCTAATATTTTTCATCAGGAGTGAAGTTCAGGAAGTCAACTTCGTACCAAAATAGGTTTCATCCCATTTGGACTTCATTGACCCTCTCAAATTTGCTAATAAACCCAAGATATATAAACTGCCCAGTTCAATCAGAATGTACCCAGTATAGGGTATGTGATTTCTTAAGCTTAATGTGGGTTTAAGTCTTGGATATTTACCTTTTTGGAATCCCTAAGATGTCTACTTTTAGGTCCAAGTATTGAATTCCAATCATGCCTAGAAGAAGTAAAGAGATCAAGTCATTTTGTCAAACCTGCCAGTTTTGGTCTAAAACTGCACGGTTAAATGCTTTAATAGAATTACCCAACTTAAACATGGTTTAACCTTGATTTCTTTACTGGGGGGGTTTGTACACACCCTAAGGTTTTCACCCATGGCCTGAAAACAAGATCATGCTCACTTTCGGTTGGGTTTACAGAAGTTAGAATACCAGTCAGAAAACTGCCATGAAATCGGTTCAGCAGCACGGTTGAAGTTTTCCTTCTCCAAAGGGTTTACTATCTCCATTGCTGAGTGGCACACATCCCATCCTATCTAGAAGGCTAAAAATCAGCTGAAAAAAGGGCTGCTCTTGAAAAGAACGTCCAATGGGAGCCAAAGGCAGCAATAGATGTCTTTTGAAGCTCATTGGATAGCCTGAAAAGGCGAAGTCACTTTACGGCTAGCCAATCTCTTTACTTTGCTAGATAAGCTAGTTGTATTAGGACTAAATAAGCATGGTTATGTTGCAAATATCATGTATTAGGTTTTGTTTAATGTTTTTGATGTAATTTGATTAAGTTAGGGTGTGATTAGTGCACAGTTATCTCTGACCGTGTAATTAGGGCTAAGCTAATGCCTTTCCTCTCTAGGAAGGAAAGGTTAAGGACTGTGCTTGCTTGGTTTGCTGCTTGCTAGGCTATTTTACTTAAGGAGCACATGGCCATGTATGAAAGAATCAATTAGATTATGAATCAAAACCTAAGTTGAGAGCATTTGTGCTTTCGCGCTTTTGCACACTCAAATACTGAACGTGCTTATCCTTAACTAGGCTGGTCAAGGTGGTGTTCAAGTGTAGTCTTAAACTTGTTTAAGTGGTGTTTCTGTATCTTAATCAAGTTTAAGGGCCCTAAACCTTCATTTGGTGGTGTTTCTATATCCAAACAAAGGTTTAGTTCTATCCATCTACCTTGCTTATCTACACAGGTTTGAAGATTACTAAGCTAGTTTTCAAATTGCAAATCCTTGTATTCTTACTTTCGAGCTTTGTTTTCATTTAATCCTTTGAAGATACTTCAAGTTCCTTTTCCTTTTCCTATTTTGAATCATTTGATTCTAAATACCATTCCTAGCTTATGTGTTTGCTGCCTCGTAAATAGCCTATTACGTGCCACTTTCATTGGTTTCTCCTTGATTGCATTCTCTTTTGGTTTTAAGCTTTCACTCTTAAATTGAGTTTGAGTTTTAACCCTGGGAGATACATCAACTTTGGTATCACAGCAAGTTTCATCTTGGCCTGAAGCCAACCCCCATATGCCCCAAAGCCGCCCATAACACATTCTCAAACACAAAGCTCAAACCGGCTGTTTTCAGCTGTGCTTGGCAGAAAGTCAGCACGGCTACCCCGTGCCATCAAGCACGTCTGTGCGACCCTATTCCATGTTGGTTCATTTGTTCTAGGAACCCATTTCAAGTATGAGTACTACAAGCATGACCTTGGAAGAGAGATTTGAAGCCTCAATGGTACAGAATGAGTTTCTATCCAAGAAGATTCAAGAGGATGCACAAAAGAATCAAGAAACTCAAGCACAAAATGAATACTTGAGAAAGCAATTAGGTTCGGTTTTGAAGCAAAAGCAAAAACTAAATGAAGATACTCTTCAGTCTCAACCTAGGTTGCATGAACAAGTCTTTAGTCATGAAGTTGATTCTTCAAGTGAAGAGAAATTAATCAAAATGACTAGAGAGGAGCCACGGTTTTAAGCTACTTCAAATGATTTCAAAGTGGAAGTTCCAAAATATGAAGGCAAGCTTGATCCTGAAGAGTTCTTGGATTGGCTACACACAGTTGAGAGAACTTTTGAGTACCAGGACATCCCAGAAGACAAGAAGGTGAAACTAGTCGCTTTAAGGCTTCGAAAATATGCTTCTCTTTGGTGGATTAATTTGTGTGCCAAAAGAGTAAGAGAAAGGAAGTCAAAAATCAGGACTTGGGAGAAGATGAAATCTAAGCTTAAAGCTCGGTTTCTTCCTTCTACCTATGTTCAAGATTGTTACTCTCAACTCCACCATTTGAACCAAGGCAGTCTAAGTGTAGAAGAATACACTCGTGAGTTTAAAAAGCTTGTAATTAAGTGTGATTTGCAAGAACCAGAAGAACAAATAATTGTTAGGTACTTAGGAGGTCTTGATCCTAGGTACGCTAATATTGTTGATTTACAAGCTTATACTTCATTTGATGAGGTATGTGTGCTGGCTCACAAGGTTGAGTAGCAAACGAAGAACAAACAGCTCCTAAGGCATGAAAATCGAAAGCCCTCACCACATGACCAAACCGTGAATAAAGGGAGTTCACCCTACACCCCTGAACCCACGGCTTCCACTTCCCCTACTCCACAAAAAAGCCAAACTCCACAAATAGGCCTACCCCCATAACCCTCACAAAAACCCCTTCTTAAAGGTGTTCAAAGATGTTTTAAATGCCAAGGCTTTCGCCACTTAGCATCAGATTGTACAAACCAAAGGTATGTTACCTTGGCCGAATGGACGGCAACAGAGGAGGTCGAATTAGAGGAGGAAATTGAAGAGTATAGTGAAGATGATCTTGAGGAGATAGTGGTCAAGGCAGATAAAAGAGAAATGCTTACTTTGAACACCCACCATTCACTAAGAAGCAAAGAGCATCTCGATCTCCTTATCACTTTTCATGAACCACTAAACCCTTCCCCTACTCTGCCCATATCCCAAACACTCAAACAAACCCTCTGTCAATTCATTCCAGAACCATTACTAGAAGCTCCTAATTCTGAATTAAGAGCATGTGAAGGAGTGGTTCGAAGCAAGTCCCAGGAGTCCCGTACGCCCATCATTCTAATCAGCAACGGGAAAGAAAAGAAAAGAGTCTCTAAGTTCAAGGTAGACTTGTTTGATTGGCTGATTTTATTTCAGCCAAATTTGAAGTAAGAAGGGAAAGTAATTACCTAATCTAATTGTGGACAAATCTTTTTCAACAAGGGGAGGATGATGGAGGTCTCTCCATGCCCCTTGATTTGAAGAAGCAAATCAAGCTAGGTAATTTTATTTTGCTGCCCAAAGGATAAATAAATCATCCTAATTTTGTTTAAGTGTTAAAACTACAGGTCATGGGTTTAATTCCAGCAGCCAACCTACTTTTGTATCCTTAATTACTTAATCTTTGTTGAGGTTTAAGTCTAATATTTTTCATTGAGATTGAAGTTCAGGAAGTCAGCTTCACATCAAAACAAGTTTCATACCATTTGGACTTCATTTACCCTCTCAAATTTGCTAATAAACCCAAGATATACAAACTGCCTAGTTCAACCAGGATGTGCTTGGTTTTGGATGTGTGATTTCCTAAGCTTAATGCTGGTTTAAGTCTTGAATTTTTACGTTTTTGGAATCCCCAAGATGTCTACTTTCAGGTCCAAGCATTGAATTCCAATCATACCTAGAAGAAGTAAAGATGTCAGGTCATTTTGTCAAACCGGCCAGTTTTGGTCCTTGGTAGAATTATCCTACTTAAACATGGTTTAACCTTGATTTCTTTACTGGCGGGGTTTGTAAACACCCTAAGGTTTTCCCCATGGTCTGAAAACCAAATTATGCTCACCTTTGGTAGGGTTTACAGAAGTGAGAAAACCGGCCAGAAAACTGCCATGAACCCAGTTCAGCAGCACGATTGAAGATTTCCTTCGCCAAAGGGTTTACTAACACATCCCAATCTATCAAGAAGGCCAATAATCAGCTACAAAAAAAGTTGCTCTTGGAAAGAACATCCAATGGGAGGCAAAGGCAGCAAAAGATGTCTCTTGAAGCTCATTGGATAGCCAAAAAAAAAAGTCACTTTACAGCTGGCCAATCTCTTTACTTTGCTAGATAAGCTGGTTGTATTAGGACTAAATAAGCATGGTTATATTGGAAACATCATGTATTAGCTTTTGTTTAATGGTTTTGATGTAATTTGATTAAGTTAGAGTGTGATTAGTACATGGTTATCTCTAACTATGTAATTAGGGCTATGCTAATACCTTTCCTCTCTAGGAAGGAAAGGTTAAGGAGTGTGCTTGCTTGGTTTGCTTCTTGCTAGGCTATTTTACTTAAGGAGCACATGGCCATGTATGAAAGAATCAATCGGATTATAAATCAAAACCTAAGTTGAGAGCATTTGTGCTTTTGTGCTTTTGCACACTCAAATACTAAACCTGCTTATCCTTAACTAGGCTGGTTAAGGTGGTGTTCAAGTGTAGTCTTAAACTTGTTTAAGTGGTGTTTCTATATCTTAATCAAGTTTAAGGGCCCTAAACCTTCATTTGGTGGTGTTTCTGTATCCAAACAAAGGTTTAGTTCTATCCATCTACCTTGTTTATCTGTACGGGTTTGAAGATTACTAAGCTAGTTCTCATATTGCAAATCCTTGTATTCTTGCTTTCTAGCTTTGCTTTCATTTAATCCTTTGAAAAAACTTCAAGTTCCTTTTCCTTTTCCCATTTAGAATCATTTGATTCTAAATACCATACCCATCTCACATGTTTGCTACCTCACAACCAGCCTATTATGTGCCACTTTCATTGGTTTCTCCTTGATTATATTCTCTCTTGGTTTTAAGCTTTCGCTCTTAAATTGAGTTTGAGTTTTAACCCTTGGGAGATATATCACAACTTAGTAGGCAACCTGAGCAAATGGCCGCACAATTCACGACCCTCTAAGGAGGCCGACGAGCCCCATTACCAAATGGTCATGAGGATGAAGATAACTATTCAAGTGACTCAATTATGGGAAGCAATCCAAGAAGGGGAGGTACAAGACCTCCTATGGATGAGTTTAGGGTCATCAAAGATGAGCCACTGGAGTTCAATAGTAACTTAAAGCCCGATGAGTACCTTGAATGGGTTCAGGCCATGGACTAAATCTTTGAAGCTAAAGGCTATGGTGATGAGAAGAGTTTCAAGATTGCCAGCCTCAAACTTACAAGGTATGCCTCCTTGTGGTTTGAAAATGTCAAGAAGCAAAGGGCTAGAGAAAGAAAAAGGAAGATTAACTCATGGGAGAAGCTTAAGTCTCTTTTGAACAAGAGATTTCTCCTCGAAAGTTACAAGGAAGATATCTACAGCCAGTTATTCTCACTCAAGCAAAACAATATGAGTGTGGGTGAGTACATGAGGGAATTTGAGCCACTCCTTTTGAGGGGAGGCATCCATGAACCCCAAGAGCAAACAATGGTCAGGTTTCTCAACGGGTTAAACCCTCTTATTACAAGAATGGTGGAACTTCAAACCTATTTCACCTTGGGTGATGTCTTCAAGCTCGCTCTTAAGGTTGAGAACAGAAAGAGGGAAAAGAAGGTCTTCACCAAGCCATTTCCCAAGGAGCAGGTAAGTTCAAAACCTCCATTCAAGCCCTTCATTCCTCCTAAACCTGAAGGCACCTCATAGGTTGACAAGGGCAAGGCCGTGGCTCTTCCTTCACCCAAGGAATTACCTAAGAAGCTTGAGGGCAAGAAGTGCTTCAAATGTCAAGGGTTGGGCATTTCCAATATGATTGTCCCAACCTAAGGGTCATGACTCTACAAGAGGTTGAGGAAGTTGATGCCCTATTAATGGAAATTCATGAAGAAGCTCATGAAGAAGAATAGGACTACATGGAAGAAGAGACTCAACTTGAGGCTGATGAAGGTGAGTTACTTATCTTGAGGAGGGTTTTACACAGCCAAGACACTCCTCATGACAAGGCTCAAAGAGACATGATCTTTCACTCCCGGCGCACTATATAAGACAAGGTTTGCAACTTGATTATTGATAGAGGAAGTTGCACAAATGTGGCCTCCACTACACTCATTGAAAAGCTTAGCATTCCTACTATTTCACATCCCAAGCCTTGCTCTCTCAAATGGCTCAATGATGGTGATGACATTAAGGTATCAAAACAAGCACTCATCTCTTTTTCAATTGGTAGAAAGTATAGAGATAATGTGCTTTGTGATGTGGCACCCATGAGCGCATGTCACATACTTTTAGGTCGGCCTTGGCAATTTGATAGACATGTCATACATGATGGGTTCAAGAACACTTACTCTTTGATCGTTGATAAGGAAAGGATAGTCTTAAACCCATTACCTCCAAACCAAGTCCACAAAACTAAGCCCGGGGTGGAAAGTGAGAAAAAGAGAGACCGTCTCATTTTGAGTGAAACACGGGTTAAGAGAGCTTTAAGCAAAGGTAGGTAAGTTTTAGCTTTACTTATGCTTGAAAGCAACAAAAGTGAGGAAAAGACTCCCTTACACCCCATAGTCCACCCCCTTCTCTCAAAATAGTAAGATGTGTTTTCACAAAACCTACCACCCGGCCTCCCTCCAAATTGAGGCATTGAACATCAAATTGACCTCATTCTCGGTGCCCACTTCCCAAGAAAGCAGCCTATAGATGTAACCCTCAAGAGACCAAGGAGCTTCAAAGACAGATTGATGAATTGTTGGCTAGAGGTTATGTGAGGGAGAGCATGAGTCCTTGCTTGGTCCCAACTTTATTAGTGCCCAAGAAAGATGGATCATACCGCTTGCGTGTGGGTGGTAGAGCTATAAACAACATCACTACCAAGTATAGGTATCCCATACCTAGGCTTGATGACATGCTTGATGAACTCCATGGCTCCTCCATCTTCTCCAAAATTGATTTAAGGAGTGGATATCACCAACTCTGCACGAGGGAGGGTGATGAGTGGAAAACGACATGGAAGACAAAGGGTGGGCTTTATGAGTGGCTAGTGATGCTTTTTGGCCTCTCCAATGCCCTTAGCACTTTTACGAGGTTGATGACTGAAGTCTTGAGGCCATTTCTTAGAAGATTCATGGGGTTGTATTTTGATGACATTCTAGTCTGCTCCAAGAGTTAAGAGGACCACCTACACCATCTAGAAGAAGTTTTCAAGATCTTGAGAGCTCGAAGGCTCTTTGGCAAGTTGGGGAAATGTGAGTTTTTTTCACCCTAAGTCATCTTTTTAGGGTATGTTGTCTCCAAGGATGATATCTCCATGGATCAAGCTAAGGTTGAAGCTATCAAGTCATGGCCCACTTCTAACTCCACCACCGAAGTTAGGAGCTTTCATGGCTTGGCATCATTCAATAGATAGTTCATCAAAGGGCTTAGCACCCTTACGGCTCGCATCACCGAGTGCATGATGAAGGGATCTTTTGAGTGGATCAAGGCTGCCCATGTCGCCTTTGAGAAGCTCAAAGCTAAGCTATATGAGGCCCCGGTGTTAGCTCTGCCTGATTTTGACAAGCTCTTTAAAGTTGATTGTGATGCAAGTGGAGTTGGCATAGGGGCTGTCCTCATGCAAGATCAACGCCCCATTGCTTACTTTAGTGAGAAACTCAATAGCTCGAGGAAGAACTACTCCATATATGACAAAGAATTCTATGCTTTGGTAAGAGCTCTTGGTCATTGGTCCCACTACTTAAAGCCAAAATAATTTGTGCTCCATTCGGACCATGAGGCATTGAAGTTTTTGAATGGCCAACACAAACTCAATCAAAGGCATGCTAAATAGGTTGAGTTCTTGCAAAGTTTCTCATTTATGGCCAAGCATAAAAAGGGGAGCACTAATGTGGTTGCAGATGCTCTTTCAAGGCGGCACTTCCTACTAGCCATGATGGAACCAAGGGTCCTAGGCTTACAATTCATCCGTGATCTCTACCAAGAGGATGAGGATTTCAAGCCCTACTTCAATGATCAAGAAGGCAGCAAGCATGGCCCTTATACTATTGAAGAGGGCTTCTTGTTCAAGGGTAACAAGCGTTGTATCCCAAAGGGACCTATCCAAAAGCTTCTTGTCAAAGAAGTCGATAGAGGAGGTCTAGCCGACCATTTTGGGATCAACAAGACCATTGATATGATTAAAGAACACTTCTTTTGGTCTAAGATTGGAGGTGATAATTATAAGGTGATTTCCAAGTGCTCTATTTGTCAGAGGGCTGAGAGTCAATTCCACCAAGGGTTGTACACTCCTTTGCCTATCCCTAATGGTCCACGGGAAGATGTCAGCATGGACTTCACAGTTGCTCTTCCAAGGGCTCAAAGGGGGTAAGAATGCTACTATGGTGGTGGTGGACCATTTCTCAAAGATGGCTCACTTCATTCCATGTGAGAAGACGGATGATGCATCTCAAATAGCTCACCTCTACTTTAAAGAAGTTGTTAAGCTTCATGGTATTCCTAAGAGCATTGTGTTTGATCGGGGCACAAAGTTTCTTAGCCACATTTGGAGGTGTTAGTGGAGACTCCTTAGTACTAAGCTCTTATATAGTACCTCCCATCATTCTCAAACGGATAGGCAAACTGAAGTCAGTAACAAGACTCTTGCTACTTTGCTTAGAAGTTTTGTGAGAAAAAGCATTAAGGAGTGGGATCTCAAGCTTCCCCATGCTGAATTTGCATACAACCACACTCCTAGCTTTGCAATGGCCCATTCTCCCTTTGAGTCATGCCATGGAGTCAACCCATTAACTCCACTAGAACTCATACCACTTCCACTTGAGTCTAGAGTGAGTTATGAGGCCAATGAGAAGGTAAGGGAGATAAAGAAGGTTCACCAATAGATTCGGGCAAAGATTGAAAAGACTAATGAGATGTATGAGGCAAGAGTAAACAAGCACTGCAAAGCTATGACCTTCAAGCCCAAGGATTTAGTATGGTTGCACTTGAGGAAAGAAAGGTTTCCATCAAGAAGGAAAAACAAGCTCATGTCAAGAGGGGATGGTCCTTTCAAGATCGTTGAAAAGGTGAATGACAATGCCTACAAGCTAGAGTTACCTGCAGATATAGGTGTATCCCCTACATTCAGTGTGGGTGATCTCACACCATACCTTGATGATGAAGAAGGTGGTGATGATTTGAGGGCAAATCACAATCAAGAAGGGGAGGATGAAGCAAGTGTCATGGCCACTAAAGTTTAAGAGAGCTCCCACATCCTCCTTAATGCTCACAAGCTCCATCAAAAGGGACTTGGCCCTTGTACTAATTTAGAGCTCCAATTTAACTCCATCCTAAGCCCTTTAGGCGTGCTACTCTTATCATTTGGGAAGGCCAAGAGTCCTCCTAAGGGGTTTATGCATCAAAATGGAGTTACAATCTTGACAATAATAAAGGAAGATCAAAACAGTAGGTTATGCTTCCTTGATCAGTTCTGAGCAGAATGCAATCATAGTTTGTCAGCCTTTTAGAGATGGTTCCTACGGATATGATTGGGATTATTGGTCACCTGCTTTAAGTTTCGAATGTCTGCTTTCTAATAAGACAAGTTGCAAGGCATTTAGACTTCATTTGGTGGGTCAAACAGCAAGATCTTTCCAGACTAACCAGACTTGGTAGATTCCAACATAGTCCCAAAAAAAGGGCTAATTAAGTTACCTTATTGAAGTCCAAATTTTGTGAAACTTTAGGCATGAAAGGTGATCTAAATATTTATCAAGTCAAGTGCCCAAAAAACCGAAGAAGCACCCCCTTGTGCTGCTTTTATCCAGCCCAAGGTACAAGCAAAACACCCCTTTAACTAACTCTAGCCTAGCTTTTTTACCAGGTTGTTTCTTGGTTATCCATGTGTACTTCTTGCAGTAACTTGCATGTGCTGATATACTTAGGGCCTTTTGTAAGCTTCACACCTCATTTAAGGGCATCATTAACCCTAATAAGCTTGACAAAGCTAGTGGTGATGTGTTAGTGTACTTAGGGTGACTGATTGGATGTTTTCCCCTTCCCCAAGTGTACTTTTGTTCCCTCTTTGACTCTTGCGTTGCATTTGGCTCTTAGGCCCTTAAAAAGCCATCAAACTCATTTATAAAGACACAACTCAGATTATGTACAAAGAAGCTCAAAGCTTTTCTCTCAAAAATCTTAAGTTCTTTTTATCCTTTCTCAAAGGTAGTAAGTCTAGAGTGGAATCCTTTATAGAATTATGGTGGCATAGCCTTTAAGCAATTCTTGGTGGATCCTTAGGCTTAAATGGTGGCCTAGCCTTTAATTCAAGTCATATCTTGTTACTAAAGGGAAATTTGGAGCTAAACTCAAGATTGCTTCAATTTTGGCCCATCCCGTGCATGCTCCACAGGATGAGTGATGCCTACATTTGACCAGAGAAACGTGGCCTCCAATCGGACCCTGCATTCTGCCTGCAGTAGCCCGGTTGAATTTGATTGGTTTGTTTGGTGGTTGAAAGCTTTACCCACTTCCAATCTTAGTCTAGCTGCATGATTTGGTTTCTGAAAGGCAGTTGGGCATAATTATAGAAGAACTACCAAGTTAACCAATGAAAAACAAGTAGAGAAAGGCAAGACTTCAACCATTAGCGAGCCGTAAAGGAACTCGGAGACAAGCTGTTGTTCTTTTTTTTCTCTCACATGTTAAGAGTTGCACGTTTGTGCGGTTGCTTGCTTACTTACTTCTTAATCATGTAAGCTTTTATTCTGATTGGTTAAAATTGGGGTAATGATTGTAATTAGCAAGGATTAGGGCTATAAACCAGTTAGTATCTCACGGGTTAGCTTAAACCGTGCACTAAGCTTGTTTAAGAGGTTTCCTAATTGCAAAGAAAGCTCACCCCTTAGGCTAGAACAACTCACATGCTTGCTTGCTTGGCTGCAATGCTTGTTCTCTTTCACTTGGACAATCAGATTTCGTGAATTGAAATTGAGAAAAGAGAGCTTGGCTCTTTGAAACCAAAAATACTAAACTTGCTTATCCTTAACTAGGCCGGTTAAGGTGGTATCCAAGCTTAGTCCTAATCTTTTTTAAGTGGTGATTTCTGTATCTTAATCAAGTTTAGGGGCCCTAACCTTGGTCTTGGTGGTGAGTTGTATCCAAGATTCAAGTTTACTTCGATCTCATACTTCCATTTCAGTTTCGGGTTCATTGAAACCAAGTGGAGAACCGTGAGAGCATTGCTTGTTTCTTTGCATTCTTTTGATTGTAAGCTTAATCCCTTGAGCTTTACATCAGTACGTAAGCTACTCCTAACACATGGGGAGAGGGAAAATGGATGGTTGATCGATGGGGATGTTTATGCCTTCCTTGCTTCTTATTGGTTCTTCAATTGGACAACCTATGATTATGTCCAAGACTCCTTTAACAGCCTAATTATACTGCTAGGGCTAGATTGGATCAACCACCAAATGCACCAATTAGGTGCAACCGGACATAATACTGCAGTTTACAAGCTCTATTTGGACGACCCCTTTCACATGTAAAAGGTGGGCATGATTTGGATTGCCGTGCATGGTTAGAAAGCTCAGGATGTCTCCTAACTCCTCCAGGTAGAATCACATATTTTGGAGATCATTTGATGGTCCAAACCCTTAGAAAACTCAGACTGTTCCAAACTCGGCTCTAGCCTGCACTGTTTGCAAAAAGGCTCTGGTTCTTCAACTTCCATATGACCTAACTGGAATTTCTTAATTGGACCAAGTAGATAAGATCTTGGAGAACCAAAATATATAAAAATATCAGACTTAAACCCAAAGTAAGTCTAAGGAATGCAATATACCAAACTGGACTCATTCTGTCTTAACCCGGTAGTTTAGATAATTTGGATATAAAGACTGACTTGGATGGGCAAACAAAGTCCGAATGAGCTAAAACTTGGTTTGTTGGAAGGCTAACATCTTGGACTTCAAATGCATGGTAAAATATTTGATTAAATCGTAGAGGCTTAAGTAATTAAGCTTACAAAAACTAGGTATGTTGCTGGCCTAAGTCCTTTAATAGTTTGGACCAAAATTCTTAATTTAAAACTGAATCAATTACATAATTAAGTTTATTAGAATGTCAATAAACTCTCTAAGCAAAGAAATCAAAGTTAAATTAAGTTTAAGTTGATGAATCAACTTAAAACTGAAATAAGTTCAAAAAATGATTAGGGCTTATTGAGGATTGCATGGGCTGATATTCATCACGAATGAAGAGCCTCTCCTATCTGATCCTAGGAGGCATGAATAAGTTTTTACCCTTAATGTGGAATCATCTAGTGAGGATAAACCCATATGAATGGCTAGACTAGAACTAAGGTTTTAAGCAAACACCAATGATTTCAAAGTTGAAATCCCGGAGTTTGAAGGTAAGCTTGGTCCTAAGGAGTTATTAGATTGGTTACATGCTGTTGAGCGTGTTTTTGAGTATAAAGATGTTCTTAAAGATAAAAATGTCAAGTTAGTTGCCTTGAGACTCAGAAAAAAATGCCTCACTATGGCGGACTAACTTGTGTGCTAATGGAGTTAGAGAGCGAAAGTCTAAGATCAGAACATGGGTGAAGATGAAATCGAAGCTTAACAGTCATTTTCTTCCCCCATCTTATGTCTAAGATTGCTATTCTCAACTCCATAACCTTATCAAGATAACCTGAATGTGGAAGAGTGCACACGTGAGTTTGAGAAACGAGTAATCAAATGTGATCTTCAAGAGCCCGAACAGCAAACCATTATTAGATACTCAGGGGGACTTGATCCTAGGTATTCTAATGTGGTTGATTTGTAAGCTTACTGCTGAGTATATTTAGTTTTGATGATAACAAATCCAAGTGTAAAAATTTGTCCAAGTAATGTTGCTCCAAACACGATCTCCAAACAGGCCTAACTGGTGTTTGTGATCTTTATTGTATTAACTGGTTTGCTACATGTGAGAACAAGTCTTCAAAACAGGTTTTACTTGGTGATTCTATATTAAGTCAAGAACACCACCTCGACAGTTGATTGTAAGGCATGTTCCTGAACTCTAGCAATGCAAAGAACAGCCCCAGCAAACAAGGTGGTCTTGGTGTTCACAGCAGCTCTACAAATCTTGGACAAGATGACTGGTTCAAAACAAGAAGTCTTGGGTATATAGGTTTTATTTATTTAGACTCTTGTTAATATGCCAATATTGAAAACGTCATTTTAAACACCTCTTGAATCGGTATTTGCGCTAAGTGCTTCAGAACACCAGTTGCGAACAACCCTGCAAACAGGGTGCCTAGGGTGTTTCTGAACTGAAGTGGCCATACCCGGTTATCTTTGAAAATTCATTTCGGTTGGCCAAAATCTCCAGAATACTTTCTTTAAATTCCAAGATTGCTATTTTTCTGAAAAGGATATTTCTTGAAAATATTATGGGAGATTTACGAAAATAGGTTTTGGGAGAATTGCCAAAACTAAAAGATTCCCTTTGCCTATATTTTCGGGTATGATAAAATTTCAAAAGCTGAAGATTTCTGGTTTTCATTTGAATCTTCTTCACGGCTATGGGAAGATAAGGGTTATCTCTTAAGATAACAAACCCCTTATATTTTGGGAAAAATTTATCACTAGCCGTTGGGGAGTATTTCTTGCTTGAAAATCGTTTTCCCTACTTAGCTAATTCTTTCACCTCTCCTTGTTTTTGACCGTTGGATTTTGTATTTAAAATCTCAGCATTTCACTCCCATTTGAATAGATGAGAAAAGACGAGAAACATACACAACATACGCAAAAAAGGGAAATTTTCAAAAGTGGTTTTTCTAGTGAGAAGAATTTTTTCGAGTTACGCTTGAGAAAAGAAAAACCGAGACAAGTTGTGTTTAAACAGAGCTTTCAAGATATTAGCATACTAGGACCTCATTGTACCTTACATCTGCTTAAATCAGAAGCACCCCCATAAGGTGTTTTGTAACCCTGATCTTGGATCAGAAAAGTGAGTGAGTGGTCCTCAGTCGTGTGGACTTTGAACGTGTCCAATCTGGTGAGATTTGGACGTGGTGTAACCCTTCTTAGAGAAGAAGGTTACGTGGTTGCAAGTTGTAACAAGGTGTGTTACATTTGTAACGTGTGAAGCCCATTAGTGAAAGTGGTTAAATCCTACACGAGGTAGGTCGTGGTTTTTCACACCTCAGTTGGGCTAGAGGTGTTTTCCACGTAAAAATTGTGTGTGTGCTTTATTTTCCGCGTTTATCATGGTGATTTTCGCATTTGCAATATTTGAGAACACCCCCTGCAAACAAGTCACTAGGGTGTTTGTCATCTTAGAATAACCTCTGTGAGGGTGTTTGTTATTTACAACGCGAAAATCAGACACCACAATTCACCCCCCTCTTGTAGTTGTATACTCACGAATTTAACAAGTGGTATCAGAGCAGGTTCTCCTATAAAAGGTTAACACCTTGAGAGATTCTGAAGATGAGTACTCCACAAGGAATTCTTGAAGGACAATTCATTACTCGCCCTCCTTACTTCAATGGCCAACACTATAGTTGGTGGAAGAATAGGATGGAGAACTATATACAAGCCGAAGACTATGAGTTATGGATGCTCATCAAGAACGGGCCTTTTGTTCCCATAAAAACCCTTCCTGAAGGAAAAACAGCTCCCAAAGAACCTCATGAGTTTGATGCCGAGGACTACAAAAAGATGGAGAAAAATGCCAAGGCCAAAAAGCTTCTATATTTTGGCCTAGGACCCGATGAATACACTCGCATCTCTGAGTGTGAATCAGCCCAAGCTATCTGGAACGCCCTGCAAGTTGCTCATGAAGGTACGAGTCAGGTTAAACAATCTAGAATTGAGCTACTTATGCGATAATATGAGTTGTTTGATATGGGTGATCGTGAGACTGTGATGGATATGTATACACGGTTTACCCACATCACGAACGAGTTAAAATCCCTGGGAAGATCTTTCACCACTGAAGAGTTGGTGAGGAAAATCCTCAGAATTTTACCTCGTACGTGGGAGGCCAAAGTAACAGCCATCCAAGAGGCTAAAGACATGAACAAGATCACCCTCGACGAGTTGATTGGTAATCTCCAGACCTATGAACTCCGAAAGAACTCACAACAAAGAGAGGAGTAAAAGAAGGATCGTGGGCTTGCCTTGAAAGCACATGAGGACACTGACTCTGACCTTGAAGATGAAGATATGGCTCTAATGTCCAGAAAATTCAAGAAATTCTTCAAAAAGGTCAAGGAGAACAACAAAAGAAAAGACTTCAGTAAGTCCAGAAACATCCCCAAAGAACAGCTCACAGGGTGTTTCAAGTGCAGCAAACCAGATCACTTAGTCAAAAATTGCCCTCTGCTTCGAGAAGATCAGATGCCCGAACACCCTCAAAAACAGGGTCGAAAACACCCTGTAAACAACCTGGGTAAGCGATTCTCGAAAGCTATGCTGGCTGCTTGGGGAGATTCCTCTGAGGATGAAGGAGAATCTGAAGCTGAAGAAGGGGTCGTAGCACTTATGGCACAAAGTGATTCAGATTCAGATGATGAATCAACAATCAGCTTCTCAGATCTCAAGAACAAGGTACATGGTCTTAACAAAGCCACTTTAGAAGAACTTCTATATAATTTGATAGACACCTGTGCTGATCTAAAAAGAGAAGTTCGTGACCTAGAGCTTGAAAATGAAATTCTCAAAAATGAAAAACTCGGTTTACATGAGAATATTAACGTGCTTAGAGAAGACCTCTTTCTAAAAGAAGGCGATTATACACAAATAGAGAAAAAACTCTTTGAAGTGGAAGAAATAGTTGAATCCCTGCTAAATGAAAAGCAGAGCTTGAATGCCACCATAGAAAAATTAGAAATTGATCTTGCCACAAACAAACGCTGGAACAAATCTTCACAAGCCCTTGATTGGTTAAACACTCATCGCAGTAGAAACAAAAAGGGACTTGGTTACAAGCATAAATGGACCGTTTACCCAATACATAGAAAGTATGTGGGATTACCTAAAAACATCGTTTGCTTTCATTGTGGTAAAACGGGTCATTACAGATACACTTGCCCTGTAAGAAAACATGCCAATGAAAACAATGAAAGGTATGTGAAACAAATCTGGATTAGAAAAGATGAGCTTTACATGTCTAAAAGAATGGGACCCAAGTGGATCTGGGTTCCCAAAACTAACCCGTGATTTGTTTTGCAGGCTGAAGTGAGAGAGAACAACCTTACGAACAACCCCACTAACACCCTTGAAAACAGGCAGTTGTGGTTTGTTGATAGTGGGTGTTCACGGCACATGACTGGTGAAAGATCAAATTTTCTCTCACTTACAGCTTTGAATGGTGGGAGTGTAGCATTTGGAAACGGCAAGTCTGGGACAATTGTCGGTATAGGTAATATTGGTAAAACTCTCTCCCACTCAATTGATAATGTGCACTTAGTTGATGGGTTAAAACACAATTTGCTAAGTGTGTCCCAACTGTGTGACAAGAACAACCTAGTACTGTTTTCAAAAACACGTTGCTTGGTTGTGAATGACGACACAGGAGATGTTGTGTTGAGGGGGAAGCGATGTCAAAATGTTTATAAAGTTTGTATTTCCACTCTTCCCCAAAATAATCTGACTTGTTTAAATGCATTAAATGATGATATAATGCTATGGCACAAGAGACTAGGTCATGCAAGCCTGTCCTTGTTAAACAAACTTGTTTCCAAAGATTTGGTTGTGGGACTACCTTCCATCAAGTATAATGATGACAAGGTATGTGAAGCTTGTGCAAAAGGAAAACAAGTCAGATCTTCTTTAAAATCTAAAAAGTGTGTAAGCACTACCCGACCTCTTGAATTATTGCATATTGATCTATGTGGTCCCATGAGGATAGCTAGTAGAGGAGGGAAGAGGTATGTGCTCGTAATTGTGGATGATTACTCTCGATTTACTTGGACTTTATTCTTGACATCCAAGAATGAAACCTTTGAGAAGTTTATTGCCCTTCTCAAAAGGATTGAAAAGAGAGTAGGACACTCTTTGGTAAGCTTGAGGTCTGATCATGGTACTGAATTTGAAAATGCAAGTTTTACAAACTTTTGTAATGAACATGGTGTTGATCATAACTTCTCAGCCCTGAGAACACCCTAGCAGAATGGGGTGGTTGAACGAAAAAATCGTACCCTAGAAGACATGACTAGAACAATGCTTATTGCTAGTAGTCTTCCTAAGAACTTTTGGGCAGAAGCCTTGAACACATCATGTTACATTATAAATAGATGCATGATTAGACCCATTTTGAACAAAACTCCTTATGAACTTCTCAAAGGCAGAAAACCCAACATTATGCATCTAAGAACATTTGGTTGTAGATGTTTCGTGCATAACAATGGGAAAGATGCCTTAGGAAAGTTTGATCCAAGGAGTGATGAGGCAATATTTCTTGGTTATTCCTCTCACAGTAAAGGCATACAAAGTCTGTAACAAAAGAACCTTGTGTGTTGAGGAAAGTGTGCATGTGTTTTTTGATGAATCTAACTCTTTGAATGAGAGTGATGCACAGGATGAAGACTTTGAATTAGGTCTTGTCCAAAAGGAATCGTTGAACCAAGAAAAACAAGGTGAGAACACCCTGAAGAAAACAGGTACAGAAGCTGTTCCTCAAAATGGCAGGCAAGGTGAGAACCAAACGGGGGAAACACCGTTGAACCATGTTCGGAAACCATGCTCTTCAGGAACAAGCTTGCAAACAGGTGCAGAAACAGGATCAGGAGGTGTTCTTGAGCCTGATCCTACACACATTTCAGTTAGAACAGAGCATGTGTCTGTGGATCCACTTAATCCAAGACCATGGAAGCACCATAGTTCGCACCCTCTTGATCAAATCTTGTCAGATATTAATACTGGAGTGCAAACTAGATCTAAACTTAAGAATTTTTGTGCTTTCTATGCTTTTCTTTCTAACATTGAGCCAAAAAGTGTGAATGAAGCTCTTGCAGATTCAGATTGGATCACGGCTATGCAAGAAGAGCTTCATCAATTTGAAAGAAACAAAGTGTGGCACCTTGTACCTCGACCGGCTGAGAGAAAAATCATTGGAACCAAGTGGGTGTTCCGAAACAAACTGGATGAGTCAGGAACAGTAACTAGGAACAAGGCACGGCTGGTTGTTCAAGGGTATAATCAAGAAGAAGGGTTCGATTATGAAGAAACCTTTGCACCAGTTGCTAGAATTGAGGCTATTCGAATCTTAATAGCCTTTGCAGCTCATATGGAAATCAAGCTATATCAAATGGACGTGAAAAGTGCATTCCTCAACGGATAACTTAAAGAAGAGGTGTATGTCAAACAACCCCCTGGTTTTGAAAACAATGAATTTTCTGACCATGTTTTCGAACTTGACAAAGCTCTTTATGGCCTAAAACGAGCTCCTAGAGCTTGGTACGAACGGTTGTCAAGTTTTTTAATTGAAAATGATTTTAGAAGAGGCAAGGTAGACAATACCTTGTTTCTAAAATCTAAGGGGGAACATTTATTGATTGTCCAAATATATGTTGATGACATTATATTTGGTGCAACTCATCATGATTTATGCAATGAATTTTCAAATATGATGAGGAGTGAGTTTGAGATGAGCATGATGGGTGAGCTTAACTTTTTCTTAGGCTTACAAATCAAGAAAACTCCAAACGGCACCATGATCCATCAACAAAAGTATATCAAGGAGCTACTTAAGCGTTTTGGGATGGAGTTGGCCAAACCCGTAGACACTCCCATTTCTCCTTCAACCAGGTTGGTTATGGATGATGGGAGTCCCTCAATTGAGGAGAAACTCTATAGGGGCATGATTGGGTCACTCCTATACCTAACCGCTAGTAGACCAGATATTGTTTTTAGTGTTGGTTTATGTGCCCGTTTTCAGTCTAATCCTAAGGAAACTCATCTTAAGGCTGTGAAACGGATACTAAGATATTTGAAACATACACCCAATTTAGCCTTATGGTATCCTAGAGGTTGCAATTTTGATCTTGTTGGATATGCTGATGCTGACTATGCTGGATTCCTAGTTGATAGAAAGAGTACCTCAGGTATGGCTCACTTTCTTGGACCTTGTTTGGTATCTTGGGCTACCAAGAAGCAACATTCAGTTGCCATGTCCACAGCAGAAGCTGAATATGTTGCAGCAGCTTCATGTTGTGCTCAACTGTTGTGGATAAGACAACAGCTTAAGGACTTTTGTGTTGACATTGGATGCATTCCTATTTTTTGTGATAACACAAGTGCAATTAACATTGCCAAAAATCCATGTCAACATAAAAGAACAAAGCATATTGACATTCGACATCATTTCTTGAGAGATAATGTTGAAAAGGGTTTAATCTCTATGAATTTTGCACAACGGAAAATCAAATTGCTGATATATTCACTAAGGCACTAGCTAGAGATCAATTTGAGAGAAATAGACTGGAACTAGGGTTGGTGAAAACACCCTGAGTTACCTGTTTCCAGGACATGAACTGGGTTTGGTAAGATCAACCTTTACACCCTGTTCTCTCCCCCTTTTTGCAAATCTTATTAACAACGGATGCTATTACATACACTCAAATTGCGTGCATTTTGTCTTTACTTATCCACTTAGTGCAGCATAAGGGGATGTACTGAAGCCGCCTTAATACCATTAAGTCCAATCAAGATCAGACGGCAAAGAACAGGCTTAACGAAGAGAACAGGTACGCCCCTTGGTTGCTCGATGTGTTTTTCCTTCCCAAGGCACAAGCTTTTAATTCTCACACCCGTTGCAAACCAAGAAATCTTCTAAAGATTTTGGGTGCTCTCTCTCTCTCTCTCTTTTTATATGCCCTGTTCTCAGTACTGCAAAATCTGAGAAACCTGCAAAGCCTTAAACCCTAATCTCTCTCCTCTAGCAACAATGGCTCTCAACAACTCCTCTCAATCAAACGACCTCGTTCTTGCATCCTCAATCCCTGCTCCCCCTCGCCCAATCCTGTACAAGCCTTTCAAATTCCTGAAAAGTTTGTCCCTACACTCAGTGGGAATGGGGATGGTTGATATTCCCTTCGAATGTGGAAGGGAATTGGTGTTTCTTGTAGGGACAATTGCTTGTCCCATTAACGTCGAGTCAGAGGGTACACTATCGAGGTCTCAAGACAAAATCTTGGAAACCCCTGAAGGGTTTAATTTTGAGCCCTGTTCTTCTGGGTTGTTTCCTGAAACAGCGCCAGAAACAGGGGCTGCCTCTGTCGAAGGTGTGTTTGTGGAGGATCTGGATGTCGATTTCCAAGGGAAGTCGAATGAGACATTAGCGGAGAGTTAGAGAAGGATTCTCTCCCTGAAGCTGAAAACCCCACTCCAGTCGCTCAAACTGGAGAGAAAAGGAAAAGGGTGAAAATAGTGGCCAGGCGTAGCAGAACGCCAAGAACAAGGCCACAACCAAGGTCTCAGCCCTCTCAAACTCCCTCTTCTCCACAATCCTCCAAGCCTTCTCGCAAATTTGCGAGACAAGCTTTTCAATCTTCTCCCCGTATCTCCAAACCCTCTGCTCCTGTCATCGAGGAGATTTCCTCCTCTTCTACCGAAGGGTTCTCGAGTTCTGACTCTGAGAACACCTCCTTCAAACAGGGGACACCGTTGTTCTCCGAGTCCTCTGAAGAACAAGCCCCTCCAAAATCAACCACTAAACCTGCTATGAAGCCCTCTCCTGTAAAAACACCCCTCAAGCGAAAGCCCAGAACAGCCCCCCTACCAGAAGCTACCACCTCTGTTCCTGCCCCCAAACGCCCAAAGCAGTTCACTCCCTCTCCTATGTCTGACAAACATGCGCAGTCGCTTAAGCGCAATGTCATCAGGGGGAAGGTAGTGAATGTAAGCTTTCCCTAGGAACAGGGTCTAGGGGTGTTCCTGACCAAGTTGCGCGCTCAAGGCTGGCTCGACTTGTTTGCAAACACCTAGCTGGTGTGTTCTGTACCTGAGTTGGCTGAGTTTTACGCTAACTGCAGTGTCACCGAAGGGGTGGTGACTAGTTTTGTGAATGGGCAACGCATTAAAGTTGATGCGCCCACACTTAGGAAAATTTTGGGAGTACCCTCCCAAGGCTTTGACGTGTGTGTGAGGGAAGACAAAACAGCCCTAGAAACAGCCAGGCTCCTAGAGGTGTCCCAACGCCTCAGTCAAAAACAGGGCCTGAGAACACCCCTCTCTGTTAAGAAGGGTGAAATGACCTCCCTGCACCAACTATTGTTTATGTTCACTATCAAGAACATAATTCCACGAGGTCAAGGGTGAAACTCAGCTGATGCCCTTGATCAATGCCTGGTGGACTTACTGGATCGGGAGGAACCAATCAACCTCCCTGCAATCATGATTCGCCACATAGTGCGAATTGCGAACACCACCCGGGCCCATGATCTTGGATATGGGTTTCTGCTGACAAGGGTGTTTGAGCTCCTTGGGATAGTGCTCACACGGCGAGTGGAGGCCCAAGTCATTGATGAGATTGGGATTGACACTCTGCTCGGGTGTGGCTATGAGGTTGGCGAAGGATCAGTCTCCAAGCAGGGTCGTCGACCACCTCGACCACCTGTTTCTGGGCAACCTTCTTTCAAACTTGAGGCTGTTCTTGAGGACAATGCTCGCCTCAAGGATGAGCTCTCAGCTATCAAGGCTGCTCTGGCTGAGGAGCAAGCCCTCTCCGCCAAACGCCATGAGGAATTGCTTGTCCTTCTCTCCACTCTTGCCCCCAGCATTCCTCCTCTGCAAACGAGACCACCCCCTGCACCCTGATTCTCTAGGCTGTTCTCTTGTTTCCTCCTCCCCTCTTCGTTTTTGGCATTGTACTGTTTTTAATGCAATATCTCTTTCATGATGCTTCTTGCACCTTATGCTCTATATTTCTTTTCTTGCATTCATACTGTTGTTTATGCTTTTTAATGATGCCAAAAGGGGGAATAAGACCATACGAATAAGACCATATGATCTATGACCTAGCACCTAGAGGATCCCTATTAGCATTAATCGTTGTTAAGCTTTTTAATTTTGTCAATATGGTCACTTGGTTTGTCATCATCAAAAAGGGAGAATTTGTTGAGTATATTTAGTTTTGATGATAACAAATCCAAGTGTAAAAATTTTCCAAGTAATGTTGCTCCAAACACGATCTCCAAACAGGCCTAACTGGTGTTTGTGATCTTTATTGTATTAACTGGTTTGCTACATGTGAGAACAAGTCTTCAAAACAGGTTTTACTTGGTGATTTTATATTAAGTCAAGAACACCACCTCGACAGTTGATTGTAAGGCATGTTCCTGAACTCTAGCAATGCAAAGAACAACCCCAGCAAACGAGGTGGCCTTGGTGTTCACAGCAGCTCTACAAATCTTGGACAAGATGACTGGTTCAAAACAAGAAGTCTTGGGTATATAGGTTTTATTTATTTAGACTCTTGTTAATATGCTAATATTGAAAACGTCATTTTAAACACCTCTGGAATCGGTATTTGCGCTAAGTGCTTCAGAACACCAGTTGCGAACAACCCTGCAGACAGGGTGCCTAGGGTGTTTCTGAACTGAAGTGGCCATACCCGGTTATCTTTGAAAATTCATTTCGGTTGGCCAAGATCTCCAGAATACTTTCTTTAAATTCCAAGATTGCTATTTTTCTGAAAAGGATATTTCTTGAAAATATTATGGGAGATTTGCGAAAATAGGTTTTGGGAGAATTGCCAAAACTAAAAGATTCCCTTTGCCTATATTTTCGGATATGATAAAATTTCAAAAGCTGAAGATTTCTGGTTGTCATTTGAATCTTCTTCACGGCTATGGGAAGATAAGGGTTATCTCTTAAGATAACAAATCCCTTATATTTTGGGAAAAATTTATCACTAGCCGTTGGGGAGTATTTCTTACTTGAAAATCGTTTTCCATACTTAGCTGATTCTTTCACCTCTCCTTGTTTTTGACCGTTGGATTTTGTGTTTAAAATCTCAGCATTTCACTCCCATTTGAATAGATGAGAAAAGACGAGGAACATACACAACATACGCAAAAAAGGGAAAATTTCAAAAATGGTTTTTCTAGTGAGAAGAATTTTTTCGAGTTACGCTTGAGAAAAGAAAAACCGAAACAAGTTGTGTTTAAACAGAGCTTTCAAGATATTGGCATACTAGGACCTCATTGTACCTTACATCTGCTTAAATCAGAAGCACCCCCGTAAGGTGTTTTGTAACCCTGATCTTGGATCAGAAAAGTGAGTGAGTGGTCCTCAGTCGTGTGGACTTTGGACGTGTCCAATCTGGTGAGATTTGGACGTGGTGTAACCCTTCTTAGAGAAGAAGGTTACGTGGTTGCAAGTTGTAACAAGGTGTGTTACATTTGTAACGTGTGAAGCCCGTTAGTGAAAGTGGTTAAATCCTACACGAGGTAGGTCGTGGTTTTTCACACCTCAGTTGGGCTAGAGGTGTTTTCCACGTAAAAATTGTGTGTGCTTTATTTTCCGCATTTATCTTGGTGATTTTCGCATTTGCAATATTTGAGAACACCCCCTGCAAACAAGTCACTAGGGTGTTTGTCATCTGAGAATAACCTCTGTGAGGGTGTTTGTTATTTACAACGTGAAAATCAGACACCACAATTCAACCCCCCTCTTGTGGTTGTATACTCAAGAATTTAACACTTGCACTACCTTTGATGAAGTTTACATGCTTGCTCACAAGGTGTAGCAACAAAAGAAAGCAAGGTAGCCCTCTAAACCTTAAAATCCTGAGCCCTTTACTCGGAAACAACCCTTTAACAAGGGGAGTTCTAATCCTATATCCAAGCCCCCTAATCCATCCTCTTCCTTTCCAAAAAGAACCCCAACTCCACAAAAGAACCAAGCCCTCAAAATAGACCCAATCCCAATCCCATGAGAACTACAAGATCATTTAAATGTCAAGGACTCGGGCATATAGCTTCGGACTGTCCAAACTGCAAAATGATTACCTTAGCCGAATGGGCAGCTATAAAAGAGGTGTTTGAAGAGGAGGAAAATAAGGATGATTCTGAAGATAGGCTTGAGGAAACTCAAGAGGAAGTAGTAAAGGAGGCTAATGAAGATGAAATGTTAGTTTTAAGGAGAGTTTTAGCAACCAGAAGGGAGGTAAGGATGAACAAAAGGAGAACATATTCCACTCCCGTTGTACAGTTCAATGGTTTGCTCTTCGGGTTCTTATAAATCACATTTGATTACAAGTTTCCCAAACTCATGTGTGTACTCTTCAATATTCAGGTTGCCTGGAGTAAGATTATGGAGTTGAGAATAACAATCTTCAACATAAGTTGGGGAAAGATTGTTATGATCTTCGACTTTCCCAAAGATTTCATCTTCTCCCATGTTCTGATCTTCGACTTTCTCTCTCTAGCTCGCTTAGCACATAGGTCAGTCCACCATAGTGAAGCATATTTTCCGAGTCCCAAGGCCACTAACTTGACCTTTTTTATCTTTAGGAACATCATTATACTTAAAAACACGCTCAACAGTAAGAAACCAATCGAAAAATTCCGCAGGGTCAAGCTTACCTTCAAACTTCGCGATTTCAACTTTGAAATCATTACTATTCGGTTGAAACCATGGTTCTAGTCTAGCCATTCTCAATGGTTCATCTTCACTAGATGAATCAACGTTATGACTAAACACTTGTTCTTGCCTTCTTGGTTTAGATTGGAGAGGTTCTTTATTCATCTTTTGCTTTTGCTTTAAAAAGGCACCAAGCTGTTTTTACAGGTACTCATTCTAAGCCTTACTTTCTGATTCACATCGAGCATCATCATGATGTTCTTGATTAGCATCTCATTCTACCTTATGAGAGCATCAAACTTCTCTTCCAAACTCGTGCTTGAACTCATCCAGCTTCGGGATTGTGTTTAAGCTCAAATAAGGAATGTGTTTGGAATTGAATGGAGAAATGAATCTGGGAAGGTGGAAGGGATGCCAGGCCTGGGAGAAACCAAAGCTCTAATACCAAATATGATGGAACTATGAAGGGGAATGAAAAATACTCAAGGTTGATTCCAAAAGCTAAACTAAACAAACTGAAATCAACATTGAGTTTAAGTGAGATCGTGAATGAATGAATGAATGAAGGATAATCTTAACCCTTGCTTAGATACAAAAACACCACTAAGCTTGAGTTTAGGGTCCTTAACCTTAATTGGGATATAAAAATACCACCCAATTAAGTGTTAAGACTTACTCGATCACCACCTTAGTCGATCAAATTAAGGATAAGCAAGTGAAGTATTTAGGGGAGATGAAAGCAAAATGCTCTCAATTCTGGTTATATTCAATACTCAAGTTTAGTTTGCAAAAATGAGTCTCACTGAGGCCTTATACACATCCTAGTTAGCAAATTAAGTAAAGTCAGGTTTCCTCCCTACGAGGGAAACGTCTAAACAAGCTTAGTTAAGCGCTTAAGTCAAACCTAGTTTATATGCTTGCTTAACCAAAGCTAATTACAACCATAATATAAAGGAAATCAAGACAAATGATTAAACTTAATTCTAATACATGTAATTAAGCTTAATACATCAGTTTACTAAGGAAAAAGAAGAGAAAGCAGCTGTAAAGTAGATGTGCTTTTTGGCTGACCAATCATGTTGCTAGGTGCAAAATCTCTCTTTATTTTCTCATTGGTTGCTCTTCCTAAAACCTATTTTAGCTACCAATGATGATGTTACCTATCTCCTTGATGCACGATTGAAGCAAGCAAGCAAGTAATCAGCTAAGGAAACCCTTATAAGGAGGAAAGACACACAGCAGCTTAACTGGGTTATAGAAACAGTTTTCAGCCGGATTTTGTGCCCTTATTTCCACCAATCAAAAGTGAGCATGATTTTAATTTCATGCCATGGGGGGAATCCTTAGGGTGTGGACAAACCCCCCTGGAAAGAAATCAAGGTTAAATCATGTTTAAGTGGGAGATTTCTATAAAAACATTTTCCCATGTAGTTTTGGACTCAAACATGTAGGTTAAACAAAATGACTTGATTTCTTCATCTCAACCAAGCATGATTGACTTTAAATGCTTGGACCTGAAAGTTAACATTTTAAGGATTCGAAAAATGCAAAAATATCAAACTTAAGGCATAATGTAGCTTAAGTAATCAAGTGAACAAGGGCAGGAACATTCTTGCCGTTTAACCCGGTTGCATCAATTTGGCTCTTTTCCAGAATATGAGCCATTGCTTAAACTTAAGAGCTTGCATTGGACCTTACTAGACTCTTAGGACATTCTTGAATGTCCTGGCCTAAGGGAACTCCATCATCCTCCCCTTATTGAGAAGATTTGATCCTCAAATTAGCAAGGTAATCATTGGCTTGGTAAGCACTAAAGTTAGCCACATGGAATGTAGCTGAAACTCCATAGTCACCTCGCAAATCAACCTCATAAGCATTGTCATTAATTCTTTCAAGTACCTTAAGTGGACTATCAGCTCTTGGCATTAACTTGTTCTTCCTTTTGGAGGGAGACCGCTCCTTCCTAAGGTGTATCCACACGAGGTCTCCAAGTTAAAAAAACATCTTTCTGCTATGCTTGTTGGCTTGGGCTTCATAGGATGCATTAGTCTTCTCAATTTTGGCCCAAACCAACTCATGAAGCTTCTAAATCTCTTTCACTATAACTGCAGCATCTGCATTAGGCTTTTGATCTAATGGCCATGAAGTAAGATCGATGGGACTTAAAGGTTCAATCCCATGCACCACCTTAAAAGGGGGTAGACTAGTAGCCTCACTAGGAGCTTTGTTATACGCAAATTCAGTATGCGGCAAGGGCAAATCCTAAGCTTTTGCATGATGTTTAGCGAAAGCCCTTAGTAGAGTACCTAGGGTTCGATTTGCCACCTCTGTTTGCCCATCAATTTAGGATGGCAAGTGGTACTATATATGAGTTTAGAGCCAAGTTTCATCCACAAGGTAACCCAAAAATGACTTAAAAACTTTGTATCCCTATTAGAAACAATGGACTTAGGGATACCATGCAGTCTAGTTACTTCCTTAAAGTATAACCCTGTAATGTGTGTAGCATCATTAGTTTTGTTACATTGAATGAAATATGCTCTCTTTGAAAACCAGTCCACTACCACAAATGTAGAATCCTTACCCCTTTGGGTTCTAGGTAAACCCAAGATGAAGTCTATGCTTACATCCACCCAAGGTAGAGTGGGAACTGGATGGGGCGTGCATAAGTCGTGGGGTAAGTTATGGCTCTTAGAAGCTTGGCATGTTCTACACCTTCTTAGGATGTCTTGAACATCCTTCTCCATTGCAGACCAGTAATAATATTCCCTTAACATAGCTAAGGTCTTTGATTCACCAAAATGACAAGCTAAGGAACCTCTATCCATGTCTCTGATTATAAGCTCACGAGTGTTGCACTTTGGGATACATAGCTGTGTACCCTCAAACATAAACCCTTCTTGGAATAAGAAATTCCCCTTGGGATGCTTTTAGCAATCAGAATACAACTTCCTAAGTTCTTCATCATCAGCATGTAGGCCTTCTAGGTGCTCAAAGCCAAGAACATAAGCATCCAACTAAAATAAAAGCAAGTACCTCTGGGATAAAGCATCGGCTCCTTGGTTGCGTTTTACAGATTTATGCTTGATTGTAAAGTGAAATGACTATAAATGCTCAACCCACTTGGCATGACGTGAGTTTAACTTATGCTGGCCTTGAATGTACTTCAAAGCCTCATGATCAGAATGAAGAATAAAGTCACTAGCAATCAAATAATGGCTCCAATGCTCTAGACACCTCACAATGGCATAAAACACTTTATCATAGGTGGAGTATTTCTTCTTAAATCGCATAATTTCTCACTAAAGAAGGCTAATGGTTTACCTTCCTGAGTAAGAACACCACCTATACCAACTCTAGATGCATCAAATTCACCTTCAAAGACTTTATCAAAGCATGGCAAGGAGAGAACCGATGCTTGAGTAAGTCTTTTCATGATCTCTTCAAAGGAAATTGTGCTTTTGGTGTCCAAGTGAATGATGTACCCATGATAACTTCAGTCATGGGCATAATAGTGATGAAACGTCGAACAAACCTCTTGTAAAAGGAAGCTAAGCCGTGAAAAGCACGGACATTATGAATGCTTTTTGGAATAGGCCGTGATTGAATAGCTTCAATCTTGCTGTCATGTGCCTTGATTCCATCACCAGTGGCAATATGACCTAAGAATGTTACCTCATGAGTGAAAAGGGCATATTTCTTAAGGTTACCAAATAGTCTCTTATGTTCCAGAATAAGCATAGCTTAAGCAAGATTACCTTGATGTTCATGCTCATCCTTGGAATAGATTAAGATATCATCGAAGTAAACTACAACAAACTTGCCTATGTATGGCCTAAAAACTTGATTCATTAATCTCATGAATGTGCTAGGTGCGTTTAAAAGACAATAGGCATAACCAACCATTCATAAAGGCCTTCTTTAGTCCTAAATGTCATCTTCCATTCATCACCTTCTCTAATCCGAATCTGGTAGTAACCACTTTGAAGGTCTATCTTTGAAAACGCCTTAGAGCCATGTAATTTGTCTAGTATGTCTTCAAGTCTAGGCATGGGATACCTATACTTGATTGTGATTTTGTTAATGGCCCTACTATCTACAGACATATGCATTCCTCTACCCTTTTTAGGAACCAAAAGAGCAGGCATAGCACATGGACTTAAGGACTCTTGAACTTATCCCTTAGACATCAATTCTTAAACTTGCCGTTGAATCTCCATGGTTTCTTTGGGCTTCATCCCATCAGCTAGCTCATTAGGAAGGATAGAACCAGGAATGAGATCAATGTGGTGTTCGATATCCCTTTTAGGAGGTAAAACCGTGGGTTTCTCCCTAGAAAACAAATGACAGAAGTTTTGAATGAGTGCTTTGGCTATGGGGTGAGTGGGTAAGGGAGTGCTTTAATAAAGGTTTACTAACTGTAAGTAGCAAATCAGAATGGTTTAGCTCCTTTTGAGGCTTAATTTTGTGGAGTCTAGACGGAGATAAAGGGGCTAGGGTAATCTTCTTACCATCCTTAGTAAAGAAGTAAGTATTCAAGTAGCCATTATGCATAACCCTATGGTCATATAACCATGGTCTTCCCAAAAGCATATGACAAGCATCCATGGGAATTACATCACATCAAAGTTCATCTTGATAGTTCTTTCCAATGGAGAAAGAAACAAGGCACCGTGAGTTCACTTGGACTCCCTTGCTTTCATTTAGCCATTGAATGTTGTAAGGGTGTGGATGAGCCATGGTTTGCAATCCTAGCTTCCAAATCATGCTTAGAGAAACCACATTTGCATAGCTTCCTCTATCAATAATCACTGAACATACCTTCCCTTGAGCTGTATAATGGGAATGGAATATGTTCTCTCTTTGCTCGTACTTTGCTCCTTTCTGGTTGCTCAAAACTCTCCTTAGAACCAACATTTCATCTTCATCAGCCTCCTCCACCGCCTCCTCTTGAGTTTCCTCAAGCTCATCCTTACAATCATCCTCCTTTTTCTCCTCTTCAAACACCTCTTTTACAGCTGACCATTCGCCTAAGGTAATCACTTTGCAGTTTGGACAGTCCGAAGCTATATGCCCAAGTCCTTGACATTTAAAGCACCTTCTATTGCTCATGGGATTGGGATTGGGCCTATTTTGAGGGGCTTGGTTCTTTTGTGGAGCTGGGGTTCTTTGTGCAAACGAAGGGAGTTGATTTGGGGGCTTGGAAATGGGATTAGAACTCCCCTTGTTAAAGGGTTTATTCCAAGTAAAGGGTTTAGGATTCTGAGGTTTAAGGGCCTGTCTTGCTTTCTTTTGTTACTTAACCTTGCCAGTAAGCACACGAACTTCATTAGAGGTGGTGTAAGCTTGTAAATCAACCATATTAGCATACATAGGATTAAGACCTCCTAGGCATCTAACAGTCAAGTTTCTCAAACTCACTTGTGTACTCTTTATGATTCAGTTGCCCTGAGTACTATTATGGAGTTGAGAATAATGATCTTGAACATAAGTTGGGGGAAGAAAATGAGCCTTGAGCTTGGATTTCATCTTCTCCCATGTTTTGATCTTCGACTTCCTCTCTTTAACTCGTTTAGCACATAGGTTAGTCCGCCATAGGGAATAATATTTTCTAAGTCTTAAGGCCGCTAACTTGATCTTTTTATCTTCAGGAACATCTTTATATTTAAAAACACGCTCAACAGCATGCAACCAATCCGAGAATTGCTTACGATCAAGCTTACCTTCAAACTCCGGGATTTCAACTTTAAAATCATTAGCATTAGCTTGAAACCGTGGTTCTGATCTAGCCATTCTCAATGGTTCATCTTTAGCGGATGAATCAATGTTATGACTAAACACTTGTTCTTGCCTTCTTGGTTCAGATTAGAGAGGTTCTTCGTTCACCTTTCGTTTTTACTTCAAAAAGAAACCAAGCTATTTTCGTAGACACTCATTCTAAGCCTTAGTTTCTTGTTCACATTAAGCATCTTCATGGATTTTCTTATCTAGGATCTCATTCTGCCTTATGAGAGCATCAAACTTCTCCTCCAAACTTATGCTACAACTCGTCTTGCTTTCGGATTGTGTATAAGCTCATGTAAGGAATGTGTTTGGAATTGAATGGAGAAATGAATCAGGGAAGGTGAAAGGGGTACCAAGACTATGAGGTACCAAAGCTCTGATACCAAATGCAATGGAATTATAAAGGGAAATCATAAATACTCAAGGTTGATTCTAAAAGCTAAGTTAAGCAAGCTGAAATCAAAGTTGAGTTTAAGTGAGATTATGGTTGAATGAATGAATAAAGGATAGTCTAAACCCTTATTTAGATGCAGAAGCACCACTAAGCTTGAGTTTAGGGTCCTTAACCTTAATTAGGATACAGAAACACCACCCAATTAAGTGCTAAGGCTTACTTGATCACCACCTCAATCGACCAAATTAAGGATAAGCAAGTGCAGCATTTAGGAGTAACAAAAGCAAAATGCTCTCAATTTTGATTGTCTTCAATATTCAAGTTATGAATTACAAAATGGGACACTAAAGGCCTTATTCTCACGACCCTTAGGCTAGAAAGCCACAAAGGAGGTTTCTTCCCTAGGAGGGAAATTTCTAAATAGGCTTAGCTAGGCGCTTAAGGCTAACCTAGTTTATATACTTGCTTAACCTAAGCTAATTACAATCAGAATATAAAGGAAAGAAGGACAAATGATTAAACTAATACATGTAATTAAGCTTAGTAAATCAGTTTACTAAAGAAAAGGAAGAGAAAGCAGTCGTAAAGTAGATGCACTTTTTGGCTGGCCAATCTGGTTGCTAGGAGCAAAATCTCTCTTTATTTTCTCATGGTTGCTCTTCCCAAAACCTGCTTCAGCTGCCAATGGTGATGTTCCTAGTCTCCTTGATGCATGATTGAAGCAAGCAAGCAAGTATTCAGTTGCAAAAACACTTAAAGGAGGAAAGACACGTAACAACTTAATTGGGTTCTACAAACAGTTTTGAGCTTGGTTTTGTGCCCTTGTTTCCACCAACCAAAAGTGAGCATGATCTTAATTTCAGGCCATGGGGGAAATCCTTAGGGTGTCTATAAACCCGCCTGCAAAGAAATCAAGGTTAAATCATGTTTGAGTAGGAGATTTCCATCAAAATATTTTACCATGCAGTTTTGGACCCAAACTGACAGGTTGAACAAAATGGCTTGATTGCTTTATCTCGACTAAGCATGATTAACTTTAAATGCTTAGACCTCGAAAGGAACATCTTAAGGATCCTAAGGGTGCAAAAATATCAAACTTATGCTATAATGTAGCTTAAGTAATCAAGTGAAAAAAACTGGGGACATTAGACCTTGCTAGACTTTTAGGACCTTCTTCAATGTCTTGGCTTAAGGGGACTCCATCAATTTTGGCTGTAATTAGCTTAGATTAATCAAGCCTGTCAATTAGATTATTCCTAAGTGCCTAGCTAAGCATACTTAGATGTTTCCTTCCTAGGGAGGAAACCTTCTTTGCTGGGTTTTTCCCTAAGGGCCATGTGTATAAGGTTCTTTCAAGGCTTATTTTATGGGCATAACTTAAATATTGAATAACAAAACCTGAATTGAGTGCAACTTGCTTTCGTTCCCTTAAATACTTCACTTGCTTATCCTTAATTTGATCGATTAAAGTGTTGATCAAGTAAGTCTTAACACTTAATTGGGCGGCGTTTCTGTATCCTAATTAAGGTTAAGGACCCCAAACTCAACCTTGGTGGTGTTTCTGTATCTAAGTAAGAGTCTAGATTATCATTCATTCCAGCATTCATTCACAGAATCACCTAGACATTAGCTTTAATTCAGTTTGCTTTCCCTTAGCTTTGAATTCAGGTTTGAGTGTTTGTGTTTCCCTTTCCAAGACGTATTAACTTAACCCAAATCCTTTTATATGCACTGAAAGGTAAGATCTTAAGGAACCAAAATATCAAAAAATATCAAACTGAAACCTCAAGGAGGCCTAAATAATTAAGCACTCAAAATTGGGTACATTCTGGTTCAACCTGGCGGTCTGGACAGTTTGGATTTAATAGCTGATTTGGGCGGGCAAATGAAGTCCTCATGACTTGGAACTTGCTTTGTTGGAAAGTTGCCTTCCTGAACATCAAACTCATGGCAAAATATTGAACTTAAATCTCATGGAAGTAGAAGTAATAAAGGACATAAAACTGGGCTTGTATTCTGATTTGAACCTGTCACCTGCTGTTTGTATTCCTTAGCAAAATAAAGGACTTTTCTTGGGCTTTGGTCACTGAATGTGATTTATCTAAGCTTATTTGAATGCCTTAAACATTCTTCCTTGAGGGATCTCCACCAGAGGTTTAAAGCCACCAATTTCACCTTCTTATCTTCAGGAACATCTTTGTACTCAGAAACACGCTCAATTGTATGCATACATTCCAAAAATTCCTCAGGATCAAGCCTTCAAGCACCGGGATTTCAACCTTGAAATCATTAGAATTAGCTTGAAATTGTGGCCCTGGTCTAGCCATTCTTAAAGGTTCATCCTCACTAGGTGAATCCACATTATTACTAAAGACTTGTTCTTGCCTTTTAGGTTCAGATTGGAGAGGTTCCTCATTCATCTTTTGCTTTTGCTTCAAGAAAGTTCCTAGTTGTTTCCTTAGGTACTCATTATATAGTCTTAGCTCTTGGTTAGAACTCTTGAGTTCTTGATTTGAAATAGTGATGTTGTGATTACTCTTCAAAATAGCATCAAGTTTCTCATCCAAACTCATGCTGGCACTCATCCTTTATTCGGTTTATGTTGAGGATGGAAATGAGAATTGTGTTTGAATTTGAGAAAGGGAATGAATCTGGAAGGGTGGAAGGAATACCAGGCGAAGGAGAAACTCAACTCTGATGCCAAATATGATCTAATGCTCATAGGAATAAACTCACTCTCAAGCAATTGCAAGGAAACAAGCTTAGAACTCACGGCTCTCTACTTGAGCTCAATGGAATCTGAAACTGAAAGTGAGATAAAGGATAGTTCTAAACCTAAAACTTGGATACAGAAACACCACTGATGGAACTATGAAGGGAAATCAAAAATACTCAAGGCTGATTCGAAATGCCAAACTAAGCAAGCTGAAATCAAAGTTGAGTTTAAGTGAGATCACGAATGAAAGAATGAATGAAGGATAATCTAAACCCTTATTAGATACAGAAACACCACTATGTTAGAGTTTAGAGTCCTTAACCTTAATTAGGATATAGAAACACCACCCATATAAGTGTTAAGACTTACTTGATCACCACTTTAATTGACTAAATTAAGGATAAGCATGTGAAGTACTTAGGGAATGAAAGCAAAATGCTCTGAATTTTGGTTTGTATTCAATATTCAAGTTATGTTTTCAAAATAAGCCTTAAAGGAACCTTATACACATGAACCTTAGGCTAGAAAGTAGCGAAGGAGGTTTCCTCCCTAGGAAGGAAACATCTAATGAAGCTTAGTTAAGTGCTTAGGACTAATCTAGTTTACAAGCTTGATTAACCTAAGCTAATCACAACCAGAATGCAAAGGAAAGCAAGACAAATGATAAAACTTAACAATAATACTCCTAATTAAGCTTAATACATTAGTTACTAAGGAAAACGTAGAGAAAAGCATCCGTAAAGTAGAAGCACTTTTTGGCTGACCAATCTGGTCACAAGGTGGGATTTCTTCATTCGTTTTCTCATTAGGTAGGCTCTTCCCAAGTAAAATTTGTAGCATATCATTGTGGTTCTGGCTATGTTCGACCATGATTGAAGTAAGCAAGCTAAAATAGCTGCGGAAACACTGAGAAGGAGGAAAGCCACACAATTATTCAGTCGAGTCCTAGAAGCTCAAAATAGCCAGGTTTTTTGACCTTCATTCAACCAATCAAAAGTGAGCATGAATTTAATTTCATGCCATGGGGGGGAAACCTTAGGGTGTGTACAAACCCCCCTATGAAGAAATTAAGGTTAAATCATATTAAAGTGGAGATTTCCACCAAAATATTTTACCATGCAATTTTGGACCCAAACTGATAGGTTGAACAAAATGGCTTGCTTTCTTCATCTCGACTGAGCATGATTGACTTTAAATGCTTGGACCTGAAAGTTAACATCTTCAGGATCAAAAATTGCCAAAACATCAAACTTAAGTCGTAAGGTAGCTTAAGTAATCAACTGAACAAAACCGAGAACATTCTAGCTGTTTTATCCAGTTGCATCAGTTTGGCGCTTTTCCCGAATATGAGCCGTCGCTTGAACTTTGGAGCTTGCATTAGACCTTGCTAGACTCTTAGGACCTTCTTCACTATCTTGGCTTAAGGGGACTCCATCATCCTCCCCTTCTTGAGAAGATTTGATCCTCCAATCAGTAAGGTAATCATCGGCTTGGTAAGCACTCAAGTCAGTGACACTGAATATAGCTAAAACTCCATAGTCACTTGGCAAATCAACCTTATAAGCATTGTCATTAATCCTTTTACGTACCTCAAATGGACCCCCAGTTCTTAGGATTAACTTGTTCTTCCTTTTAGAGGGAACCCGTTCCTTCCTAAGCTGTATCCACATGAGCTCTACATGTTGAAAAACCATCTTTCTCCTATACTTGTTGGCTTGACTTCATAGGATGCATTAGTCCTCTCAATTCTAGCCTTAACCAACTCATGGAGGTTCTGAATCTCTTCCACTCTAGCTACTGCATCTGCACTAGGCTTTTGGTCTAATGGTTATAGAGTAAGATCAATGGGACTTAATGGATCAATCACATACACCGCCTTAAAAGGGGATAGACCAGTAGCCTTGCCAGGAGCTTCGTTATAAGCAAATTCAGCATGTGGCAAGAGCAAATTCCAAGCTTTTGCATGAGGTTTAATCAAAGCACTTAGGAGAGTACCTATGGTTCAATTTGTCATCTCTATTTACCCATCAGTTTGGGGATGACAAGTGGTACTATACATGAGTTTAGTGCTTAGTTTCTTCCACAAGATAACCCAAAAATGGCTTAAAAACTTTGTATCCCTATCAGAAACAATGGACTTAGGGATGCTATGCAATCTGGTTACCTCTTTAAAGTATAACTCTGCAATGTACATAGCATCACTGGTTTTGTTGCATGAAATAAAATATACCATATCTTTGAAAACCTATCCACCACCATAAATATAGAATCCTTGCCCCTTTGGGTTCTGGGTAACCCAAAATGAGGTCCATACTTACATCCACCCAAGGTAGAGTGGGAACTAGAAGGGGCGTGTGTAAGCCATGGGCTAAGGTATGACTCTTGGGAGCTTGGTGCGTCCCATACCTTCTTAGGATGTCTTGAACACCCTTTTCCATTTTAAGCTAGTAATAATGTTCCCTTAACATAGTTAAGGTCTTTGATTCACCAAAATGACTAGCCAAGGAACTTTTATGCATTTCTCTTATTACAATCTCACGAGTGCTACACTTATGTGTACCCTTAAACAGAAACCCTTCTTGGACTAAGAAATCCCCCTTAGGGTGCTTTTAGCATTCATATTACAACTTCCTAAAGTCTTCATAATCAGCACGTAGGCCTTTTAGGTGCTCAAAGCCAAGAGCATAAGCATCTAACTGAAATAAAAGTAAGTACCTCCGGGATAAAGGATCGGCTCCTTGGCTGAGTTTCCAAGATTTACGCTTGATTGTGAAGTGAAATGACTATAAATAGTCAGCCTATTTGGCATGACATGAGTTCAAATTATGCTGGCCTTGAATGTACTTCAAAGCCTCATGATCAGAGTGAAGAATAAACCCACTAGCAACTAGATAATGGCTCTAATGCTCTAAAGACCTCATGCTGGCATAAAACTCTCTATTATAGGTGGAGTATTTCCTTCTTAAATCACATAATTTCTCACTAAAGAGGGCTAATGGTTTACCTTCCTTAGTAAGAACACCACCTACACTAACTCCAAAGGCATCACACTCAACTTCAGAGACTTTACTAAAGCACAGCAAGCAGAGAACCGGTGCTTAAGTAAGTCTTTTCCTGATCTCTTCAAAGGCAGATTGTGCTTTTGGTGTCCAAATAAATTATGCACCCTTGATAACTTCAATCATGGGAGCCATAATAGTGCTGAAACTTCAAATAAACCTCCTATAAAAGGAAGCTAAGCCATAAAAAGCACAGACATTATAAATGCTCCTTGGAATAGGCCATGACCAGATAGCCTCAATCTTGCTTTCATCTGGCTTGATTCTATCACCTGTGACAATATAACCTAAGAATGTTATCTCGTGAGTGAAAAAGGCACATTTCTTAAGGTTACCAAATAGTATTTCACATTCTAGAACAAGCATAACTTGAGTAAGATGATCTTGATGTTCATACTCATCCTTGGAATAGATGAAGACGTCATTGAAGTACACAACCACAAACTTGCTTATGTACGGCCCAAAAACTAGATTCATTAATCTCATGAATGTGCTAGGTGCATTTGAAAGACCAAAGGGCATAACCAACCATTCATAAAGCCATCCTTTAGTCTTAAAGGCTATCTTCCATTCATCACTTTCTGTAATCCGAATCTGGTCGTAACCACTTCGAAGGTCTATCTTTGAAAACACCTTAGAGCCATATAACTCGTCTAGCATGTCTTCAACTCTAGCTGTGGGATACTTGATTGTGATTTTATTAATGGCCCTACTACCCACGCACATATGCATTCCTCCACCCTTTTTAGGAACCAAAAGAGCAGGCACAGCACACGGACTCAAGGACTCTCGAACTGAGCGCTTGGACATCAATTCTTCAACTTGCCGTTGAATCTCCATGGTTTCTTCGGGATTCATCCTATAAGTTGGCTTATTAGGAAGGACTGAACCAGGAATGAGATCAATATGGTGCTGGATATCCCTTTTAGGAGGTAAACACGTGGGTATCTCCTCAAGAAACAACTGACAGATGTTTTGAATGAGCGCTTTGGCTAAATGGTGAGTGGGTAAGGGAGTTTCTGGTTCGCCTTGTACACTTAACATCCACTCTTTAAAGGCCTTGAATTCATGTAGGGAGGCCTTTAACAAAGGCTCACTTACTGTAATTAGCAAATCAGAATGGTTTGGCTTGTTTTGAGGCTTGATTTTGTGGAGTTTGGATGGGGATAAAGGGGCTAGGGTAATCTTATTGCCATCCTTAGTAAAGGAGTAAGTATTTAAGTAGCCATTGCGCATGACCCTATAGTCATACAGCCACGGCCTTCCCAAAAGCATATCACAAGCATCCATGGGAATTACATCACACCAAAGCTCATCTTGATAATTCTTTCCAATAGAGAAAGAAACTAGGCACCGTGAGTTTAGTTAGATTCCCTTGTTTCAATTTAACCATTAAATGTTATAAGGGTGTAGATGAGTGATGGTTTGCAATCCTAGTTTCTCAATCATGTTAGAGAAGCCATGTTTGCATAGCTTCCTCCATCAATGATCACAGAACAAACCTTTCTTTGAACCGTACAATAAGAATGGAATATGTTCTCTCTTTGCTCATCGTTTACACTTTTCTGGTTGCTCAAAACTCTCCTTAAAGCCAACATTTCACCTTCATCAGCCTCCTCCACCACCTCCTCTTGAGTTTCGTTAAGCTCATCCTCACAATCATCATCCTTTTCCTCCTTTCCAAACACCTCTTTTATAGCTAACCATTCGGCTAAGGTAATCACCTTACGGTTTGGCCAGTCCGAAGCTATATGGCCAAGTCCTTAACATTTAAAGCATCTTTTATTGCTAATGGGATTGGGATTGGGTCTATTTTGAGTGGCTTGGTTCTTCTGTGATTTAGAGTTCTTTATGGAAAGGAAGGGAATCGATTTGGGGGCTTGAAAATAGGATTAGTATTCCCCTTGTTAAAGGGTTGGTTCCGGGTAAAGGTTTTAGGATTCTGAGGTTTAGGGGGTGTCTAGCTTTCTTTTGTTGCTTAACCTTGTGAGCAAGCACACAAACTTCACCAAAGGTAGTGTAAGCTTGTAAATAAACCACATTAGCATACATAGAGTCAAGACCTCCTAAGTACCTAACAATGGTTTACTCTTTGGGTTCTTATAAATCTCACTTGATTACAAGTTTCTCAAACTTACATGTGTACTCTTCAACATTCAGGTTGCCTTAGGTAAGATTATGGAGTTGAGGATAACAATCTTAAACATAAGTTGAGGGAAGAAAACGAGCCTTAAGCTTGGCTTTCATCTTCTCCCATGTTCTGATCTTCAACTTCCTCTCTCTAACCCATTTAGCACATAGGTTAGTCCACCATAGTGAAATTTATTTTTTGAGTCTCAAGGCCACTAACTTGACCTTTTTTTCTTTAGGAACCTCTTTGTACTCAAAAACACGCTCAACAGTGTGCAACAAATTTAAGAATTCCTCAGGATCTAGCTTACCTTCAAACTTCGGGATTTCAACTTTAAAATCATTAGTATTGGCTTGAAACCATGGTTCTAATCTAGTCATTCTCAATGGTTCATCTTCACTGGATGAATCAATGTTATGACTAAACACTTGTTCGTGCCTTCTTGGCTCTAATCGCAGATGTTCTTCGTTTACCTTTTGCTTTTGCTTCACAAAGGCACCTGGCAGTTTTTGTAGATACTCATTCTGAGCCTTAGTTTCTTGTTCATGTTGAGCATCTTCATGGATTTTCTTGATAAGCATCTCATTCTACCTCATGAGAGCATCAAACTTCCCTTATAAACTTGTACTAGAACTCATCTTGCGTTCAGATTGTGTTTACGCTCAGACAAGGAATGTGTTTGGAATTGAATGGAGAAATGAATCTGGGAAGGTTGAAGGGTACCAAGCCTAGGGGACACCAAAGCTCTGATATCAAATATGATAGAACTATGAAGGGAAATCAAAAATCCTCATGGTTGATTCCAAAAGCTAAACTAAACAAGCTAAACTCAAAGTTGAGTTTAAGTGAGTTCACAATTGAATAGATGAATAAAGGATAGTCTAAACCCTTTATTAGATATAGAAATACCACTAAGATTGACTCTAGGGTCCTTAACCTTAATTAAGAGATAGGAACACCACCCAATTAAGTGTTAAGACTTAGTTAATCATCACTTTAATCGAGCAAATTAAGGATAAGCAAGCGAGGTATTTAGGGGTAATGCAAGCAAAATGCTCCCAATTCTGATTGTATTCAATATTTAAGTTATGAATTATAAAATGGAACACTAAAGGTCTTATAATCACGGCCCTTAGGCTAGGAAGTAGTAAAGGAGGTTTCCTCCCTAGGAGGGAAGCATCTAAACAAGCTTAGCTAAGCACTTAAGGCTAACCTAGTTTATATGCTTGCTTAACCTAAGCGAATTACAATCAGAATATAAAGGAAAGCGAGACAAATGATTAAAATTGATTCTAATACATGTAGTTAAGCTTAATACGTCAGTTTAATAAAGAAAAAGAAGAGAAAGCAGCCATAAAGTAGATGTGCTTTTCTGTTGATCAATTCGGTTGCTAAGCACAAAATCTCTCTTTATTTTCTCATTGGTCGCTCTTCCTAAAACATGTTTTAGCTACCAACGATGATGTTCCTGGTCTCCTTGATGCGTGATTGAAGCAAGCAAGTAAGTATTCAGCTAACGAAACCCTTAGAAGGAGGAAAGACACGCAGTAGCTTCACCGGGTTCTAGAAATAGTTTTTAGGCCGGTTTTGTACCCTTGTTTCCAGAAATCAAAACCGGGCATAATTTTAACTTCGAACCGTGGGGGGAATCCTTAGGGTATGTATAAACCCCCCGTAAAGAAATCAAGGTTAAATCATGTTTAAGTGGGAGATTTCCACTAAAACATTTTACTATCCAGTTTTGGACCCAACTGATAGGTTAAACAAAATGGCTTGATTTCTTCATCTCAACTGAGCATGATTGACTTTAGATGCTTGTGCCTGAAATTTAACATCTTAAGGATTCCAAATGTGTAAAAATATCAAACTTAAGCCATAATGTAGCTTAAGTAATCAAGTGAACAAAATCAGAAACATTCTGGCCATTTAACCTGGCTGCATCAGTATAGCTCTTTTCCAGAATGTGAGCCATTGCTTGAACTTTAGAGCTTGCATTGGAGCTTGCTAGATTCGTAGGACCTTCTTCAATGTCTTAGCTTAAGGGGACTCCATGAAGAAGCATTCGGATTATACCCTTTGGGATACATTACTTGTTGCCTTTGAATAAGAAGGCCTCTTGGAGAGTGTAGGGGCTTCGCTTATAGTCTTGTTGCTCATGGAGATAGTGCTTGAAATCCTCATTTTCTTGGTAGAGCTCATGGATGAATTGAAAGCCTAGAACACTTGCTTCCATCATAGCCAAGAGAGAATGTCACCTTAATAGTGCATCTGTCATAACATTAGTGCTCCTCTTCCTATATTTGGCCATAAAGGAGAAGCTTTGTAAGAACTTAACCCATTTAGCATGTCTTGGATTGGGCTTATGTTGGCAATTCAAGTACTTTAAGGCCTCATGATCTGAATGAAGGACAAATTGTTTCACCCTTAAGTAATGAGACCAATGATCAAGAGCTCTTACCAATGTATAGAATTCGTTGTCGTATGTTGAGGAGTTTTTCCTTGATCCATTGAGTTTCTCACTAAAATAGGCAATGAGGAATTGATCTTGCATAAGGACAACCCTGATACCCACTCCACTTGTACTACGATCAGCCTCAAAGAGTTTACCAAAGTCGGGAAGGGCTCGCATTGGGGCCTCACTTAGCTCAGGCTTGAGTTTCTCAACGGGATCATAAGCTGTCTTGGTCCACTCAAATAAACCTTGCTTCATGCATTCGGTGATGGGAGCTGTGAGGGTGCTAAACCCCTTGATGAATCTCCTATAAAAAGATGCTAAGCCGTGAAAACTCCTATCTTCGGTGATGGTGGTGGGGGTGGGCCATGACTAGAAAGCTTCCACTTTGCCTTAGTCCATGGAGATTCTATCCTTATAAACAACATAGCCCTAAAAGGTGACTTGGGGTGAAAAGAACTCATGCTTTTCTAACTTGGCAAAGAGCCTTTGAACTCTTAGAACATTAAATAATACTTCTAAGTGATGTAGGTTATCTTCTTGACTCCTTGAATAAACTAGGATATCATCAAAATAGACCACCATAAATCTCCCAAGAAAAGGCCTTCAAACTTCATTCATCAATCTCATAAATGTACTGAGAGCATTAGAGAGGCCAAAAGGCATTAATAACCACTCATAAAGTCCTCCCTTGGTCTTGAGTGTCGTTTTCCATTCATCACCTTCCCTCATGCGGATTTGGTGATATCCACTCCCTAAATCAATTTTAGATAAGAGAGAGGAGCCATAGTATGGAATACCTATACTTGATAGTAATGTTGTTTATAGCTCTATCCACACACATGTTGTATGAACCATCCTTCTTGGGCACTAACAAAGTCAGGACCGAGCAAGGACTCCTGCTCTCTCTTACATAACCTATAGCCAGCAATTCATCAACTTGTCTTTGAAGCTCTCTGGTCTCTTGAGGGTTACATCTATAGGCCGCTTTGTTTGGAAGTGGGGCACCGGGAATGAGATAAATTTGCCTCAAATTGGTGGGAGGCCGGGGGGTAAATCTTGTGGAAAGACATCTTGATATTGTAAAGTGAGGGGGTAGATTATAGGGTGCGAGAGAGTCACTTCCTCACTTTTGTTGCTTTCAAGTATGAGTAAGGCTAAAACTTGCTTACCCTTGCTTAAAGCTCTCTCAACCCATGTTTTGCTTGACATGAGAAGGTCTCTCTTTTTCTCACTTCCCACCATGGGCTTAATTTCGTGGACTTGGTGATGTATTCTAACCTTACTAACACTAAAGCCAAAAAATGAACAAAACACACTCACACAACCGAAAGTATGCAAATCAGTTTGTGAAGTCAATGGAAGAAGAACGATAATCAAGTGATCAAACAAGGGATAATCCGAGGAGCCACCCTTGAATCACACTTGGGCAACCTGTCTAGATCAATTAAATTACAGAAATCAATCACCTTTTCTAATTGAGTTTAGAGACCTAGAACTCACTTGAGTTACCGAGCTAAATATGCAAACTAGGATTTCAAAGAGAGAGTTTTTCTAACTTAAAGTCTATTGCACGTGTTGTTTGACTAAACTCAAGTATGGCGTTCTATAGGGCTGGCCAATACTCTAGGGAACTCGCCTTAGATAGGAAAACACAAAATACAATTTACTAAATTAATATAGAAAACATAAAACAAAGTCACTAGTTAAAATATGGTGAAAACAATATATAATCTGAAGACTAAGGCTCTTAAGACTTGTTCCCATCAGCTTGGGAACTTATTATCTTGAATTCTCACATTAATAAAGGGGGATGCATCATTGGAATCAGCTGGCTGTGCATTAGCTTGCTAGGGGTGAAGAATCCACTTGCATTTAATGCTTTCAGACTTCTGCACATTCACACCGCAGTAGGGTCAGATTCATTAAGTCATAACTCTCTTGTTTCTAGTCCAAATCCAATGAAATATATTCATATGAAAGCTTGAGAAGTCTGTTTTTTAATGGAAAAAGTTTCACTATTTTGGTCCAGCCGTTTGAGAGAAATGGGCCATAGATACCAGTTGGTCTAAACTGGAACTGACAATTGATTTTGGGGTGGTCCACTTTAGAGCTTAATTTGACTGACCAAATGAACTCCAAATGACTTAAAACTTATTCCACGTGAAAGCGAACATCTTGAGCCTAAAGTGAGCAGTCATTGCAACTAATCATGACTTTACTTTCATTGCTTAAAAGATGCACAATGCCAGGCCAGATTCTGTTAGAATTGGGCGGCAAGTGTATGGGCTGGTTTGTAACTTCTTGAACCAACATGTGAACTTCTTTGATCTCCTTAGTGCTAGTTGACTCCTTAATACTTGCTTAATGATCTTCTAAAGGCTCTAAGGGATGGTCCCAATCATTCCTCCTAGGTTGATTAGAGTTTGTCCTCAAACTTGGTAGCCCTTCATCTTCATCATGGTATGGACTAAGATCATCCACGTTGAAGGTGGCGAAGACTCCATAGTCACCAGGAAGGTGCACCTTGTAGGCATTTGGACCAATCTTTTTAAGACCTCAAATGGACCGTCTGACCTTGGCATTAACTTGGACTTGCACTTGCTTGGGCATCTTTCCTTCCTCAGGTGGATCAAAACCAAGTCGTCAGGCTGAAAATGAACTTCCTTTATATGCTTATTAGCTTGGAGCTTGGCCGGTTCACTGAACTTCTCAATCCTTTCCCTAACCTTGGCAAGAAGATCTTGAATCTCTTTCTTCCTCTTCTCAGCCTCTCAACTAAATTTAGTAAGATTAGGGATAGGAGCAAGATCCAATGGAGTTCTTGGATTGCTACCACACACCAATTAAAAGGGAGAAAGGTTTGTGGCCTTCCTTGGTGCACGGTTGAAGGTAAGTTCGGCATAGCAAAGTAACTCATTCCAACCCTTGATGCTCTTATTCACTAGGACCCGAAGCAAGGTACCCAAAGTGCGATTGGTTACCTCGGTTTGGCCATCCATTTGTGGGTGGCATGTTGTGCTAAACTTGAGATGAGTCCCTAGCTTCCTCTATAATGTGATCCAAAAGTGACTCAAGAACTTTCTATCCCGATCCGAGATCATGCTTCTTGGGATGCCATGAAGCCGCACAATCTCTTTGAAGTAAAGGTTAGCAATGTGAGATGCATCATTAGTGGAGGGGCACGTAACAAAGTTAGCCATTTTTGAGAATCTATCCACCACCATCATGATGGAATCTTTGTGCCATTGAGTTCTTGGCAACCCCGTGATGAAATCCAAGCTAATATCTCCCATGGACTTTGGGGAACCGGGAGGGGAGTGTGAAGACCTTGGGGCCAAATGTGGCTCTTAGCAAGTTGGCATGTGGAGCACCTTTTCACATAGTGCCCTACATCTTTGGACAAACGAGGCCAATAATAATGTTCCTTGAGCATTGAATATGCCTTCTCTATGCTAAAGTGTCCCGCTAAGGCTCCTCTACAAAGATCTTGGATCAAAACTTCCCTAAGTCCATTCTTGGATATGCATAACCGAGTTCCCTTGAAAAGGAAACCATTCTCCATGTGAAACAATCCGTGAGCATGCTTAGAACACTTTTCTAAGATCTCCTTGAAATCTTCATCATTCTTATACAACCCTTTGATGTGCTCTAAACCAAGGACTTTGGACTCCAATACAGAGAGAAGTAGGTACCTCCTTGCAAGTGCATCCGCCCCTTTATTCAATTTCCCGGGATTGTGATGGATCATGAAATGAAAGGATTGCAGGTGTTCAGCCCGCTTTGCATGTCGTGGATTGAGCTTGTGTTACTCCTGGATGAATTTAAGAGCCTTATGATCCAAATAGAGAATGAATTCTGCTCAGTAAGTAGTGTCTCCATTGCTCCAAAGCTCTCACAATGGCATAAAACTCCTTATCGTATTTTGAGTACTTCCTCTTTGCATCATTTAGCTTTTCACTAAAGTAAGCTAAGGGTTGGCCTTCTTGGGATAATACTGCCCCTATGCTAACTCCCGAAGCATCACACCTAACTTTAAAGACTTTGGAGAAGCTTGGGAGGGCAAGGATAGGTACACTAGCCAGCTTACTTTTGATGTCTTCAAAGGCGGCTTGTGCTTTCTCATTCCACTCAAATCTTTTCCACTTGAGGACCTCGGTCATGGGAGCAATAATAGAGCTAAAATTATTCATAAATCTCCTATAGAAAGAGGCTAGACCATGAAATCTTCGAACTGGTTGAATGAAGGTCGGAGTAGGCCACTCTCGGATTGCTTTGATCTTGCTTTCATCCACATGTATGCTTGGAGCCGAGACTACATGCCCAAGGAACATCACTTGAGAAGTAAAGAAGTGGCACTTCTCAAGGATGCCATAGAATTTCTCTTGTGAAAGAACCTCAAGGACTTATTAGAGATGGTTAGCATGCATCACTTCATCTTGGCTATATACCAAGATATCATCAAAGTAGACCACTATGAACTTGCCAATGGATGGTTTGAGCACTTAGTTCATCAGGCGCATCAAAGTGCTAAGCGCATTAGTGAGGCCGAATGGCATCACTAACCATTCATACAAGCCTTCTTTGGTCTTGAAGGCTATTTTCCATTCATCCTCTTCATAGATTCGAATTTGATAGTAGTCACTTTTAAGATCAATCTTAGAGAAGATAGCGGCTCTATGAAGCTCATCAAGAAGGTCCTCCAATCTTGGTATGGGATAGCAGTACTTGATAGTGATCTTGTTGATTGCTCTACTATCCACACACATCCTCATTAAGCCATCCTTTTTGGGAACAAGCAAGGCCTAAATGGCATGAGGACTAAGGCCCTCATCGATTAATCCTTTAGCTAACAACTCATTAAGTTGTCTTTGTACTTCTTGAGTTTCGTGTAGCTTCATACGGTAGACCGACTTATTTAGGAGTGTAGAATCGGGAATGAGGTTAATCTTTTATTGTATGGTTCTTTTGGGAGGTGGGCTGTGGGGTACTTCTTATGGAAAGACATAGGAAAAGGATTTTAGGAGGGGGAAGAGCAAAGGATGGGAGGAATCCTTATCTTCGGCCAGTTCTTGGCCAAGTAATATCCAAGGTTTGAAGTCATCAAACTCATGGAGTTGAGAATGAAGGAGAGTAGTTACGGAAAGGCCCACTCTCAAGTTGTCTTGGGTTCTTTTGTCGGGTGTGGGCTTAAGAGGGGTGAGGGTGATTTTCTTGAGGTCTTTTGTGAAGGGGCATGTGTTTGCACGACCATCATGCATAACTGTTCTATCAAAGAGCAAAGGTTGTCCCAAAAGGGCATGGCATGCATCCATGGGACAATGTCATACCAAATCTCATCCTTGTAGTTCTTACCAATTGATAAAGTAAGAAGACAACGAGAAGTGAATTGCAAGCCTTTATCGTTACTGAGCCATTAAATAGTGTAAGGGCTTGGATGTGGTGAAACCGAGAGCATGAGTTTCTCCACCAGAGTCTTAAAGGCAACGTTTACACAACTCCCACCATCAATGATAAGAGAACAAACTTTCTTGCTCACAGTGCACTGAGTGTGAATGATATTCTCTCTTAGTTCAAGCTCATTTTATGAAGCAATGTCATTAAGAGCTCTCCTAATGACAAGCATCTCACCTTTATCGAGTCCTTCCTCGACTTCTTCACGATCCTCATTGAAAAGAAGCTCCTTCTCCTCCTCATCTTTAATATCATCTAGCTTCTCAACGAAAGTTTGATATTCGGCCAAAGAGACTACTCTCTTGTTAGGACACTCGGATGCAAAGTGACCGAGGCCTTGATAACGAAAGCACCTCTTCTTATCTATGGGTTTTGGGGGGGTGTTGAGTGTGTTTGAGGGGTCGTGGGTGGAGGGGGTTTTAAGTTTGTGTTTATGGGGTTCTTTAGGGCAGAATATGGGGGTTTTTGAAAGGAGTAAGGTCGCGGTTTAGGCTTGGAAGCCATGCCCTTGCCTTTGAGTCTCTTTAGCATCTCTACTTTATGAGCAAGGTTACTTACCTTAAGTTTGTGGATGAAACTCAACCACACGAGCAACTTGCTCATCTAAACAACTCAAATAACGAATCAAGGTTTGTGGCCTATCCTCATTCAAGTCACGTTTAAAGAGAAGTTGCTCAAAGTCATGGGTATATTCCTCTAAACTTTTGGATCCTTCTTTTAGGTGGTGGAGTTTAAGAAAAATATCTGGTAGATAGTGAGGGAGAAGAAATTTAGATTTGAGTTTAGCTTTCATTTTGTCCTAAGTCTTGACTTTCCCTTTCCCTTTCTCAACCCTCTCAGAAACAACGTTCGACCACCAAATGGATGCATGCTTTCTAAGCTTCAAAGCAACAAGCTTTACCTTTTTGCCCTTCGGACTATCGTTGTGTTCAAAGACTCTTTCGACGCTTTGAAGCCAATTAAGGAAGAGGTTTGGATCTAGTTAGCCTTCAAACTCCAGGTTGTCCACTTTGAAATCATTAAAACTTCGGTCCTTTAATCTATAATGCTTTCTTGGATGTCTCACATAATCTTCTTCACTAGAATCTCCCATTGGGTGGCTTCCTTTGGAGTCATTCGAATCCTCATGCTTGCTTCAACTCCTATAGGTCCTTAGGTTCCTTTGTTTCACACGTAGAAGTTAACCTAGATGAGATTGCAAATACTTGAATTGAGCCTCAAGCTCGGCCTTCTCCTTTAGGGCTTCTTCAGCCACTTGCTTTGGTGTGAGGCTAGAAGACATACTTTGAGAAAAGGCTCCATGTGGACTAAGTTGGGTTGTGTTTAGGCTAGGGAAACTTTGTCCACAAGAGGGTAGCCTAGCTCTGATACCAACTGATGTATTCTAACCCCACTAACACTGAAACCAAAAAATGAACAAAACACACTCACACAACCAAATGTATGCACAAATCAGTTTGTGATGTAAAAGGAAGAAGAACGATAATCAAGTGACGAAACAAGGGATAATCTCAGGAGCCACCCTTGGATCACACTTGGGCAATCTACTTAGATCAATTAGATTATAGAAATTAATCACCTTTCCAATTGAGTTAAGAGACAAGAACCCACTTGAGTTACCGAGCTCAAGATGCAAACTAGGATTTCAAAGAGATATTTTTTCTTTCTCAAAGTTCATTCCACTTGTTGTTCAACTAAACTCAAGTACGACCTTTTATAAGCCTGGCCAATACTCTAAGAAACTCAACTTATATAGGAAAACTCAAAATACAACTTAGTAGATTAACATAGAAAACAGAAAAGATAGTTACTAGATAAAATATGGTAAAAACAATATATAATCTGAAGACTGGGGCTCTTGAATCTTATTCCCATTAGCTTGGGAACTTATTATCTTGAATTCCTAATTAATAAAGGGGGATGCATCCTTGGAATCAGCTAGTGGTGCATTAGCTTGCCAGAGGTGATGAATCCACTAGCATTTAATGCTTCCAGACTTCCACACATTCACACCGCAGTAGGGCCAAATTCATTAAGTCATAACTCTTTTGATTCTGGTCCAATTCTAATGAAATATGATTCATATGAAAGCTTGAGAAGTCTATTTTTTTAATGGAATAAGTTTCACTATTTTTGGTCCAACTGTTTTAGAAAAATGGGCCATAGATACCAGATGGTCCAAACTGGAACTGACAATTGATTTTGGGCTAGTCAACTTTGGATCTTAATTTAACCGACCAAATGAACTCCAAATGACTTAAAACTTGTTCCATGTGAAAGCTAACATCTTGAACCTAAAGAGAGTAGTCATTGCAACTAGTCATGACTTTATCTTCATTACTGAAAAGATATAAAATATTAGGCCAGATTCTACCCAAATTGGGTAGTAAGTGCATGGGCTTATGTATTACTTCTTGAACCAACATGTGAACTTCCTTGATCTCCTTAGAGCTGGTTGACTTCTTAACACTTACTTGATGATCTTCTAATGGCTCTAAGGGATGGTCCCCATCACTTGGTTGGGATGTAATGGGTTTAGAATAATCTTTTCCTTGTCAATAATCAAAGAACATGTGTTCTTGAAACCATCATGCATAACCTGCCTATCACATTGCCAAGGTTGACCCAAAAGAATATGACAAGCACTCATAGGTACCACATCACAAACAACATTATCTCTATACTTCCTTCTAATTAAAAAGGAGGTAAGGGCTTATTTGGTTACCTTAATATCACCACCATCATTGAGCCACTTCAAAGAATAAGGCCTGGAGTGAGGTATAGTAGGAATTCTAGGCTTCTCAACAATAATAGTGAAGGCCACGCTAGTGCAACTCCCTCCATCAATGATCAAATTGCACACCTTGTCTTAGATGGTACACCGGGAGTGAAAGATCACTTCCCTTTGAGCCTTGTCATAGAGAGTGTCTTGGGTATATAATAACCTCCTTAAGACAGGTAGTTCACCTTCATCGGTATCAAGTAAGGTGTCTTCCTCCCTGCTATCCGATTCCACTCCATGAGTTTCTTCTTGAGCCTCCATCAACAAAGCATCAACTTCTTCTACTTTTTGCATGGTCATGACCCTTTGGTTTGGGTAATCATATTAGAAATGACCATAACCTTGGCACTTAAAGCGCTTCTTCCCCTCAAGCTTCTTCGGCGATCCCTTTAGGGAAAGAAGAGCCATGGCTTTACCCTTGTCAACCCGTGAGGTGCTCTCGGGTTTAGGATGAGAGAGGGTTTGAAAGGGGGTTTTAGACTCATTTGATCCTTAGGGAAAGGCGTAGTGAAAACCTTCTGTTCCTTTCTTCATTTTTCAACCTTCAGAGCTAGCTTGAAAACATCATCCACGGTGAAGTAAGTTTGGAGCTCCACCTTTCTAGCAATGAGGGGGTTTAGCTCATTGACAAATCGAGCCACTGTTTGCTCTTGTGGTTCATGTATACCTCCCCTCAAGAGGAGTTGCTCAAATTCCCTCATGTACTCACCCCCACTCATGTTGTTTTGTTTGAATGAGAAGGGTCAGTTGTGAATGTCTTACTTGTAGCTTACGAGAAGGAACCCCTAGTTCATGAGAGTTTTAAGTTTCTACCATGAGTTGATCTTTCTCTTGCCATCTCTAACCCTTTGCTTCTTGAGGTTCCCAAACCACAAGGAGGCATATCTTGTGAGTTTTAGGCTGGCCACCTTGAAGCTCTTCTCATCATCATATCCCGTGGCTTCAAAGATATGGTCTAAGGCTTGGACCCACTCAAGATACTCATCGAGGTTCAAGTTGCCATTGAACTCTGGGGTTTCTACCTTTATGTCCCCAAACGCGTCCATAGGAGGTCTCCTACCTCCCCTTCCTGGATTGCTTCCCATACTTGAGTCACTAGAATAGCCACTTTCATCCACATAATCACTCTACTCTTGAGCTCTTTGGCCTCCTTGGAGGGCCGCAAATTGGGTGGACATTTGCACAAGTTGTCTACTAATTTGTCTCACACTTTGTTATGGAGCTAGAATGGCATTATCGTGTCTCATGATCAGAGCTTGTTCTAAGCTCATACCTCTTGGCACCCTTGCCGATTGGGGAGAGTTCGTGGAGGGGTTTTCTTTATTAGACATGGTTGGAATTAGAAAGGAGAAGGAAAGAGGTTAATGGCTTGAAAGGAAAGGGGCATGATTGTGCTCAGGCGCACGGGATGGCCATGCCAAGTTTCTAGCACTGGGGACTGGTGGCAAGGTCGTGCCATCGTGTTGTCCGGATCTGCACGGTTTTATAGATGGAAGCTTTTTGAGGGGTTTTGGTTAGGGTTTGTATTTAGGCTATTTGGAGGGGTTCTCGAGGAGTAAAAGAGGGATTCTTGTAGGGAAGTCAAATACGGATTAAGAGTTTGAGGATCTAAGAAAGTGTTTGGTTATGGTTGTATCGAGAGGGGAAAGCGGGATTGATCAAGCTAGAGAGAAGTGGTAGATTCACCACGGTTTCCTCAATAAGAGTGAAAGAAAAGTTTAACAAGAATGAAACCAAAGTAAGGAAATATCGTATAAACTTAAGAACACTAACCTGGGTTTGCTCTGATACCAAATGAAGCATGAACTAGAATGGGCCGGATGTAGCTTGAATGAGTTTAGTTGCAAATTTACCTTGTGCATAAGATATGACATGGTTTAAAGGCTAAGCCACCCACCAAGGCTAAGGATCCACCAAGAATTGCTTAAAGGGTAGGCCAGCCCCAATTCTCTGAAGGACCCACTCAAGACTCACCACCTTTGCAAAAGGATAAAGAGAACTTAAGATATGGATGATTTGGATGGGAAAATGAAATCCAAATGAGCTCAAAATTATTCTGTTAGAAAGCTAACTTATTGAAATTAAAACCCGTTGTAAAATATCATACTTAAACTTTAAATAGGCCTAAGTAATTAAGCTCTCAAAAATTAGTTTTGCTGCTGGAATTAACCTGTGACCTGCTGTTTTGCATTTTTAACAAAATATGGATGGTTTATTTAGCTTTTGGCCAACAAAACTTGATTACCTTAGCTGACTTGATCCTCCCAATTAAGAGGAATGGAGGGATCTCTATCAATGAAATAACTCAAACCTTTCTCTCTCCCAGAAAACTTTATCTAAACTATCTAAACTACCCGTTTGAAGCAAAATGCATCGGGTATTGTGTGCATAATTACTTAGGCCTTATTGAGGTTTAAGTTTGGCATTTTTTGATATTACAGTTCTTTAAGGTCTTACATTTTAGGGCCTGCAAAAATCTTTAGGTTAAGTTATCTAAAAATAGGAGAACCTGGCTGTTTTTATAAACCATGCAGACTAGACCCAGTTTTGAGCAATCTGAATTTTCTAAGGAGTTGGAGCAGTAAATCAAGTCGAAAAGATGAATTCCCACCTAAAGTTGTTAGAATACATCTCAAGGTTTTTTTCAATGTAAGGAAATCCAGATCATCCACTCTTTTTATATGGGAAATGCAGCATCCAAAACTAGCCATAAAATTGCTTAGTACTGCTAGCTGATGCTATGGAGAATTCTCAGCAGTCTAAGGGTCAAGCCATGTCTAAACAGCTTGTTTAGCTTGTTTAAAGGGTTCAAACATAATCATGAAGCTTTATACTTAACCCCAAAGGGAACTAATGAAAAACAAGTGAAGTAAGGTAGCTTTGCTCCCACTGGCCGGCCATAAAGTGCAAAGGAGACAAACCACTTTTTGCTTTTTCTCCCATATAAGGGGAGCTGCTTGTTTGATTGATCACTTGTTTGCTTGCCTAGGATGATTATGATCAGTGTAGTTTAGCTTATTCTGATGCATAAAGTTGTAATTAACTTATTTTAATCATGCTTGACTACAGCCAGCTTTGCTAAGCTGGGTTTAAAGCTAGATTAAGCTGAGTTAAATGTTTCCTCCTTAGGAAGGAAACCTCCTAGGCCCCTTAGCTACCTTAGGATGTTTATTTAAGGCCTTTAGGAGGCTCATTTTGCACTTAGCTTATCATCTTTGAAATTGAAAGTGAATTAAGAGCTTTGCTCCTTTTCGTTCCTTAAACACTTCGCTTGCTTGTCCTCAACTAGGCTGGTTAAGGTGGTGACCAAGTAAAGTCTTAACTCTTAATTAGGTGGTGTTTCTGTATCCTAATTAAGGTTAAGGGCCCCAAACTCAAACATAGCGGTGTTTTTGTGGATTATCATTTGTCCCTTCATTCATTTGTGGATTCACTTAAACTCAATATTGATTTTAGTTTGCTTATCCTTGCATTTGCAATCAGTTTTTAGAATTTGTGATTCTCTCCTATAAATACATCATATTTGGTATTAGAGCAAGTTTCATCTTGGCTTGAAACTGCCCCCACATGGCCCAAAGCCATCCAAACACGCTCCTTAAAATGCATCCTACAAATGAGCCCTACACATTCGGTTCTGCAACGAGAGCAAACATGAGTTTGAAAGAGAAATTTGATGCACTCATAAGACAGAATGAGATGCTGATAAAGAAAATCAGTGAAGGTACTCAACATGATTAAGAGACTAAGGCTCATAACGCGTATCTAAGAAAATAGCTTGGTGCCTTTTTGAAGCATAAGCAAAAGGTGAACGAAGAGCCTCTTCATTCTGAACCAAGAAGGAAAGATCAAGTATTTAGTCAAGATCCTGATTCATCTAGTGAGGATGAACCTTTGAGAATGGCTAGACCAGAACTATGGTTTCAAGCTAATACCAATGATTTCAAGCTTGAAATCCCAGAGTATGAAGGCAAGCTTGATCCTAAAGAGTTTTTGAATTGGTTACACACGGTTGAAAGAGTTTCTAAATACAGGGATGTTCATGAAGATAAGAAGGTGACGCTAGTAGCTTTAGTGCTCAGAAAGTATGCCTCTCTTTGGTTAACAAATTTGTGTGCCAAACGAGTGAGAGAAATGAAGTCTAAAATCAGAACATAGGAGAAGATAAAATCCAACCTCAAGGCTAGGTTTCTTCCCCCAACCTATGTTCAAGATTGCTACTCCCAACTTCTTAATTTGACTCAAGGCGATCGGAATGTCAAGGAGTATACACGTGAGTTTGAGAAACTAGTAATCAAGTGTGATCTTTAAGAGCTAGAAGAGCAAACAATTGTCAGGTACTTAGGAGGACTTGATCCTATGTATGCTAATTTGGTTGACGTGCAAAGCCTATACTGCTTTTAATAAGGTATGTGTCGTTACTTACATGGTTGAGCAATAAAAAAAAATTCAGGCCCCTTAAGTATGAGTTTCCAAAGCTCCCACTTAAAAACGAGCCCATTAACAAGGGGAGCCCCATTCCCTTTCATAAACCCACGGTTCCCCACCCTCCACCCCACCCCCAGCCCCAGTAAACAGCCAACCACCTCCAAATAGACCTAAACCCATTCCTAAGGGCATCCAAAGATGTTTTAAGTGCCAAGTATTTGGACACTTAGCATCAGATTATGCAAACCGAAGGATTGTTACATTAGCCGAATGGAACGCCATGGAAGAGGAGGAAAATGAGGAGGAAATTAAGGGTGATTTTGATACAACTCTAGAGGAGATACTAGCGGAAGTGGATGAAGGTGAAATGCTCACTTTGGGCACCAACCACCAACTAGGGAGCCATGAGCATCTAAGCCTTTTTCTCACTTTTAGTGAACCATTACTTAAAGCTCCTAATTCTGAATTAAGAGGATTTAAGGGCCTGGTTCAAGGTAAATCTAAAGGATCCCCCCAAACCAGATTCAAATCAATAAGGGGAATGAATGGAAAAGGGTCTCTAAGGTCAAGAGAGACTTATTTGCGTGGATGATCTTATTTCAGGCAGAATTCATCAAAGTATGGAAGATGATTACCTAAACCGATTTGACGTCAAATCTTTCCCAACAAGGAGAGAACGATGGAGATCCCTCCATTCCTCTTAATTTGGATGATCAACTCAGCCAACGTAATCTAATTTTGCTGGCCAAAAGTTAAATAAACCATCCATTCTTTGCAAAAAATGCAAAACAGCAGGACACGGGTTAATTCCGGTAGCAAACCTAGTTTTTAAGAGCCTAATTACTTCGGCCTCTCTGAGGTTTAAATCTAATTTTTTAAATGGTTTTAAGTTCAAGAAGTTACCTTTCCAACAAAATAGGTTTTAGCTCATTTGGACTTAATTTGCCCATCCAAATCGAGCCACTGTTTGCTCTTGTGGTTCATGTATACCTCCCCTCAAGAGGAGTTGCTCAAATTCCCTCATGTACTCACCCCCACTCATGTTGTTTTGTTTGAATGAGAAGAGTCAGTTGTGGATGCCTTGCTTGTAGCTTACGAGAAGGAACCTCTAGTTCATGAGAGTTTTAAGTTTCTACTATGAGTTGATCTTTCTCTTGCCATCTCTAACCCCTTGCTTCTTGAGGTTCTCAAACCACAAGGAGGCATATCTTGTGAGTTTCAGGCTGGCCACCTTGAAGCTCTTCTCATCATCATATCCCTTGGCTTCAAAGATATGGTCTAAGGCTTGGACCCACTCAAGATACTCATCGGGGTTCAAGTTGCCATTGAACTCTAGGGTTTCTACCTTTATGTCCCCAAATGCGTCCATCGGAGGTCTCCTACCTCCCCTTCCTGGATTGCTTCCCATACTTGAGTCACTAGAATAGCCATTTTCATCCACATGATCACTCTACTCTTGAGCTCTTTGGCCTCCTTGGAGGGCCCCAAATTGGGTGGACATTTGCACAAGTTGTCTACTAATTTGTCTCACACTTTGTTATGGAGCTAGAATGGCATTATCGTGTCTCATGATATGAGCTTGTTCTAAGCTCATACCTCTTAGCACCCTTGCCGATTGGGGAGAGTTCGTGGAGGGGTTTTCTTTATTAGACATGGTTGGAATTAGAAAGGAGAAGGAAAGAGGTTAATGGCTTGAAAGGAAACGGGCATGATTGTGCTCAGGCGCACAGGATGGCCATGCCAAGTTTCTGGCACTGGGGACTGGTGGCACGGTCGCGCCATCGTGTTGTCCGGATTTGCACAGTTTTATAGTTGGAAGCTTTTCGAGGGGTTTTGGTTAGGGTTTGTGTTTATGCTATTTAGAGGGGTTCTTGAGGAGTAAAAGAGGGATTCTTATAGGGAAATTAAATACGGGTTAAGAGTTTAAGGATCTAAGAAAGTGTTTGGTCATGGTTGTATCGAGAGGGGAAAGTGGGATTGACCAAGCTAGAGAGAAGTGGTAGATTCACCACGGTTTCCTCAATAAGAGTGAAAGAAAAGTTTAACAAGAATGAAACCAAAGTAAGGAAATATCGTATAAACTTAAGAACACCAACCTGGGTTTGCTCTGATACCAAATGAAGCATGAACTAGAATGGGCCGGATGTAGCTTGAATGAGTTTAGTAGCAAATTTACCTTGTGCATAAGATATGACATGGTTTAAAGGCTAAGCCACCCATCAAGGCTAAGGATCCACCAAGAATTGCTTAAAGGCTAGGCCAGCCCCAATTCTCTGAAGGACCCACTCAAGACTCACCACCTTTGCCAAAGGATAAAGAGAACTTAAGATATGGATGATTTGGATGGGAAAATGAAATCCAAATGAGCTGAAAATTATTCTGTTAGAAAGCTAACTTCTTGAAATTAAAACCCGTTGTAAAATATCATACTTAAACTTTAAATAGGCCTAAGTAATTAAGCTCTCAAAAATTAGTTTTGCTGCTGGAATTAACCTGTGACCTGCTGTTTTGCATTTTTAACAAAATATGGATGGTTTATTTAGCTTTTGGCCAACAAAACTTGATTACCTTAGCTGACTTGATCCTCCCAATTAAGAGGAATGGAGGGATCTCTATCAATGAAATAACTCAAAGCTTTCTCTCTCTCAGAAAACTTTATCCAAACTATCTAAACTACCCGTTTGAAGCAGAATGTATCGGGTATTGTCTGCTTAATTACTAAGGCCTCCTTGAGGTTTAAGCTTGGTATTTTCTGATATTACGGTTCTGTAAGGTATTATATTTTAGGGCCTGTAAAAATCTTTCGGTTAAGTTATCTAAAAATAGGAGAACCTGGCTATTTTTATAAACCATGCAGACTAGACCCAATTTTGAGCAGTCTGAATTTTCTAAGGAGTTGGAGCAGTAAATCAAGTCGAAAAGATGAATTTCCACCTAAAGTTGTTGGAATACATCTCAAGGTTTTTTTCAATGCAAGGAAATCCAGATCATCCCCTCTTTTTGTATGTGAAATGCAGCATCCAAAACCAGCCATAAAACTGCTTAGTACTGCTAGCTAATGCTATGGAGAGTTCTCAGCAGTCTAAGGGTCAAGCCATGTCTAAACAGCTTGTTTAGCTCGTTTAAAGGGTTCAAACATAATCATGAAGCTTTCTACTTAACCCCAAAGGGTACCAATGAAAAACAAGTGAAGTAAGGTAGCTTTGCTCCCACTGGCCAGCCATAAAGTGCAAAGGAGACAAACCACTTTTTGCTTTTTCTCACACATAAGGGGCGCTGCTTGTTTGATTGATCGCTTGTTTGCTTGCCTAGCATGATTATAATCAGTGTAATTTAGCTTATTCTGATGCATAAAGTTGTAATTAACTTAGTTTAATCATGCTTGATTGTAACCAGCTTTGCTAAGCTGGGTTTAAAGCTAGATTAAGCTAAGTTAAAGTTTCCTCCTTAGGAAGGAAACCTCCTAGGCCCCTTAGCTACCTTAGGATGTTTATTTAAGGCCTTTAGAAGGCTCATTTTGCACTTAGCTTATCATCTTTGGAATTGAAAGTGAATCAAGAGCTTTGCTCCTTTTCGTTCCTTAAACACTTCGCTTGCTTGTCCTCAACTAAGCTGGTTAAGGTGGTGACCAAGTAAAGTCTTAACTCTTAATTAGGTGGTGTTTCTATATCCTAATTAAGGTTAAGGGCCCCAAACACAAACTTAGTGGTGTTTTTGTAGCTAAGTGAGAGTTTAGATTATCATTTATCCCTTCATTCATTTGTGGAGTCACTTAAACTCAATATTGATTTTAGTTTGCTTATCCTTGCATTTGCAATCAGTTTTTAGTATTTGTGTTTCTCTCCTATAAATACATTATATTTGGTATCAGAGCAAGTTTCATCGTGGCTTGAAACCACCCCCACATGGCCCAAAGCCATCCAAACACGCTCCTTAAAATGCATCCTACAAATGAGCCCTACATATTCGGTTCTACAATGAGTGCAAGCATGAGTTTGAAAGAGAAATTTGATGCACTCATGAGACAGAATGAGATGCTGATAAAGAAAGTCAATGAAGGTACTCAACATGATCAAGAGACTAAGGCTCATAATGCGTATCTAAGAAAATAGCTTGGTGCCTTTTTGAAGCATAAGCAAAAGGTGAACGAAGGACCTCTTCATTCTGAACCAAGAAGGAAAGATCAAGTATTTAGTCATAATCCTCATTCATCTAGTGAGGATGAACCTTTGAGAATGGCTAGACCAGAACTATGGTTTCAACCTAATACTAATGATTTCAAGGTTGAAATCCCAGAGTATGAAGGCAAGCTTGATCCTAAAGAGTTTTTGAATTGGTTACACACAGTTGAAAGAGTTTCTAAATACAAGGATGTTTATGAAGACAAGAAGGTAAGGCTAGTGGCTTTAATGCTCAGAAAGTATGCCTCTCTTTGGTTGACAAATTTGTGTGCCAAACGAGTGAGAGAAATGAAGTCTAAAATCAGAACCTGGGAGAAGATGAAATCCAACCTCAAGGCTAGGTTTCTTCCCCCAACCTATGTTCAAGATTGCTACTCCCAACTTCTTAATTTGACTCAAGGTGATCGGAATGTAAAGGAGTATACACGTGAGTTTGAGAAACTAGTAATCAAGTGTGATCTTCAAGAGCTAGAAGAGCAAACAATCGTCAGGTACTTAGGAGGACTTGATCCTATGTATGCTAATCTGGTTGACGTGCAAAGCCTATACTGCTTTTAATAAGGTATGTGTCCTTGCTTACATGGTTGAGCAATAAAAAAAATTAAGGCCCCTTAAGTATGAGTTTCCAAAGCTCCCACTAAAAAACGAGCCCATTAACAAGGGCAGCCCCATTCCCTTTCATAAACCCACGGTTCCCCCACCCTCCACCCCACCCCCAGCCCCAGCAAATAGCCAACCACCTCTAAATAGACCTAAACCCATTCCTAAGGGCATCCAAAGATGTTTTAAATGCCAAGGATTTGGACACTTAGCATCAGATTATACAAACCGAAGGATCGTTACATTAGCTGAATGGAACGCCATGGAAGAGGAGGAAAATAAGGAGGAAATTGAGGGTGATTTTGATAAAACTCTAGAGGAGATACTAGCGGAAGTGGATGAAGGTGAAATGCTCACTTTGGGCACCAACCACCAACCAAGGAGCCATGAGCATCTAAGCCTTTTTTTCACTTTTAGTGAACCATTACTTAAAGCTCCTAATTTTGAATTAAGAAGATTTAAGGGCCTTGTTCAAGGTAAATCTAAAGAATCCCCCCAAACCAGATTCAAATCAGCAAGGGGAATGAATGGAAAAGAGTCTCTATGGCCAAGAGAGACTTATTTGCATGGATGATCTTATTTCAACCAGAATTCATCAAAGTATGGAAGATGATTACCTAAACCGATTTGAGGTCAAATCTTTCCCAACAAGGAGAGAACGATGGAGATCCCTCCATTCCTCTTAATTTGGATGATCAACTCAGCCAACGTAATCTAATTTTGCTGGCCAAAAGTTAAATAAACCATCCATTCTTTGCTAAAAATGCAAAACAGCAGGACACGGGTTAATTCCGGTAGCAAACCTAGTTTTTAAGAGCTTAATTACTTAGGCCTCTCTGAGGTTTAAGTTTAATTTTTTAAATGATTTGAAGTTCAAGAAGTTACCTTTCCAACAAAATAGGTTTTAGCTCATTTGGACTTCATTTGCCCATCCAAATTATCCTTTTAATCCAAACAATCCAAACTGCTTGGTTGAAGCAGAATATACCTGGTTTTATGTGCTTAATTACTTAGGCATCCTTGAGGTTTGAGTTTGATATTTTTTGATATTTTGGTTTTTTAGGATCTTATATTTCAGGGCATGTAAAAAGGTTTGGGTTAAGTCGTGTAAAAATAGAAGAACCAGGCTATTTTTGTAAACCGTGCAGACTGGACCTAGTTTTGAGCTGTTTGATGCTTCTAAGGAGTTGGGCAGCAAATCAAGTCAAAAAGCTGAATTTCCACCTGAAGGAGTTAGAAGACATCTCAAAGTTTTCTCCCATGTAAGGAAATCCTAATCATCCCGTCATTTTGCATGTGAAATGTGGCATGCAAAACTAGCCAGAAAACTGCCCACTACTGCTAGCTGCTGCTATGGAGAGTTCTCAGCAATCTAAGGGTCAAGTCATGTCTAAAAAGCTTGCTTAAAGGGGTTTAGACATAATCATGAAGCTTTCCACTTAACCCCAGAGGGAACCAATGGAAAGTAACTAAAGAAACGCAACTTTGCTCCTATTGGCCAGCCGTAAAGTGCAAAGGAGACAAACCACTTTTTGCTTTTTCTCTCGCATAAGGGCAGCTGCTTGTTTGCTTGTTCACTTGATTGCTGAAGCCCAAGCTAACAAGCGTAGCAGAAAGATGGTTTTTCAGCCTGGAGACCGCGTTTAGACACACCTTAGGAAGGAACGATTTCCCTCCAAAATGAAGAACAAGTTAATGCCAAGGGCTGATGGTCATTTTAAGGTGCTTGAATGAATTAATGATAATGCTTATAAGGTTGATTTACCAGGTGACTATGGAGTTTTAACTACATTCAATGTCGCTGACTTGAGTGCTTACCAAGCCCATGATTACATTGTTGGTTTGAGGATTAAATCTTTTCAATAAGGGAAGGATGATGGAGTTCCCTTAAGCCAAGACAATGAAGAAGGTCCTAGGGGTCTAGCAAGGTCCAATGCTACTTCTAAAGTCCAAGCAATGGCTTAAATTTTGGAAAAGAGCCATAAAGATGTAACTGGGTTAAATTGGCAAAAAATAGACGATTTTGTTCACTTGATTTCTGAAGCCACATTGTAGCTTGAGTGCAATATTTTTGTATTTTTGGGTTCCTTTAGATGTTAACTTTCAGGTCCAAGGATTAAAAGTCAATGATGCTAATCGAAGTAAAGAGATCAAGCCATTTTGTCTAGCCTACCAGTTTTGGTTTGAAACTACAAGGTAAAATATTTTGGTGGAATTCTTCCACTTAAACATGTCATAAACCTGAATTTTGTGCTTGGGGGTTTGTACACACCCTAAGGTATCCCCCATGGCCAAAAATTAAAATCATGGTCACTTTTGACTGGTGAAAAGAAGGGTAGAAAACCAGGCAGAATACACCTTTTAGAACCCAGTTAAGTTGCTGTGTGTTTTGCCTGCTCAAGAGGGTTTGCTCAGCTGGTTCCTTACTTACTTGCTTCAGCAATGGTCCAAGATTGCCAGAAACACAATGATTTGCTGTAAAATTTCGTTTTAGAGAGAACAACCAATGAGAACACAAAGAGGGAAAATGCACCTTACATTCGGGTTGGCCAGCCGAAAAGTGATCTTACTTTATGGGTACTTTTCTCCACGTTTTCTTTAGAACACTAATGTATTAGGCCTAGTTGGATGTATTAAAGTTAAGCATGGTCATTTGTCTTGCTTTCCTTGCATTCTGGTTGTAATTAGCTTAGATTAATCAAGCTTGTCAACTAGATTAGTCCTAAGCGCTTAGATCAGCATGATTAGATGTTTCCTTCCCAGGGAGGAAACCTCCTTAGCTAGTTTGCTACCTTAGGGCCATAAGTATGAGGCTTGAAGGCTTTCATTTTGTAAACATAAGCTTGAATATCAAACTAAACCAAAATTGAGAGCATTTCTCCTTTCTTTACTTAAACACTTTGCTTGCTTATCCTTAACTAGGCCGGTGAAGGTGGAGATCAAGTAAAGTCTTAACTCTTAATTAGGTGGTGTTTCTGTATCTTAATTGAGGTTAACAGGATTAAACTCAAACTTAGTGGTGTTTCTGTATCTAAGTGAGAGTTTAGATTCCCATTTACCCCTTTATTCATTCATAGTTTCACCTAAACTCAACTTTGATTTTAGTTTGCTTAGCTCTGCATTTGAAATTAGCTTTGAGTATTCGTGATTTCCCCTCATAGTTCCATCACTTAGTATTCATCCTATTTGCTGGCCTATTTGGAAGGATAGAACCTAGAATAAGATCAATATGGTGCTAGATATCTCTCTTAAGAGGCAAACTTGTAGGTATCTTATATGGAAACAAGTGACTGAATTAGTGTATAAAAGAAATGGCAATGGGGTGGCTTGGTAAGGGAGTTTCTGATTCCTCTTGGACATTCAAAATCTAGTCCTTAAAAGCTTCAAACTCATAGTATGAGGCCCTTAAAAGTGTTTCACTAAAGGTAAGTAAACAACTAGGATGCTCGGGTTTCTTTTGAGGTTTGCTTTTGTGGAGCTCGGATGGGGATAAAGGAACCAAGGTAATCTTCTTTCCTCCTTTACAAAAGGAGTATGTATTTAGGAACCCATTGTGCATAACTTCCTATCATACATCCAAGGCCTACCTAATAAAATATGGCATGCATCCATCGAGATAACATCACACCATAACTCATCCTACTAGTTCCTACCAATAGACGGAGAAATGAGACACTGGGAGTTAACTTATAACTCCTTGCTTTGATTTAACCATTAGATGTTGTAAGGATGGAGGTGGGCCATGGCTTGCCAGCCTAGTTTCTCAATCATGCTAAGAGAAACTATATTAGCACAACTCCCTCTATCAATGATGGAGGAGCAAACTTTATCTTTAACCGTGCACCGAGTATGAAAGACATTCTCCCTTTGTTCATCTTTGGCACCCTTCTGGCCGCTCAAGACTCTTCTCAAGACCAACGTTTCTTCCTTATCTCCTTCCTTCTCTATCTCCTCTAAGGTTTTCCTCAAGGTTTCCCTCAAGATGCTCCTCATTTTCCTCCTCAATCTCTTGCTCTTCCATGGCTTTTCATTCGGCTAAGGTAATCACCTTTTGGTTTGGGCAGTCTGCGGTAATGTGTCTTAATCCTTAGCACTTAAAGGACCTTCTTATACTTATGGGACTATGATTAGGTTAGTTTGGAGGTGGTTGGCTCTTTTATGGAATTTGGGTTCTTTGTGGGAATGGTGGGGAATGATTTATGGGCTGTGGAGATGGATTGGAACTCCCCTTATTAAAAGTTCTGTTCTGGGGTGGAGGCCTACTAAACTCACGTTAAAAGGGCTATTTGGTCTTCCTTTGTTGCCCAAACTTGTGAGTATGTACACACACTTTATTAGAGGTCATGAACTATTGTGGCTCAACCACATTACTATACTTAGGCTTAAGTCCTCCCAAGTATCTAACTATGGTTTGCTCTTCCGGCTTTTGAGTATCACACTTGATCATGAGTTTCTCAAACTCATGTGTGTATTCCTCTACTTTCATATTACCCTAACTAAGCTTATAAAGCTGGGAGTAGCTATCTTGAACGTAGGTTGGAGGAAGGAACCCTAACTTGAGCTTTACCTTCATCTTCTCTCATGCCTTGATCTTGCTCTTCCTACTCCTTACCCTCTTGGCACAAAGTTTAGTCCACCAAAGGGAGGCATATTTCCTCAGCCTAAGGGCCACTAGCTTGGTCTTCTTTTCATCTGGAATGTCTTTTTACTCGAAGACTCTCTCTACCGTGTGCATCTACTCGAGGAACTCGTCTGCATCAAACTTGCCTTCAAATTCTAGAATCTCAACTCTGAAATCATTAGACTTGGCTAGAAATCTTGGCTCCATTCTTACCCTCTTTGCTAGCTCATCCTCACTAGATGAACTCAAAGGGTTGCTAGCTTCTTCTTTGTGACCAAATCGAGTTGGTTCTTCATTTACCTTTTGCTTCTTTTTCAAGAAAGAACTAAGTTGTTTCCTTAGGTACTCAGTTTGAGCTCTTAGTTCTTGATTAGAACTCTTAAGTTCTTGATTAGAAACAATAATATCCTGATTATTCTTCAAAATAACATCAATCGTTTCCTCTATACTCATGCCAGCTCTCATTACGTAACCGACTAACTTAGAACTGAAATGGGGTTTGTGTTTGGATTATGTATGGGGAACAAATATGGAAATGAGGAGAGGAATACCAGGCTAATGAGAAGTTTAGCTCTGATACCAAATATGATGGAGATGATGTAAATCTACCAATGAATCTCAATTTGGACTAAGGGGCTAGTCAAAGTAATCAAGTTTTAATTGCCCAAATCAAAGAGATGCCCCATTTTACTGCAAATACAAAAAATAGTCGATTCCAGGTAAAAGTTAGAATACAAGCTTAGTTTTGTATCCTGTATTACTTAGACTTCCATGAGATTTAAGTTTAATATTTTGCTATGCCTTTAAAGTTTAGGAAGTCATCTTTCCAATAAAGCAAGTTCCAACTCCTTTGGACGTCATTTGCTCGTCCAAATTATCTCTTAAATTTGGACTGTACAACTTGCCTGGTTGAGCTAGATTGTACGCAGTTTTGTTTTTATTATTTTCTTGACTAAACGATGTCCAAATTGTGGAATTCCTTTTTCTTTTTTAGATCAGGATGTTAAGAATCCAAGCATGTTAAGCAAAGGTCAAAGGCAAGCACGTTAAGACGTCTAGTTCTACCCATTTTGTCAAGCTATTTGGATGGCACCTACAAATGCATGGTTGAATTAATCAAGTCAATTAAACCCCTTAATGATGTGCAAATTCTGATTTTCCAAATGGAGTGGATTATAGAAATCTTAGTGTTCCCTCCATAGAACGAAACCTAAGATTACTCATCAAAATGAGGTGGCCCAAAGAGAACCAAAAACCAGTCCACACGGCACTCTCACAGCCAGTTGCTTAGCCTATAGGGTTTACCCTCTTAGGTGGGTTTCCTCCACCAACCTTCATGCTTACTTGGCAGCCTAGTAATGCTAAGTCACTATGCGACGCATTCATAGAGAAAGTCACATATAGGTTAAGGAGAAAAGGCCACTTTGAAAGCTAGTATTTGAACACTATGGCATGATGTGGCAAGTATGTAGAAGTCTTATTCTTTTGAGGTGGCAACCGTGGGAGAAAACCGTCCAAGGGAGGAAAACATAATCAATCAGCCTAGGATCACCAGCTCAGACAATTATTTTGCTAATAATTAAGCTTTTGTTCATGTTTTAGCATAGTTTAGGGACAAACTATCTAATTTAGCTAAGCTGGCATACTTAGTTTCCTAAGCATTAAGTAATCTCCTAATGATTACCTAGTGAGTACGAAAAACCTCAGTTATGCCATTATAAAGGGCATGGCTGTTCATTTTGCACATTAGTGATGAATATTTGAAATCTGGAGTTGAGTTTGAAACTCCTCAGTGTTGTAACCTTAAATTCTGTACTTGCTTATCTCTAATTAGGCCAATTAGAGTGGCGATCAAGTGAGTCTTGGTCTTAGTTAGGTGGTGATATTTGTATCCTAACCAAAGATCAAGGGCCTTGAAACAATTCTTAGTGGTGAAATCTGTATCTAAGAATTGTTTCTGTTCTATCAATCTTTAAGTTTCCAGTTTTTCCTTTCGTTTCCCTAGACATGCCATTTGCTTCCCGTGCCACCTTTTCCTTTTCGTTTCTCCTTGAGTTTGAGCTTTCCTTTCATTCCCTTCCTTCCCAATGTGATAAAACTGATGTACCTATCAGGGGTTAAGCTTAACTCTCTTTAAGAGTGTAAGTTGAACGATGGAAGATTGCAACCAAGGGACAAACTCAAAGAAAGAAGCATGTGGTAGCTAGGGGTGAATTAGCTAAAACATATGGAATGTATAGATCCTAAACTAATCACTGGATACAGATTTCACCACCAAAGATTAACCTAGTGAAAATTGGACTCTTACTTGGATACAGGTGTCACCACCAAGCTTGAGTTTAGGGCCCTTTAGCTTAATAAGGTGGTGATATCTATATCCTAACCAAAGATTAAGGGCCTTAAAATAATTCTTAGCGGTGAAATCTGTATCTAAGAATCGTTTCAGTTCTATTAATCTTTAAGTTTCCAGTTTTTCCTTTCCTTTCCCTAGCCACTCCCTTTGCTTCCAACGCCTTTTCCTTTTCTTTTCTCCTCGTGTTTGAGCTTTCTTTTCATTCCCTTCCTTCCCAGTGTGATACATTAATTTTGATATTAGAGCTAAGTCTCATGCTTGGTCTGAAATCAAAACCACATACATTTCTCGCCCTGTCACACCACAAAATTCCCCAAAACACAAAAAGAATTAGCCGTGATTCGTGCTCATCCTTCAAGATGAGTAGCATAACTCTTGAAAGTTCGAAACTCTTTTGAAGAATTTTGAAGGGGGGACTTCATCTGATGTCGAATTGAAGAATCAGATTGAAAAAGTTGGAAAAGCAGAATAAGTACTTGCAAAAGTAGCTGGGAAATGACATGAAACAGAAACCGAAGTGCTTGAAAGTTCAACTGCATCTATTTATGGCGATGAAGAAGCAAGTAACTTGGTTAGTTCATCAAGTGAAGAAGATACTCCAAGAAGGGTTAGAGCAGCTAGGAGAACACCAACAACTGCAATGATTTCAAAGTTAAAATTCTAGAGTTTAAGGGTAATTGGATCCTGATGAATTCCTAGAACGGTTACACACTGTTGAGCAAGTTTTTGATTACAAGGACATTCTAGATGATAAGAAAGTGAAATTGGTTGCACTTAGGTTATGGAGGTATGCATCCCTCTGGTGGACGAATCTCTGTGCCAAGTGCACCAGGAACAAAAAAGGCAAGATTAGAACCTGCGAGAAAATGAAGTCCAAATTGAAGTCCGGGTTCCTTTCTACTACATATCTCTAAGACAGTTATTCCTAGTTGGATAATTTGACACAGGGGAACCTAACTGTTGAAGAACATACAAGAGAATTCGAAAAACTCCTAATAAAGTGTGACATACAGGAGCCTGAAGAGCAAACCATAGTTAGGTTCTTAAGAGGCCTTGAACCTAAGCATGCTAATGTGGTGGAATTACAGTCATATGCTACTTTTGATGAAATTTGTGTCCTTGGTCACAAGGTTGAGCAAAGAAGAAAATCAAGTCCCCTTAAGCATGAGTTTCCAACGCCCCCACTTCAGAACAAACCATTTAACAAGGGGAGTTCTAATCCTTTTCCTGAGCCCACGTTTCTCTCCCCTTCCGCCCTACAAAGAACACCAGCACCACAAAACAACTTACCTCCACATAGTAAACCTAAACCTATTCCTAAAGGCATCCAAAGATGTTTTAAGTGCCAAGGATTTGGGCACTTAGCTTCAGATTGCACCAACCATAGGTTTGTTACTTTGGCTAAATAGGAAGCAACAAAGGAGGAAGAGATTGACGAGAATCAAGAGGAAACTCTAGAGGAGATACTAGTGAAAGAAGATGAAGGTGACATGCTTACTTTGGGCATCAACCATCCACCTAAGAGCCATAAGCATCTCAGCCTTTTTCTCACTTCTAATAAACCATTACTTAAAGCTCCAAACTCTGAATTTAGAGCTTTTAAGGAATGGGTTTAGAAAAAGTATCAAGGATCCCCTTCAAACCATGTTCAAATCAAGAAGGGGACTGAATGGAAAGGAGCCTACAAGACCAAGAGAGACTTGTTCAAATGCTTGGTGCTGTTTCAACTAGAACTGAACCCACACATGAGATGATTACCCAAACGACTTAAGGTCAAATCCTTCTCAGCAAGGGGAGGATGATGTAAATCTACCCATGAATCTCAATTTGGACTAAAGGGCTAGTGAAGGTAATCAAGTTTTAACAGCCCAAATCAAAGAAGGACCTCATTTTTGCTACGAATATAAAAAACAATCGATTTTGGGTTCGAATAAGAACATAAGCCTAGTTCTATATCCTTTATTCATTTGACTTCCATGGGATTTAAGTTCAATATTTTGGGATAAGTTTAAATTTGGGAAGTTAGCTTTCCAATAAAGCAAGTTCCAAGTCATTTGAATGCCATTTGCCCATCCAAAATAGCTCTCAAATCCGGACTATCCGAACTGCCCGGTTGAGCCAGATTGTACCCAGTATTATTTTTATTATTTTCTGGACCAAACGACATCTAAATTATGTAATTCCTTTTATGTTAGTTAATTTAAAATGTCAGGAATCCAAGCATCTCAAGCAAGGTCTAAGCCAAGCACGTTAGATAGCTAGTTCTGCCTATTTTGTTAAGCTATCCGGATGGCACCTATAAATGCATGGTTGAATTAATCCAGCTAGTTAAGCCCCTTAATGATGTCCAAATTCTGATTTTCCGAATGGAGGGGGATTATAGACATCTTAAGGTTTCCTCCAAGGGAGGAAACCTAAGATTAGTCATCAAAATGAGGTGGCCCAAAGAGAACCAAAAATCGGTGCACATGGCACACTCACAGCCGGTTTCTTAACCTAGTGGTTTTATTCTCCTAGGTGGGTTTCCTCTGCCGACCTTTGTGCTTACTTGTCTGCTCGTAATGCTTAGTCATTATATATACATATATATATATATATGTGTGTATATATATATATATATATATATATATATATATATATACATATATATATATATATATGTATGTGTGTGTATATATATATATATATATATACACACACACACACACACACACATATATATATACATATAACTCATTTATAGAGAAAGTGACACATAGGTTGAGGAGAAAAGGCCACATTAAAAGCTAGTATTCAAACACTATGCCATGAAGTGGCAAGTATGTTCAAGTCTTGTTCTTCTGAGGTGGATGCTGTGGGAGAAAACCTTTAAGGGAGGAAAACATGATCAATCAGCGTAGGATCATCAAGAAGGAAGCTTAGATAATCATTTTGCTAATTATTAAGCTTCTGTTCATGTTTTACCATAATTTAGGGACAAACTATGTGATGTAGCTAGGCTAGCATACTTAGTAAGTTTCCTTACCATTAAGTAATCTCCTAATTATTACCGAATGGGTATGGAAAACCTTAGGTGTGCCACTACAAAAGGCGTGGCCATTCATTTTGTACTTTAGTGATGAATATTTCAAATCTGAAGTTAAGTTTAAAACTCCTCAGTGTTGTTACGTTGAATTCTCTACTTGCTTATCTCTATAATTAGGCCAGTTAAAGTGGTGATCAAGTGAGTCTTGGCCTTGGTTTGGTGATGATATTTGTATCATAACCAAAGATCAAGGGTCCTGAAACAATTCTTAGTGGTGAAATCTGTATCTAAGGATTGTTTTAGTTCTATCAGTATTTAAGTTTTCAGTTTTCCTTTCCTTTTCCTGGCCACTGCATTTGATTCCCACGCCACCTTTTCCTTTTCATTTTTCATTGATTTTGATCTTTCCTTTCATTCCCTTCCTTCCCAGCGTGATATATCAAGAAAGCTCATTGAATTCAACTCACACTCAAAGGAATGCAAGTGACTAGCTAAGTACGTGATGTACTCAACTTGAACTCAATGGAATCCGAAACTGAATGGGAATTAAGGATAGAACCAAACTGATACTTGGATATAGAAACACCAACTAGCTCAAGGTTAGGCCTTTAAACTATGATTACGATACAGAAATGCCGCTTAATCAAGCTTCAGACTCAACTTCATCACCACCTTACTTGGCCTAAGTAAGGATAAGCAAGCTAAGTATTCAGTTTTTTCAAAGGAGCAATGCTCTCTTTTCTCTCATTCAAACTTAAGCAATCTGATAACAAAAGTGAATGTCCAAGCCCTAATAACCAAGCAAGCAAGCTAGCCAAGGGTGGACATGGGGTTTCTTCAAGATTAGGAAACCTTCTAATCCAGCTTATCTCACAATTTAAGCTTAACCCGTGAAGCATTAAAGTAAAGCCTAGCTTAACCGTTACTGATTACAACCATTGAGTCTATTAATCTCTTTGATTAAAGCTAAACTCATTACTAATCAAATACTTAGGTAAAAAGGGAGCTGCTAGCATGTGAGGAAAGGGAAAAAGTGGCCGGTTCCTCCTTTTCTTTACGACTAGCCAATGAAATTAATTATGCCTTTCTTTGCTTGTTTCTCATTTTATTGATTTAGAGAGTACACAACCACAAGAGGGGGGTGAATTGTGGTGTCCGATTTTCACAATATGCTGGCAAATAGTCGTGAGACCCTGTTCGCACAGACTGTTTATGAGTTGTGCAGAAGCGAAAATTCAACAAAATTAAGTGCGGAAATAATGGACACAGGATTTTTACGTGGAAACACCTCTAGCCTAACTAAGATGAAAAAACCACGACCTACCTCATGTAGGATTTACACACTTCACTAAACGGGCTAAACACGTTACAATAGTAACACACCTTGTTACAACTTATAACACACGTAACTGTCTTCCCTAAGACAAGTTACCCCACGTCCAAAATCCCCTTGATTTGGACACACACTCAACTCACTTTTATGAAAGAAGAGTATTAAAAAAAACATCCTATTACAATGCTTCTCAACTAAGCTAATATAGGGTATAATGAAGTCCTAGTATGCCAACTTTGAAAGCTCAAATAACTCACTCACTAGACACGGTTTTCTTTTCAGGCTTTTAAGCTCATGAACACTGGATTTTTCTTTTTGAAAACCGATGCTTCTATCGTTCTAAGAAGCGACTTTGTATAGTGCTGTGAAAAACAATTCCTCAAATTTTTGGAAACTAAAATCCCTAAGGAATACAGAATTCTTTAGCCACAAGGGATGAGGAAATATGAACTGGAAACACTTCCTAAACCGTGTGCATAAGGCGGTGATTCTCAGCAACTAGCCCATGTTTTTCTCAACAACCTTATCCACTTGCCAAAAATTGGATATTCTTTTTATTCAAAAAAGATTTTGCAAATCCCCTTAGATTTTAATAACCGTTTTTAGGATAAGGGGTAAGATACTCCATAAAAAATCTTTCTTACAAATCTTTGAAGAAGCTGCTCAAAATTCAAAAGATAAAAATCGTGCAAAACAGTTTTTCGCAGCTTATTCTGGAAACACCCTGAGCGTCCTGTTTCCAGAATTGTTTCGAAGGGTGATCCGAAGTATTTTTCAAAAACGCAAAACCGTTTCAAGTAAGTGATAAGTTAAGACTTTCTGATTGGCATATTAACAAGAGTATAAAAATATAAAACCAAATTAAATCAAGACATCTTGTTGTAACCACTAGTCATCTTGTAGAAAGACGAATCTGCTGCAAACACTACACAGAACCTGTTCCTCACGGCTGCACTTATATCCTATACTTCAAACACTTCACAGGACATGTTTCAAACACCTTACAGAGCCTGTTCCTCATGGTTGTTCTTACATCGCTGACTTGAGTACCTGTTCTTGATAAACCATTAGTCAAGCAGTTTTAATATATTGAAAAACAACAGTAAGACCCTGTTGGTAAAGCCTGTTTAGAACAACAACACAACTACAACACTTGGATTTGTTATCATCAAAACCTTATACATTCTAACAAATTCCCCCTTTTTGATGATGACAAACCAAGTGACCATATTGACTTTCAAGGACAATTGAAGTGATTAGTGCCAATTATTTATAGGACCGACAATTCACATGAAGCAGTTAGTATCGAAAAAGTGTAAGAAATTTAACTCGTCCATAGCAAAACTAAAACAATATTGGTCAACCTATCTTCCCCCTTTTGGCATCATTAAAAAGTAAGGGCGAACAGTCAAATATAGGGTGTTTGCTATCACCACCACTTGGGTAATGGAGGAAAGTCAACAGGCGATACACTCAAGTGTGTTGGTACGGTAATGACATTGGCCATCCTAGTCACACACAAGCAATTCGCAACAAAAGCAAGCAAGGCAAAGCCAATCAAAAATAAGATAACCTGTCATTCATCAAAAGAGTGCAATAGAAAAGTACAAACGGAGAGGGAAGGAGAACCAAGAGAAGTTAGAACAGGCTATGAGAACAACAGATGGGAACGGCTTTTGGGGGTGATTAGGGAGCAGGAGGGGCAAATTTGGCAGAGAGGGAAGAAAAAAGGGCGAGGTGATCTTCATGGCGTTTAGCATTTAGAGCTTTTTCCTCGTCCAGGGCAGCCTTTACAGCAGTAATCTCAGCACTGAGTCGAGAGTTTTCTTCCAAAGCAGCCTCAAGCTTGACTGAGGAACTGCCAGGAATAGGAGGATGGGGTGTTCTAGTCCCCTGTTCTGAGGCAGACCCCTCAACCAAAGTGTATCCACACCCCATAAGGGTGTTACTCCCAATCTCATCGATGAACTGAGCTCCCACCTTCTTCTGTAGAGTCACCCCAAAGTGCTCAAACACACTAGTCAGGAAGAAGCCGTACCCCAGATCATGTTCCCTGGAGGTGTTTGCAATTCTTGCAATATGTCGAATCATGATGGCGGGAAAGATGATTTGCTCTTCCTTGTCCATCAAATCCATCAAACATTGATCCATGGCATCAGCAAGATTGCGACCCTGGCCCCTGGGGATGACATTATTGATGATAAACCAGAATATCAATTGATGGAGCGATGTCATGTCCCCTTTCTTCACGGACTTGGGTGTTTGGAGGCTTGATTACTGGCTAAATTTTTGGGCGAGCTCCAGCAGCCTGGCTGTCCCTAGAATAGTCTTATATTCTCTCACATATATATCAAAGCCCGAGGAGGGAATCCCCAGAATTTCCCCTAATATCTTCGCATCAAAGCGAAGCTGTTGCCCATTAACAGTACTTGTCACCACTCCTTCGATGACAGTGCAGTTGGCATAGAACTCTGCCAACTCATGTACAGAACACCCCATCTGGGTGTTTGTAAACAGATTATACCGCCCCTGTGCACGCAGCTTGTGAAGAAACACCTCCAGACCCTGTTCCTCAAAATATTTTACCTTGATAATTTTTCCCCTGACTACCCGTCTCTGAAGCAGTTGGGTCAGTTTGGCTGAGATTACGGACGGGGTAGACTTCTTGGCTCTTTTAGGTTGAGGCTCAGTAGGAGGGTCTTGGGTGGAGGCGTGTTTGAGAGAGGCTTTTCTCTTGGGAGTTTTGAGGGGTGATGGTTTGGAGGGTAAAGTGGAGGTCGATCTTGGTGCAGGCAGAGGCTTATCCTCTGAGGACTCTGAGAACACGGGAGTGCCCTGTTTGAAGGTGGTGTTCTCAAGGTCGCTATCTGATGAAGGCTCAGAGGAGGAATCTATTTCCTCAACAACAGGGGATGACTGTTTGACAGGACGAGGTGTGGAGTGGAAAGCAATTCGGGCTGATTTTCGAGTTGGCCTGGTTGTGGGTTTAGCCGAAGAGGGGATTTGTGGTTTTGGTTTGACAGGTGTTTCACTTTTTGAGTGTTCTTAAGTCTGGCAGCTTTTAGGCCTTGATGGTGGTCGTGTTCTTGGCATTCTAGTACGCCGAGCCACAATTTTGTATCGTTTACGTTTCTCACCGGTTGGTGGTACCGGTGTGACTTGTTCAAGCTTCACAGGAGACTCCTCCATTTGATCACTACTTCCCCTTTCTTCTTTTGACAAATCCTCCACTAGGTCATCCCTAAAAACTTCAGGCCCTATTTCGGCCCCTGTTTCCTGCTCTGGAAACAGCCCGAACGAATTGATGTCATCTAGTCCATGATCGAACAGAAAGATTTCATCTAAAGGCCCAATTTCTCTTTCAGATGCCCCAACAGGTTCTTGGGGTTTACATGCCCCCGTTTCTCCAAACAAAATCAATTCCCACCCAAATTTGTAAGGGATGTCTTCCAATTTCAGATTCACTGTTCTAAGGTCGATGCTTTCAAAAACCCAAAAGGTTTATAGACAATGTGTCGAGAAGGTTCAGTAGTTTTACCTTTCATGAGGGCCGTCAGAAATTGTGTTGGCGCAAACAGGGTTGTGGCTGTTTGCAAGGCTGTGCTCTGTGTCTGGTTGCCCTGAGTCGAGGTCGAGGAGCTCTCGGAGCGAATGGGAGACGCCATTTTTCAGAGGAAGGAGAGAGATTAGGGTTTCTTCAACAGAGTTTCAGAGCAAGAGAGTTTCGGTGGAGGTGAGAGATTGAGCAAGAGAGCTTTAAAGAGAGAGACATGCGAAATCTTTAAAAGATTTTGCCCGTTTTGCAACAGGCTTTTGCATTTATTTAGGCCGCGCACGCCTCGGGAAGAGATTAGCAATTTTCAATTTGTTGCACATATTTGACAAACAAGAGGCGTGCCTGTTCCTGGTGCTTGATCTTGAGGTTACTTGCTCGGTAACATGGGACAATAAGGGCAATCTCATTAGACCTCAATGAGTGTCAGCAAGTTGCAAACCTCACATATGCTAAACATAGCACAGAAGTTGATTGCAAACAAAAATTTAACATGTTGTGCCCGTAACTTTTAAGTTTTGCAAACAGGGAGAGAGAACAGTTGGTCAGGTTGTTCTAATTAAGCCTAGTTCGAGTCTATTTCTTTCAAATTGTTCTCTACCCAATGCTTTTGTGAATATATCAACAATTTGATTTTTAGTGGCACAAGAATTCATTGAGATCACTCCTTTTTCAACATTGTCTCTTAGAAAATGATGACGAAAGTCAATATGTTTTGTTCTTTTGTGTTGACATAGATTTTTGGCAATGTTAATTGCACTTGTATTGTCACAATAAATAGGAATGCATCCTATGTCAACACTAAAGTCCTTGAGTTGTTGTCTTATCCATGATAACTGAGCACAACAAGATACAGCTGCCACATACTCAGCTTCTGCTGTGGACAAGGCAACAGAGAGTTGTTTCTTGGTTGTCCAAGATACCTAACAAGGTCCAAGAAAGTGAGCCATACCTGAGGTGCTTTTTCTATCAACCAAGAAACCTGCATAATCAGCATCAGCATACCCAACAAGATCAAAGTTGCAACCTCTAGGATACCATAAGGCTAGATCAGGTGTATGTTTTAAGTATCTTAAAATCTTTTTTACAGCCTTAAGATGAGTTTCTTTAGGGTTAGACAGAAAACGTGCACATAGACCTACACTGAAGACAATGTCAGGTCTACTAGCCGTTAGGTATAGGAGTGACCCTATCATGCTCCTATAGGATTTCTCCTCAACTGAGGGACTACCATCATCCATTACCAACCTGGTTGAGGGAGAGATGGGAGTATCAATGGGCTTGGCCGACTCCATCTTAAAATGCTTAAGTAACTCTTTGATATACTTTTGTTGATGGATCATGGTGCCGTTTGAAGTTTGCTTGATTTGCAAGCCTAGAAAGAAATTAAGCTCACCCATCATGCTCATTTCAAACTCACTCCTCATCATTTTTGAAAAATCATTGCACAAATCAAGATGAGTTGCACCAAATATGATGTCATCGACATATACTTGGACAATCAACAAATGTTCCCCCTTAGATTTTAGAAACAAGGTATTGTCTACCTTGCCTCTTGTAAAGTCATTTTCCAATAAAAAACTTGACAACCGCTCATACCAAGCTCTAGGGGCTTGTTTCAAACCATAAAGTGCTTTGTCAAGTTTGAAAACATGGTTAGGAAATTCATCACTTTCAAAACCGGGAGGTTGTTTGACATACACTTCTTCTTTGAGGTATCCATTTAGAAACGCACTTTTGACATCCATTTGATACAACTTGATCTCCATGTGGGCTGCAAATGCTATCAAGATTCGAATAGCCTCCATCCTTACAACAGGTGCAAAGGTTTCTTCATAATCAATTCCCTCTTCTTGGTTGTAGCCTTGAACCACCAGCCGGGCCTTGTTTCTAGTACTGTTCCGCACTCATCCAGCTTGTTACGGAACACCCACTTGGTTCCAATGATTGTTCTATCCTCTGGCCGTGGCACAAGGTGCCATACCTTGTTCCTTTCGAACTGATAGAGTTCTTCTTGCATGGCTGTGACCCAATCTGAATCTGCAAGGGCTTCATTAATATTCTTGGGCTCAATTTTTGAGAGAAAAGCGTAGAAAGCATAGAAATTTTTGAGTCTAGATCTAGTTTGAACTCCTGCATTAGTATCAGACAAAATTTGATCAAGAGGATGTGAACTTTGGTATTTCCATGATCGTGGTGAAAGTGGGTTCACAGACTCGCTCTCCATCCTAGCTGGAATACTCGGTGAAACAGGTTCAGAACCTATTCTCGAGCCTGTTTGGGAGCTTGTTCCTGGATTTATCCCTGAAGGATTCGGCTGGTGTTGTCCCGAACAGGGTTCCACCCTGTTTCCCCCTGTTTGGTTCACACCTTGCTTACCTTCCTGAAGAACAGCCTCAGACCTTGCTCCCTCCGATTGATCCTTACCTTGTTCACCTTGAAGCAGCACGTCTTTTCTAACAAGACCTAGTTCGAAGTCTTCTTCCTGTGCATCATTCTCGCTTAGAGAGTTAGTTTCATCAAAAAGCACATGCACACTTTCCTCAACACACAAGGTTCTCTTATTAAACACTTTGTATGCCTTACTATGCGAGGAGTAACCAAGGAATATTGCTTCATCACTCCTTGGATCGAATTTCCCTAAGGCATCTTTTCCATTATTATGCACATAACATTTACAACCAAAAACTCTCAAATGCATAATATTAGGTTTTCTTCCCTTGAAAAGTTCATAAGGAGTTTTGTTAAGAATAGGTCTAATCATGCATCTATTTACAATGTAACATGATGTGTTCAAAGCTTCAGCCCAAAAGTTTCTAGTAAGACCGCTAGCAATAAGCATTGTTCTAGTCATGTCCTCTAGAGTGCGATTTTTGCGTTCTACCACCCTGTCCTGTTGGGGTGTTCTTGGAGCTGAAAAATTATGATCAACACCATGCTCATTACAATAATCAATAAAGCTTGAATTTTCAAATTCTGTACCATGGTCAGACCTTAGGCATACCAAAGAGTGTCCTACCCTCTTTTCAGTCTTTTTAATGAAAGCAAGAAATTTTTTAAAAGTTTCATCTTTACAAGCCAAAAACAGGGTCCAAGTGAAACGAGAGTAGTCATCCACTATCACAAGCACATGCCTCTTACCACCTCTGCTCATGATCCTCATTGGACCACATAGATCCATATGTATCAATTCAAGAGGTCGAGTAGTGCTTACACACTTTTTAGATTTAAATGAATTTTTGACTTGTTTGCCTTTGGCACATGCATCACATACCTTGTCATCATTGAATTTGATGGAAGGTAAGCCTACCACTAAGTCTTTGGTTACAAGTTTGTTCAAAAGTGAGTGGCTTGCATGACCTAACCTTTTGTGCCAAAGCATAACATCATCATTTAGGGCACTCAAACAAGTCAAATTATTTTGGGGAAGAGTGGAGATACACACTTTATAAACATTCTTGTATTGCTTCCCCCTCAACACAACATCTCCTGCGTTCATATTCACAACCAAGCAACGTGTTGGCGAGAACACTACTAGGTTGTCTTTGTCGCACAGTTGGGACACACTTAGCAAGTTGTGTTTTAATCCATCCACAAAATAAACATTGTCAATTGAATGGGAGAGTGACTCACCTATCTTACCTATGCCGACAATTGTCCCGAATTTGCCGATTCCAAATGCCACACTCCCACCTTCTGAAGCTGTAAGTGAGAGAAAAATGGATCTTTCACCAGTCATATGCCTCGAACACCCACTGTCAACATTCCACAGCTACCTGTTCCCTAGACTGTTCCCTGCACTGTTTGCTGGGTTGTTTGCTGGGTTGTTCTCTCTCACTTCAGCCTGCAAAACAAATCAAGGGTTAGTTTTGGGAACCCAGATCCACTTGGGTCCCATTCTTTTAGACGTACAAATCTTATCTTTCCTAACCCATATTTGTTTTACATGAACTGTGTTCCTTTCAATGGCATACTTTCTTATAGGACAAGCATATCGGTAATGACCCATTTTACCACAGTGATAACATACAATATTCTCTGATAATCCTACATATTTTCTATTCACTGGGTAGGTCATCTTAGGCACAAAACCTAGTCCTCTTCTATTTTGACTATGATGGGTGTTTAACCATTCAAGTGCTTGTGAGGACCTGTTCCAGAGCTTGTTTGTGGCAAGGTCTGATTCCATTTGTTTCATTTTCTCAAGCAAGTTTTTATTTTCTACAAGCAAGGACTCGACCTTACCTTTTAAGTCAAGGGATTCTTTTTCCAGCTCAGTCAATTTAGTGGAACAAGTCTCTTCTTTCATGAGTAGAGTTTCTTTAAGCACATTGATGTTTTCATGCAAGGTAAGAGTTTCTTTGTTAACTTCAAGTTTTTCTAATTTAAGGGTTTCAATTTCAAGTTCTAGATCTCGAACATCCCTTTTTAATTCAGCACATATATCCATTATAGTGTACACTAATTTCTCAAGAGTTGATTTATTTAGACCCCGTACCTTGTTCTTGAGTTGAGTCAGACTGTCTATTGATCCATCATCTGAGTCAGTGTCACTTCTTGCCATGAGTGCTACATCAGATTCGCCAGCTTCAGACCCTTCCTCATCCTCGCTTGAGTCTCCCTAGGCCGCGAGCATAGCTTTTGAGAACCTTTTCGCTGAGCTGCTTACACCCTGTTTCCTCCCCTGTTTTCTAGGGTGTTCGGGTTCTTGTTCTTCCTTGTGCAGTGGGTAGTTTCTCACAATGTGGTCCAGTTTGCCACACTTGAAACACCTAGAGAACTGTTCCCGAGAGGTGTTTCTTGGCCTTGCTGAAGTCCTTCCTTTTGCTATTTTCTTTGACTTTCTTGAAGAATTTCTTGAACTTTTGAGTGATCATGGCAATCTCCTCCTCATCAGAATCAGAATCATCTTCTAAGGCCTTTAGTGCAGGACCTCGATCTCTCTTTGTCTCATCTTTCTGTTGAGAATTTTTCCTAAGTTCATATGTTTAGAGGTTGCCAATCAGCTCATCTAGGGTGATCTTGTTCATGTCTTTCGCTTCTTGGATGGCCGTTACTTTCGCTTCCCAAGAATAAGGTAAAATTCTTAGGATCTTCGTCACCAATTCTTCGGTGGTGAAGGATTTTCCCAAGGATTTTAGCTCATTCGTTATGTGAGTGAAGTGAGTGTACATGTCCATCACACTTTCACGATCACCCATCTCAAACAGCTCATATTTTCTCATAAGCAATTCAATCCGGGATTGCTTTACTTGATTGGTCCCTTCGTGAGCTACTTGCAAAGCATCCCAGATTTCTTTGGCCGACTCACATTCAGATATGCGAGTATATTCATCAGGGCCTAGGCCAAAATATAGAAGTTTCTTGGCTTTGGCATTCTTCTCCATCATTTTGTAATCTTCAGTATTGAATTCTTTAGGCTCCTTGGGGATTGACTTTCCATCTTCAGTTATTTTCTTTGGGATGAGTGGTCCATTCTTGATAAGCATCCATAACTCGTAATCCTTAGCTTGAATGTAGTTTTCCATTCGGTTCTTCCACCAACTATAATGTTGACCATTAAAGTATGGTGGTCGAGTTATGGATTGACCTTCAAGCATGCCTTGTGGGGTACTCATCTTCAAGGATCTCTCAAGATGTTAGCCTTTCAAAGGAGAACCTGCTCTGATACCACTGACTGATTTAGAGAGTACACAACCACAAGAGGGGGGTGAATTGTGGTGTCCGATTTTCGCAATATGCTGGCAAACAGTCGTGAGACCCTATTCGCACAGACTGTTTCTGAGTTGTGCAGAAGCGAAAATTCAACAAAATTAAGTGCGGAAATAATGCACACAGGATTTTTATGTGGAAACACCTCTAGCCCAACTGAGGTGAAAAAACCACGACCTACCTCCTGTAGGATTTACACACTTCACTAAATGGGCTAAACACGTTACAATAGTAACACACTTGTTACAACTTGTAACATATGTGACCGTCTTCCCTAAGACAAGTTACCCCATGTCCAAAATCCCCTTGATTTGGACACACACTTAACTCACTTTTGTGAAAGAAGAGTATAAAGAAAAACACCCTATTACAATGCTTCTCAACTAAGCTAATATAGGGTACAATGAAGTCCTAGTATGCCAACTTTGAAAGCTCAAATAACTCACTTACTAGACACGGTTTTCTTTTCAAACTTTTAAGCTTATGAACACTGAATTTTTCTTTTTGAAAACCGATGCTTCTATCGTTCTAAGAAGCGACTTTATATAGTGCTTGGAAAAACAATTCCTCAAATTTTTGGAAACTAAAATCCCTAAAGAATATAGAATTCTTTAGCCACAAGGGATGAGGAAACATGAGCTGGAAACACTTCCTAAACCGTGTGCATAAGGCGGTGATTCTCAGCAACTAGCCCATGTTTTTCTCAACAACCTTATCCACTTGCCAAAAATTGGATATTTTTTTATTCAAAAAGATTTTGCAAATCCCCTTAGATTTAAATAACTGTTTTTAGGATAAGGGGTAAGATACTCCGTAAAAAATCTTTCTTGCAAATCTTTGAAGAAGCTGCTCAAAATCCAAAAGATAAAAATCGTGCAAAACAGTTTTTTGCAGCTTATTCTGGAAACACCCTGAGCGTCCTGTTTCCAGAATTGTTTCGAAGGGTGATCCGAAGTATTTTCCAAAAACGCAAAACCGTTTCAAGTAAGTGGTAAGTTAAGACTTTCTGATTAGCATATTAACAGGAGTCTAAAAATATAAAACCAAATTAAATCAAGACATCTTGTTGTAACCACTAGTCATCTTGTAGAAAGACGAATCTGCTGCAAACACTTCACAGAACCTGTTCCTCACGGCTGCACTTATATCCTATGCTTCAAACACTTCACAGGACATGTTTCAAACACCTTACAGAGCCTGTTTCTCATGGTTGTTCTTACATCGCTGACTTGAGTACCTGTTCTTGATAAACCATTAGTCAAGCAGTTTTAATATATTGAAAAACAGCAGTAAGACCCTGTTGGTAAAGCCTGCTTGGAACAACAACACAACCACAACACTTGGATTTGTTATCATCAAAACCTTATACATTCTAACGCATTTGTTCTTCATGTGGCTAACTTGAAAGGCTCACGAAGATGTCCAAACTCCCTTAACTACTCAATCATGCTGCTAGGGATGGATCAGATGATTGGAAAGAAAGTAACCACCAATTGCACCAATTAGGTGCAATTGGGCATAATACAGGCATTATTTAGATGCCACATCTCCAATGTCAAAAGCAAGCATGATCTGGATTTTCATATGTGGGTGGAAGCCTCAGGATGTCCCCTAACTCCTCCAAGTGGAAATATAGAATCGTGACTTCATTTGGTGGTCCAAAACCTTAGGAACCTCAGATCGATTAGAACCGGGTTCTAGCCAGCATAGTTTGTAAAAATGACCTGGTTCCCTAACTTGCACTTGACTTAACTTGGCTTTCACAATTGGACCAGGTAGATAACATCTTGGGGAACTAAGATATGTAAAAATTTGGGGCTCAGACCTCATGGAGGCCTAAGTAATTAAGAGCATAAAACCGGGTTTAAAAACTATTTTGAACCCTTATATGTCTATTTGATCCCCTTGTAAAATGTGAGCGATTCTTTGGACCTTGGAAGTTGAATTAAGACTTATTAGACTTCTTTGAGCATCCGCATGGTCTTGGGTAGGTAGGACTCCATCGCTAATGCCAAAAAAGCAAGCTGAAATCATAGGAGAGTCTAAGAAGAATCCGTGAGAGATAGAGGGATAATTATAAGCCAAACTCTTACTTGGATTCATCTCTCACCATAAACTTGATTTTTGGGCCCTTATGCTTAATTACGATATAGATATCACCACCTTATCAAGGGTTATAACTCACTTGATTACCACTCTAGCCAATCTAGTTAGAGATAACCAAGTTAAGTATTTAGTTTAAGTAAGGAGCAATGCTCTGTTTCTTTCTTCCAAAATGTCAAAACTTATTACAGAAGTGAAGGACACAACCTCTTATAGCCTAGCATCCAAGCACTCTGTTGAATATATTTAGTTTTGATGATAACAAATCCAAGAGTAACATATTTGTCTAAGTAATGTTGTTCCAAACAAGCTCTCCAAACAGCGCCTAATACACCGTTGTTCCTACACCGCTGTTTGTGATATTTTATTAACCTGGTGGCTAAATGTTGAGAACAAGTCTTAGGAACGGGTTCCGAGCTTCAGTGACACAAGATCAGCAAACAACACATGGTTTAAGTCTTGAGGAACATTCAGCTACACAAGATCACCCAAGGAATCAAGGTGACCAAGGTGTTTTGGAGCAGCATATTCACTCTTGACAAGACAACTAATTCTTACAAGGAGTCTTGGTTAATTTAGTTTTTATCTTTTAGACTCTTGTTAATATGCCAATCTTGAAAGTATCATTTTTAGCACTTCTTGAAAATGGTTTTCGAAAAGTTGCTTTGGGACACCATTTCCAAACAACCCTGCAAACAGGGTGCCTAGGGTGTTCTCAAAAACTACAGCAGCTACATCAGTCTTATCTGGAAATTTGCTTCGGTTGGCTGCCAGATCTAAAAAGATTTGTTTTGAATTTGGAAAAAAATTGCAAAACCGTTTTTGCTAAAGATTTCTCTTGAAAGATTCTTATCCCTTATTTTTAAGTCTTGATTGAATTTGGGATAAATCAAGATTTTATCCTTTTCAAGCTAGATTACTCGGCCAAGATATTTTAAGAAAATCTTCTCTCCTCTCTTAGCCGTTGGAAATCTTTAGTGAATCTTCTAAGCGACTAAAAATAGAGGATTTTCCCTATCTTTTGAAAAGAATAGCCGTTGGGTTGTGCGTTTAAATATTGAAATTCTCTCTCCATTTGATAATCCGGTTTTTACAAAGAAGTAAGAGATTCTTAGAGCTGAATTTCAAAGAGAAAAACCGTGAGAAGATTGTGCTTAACTGAGCTTTCAATTTCTTGGCATAATAGGACTTCATTGTACCTTACATCTGCTTAAGTCAGAAGCACCCCAGTAAGGTGTTTTGTACCCCTGTTCTCAGAACAGAAAGTGAGTGAGTGTGTCCTCAGCCATGTGGACTTTGGACGTGCCCTATCTGGTGAGATTGGACGTGGTGTAACCTGTCTTAGGGAAGAAGGTTACATTGGTTACAAGTTGTAACAAGGAGTGTTGTTTTTGTAACGTTTTCAGCCTGTTAGTGAAGTGGTTAAATCCTACACGAGGTAGGTCGTGGTTTTTCACGCCTCAGTTGTGCTAGAGGTGTTTTCCTCGTAAAAATTGTGTGTGCTTTATTTTCGTATTTATTACTTTGAATTTCGCTACTGAATCAATTGAGAACAACTGCTACAAACAAGGCGTAAGGTTGTTTGTGATTTACAAACAATCTCTGCAATCAAGTGCTACGGTTGTTTGTCAGTTATTAGGCGAAAATCGACCACCACAATTCACCCCCCTCTTGTGGTTGTGTACCCTTGGAATTTAACAAGTGGTATCAGAGCGGGTTCTCTCAAAAGGGCTAACACCTTGAGAGATTTTGAAGATGAGTACACCACAAGGAATCCTTGAAGGGCAATCCATTACTCGTCCACCCCATTTCAACGGCCAGCATTATAGTTGGTGGAAGAATAGGATGGAGAACTATATTCAGGCAGAAGATTATGAATTATGGATGCTCATTAAGAACGGGCCCCTTGTTCCCACCAAGGTGCTTGAAGATGGTAAGAAGGTTCCCAAGGAACCCATAGAGTTTGATGGTGAAGACTATAAGAAAATGGAAAAGAATGCCAAGGCCAAGAAGCTATTATATTTTGGCCTAGGTCCAGATGAATATACACGTATCTCGGAGTGTGAGTCAGCTCAGGAGATATGGAATGCCCTCCAAGTAGCTCATGAAGGAACAAGTCAAGTCAAACAATCACGTATTGAGCTACTTATGAGGCAATATGAGTTGTTTGATATGGGTGATCGTGAGAACGTGATGGATATGTACACACGCTTCACCCACATAACAAACGAGCTAAAATCCCTGGGAAAATCCTTCACCACAGAAGAGCTGGTGAGGAAGATTCTAAGGATTTTGCCTCGGTCTTGGGAAGCGAAGGTGACAGCCATCCAAGAAGCTAAAGACATGAGCAAGATCACCCTCGACGAGTTGATTGGCAATCTTCAAACCTATGAACTCAGAAAGAACTCACAACAAAAGAGGAGCAGAAGAAGGATCGTGGGCTTGCCTTGAAAGCACAAGAGGATGATGACTCTGACCTTGAGGATGAAGAGATGGCCTTGATGACAAGAAAGTTCAAGAAATTCTTCAAAAAGGTCAAAGAAAACAGCAAAAGAAAAGACTTCAGTAAGTCCAGAAACACCCCCCGAGAACAGTTCACAGGGTGTTTCAAGTGTGGCAAACCAGATCACATTGTGAAGAACTGTCCACTACTTCGAGAAGAGCAAGAGCAAGAACACCCCAGGAAACAAGGTAGAAAACAAGCTGCAAGCAGTTCTGGGAGACGATTCTCGAAGGCTATGCTTGCTGCCTGGGGAGATTCCTCTGAGGATGAAGGTGAGTCTGAAACTGATGAAGGTGCTGTAGCTCTTATGGCACAAAGTGACACGGATTCAAATGATGAATCAACAAATAGTCTTACTGATCTCAAGAACAAGGTACGTGGTCTCAATAAAGCAACTCTCGAAGAACTTCTGTATACCTTGATGGATACTTGTGCTGGATTGAAACGAGATGTCCGAGACCTAGAACTAGAAAATGAGATCCTTAAAAATGAAAAACTGGGCTTACATGAAAATATTAATACGCTCAAAGAAAACCTCTTTATAAAAGAAGGAGATTATTCTCGAATGGAGGAAAAACTCTTTGAGGTGGAAGGAATGGTTGAGTCCTTGCTCAGGGAGAACAAGGGTTTGCATGCTAATATAGAAAAACTGGAAACCGAGCTTATCACAACCAAGCGCTGGAACAAGTCCTCACAAGCCCTTGATTGGTTAAACACTCACCACAGTCGAAACAAAAAGGGACTTGGATATAAGCCTAAACGAACAGTTTACCCAATTCATAGAAAGTATGTGGGATTACCTGAAAACATTGTTTGCTTTCATTGTGGTAAAACTGGTCACTATCGATATTCATGTCCTCTGAGAAGGTATGTCATTGAAAAAAATGAAAGGTATGTGAAACAAATCTGGATTAGAAAAGATGAGCTTTACTTGTCTAAAAGAATGGGACCCAAGTGGATCTGGGTTCCCAAAACTAACCTGTGATTTGTTTTGCAGGCAGAAGTGAGAGAGAACAACCCCAAAAACAACCCAGCAAACAGGGTAAGAAACACCCTGTCAAACAGATCAGAAAACAACCTTGAAAACAGGCAGCTGTGGTATGTTGATAGTGGGTGTTCGCGGCATATGACTGGAGAAAAATCAAACTTTCTCTCACTTACAGCTTCAACCGGTGGGAGCATGGCTTTTGGCAATGGCAAGTCTGGGACAATTGTCGATGTAGGTAGCATTGGTAAAACTCTCTCCCTTCAATTGATAATGTGCACTTAGTTGATGGTTTAAAGCATAATTTACTAAGTGTGTCCCAACTGTGTGACAAGAACAACCTAGTGGTGTTCTCACGAACACATTGCTTGGTTGTCAATGTCAACACAGGAGATGTCGTATTAAGGGGGAAGCGACACAAAAATGTTTACAAAGTATGTATTTCCACTCTTCCCCAAAACAACCTGACTTGTTTGAGTGCTGTGAATGATGACATAATGCTCTGGCACAAGAGACTAGGTCATGCAAGCCTTACTCTTTTAAACAAACTTGTTTCAAAAGACCTGGTTATTGGACTACCTTCCATCAAATTTAATGATGACAAGGTATGTGAAGCTTGTGCAAAAGGCAAACAAGTTAGATCTTCTTTTAAATCGAAAAAATGTGTAAGCACTACTCGACCTCTAGAATTATTACACATTGATTTGTGTGGTCCCATGAGGGTAACCAGTAGAGGTGGGAAAAAGTATGTGCTTGTTGTAGTGGATGATTACTCTCGATTTACTTGGACCTTGTTTTTGGCATCCAAAGATGAAACCTTTGAGAATTTTATTGCCTTTCTCAAAAAGGTTGAAAAGAGAGTAGGACACTCCTTAATTAGCTTGAGATCTGATCATGGAACTGAGTTTGAAAATGCAAGTTTTATCAACTATTGTAATGAACATGGTGTTGATCATAACTTCTCAGCTCCAAGAACACCCCAACAAAATGGGTGGTTGAGCGCAAAAATCACACCCTAGAAGACATGACCAGAACAATGCTTATTGCTAGTGGTCTTCCTAGGTATTTCTGGGCAGAAGCATTGAACACCTCATGTTACATTATAAATAGATGCATGATCAGACCCATTTTGAACAAAACTCCTTATGAACTTTTCAAGGGCAGAAAACCCAATATTACGCACCTAAGAACATTTGGTTGTAGGTGTTTTGTGCATAATAATGGGAAAGGATGCCTTAGGAAAGTTTGACCCTAGGAGTGATGAGGCAATATTTCTTGGCTATTCTTCTCACAGCAAGGCATACAAAGTCTTTAACAAAAGGACCTTGTGTGTTAAGGAAAGTGTGTATGTGCTTTTTGATGAATCTAACTTGTTGAGTGAGAATGATGCACAGGAAGATGAACTTGAATTAGTCTTGTTCGAAAAGAAGTGTTGCTCCAAGATAAACGAGGTAAGAACACGATCGAGAAAACGACTCCTGAAGGTGTTCCTCAGAACAGCAGGCAAGGTGAACACCAAACAGGGGGAAACACCGTTGAACCCTGTTCGGGACCATGTTCTTCAGGAACAGGCTTACAAACAGGTGCAGAAACAGGCTTAGGAGATTATCGTAAGCTTGATATTACGACTAGAGTAGAGCATGGGTCTGTGGATCCTCTTACTCCACGACCACGAAAGTACCATAGTTCGCACCCCCTTGATCAAATTCTGTCTGATATTAACAGTGGAGTGCAAACTAGGTCTAAGCTTAAGAATTTCTGTGCTTTCTATGCTTTTCTCTCTAATATTGAGCCAAAGAGTGTGAATGAAGCTCTTGCAGATTCAGATTGGGTCACGACAATGCAAGAAGAGCTCCATCAATTTGAAAGAAACAAAGTATGGCACCTTGTACCTAAACCTGCAGAGAGAACAATCATTGGAACCAAGTGGGTGTTCTGAAACAAACTGGATGAGTCAGGAACAGTCACTAGGAACAAGGCACGGCTGGTTGTTCAAGGGTATAATCAAGAAGAAGGGATCGATTATGAAGAACCCTTTGCACCAGTTGCTAGAATTGAGGCTATTCGAATCTTAATAGCCTTTGCAGCTCATATGGAAATCAAGCTATATCAAATGGACGTGAAAAGTGCATTCCTCAACGGATACCTTAAAGAAGAGGTGTATGTCAAACAACCCCCTGGTTTTGAAAACAGTGAATTTCCTAACCATGTTTTCAAACTTGACAAAGCTCTTTATGGCCTAAAACAAGCTCCTAGAGCTTGGTATGAACGGTTGTCAAGTTTTTTAATTGAAAATGATTTTAGAAGAGGCAAGGTAGACAATACCTTGTTTCTAAAATCTAAGGGGGAACATTTATTGATTGTCCAAATATATGTTGATGACATTATATTTGGTGCAACTCATCATGATTTATGCAATGAATTTTCAAATATGATGAGGAGTGAGTTTGAGATGAGCATGATGGGTGAGCTTAACTTTTTCTTAGGCTTACAAATCAAGCAAACTCCAAACGGCACCATGATCCATCAACAAAAGTATATCAAGGAGCTACTTAAGCGTTTTGGGATGGAGTTGGCCAAACCCGTAGACACTCCTATTTCTCCTTCAACTAGGTTGGTTATGGATGATGGGAGTCCCTCAGTTGAGGAGAAACTCTATAGGGGCATGATTGGGTCACTCCTATACCTAACCGCTAGTAGACCAGATATTGTTTTTAGTGTTGGTTTATGTGCCCGTTTTCAGTCTAATCCTAAGGAAACTCATCTTAAGGCTGTGAAACGGATACTAAGATATTTGAAACATACACCTAATTTAGCCTTATGGTATCCTAGAGGTTGCAATTTTGATCTTGTTGGATATGCTGATGCTGACTATGCTGGATTCCTAGTTGATAGAAAGAGTACCTCAGGTATGGCTCACTTTCTTGGACCTTGTTTGGTATCTTGGGCTACCAAGAAGCAACATTCAGTTGCCATGTCCACAGCAGAAGCTGAATATGTTGCAGCAGCTTCATGTTGTGCTCAACTGTTGTGGATAAGGCAACAGCTTAAGGACTTTTGTGTTGACATTGGATGCATTCCTATTTTTTGTGATAACACAAGTGCAATTAACATTGCCAAAAATCCATGTCAACATAAAAGAACAAAGCATATTGACATTCGACATCATTTCTTGAGAGATAATGTTGAAAAGGGTTTAATCTCTATGAATTTTTGCACAACGGAAAATCAAATTGCTGATATATTCACTAAGACACTAGCTAGAGATCAATTTGAGAGAAATAAACTGGAACTAGGGTTGGTGAGAACACCCTGAGATACCTGTTTCCAGAACATGAACTGGGTTTGGTAAGATCAACCTTTACACCCTGTTCTCTCCCCCTGTTTGCAAATCTTATTAACAACGGATGTGATTGCATACACTCGAATTGCGTGCATTTTGTCTCTACTTATCCACTTAGTGCAGCATAAGGGGATGTACTGGAGCTGCCTTAGTACCATTAAGTCCAATCAAGATCAGACGGCAAAGAACATGCATAACGAAGAGAACAGGTACACCCCTTGGTTGCTCGATGTGTTTTCTTTCCTTCCCAAGGCACAAGCTTTTAATGCTCACACCCGTTGCAAACCGAGAAATCTTCTAAAGATTTTGGGTGCTCTCTCTCTCTCTCTTTCTATGCCCTGTTCTCAGTTCTGCCGTTCATCTCGCACACAAGCAAAACCTGAAAACCCTGCGACAACCTTAAACCCTAATCTCTCTCTTCTAGCAACAATGGCTCCCAACAACTCCTCTCAATCAAAAGCCCTCGTTCTTGTGTCCTCAATCCCTGCTCCCCCTCGCCCAATCCTGTACAAGCCTTTCAAATTCCTGAAAAGCTTGTCCCTACAATCAGTGGGAATGGGGATGGATGATATTCCCTTCGAGTGTGGAAGGGAATTAGTGTTCCTTGTAGGGACAATTGCTTGTCCCATTAAAGTCGAGTCAGAGGGTACACTATCGGGGTCTCAAGACCAACTCTTAGAAACCCCTGAAGGGTTTAATTTTGAGCCCTGTTCTTCTGGGTTGTTTCCTGACACAGCGACAGAAACAGGGGCTGCCTCTGTCGAAGGTGTGTATGTGGAGGATCTGAATGTCGACTTCCAAGGGAAGTCGAATGAGACATTAGAGGAGAGTTTAGAGAAGGATTCTCTCTCCGAGGCTGAAACCCCCACTCCGGTCGCTCAAACTGGAGAGAAAAGGAAAAGGGTGAAAATAGTGGCCAGGCGTAGCAGAACGCCAAGAACAAGGCCACAACCAAGGTCTCAGCCCTCTCAAACTCCCTCTTCTCCACAATCCTCCAAGCCTTCTCGCAAATCTGCGAGAATAGCTTTTCAATCCTCTCACCGTATCTCCAAACCCTCTGCTCCTGTCATCGAGGAGATTTCCTCCTCTTCTACCGAAGGGTTCTCGAGTTTTGACTCTGAGAACACCACCTTCAAACAGGGGACACCGGTGTTCTCCGAGTCCTCTGAAGAACAAGCCCCTCCAAAATCAACCACTAAACCTGCTGTGAAGCCCTCTCCTGCAAAAACACCCCTCAAGCGAAAGCCCAGAACACCCCCCTACCAGAAGCTACCACCTCTGTTCCTGCCCCCAAACGCCCAAAGCATTTCACTCCCTCTCCTATGTCTGACAAACATGCGCAGTTGCTTAAGCGCAATGTTGTCAGGGGGAAGGTAGTGAATGTAAGCTTTTTCGCGGAACAGGGTCTGGGGGTGTTCCTGACCAAGTTGCGCGCTCAAGGCTAGCTCGACTTATTTGCAAACACCAAGCTGGGGTGTTCCGTGCCTGAGTTGGCTGAGTTTTACGCCAAAAGCAGTATCACCGAAGGGGTGGTGACTAGTTTTGTGAATGGGCAACGCATTAAGGTTGATGCGCCCACACTTGGGAAAATTTTGGGAGTACCCTCCCAAGGCTTTGACGGGTATGTGAGGGAAGACAAAACAGCCCTAGAAACAGCCAGGCTCCTAGAGGTGTCCCAACGCCTCAGTCAAAAACAGGGCCTGAGAACACCCCTCTCTGTTAAGAAGGGTGAAATGACCTCCCTGCACCAACTATTGTTTATGTTCACTATCAAGAACATAATTCCGCGAGGTCAAGGGCGAAACTCAGCTGATGCCCTCGATCAATGCCTGGTGGACTTACTGGATCGGGAGGAACCAATCAACCTCCCTGCAATCATGATTCGCCACATAGGGCGAATTGCGAACACCGCCCGGGCCCATGATCTTGGATATGGGTTTCTGCTAACAATGGTGTTTGAGCACCTTGGGATAGTGCTCACACGGCGAGTGGAGGCCCAAGTCGTTGATGAGATTAGGATTGACACTCTGCTCAGGTGTGGCTAGGAGGTTGGCGAAGGGTCAGTCTCCAAACAGGGTCGTCGACCACCTCGACCACCTGTTTCTGGGCAACCTTCTGTCAAACTTGAGGCTGTTTTTGAGGACAATGCTCGCCTCAAGGAAGAGCTCTCAGCTGTCAAGGCTGCTCTTGCTGAGGAGCAAGCCCTCTCCGCCAAACGCCTTGAGGAATTACTTGCCCTTCTCTCCACTCTTGCCCCCAGCATTCCTCCTCTGCAAACGAGACCACCCCCTGCAACCTGATTCTCTAGGCTGTTCTCTTGTCTCCTCCCATCTTCGTTTTTGGCATTGTACTGTTTTTAATGCAATATCTCCTTAATGATGCTTCTTGCACCTTGTGCTCTATATTTCTTTTCTTGCATTCATACTGTTGTTTATGCTTTTTAATGATGCCAAAAGGGGGAATAAGACCATATGAATAAAACCATGTGACGTGCTCTATGACCTAGCACCTAGAGGATCCCTATCAGTATTAAACGTTGTTAAGCTTTTTAATTTTGTCAATCTGGTCACTTGGTTTGTCATTATCAAAAAGGGGGAATTTGTTGAATATATTTAGTTTTGATGATAACAAATCCAAGAGTAACATATTTGTCTAAGTAATGTTGTTCCAAACAAGCTCTCCAAACAGGGCCTAATACACCGTTGTTCCTACACCGCTGTTTGTGATATTTTATTAACCTGGTGGCTAAATGTTGAGAACAAGTCTTAGGAACAGGTTCCGAGCTTCAGTGACACAAGATCAGCAAACAACACATATGGTTTAAGTCTTGAGGAACATTCAGCTACACAAGATCACCCAAGGAATCAAGGTGACCAAGGTGTTTTGGAGCAGCATATTCACTCTTGACAAGACAACTAATTCTTACAAGGAGTCTTGGTTAATTTAGTTTTTATCTTTTAGACTCTTGTTAATATGCCAATCTTGAAAGTATCATTTTTAGCACTTCTTGAAAACGGTTTTCGAAAAGTTGCTTTGGGACACCATTTTTAAACAACCCTGCAAACAGGGTGCCTAGGGTGTTCTCAAAAACTACAGTAGCTACATCAGTCTTATCTGGAAATTTGCTTCGGTTACCTGCCAGATCTAAAAAGATTTATTTTGAATTTGGAAAAAAAATTGCAAAACCGTTTTTGCTAAAGATTTCTCTTGAAAGATTCTTATCCCTTATTTTTAGGTCTTGATTGAATTTGGGATAAATCAAGATTTTATCTTTTTCAAGCTAGATTACTCGGCCAAGATATTTTAAGAAAATTTTCTCTCCACTCTTAGCCGTTGGAAATCCTTGGAGAATCTTCTAAGCGACTAAAAATAGAGGATTTTCCCTATCTTTTCAAAAGAATAGCCGTTGGGCTGTGCATTTAAATATTGAAATTCTCTCTCCCATTTGATAATTCGGTTTTTACAAAGAAGTAAGAGATTCTTAGAGCTGAATTTCAAAGAGAAAAACCGTGAGAAGATTGTGCTTAACTGAGCTTTCAATTTCTTGGCATAATAGGACTTTATTGTACCTTACATCTGCTTAAGTCAGAAGCACCCCAGTAAGGTGTTTTGTACCCCTGTTCTCAGAACAGAAAGTGAGTGAGTGTGTCCTCAGTCATGTGGACTTTGGACGTGTCCTATCTGGTGAGATTGGACGTGGTGTAACCTATCTTAGGAAAGAAGGTTACGTGGGTTACAAGTTGTAACAAGGAGTGTTGCTTTTGTAACGTTTTCATCCCGTTAGTGAAGTGGTTAAATCCTACACGAGGTAGGTCGTGGTTTTTCACACCTCAGTTGGGCTAGAGGTGTTTTCCACGTAAAAATTGTGTGTGCTTTATTTCCGCATTTATTACTTTGAATTTCGCTACTGAATCAATTGAGAACAACCGCTACAAACAAGGCGTAAGGTTGTTTGTGATTTACAAACAATCTCTGCAATCAAGTGCTACGGTTGTTTGTCAGTTATTAGGCGAAAATCGACCACCACAATTCACCCCCCTCTTGTGGTTGTGTACTCTTGGAATTCAACACACTCAAGCTGCTCAAGCTATGGGGGTGAGGTTTTTTCAACATTAGGACATCTCCTAATCTTGCGCAGTTCCTGGTTTAAACTAACCCATTAGATACCAAACAAATACATAATTAATCCTTGCTAATTAAAACCATTAAATCTATTTAATCATAAGGAATAAAGCTAAGCTAGATACTAATTGATGTAACTCAACCCATGCCAACCTCAATTAGCCCTAATCTTTTTGAACCATTTCTAGTTTTAAGCTGATTCGTCAACTTATACTTAATCTAACTTTGATTTCTTTACTAACAAAGTTTATTAACATCCTCATAAACTTAATTATATAATTAAATTAGTTTTAACTTAAGTATTTTTGTTCAAACCTTCAAAAGATGAAAAACAGTAGGACATAGGTTAATTCCAGTAGCAAACCCAATTTTTGTGAGCTTAATTACTTAGGCCTCTTTGAGGTTTAACTTTAATATTTTATGATGGGTATAAAGTTCCACATGTTAGCTTTCCAGTAAAATAAGTTTCAGCTCATTTGAACTTCATTTGCCCATCTAAATCACCTTTTAATCCAAACTATCAAAACTACCAGTTAAGACAGAAATGAGTCTGGTTTTGTGTATTGCATTCCTTTGACTAACATTGGGTTTAGCTCTGAAATGTTTTCATATTTTGGGTTGTTAATGTCTTAGATACATAAGCATGTAAATAAATTTAGTTTATATTAAGTAGATTAGAGAACCAAGGCATTTTTTAAAACAGTGTCTGAATGGAGCCCATTCTGCCCGGTCTGGTTCAACCCTTGTATTTTATATTTAATTCATCATTTAGCCTTGATTTCTCATTAGACGGGGTTATTAGACATCTTAAGGTTTCCCCTCCTATGCAAGGAAAACCATATCATCACCACTTTTTGCATGGTGAATGTGGCCCTCAAAACCAGCTAGAAAACTGCATCATCACCTAAGCTACTGCCGTGGAGAGTTCTCAGCAATCTAAGGGTCAAATCATGTCTAACAGGCTTTCTTAGCTTGCTTAAAGGGGTTAAGACATAATAATAAAGCTTTCTACTCTACCACAAAGAGAACCAATGATAAAAAGTGAAGAAAGGCAACTTTGCTCCCATTAGCCAGCCATAAAGTGAAAAGGAGACAAGCCGCTGTTTGCTTTTTCTCTCACATGAGGGCAGCTACTTGTTTGCTTGCCTAGGCTGATTACAATCATTGTAATCTAGCTTATTTTGTTGCATAAAGTTGTAATTAGCTTGCTTAAATCATGCTTAGTTGCAACCAGTTTTACTAAGCTAGATTAGGCTGGATTAAGCTGGGTTAGAGGTTTCCTAACCTTGAAGAAACCTCCTAACCTCTACTATCAAGCCTTTGGACGTTTCTTTAAAGGCCTTAGGGGCCTCATGTTGTCACTAAGCTTTGATTATAAACTTGAAAGTGAATTGAGAGCTTTGCTCCCTTTCGTTCTTAAACACTTAACTTGCTTATCTATAAGTAGGCCGGTTAGAGCGGTGATCAAGTAAGTCCTTTAAGCCTTGATTAGGTGTTGATATTTGCATCCTAATTAAGCTTAAGGGCCCTAAACTCAAACTTAGTGGCGATATCTGTATCTAAGTAAGAGTTTAGTTCTGGCTAGATTATCTTTGGTGGTGATTTCTGTATCCAAAGATTGGTTTAGTAGCTATCCTTTCTTTTTTGTTTCTATTTAGAATCCCTTGATTCTAAATCATTCCTTGCATACATTTTAGCTGATTCACAACCAGCTTATAACGTGCCTTTCTCTTGAATTTCCTTTGATTTTACTCTCTGTTGGTTTTAAGCTTTCACTCATGAATTGAGTTTGAGTTTGGGCCCTTGGGAGATACATCAGTTTGGTATCAGAGCAAGTTTCGTACCTTGCCTAAGCCCTACGCTCCCAAAATCAATCCAAACACATTCCTCAAATTTAGCCCGAAGCCCATCCTAAACACAACCCGTATTCACGCACTTTCATCATGAGATCCAGGAAAGCTATGTCCCGAAGAAAGTTCCTCAAACTATGAGATGAACTTGAAGCATTTGACCTCAGAATGCAAGAAATAGACCTCAAGATGCAACAATAAGCACTTGACCTCAAAATGCTTTTGGTTTAAAATGAGTCAGGAAGCCAAATGGCCTTTGGTATCACCGGAAGTAGACCAAAGTCATATAGGTCATGAGGTTGGCAGTGCAAGAAAAGAAGAAAAGGAAGCATGTGTGGAAAGCGGTCACGAAAACAAAGGCAAGGAGGTTAATTGCAACCGACCACCTAAGTTTGATGAGTATGAACCTGGCGAGCGTGAAACGCTTCTTTTGGAAAGCACTTGGGATGATCTAAAAGAAGAAGAAGCTGAATAAAGGGTGGACATATCTCATTCCAAGCCCACGGGTTAGGGTAAGATATGTTCGTGGATTATCAATGGAGAGAGTTGTGCACACAGCCCAGCTAATCTCCATACTTTTGTCCACCCACACCTCCATACTCCTTCCCACCACCACCATACAACCCCACAAACACATCATATCAATCCAACCCCTTTAATTCCCTTTAGTACACCATTACTCCAAGCTTCAAATTTGGATTTTAAAGCTTGTGAGCAATGGAACCCCCAAAAAGTCCAAAGGTTTCCTTCCAAACTAGATTCAAATCCACATGAATCATGAGTGGAAAGAAACCTTTAAAAATATGGAAGACTTGTTTAGCTAGTTGGTGTTATTTTAGCCAGATCATATGGCCAAAATTTGAGAACAAATTTTTTCTAACAAGGGGAGGATGATGAAACTCAGCCCATGCTATCCTCAATTAGGTCCAATCTTTTTGAAACATTTCCAGTTTTAGCTGATTTGTCAACTTAAACTTAATTTAACTTTTATTTCTTTGCCAAGAGAGTGTATCAACATCCTGATAAACTTAATTATGCAATTAAATCAGTTTTAAACTAAGTATTTTTGTCCAAACCTTCAAAAGATGCAAAATAGCATGTCACGGGTTAATTCTGGTAGCAACCCTGGTTTTTGTGAGCTTAATTACTTAGGCCTCTTTAAGGTTTAAGTCTAATGACTTGAAATGGATTTGAAGTTCAAGAAGTTAGCTTTCCAGCAAAAGAAGTTTCAGCTCATTTTGACTTCATTTGGCCATCCAAATCAGCCTTTTAATCTAAACTGTCAAAGCTGCCAGTTGAGACAGAAATGAGTCTGATTTTTTGTATTGGATTGGTTTGGCTCATTTTGAGTTTATGTTTAAAATTTTTTGATATTTTAGTTCCTTAATGTCTTAGCTATGAAAGCATGCTGAGAAATCTGGTTTTATTAAGTAGATTAGGAGGCCCAAGGTATTTTGTAAAACTGTGTTATAATGGAGTCCATTCTGCCTGGTTTGGTTTAACCCTTGTATTTTGTACTTAATTCTTCATTTAGCCTTGATTTCTCATCATGGGGCGGTTAGTGTCCATCTTAAGGTTTCCCTCCATGTAAGGAAACCCATATCATCACCACTTTTTGCATGGGAAACATGGCTCTCAAAACTAGCCTGAAAACTGCTTCATCATCTAAGCTACTGCTATGGAGAGTTCTCACCAAACTAAGGGTCAAGTCATGTCTAAATAACTTGTTTAGCTTGCTTAAAGGGGTTTAGACATAATCATAAAGCTTTCTACTCAACCACAAAGAGAAACAATGAAAACAAGTTAAGAAAGGCAATTTTGGTCCTATTGGCCAGCTATGAATTAAAAAAGGGACATGCCGCTTTTTGCTTTTTCTATCACATAAGGGGAGCTGCTGGTTTGCTTGCCTTGGCTAATTATAATCATTGTAATCTAGCTTATTTTGTTGCATAAAGTTTTAATTAGCTTAGTTAAATCATGCTTAGTTGTATCCAGTTTTACTAAGCTAGATTTGGCTAGATTAAGCTAGGTTAGAGGTTTCCTAACCTTGAAGAAACCTCTTAACCTTCACCAGCCAGCCTTTGGACGTTTATTTAAAGGCCTTATAGGGCTTATTTTCTAACTAAGCTTTGAATATAAACTCGGGAGTGAATTGAGAGCTTTGCTCCCTTTCGTTCCAAAACACTTAACTTGCTTATCTCTAACTAGGCCAGTTAGAGTGGTGATCACGTTAGTCTTAAGCCTTAATTAGGCGGTGATATTTGTATCCTATTCAAGCTTAGGGGCCTAAACTCAAGCTTACTGGTGATAACTGTGTCTAAGTAAGAGTTTAGTTGTGCCTAGAATTAGTCTTTGTTGGTGATTTCTGCATCCAAAGATTAGTTTAGTATCTTTCCTTTCTTTTTCGTTTCCATTTAGAATCCCTTGATTCTAAATCCATTCCCTCCATACATTTTAGCTGATTCACAACCAGCTTATAACGTGCTTTTCTCTTGAGTTTCATTTGATTGTACTGTTTCATGGTTTTAAGCTTTCGCTCTTAAATTGAGTTTTTGTTTGGACCCTCGGGAGATACATCAGTTTAGGCATCCAAGCAAGTTTAGATCCTTGCCAGAGTGCCACGCGCCCAAAATCAATCCAAACACATTCCTCAAATTCAGCCCCAAACAAATCCTAAAAATAGCCTGTATTCACCCACTTTCACTAGGAGATCCAAGAAAGCTATGTCCCGAAGAAAGTTCCTCAAACTATAAGATGAACTTGAAGCGTTTGACCTCAGAATGCAAGAAATAGACCTCAAGATGCAACAACAAGCACTTGACCTCAAAATGCAACAATATGAATTTGACATACTTTTCTTTTGGTTTGAGATAAAGAAGGAAGCAAACAGCCCTTGGTATCACCGGAGGTAGACCAAAGTCACAAAGCCCATGAGGTTGACAATGCAAGAGTAGAAGAAAAGGAAGCATGTGTGGAACACGTTTAAGAAGGCGAAGGCAAAGAGGTCAATTGCGATCTACCTCCTAAGTTTGATGAGTATGAACCTGACGAGGGTGAAGTGCTTCTTTTCGAAAGCACTTGGGATGATCTAAAAGCAGAAGAAGCTGAACAAAGGGAGGACACATCTCATTCCAAGCCTATGGGTCAGGGTAAGATATGTTTGTGGATTATCAATGGAGAGAGTTGTGCACACATCCAAGCTAATCTCCATACTTTTGTCCACCAACACCTCTATATTCCTTCCCACCACCACCATACAATACCGCAAACACATCATATCAATCCAACCCCTTTCGTTCGCTTTAGCACATCGTAACTTCAAGCTTTAAAATTTGAATTTAAGGCTTGTCAGCAATGGAACCCCAAAATGCCTAAAGGTTTCCTTCCAAACTAGATTCAAAGCCACATGACTCATGAGTGGAAAGTAACCTTTAAAAACAAGAAAGACTTATTTGGGTTGTTGGTGTTATTTCAGCCAGATCATATGGCCAGTATTTGAGGACTAATTTTTTCTAACAAGGGGGGAGGATACAACTCAGCCCATACCATCCTCAATTAGCCATAATCTTTTTGAACCATCTCTAGTTTTAAGCTGCTTCATCACCTTAATCAAGGCATGATGGATGAAATGGAAGGGTTCCTTGTGGGATGAATTTGTGTTTGGGTTACGGGGATGTCGTTGGGGTTAAACGCTATGCCCTAAGAGAGTAGCTAATAGCTCTGATACTAATTGATGCATCAACCTATGTCAAGGTGGGAAATTAGCATAACAAGTCTCCAAGCTGATGGTAACAAGTCTCAAGACTCCGAGTTTTCGGACTCACATTGTTTTTGCTATAGTTTATTTAGTAACTTGCTTTTATATTTTCTATGCTAGGCTAGTAAGTTACACTTCATATTTTCCTATGTAAGTTGAGTTCCCTAGAGTGTTGGATAGCCGTATAAAAGCCATACTCGAATTAAGTTGAATAAGGAGTTATGAGCTTAAGAAAAGGTTAAGTTCATTCTCCCTCTAAGTGTTTTCTCTCTTACTTTTCTCTAGCCTAGCTCCCTAGAGTGGTGATCAAGAATCCTTCCAAGAAATTGCGAGTGGTGATATCTTATCTCCACTGATCTTGAAGGTCAGCGCTAAGTATTCTTGGTGGTGATATCTTATCCAAGGACCTCAGTTAATTATCTTTCTTGTTATTTGCATTCAAAGCGTAATAACTCTTTCTCTCTTCTTTTCATGAGTTAAGATCCTATAAGACCCACATTCTTTGTTTTCCGTTAAGCTAACTGTATTACCTTTTTACGCTATAAATTCATATTTCTAACAACCATATGAGTTAAGTTATTATCGATGTGCTTATGTGAGCGATAATTTTATTAAAAAGGGATTACTATTGTTATTATTGATTTTAAAGTTAATTCATGCTATTTGTGCCTTTAGATTATATCAATAGTTTAGTTTAGTCGTTATTCGATTTATTTAGTCATTTCCTGAATGCGATTAGGTTGTTAACATTAGAATTAGTTTTGAAGTTTATAAAAATCGGACCTTGACGTATTTGGGAGAAAATAATCGACCAGCGATTGTATTAACGATTGGGTTTCGAATAAGAGGTACGAGATTGGGACTGACTATTTTAGTTGACTGAGCTTTTAAACCCAAATGAAACCCAAAAAAAAAAAAAATGGGGGAAATTAGGGTCCGAAGCCCCTTACTCCATAAACACACTCACGCGAGCAAGGGGGTTCTCAAAGCCCCAGCCCCGACACCCCACACCGGGGGAGAGAGAGAGGGAGGGAAGGGGTCGGGTCATGTCGCTACCCCGCCAGCACCGGTCGGCCACCATTGGCCCCGCCGGCCGTCCCACGCCCAATCATCGAGAGCAAAGAGAGGGATAGAGCGAGATGAGAGAACCAAACCCTAGACACCAGAAGCTGCCAACACCACCACGCCACTGGCACCGTTAGCGACTGGAGTCTATGGCGGCCACCGTGATGGCGCCACTATGGCAGTCGGGCAAAGAGGAGACCCACAGCAGCTGCAACGTAAGAAGGCCGAAACCAGGCCAGGGTTGAAATTGGGTCCGATTTGCATGAATTGGGCACGATTTGGGAGTTTGTTCGTATGTGGGTGAGCAAGAACCGAGGAAATGGGAGTCGTTCGAGCCCTAGAGTCGACCTAGCAGCCTTGGATTTGAGCCTTTAGCTTGGAGTCCGGGTGGGTGTTTTTCCCCTCCTAAGCTATTGTCATTTTTAAAAACGTTTTTAGCAGATCGATGTTGCATGTCAGATTAGGGCTAGCTAAAGTAGTTAGAAATGTCAAGAATTGAATGAAAATGTGTTGCCTGATGATTTCATACCCCTTTATGGCCAACCGGATTGTATACCTGGAGTGTCACTTGCTGCTGTTAGCTATGCATGTCTGGAATCAGTTTTTAATTTCAGCTTAGAAATGCATGGAATCCGTTTATAGGCTGTGGCTGTGTTTCAGTTATACCTGAGTTGGTTCAAACCGATTTATGTGCAAAATCACTGCTTGAAAGTAAGTTGAATTGTATTATTGCTAAAATGACTAAAATAGGCTTGAAACGTAATGTCAAGACAACGAATGACGCTTTGAATCGATGTATGTTAGTTTTGTTAGTTCATGCTTGAAAAAGGGCGCCGAAATGAATTATGCCTGTTTATATTTGATTCAAGCATGTTTAGTTAGCTCATGCCTAGTTAATTGTTTCGAAACGAAATATGAATGCTTAGAATTGATTTTAGTACATTCAGTTAACAGTGCCTGAAAGTTTGGTTCGAAGTAAGCTATGCATGTTTAGAATCAAGTTTTGTATGTTTAGTTAATGCATATTTGAGAGGTCGACTCGAATAGTAACATCAACATGGTAAACGAATGCCTAAAAGTATATTATGCCTAAATGACCTAAATGGGTTCGAATAGTAACACTGATATGATAAACAAAAGCTTGGAATCGTATTATGCCTATATGATCAAATTAGCCTAAATAAGTAAATCGTTTTATGTTTAAATAGAGATTCGATTCATGTTAAGCTTAAATGGTATAAACAAGCATGTTTAGTAAAATGCTTGAATCGTATTATATCTAAATGACCATATTAGCCTAAATAGTGAATCGTTTCATGCTTAAATAGAGACTAGACTCATGTTAAGCTTGAATGACATAATTAGGCCGGCTTAGTAACCATGGTGTGAAAGACGAACGCCGTGAAACGCAATATGCTTAAATGACATAATAGGCTAAATGTAACTTAGAGTCAATGAATGATTACCCGAATCAATGCTTGTCTATTCAGTTGAATTGTGCTTATACAATAGCTTTAGACATAGTGTTTGGATGATGAACTGAGCATGTTTACGTCCCCTAATTGCCATATATGAATGCAATCATATTTCATGCTTAGTTAGTCTAACCTAACATATTAGACATTCGTTTCAAGTTAAGTTCGTATGAATGCTTATAGGTACATATATATATGTGCATGGTTATAACCGTTGGTTGCAGCGCTCTGCTAATTGTTAGTTGTTTAATCAGTGATTCCAGCATTGGTATGTTGTGCAAGTTGTATATCGCTTTTCAATATAGCATAATGATTAGGATGCTAGATTGTGAAATTGAAACTGAGATGGTAGTTGGATGGTTTGAGGCAGAACTATGAGTGGTTCGAGGTTCTTGTGGTACGATGCTTGCGAGAGGGGAGTGTGGGTTATGAATTAACCACAATCACGTGGATTGTGAGGCCATGTGTGGCTCATTGTGCTGAATTGATTATGAAGTGCTTGAATGTGACACATGTGGACCCTCTTCCCTTGCATGCCCTCAAGTTACATTATATGCATAGCGGTGAGTTTTTCAAAGAAGGATTTCATGTTTTGAAATGATAGTAGCCATAAATAATTAGTGCATGAAGGCATATTTTGACTAAATGAATACAGTTTTGGGAGTGAACCTGCTTGAACGGGGGAATTCCTAAAGAGTTTTACAAAGGTGTGAGTTGCATGATAAAGGATTTCGCTGTAAGAGGCAGCAAACTTATTAGTTGTTATGGCCAGTTTAAATGGCTAAGATAAGTGCTTAGGGACAATAGATGGGAGTGAACCTACTTCAACAGGGGAATCCCTAGCCTAGGGAGTAATTCGTAGAGACCCTGACGAGGTTTAAGGTCAAAAGTTAGTTGTCATCCTGGGAGTAAGAGGTTAGTGTGAGTTAATCTCACTAGGATTGAGTGTAGATCTCTCCCAACCAGCACTTTATGATGATCTTATGCCCAGAGTAGGTTCTTATTAAATAGGAAAAGTAGTCGGCCAGAAAGAAAGTTTTTAAGGGTCATTATGAGACCAAGATAAAAGAGATTCTTTTAAAAGAATATGAGTCTCAAGAGGCTAAGAGAAGAGTCTTTATGAGCCTCAAGAGGCTAAATCAAGTGTTTTCAGTAAAAAGAAAGAAAACTTCCTGCTTATGACATGTGCATGTTCTAAGTATAACATATGAATGAGATGCTAAGTAAGATACAAATATGAAATGAAAGTCCTATGAGTATATTTCATGCATGCCCTATGAATGAGATTTGATTGAGGCTTAAAATATGTATGTCTTATACATATCATATGAATGAAATGCCAAGAAAAGTAAGATTATAAAAAGAGATAACCTTATGTGCACATCATATGAATAGGGTTTCATGCATAGTTTGAATAGAATGCTAAGAAGTTATGTTTATGAAAAAGAAAGTCTCTGTGCTTAGCCTCGTTACTTGTTTAAGTGTTTGACTGCCTGTTAGTAAAGAAGTTTGGTCATTTAGAGACCTAGAAATGTGCTTGAGTGCTTAAAGCGAAGTTTATGGTTAGCGATGTTTTCATAAGAATTTTATGAATGCCTAATATGATAGTAAAATATGAATACGTGATGTGTGACTATTAAAGATATCATTGCCTACAACGGTTTTGTTTTAAAGCGGTCGGGAGACACTCACTGAGCATGTGGTTGCTCATTCCACTACTCTTTCCCCTTTTCCGCTGATTTTCTTTGTGATAGGTGAAAGTTGAGCCATTTATGAGGAGTTGAAGTTTACTCCAGGTTGAAAAAGAGTTATGTGCACCATATAGAAGTAGTTTCTTGAGTTCGACGATGTAATATAACGTACTCTTAGTTTGTAATTGTTGCAACCTAAGTTTTCTAGCTCATATAATGGATATTGATTATAAGTCGCTCTGCATGGCCATACGAGCCAACCATCTAATTAGTTAGATGTCTTCTTGGTTAATTGTTAGTTAGGTTTTGGGATGTAAACCCCAATACTCCAGTTGTGTGAACCGTTGAGTTGTATCTTTCATTTCCTCTGTATCAATGAACTATACTGTTTGGTGCACTCCAAGCGGGTGGCTCGTTGAGTTATGAACTTCGGCATGTGGCCGTTGAGCTATGTTTTAAATGTTTTGCGATACCGTTGATTTACAGGGACTTATTGTAAGGCTTTTAGCCTGGAAACGGTTATTTTTTAGGGGAAACTCTGTCTGTTTCATCCCAGAATTTAAAGAAGAAGTTAAGTAAACGTAACGCTTCCGGCCCTAGGGGTAGGGGGTGTCACAATTGATGGTATCAGGGCATGGTCCTGCGACCATAGGCCGTGACCTGAGTCTTGCATTTCATATAGTCGCTTGGGAACACTTTGTGATTATGTGACATATGCCTACTTTATGTGCACGTGTGGCATATACTATGGCCATTTGCGACTTATGTATGGCTTGAGAAGGTCGATTGAGCAAAAGTGGCGAATTGTGCGTTAGTATAGTAGTCATGTAGCTCTCCCCACACCTTCAAGTGACGTTGTGAGTGCTTTATTAGTGCAATATGTTCCTAACGTGCTAATTGACTTCACTGATAGACTCTTAGGTGATCCGGTTGAGCCAATCGGATGTATGTAAGTCGTATGTTAGGCATTGAGTCCAATTCACTTGTATCGCGTGAGCTAAGTGATATTTGAATGATAAATGTTTTCTTCGTGCGCTCAGATGAGACAATCGATAGTTAAAGCACATCAAGTTAGACTCAAGCGATTGAAAATCCTTTTTTAAGCTTAACTTTGCCCCTAAAGTATGATTTGCTCCTCGGGCCCCATGATGGAGTGAGCAGACGTACTCAAAGGTTGGTAGAGAAGAAGTTTAAAATAGATCAGCTATTTTTCACCTTTGAAATCCGAAGTTTCAAAATGTTAATGTCTTTTTCGCTGTCGAGTCAAGTTTCACCTTACACTCTTTAGCTGTGATGAACGAGCTTAGGTTCCCAAGTACATGCTATTGTACTGTACGCATCGAGATCGGTTGCTGTAATTGATAATCCTACTAAATGATATCCTCCATTCTTGAATACTAAATTCCCTGAGTATATTAGGGGCTACTTGTGCATGCATGCTTAAAGACTATGTGCTAATGGTAGGACCTTGTTAACCATTGCGTAGTGTGCCTACTGTTCCCCTTCTTTGCCATTATTGCCTAAACCATACATTACTTATTCTTTTTATTATATGGATTGTTATTCATGAATGGGGCAATAATGTTTTGGCCCAAACAGACCCTGATATACCTTGAAAGCATAAGGGAGAAAGAACCTGGTAGACTTTGGAATTGTACGTTGTAAATATCCCAACCAAGGTGAGTGGCGTAAGCAATAAGACTCCTATGATTTCCTGTGGGATAGATGTACCTCGTAAAACCTTAACGCATACTTATAAGGCCATCGATGTGTTTGTGATCAAATGCCAACAAGCTGAGGTTTTGTAATTGCTTGGCTTGAACTTGATTAAACATGTAACTGTATTAGTTAGAACTATTTGAATTTATGCAGTTAGTTACACGACATGACTCTTGAATCATTATGTACAGCCCATCGATACTGTTTTCTTGTGTTATAATTGGACTGGTTGAACTCGATGTATGTAATGCGTGATTAGATGATAATAGAGCTGCATTTGCATGAATCACGTCTATAGAAATATGTATCTCATGTGTACGAAAGTAGCATAGTAGAGCACTCACAGTCATGTCATCATATATATTAACACTTACATCCATTATGCACGGTTATTCAAGTGTCTTGTGAATGATTAGCTTAGTAAGTGCATACCTTGGTGTTTGCTTGACTTGAGTTGGATTTTGCATGAGACCTAGCTATCCAACCGATTTAACTCTCGTGATTCGTAGCACGGTATGACCTTAGAGTCATCATTTACATCCTATGAATTGCTTGGTTCCATGTTATAACTTAATAACGACACACACGTATTTGAAGCATGATGAGGCGACCATAGAAACCTGTATTCACGTATTCTTGCCGTAGCATTCTGTCCTCAAGGTGTCCCTATCGACATGTTATGCTAGTTCGTGCTATTCTTGGATCTTAATCCTTAGTGCTCTGTTGTATACCCTACATGATGTCAATGTGAATTCGAGTATTACCCCAAGCCCCTTCATTGCCAATGTGACGTAATATGATGTCTCTACTACCTTGAGTATGATGTGGTGGCTTTCTGATCAGTTGATTTTGCCTCAGAGTGATATGATTTCTTCATGCCCTTTAATGAACTTGATTAGGTTAACCGCCTTCATACGAACCTGACATGTTCTTTTTAAGCTGCCATGGATGAAAACCTAAAAATGTAGCTAAGGTCGATGTATGAATATAGGAGTGTCAGCGCATATGTTTCCCTCTTGTGAATTACTTACTATATACGATATCATTATGCTAGGGATTATGCTATGTGATGCCATGTGACGCTTATGTGATGCCCTATGGCTTTAATGTGTCATGAAAGTCTCCGGGTTAACAGTTTTGATCCTAAAAGTGTCATGAATTCATATTTTAGAATGAGACCACTAAGTATATGACCTTAAGATGTCATTGTCCTAGTTGCCATACCTTTAGATGCCCACTTATAGGTGCATATGTATAGATTTGATGCTTGCCATGCGAACCGAGTCAAGATTATCGAAAATCTATACTTCATTTTCAAAACAAACTTAATATGGTTGTCCATGCCAACTCATTTGGCCCTCTTCAATGCGAATTGCCCTCGACGCCTAAACAGAGTTAGTAGACGCTTGAAGAGGACTGGCGAGGAGGAGACTGGATACCATAAGCCATTTCCTTTCAATTTAAAAGAAGTAGTGTCTGTAAGATGAAACCTTTTGGAAACCTACCGCGTAGATCTTAGTTGTGTGCGTACATTTTGGAAAAGACCAAACTTAGGTTTAGAATTTCGAGGATGAAATTCTTTTAAGGGGGGAAGAATGTAAGACCCGCATTCTTTGTTTTCCGTTAAGCTAACTGTAATACCTTTTTACGTTATAAATTCGTATTTTTAACAACTATATTAGTTAAGTTATTATCGATGTGCTTGTGTGAGCAATAATTTTATTAAAAAGGGATTACTATTGTTATTATTGATTTTAAAGTTAATTCGTGCTATTTGTGCCTTTAGATTATATCAATAGTTTAATTTAATTGTTATTCGATTTATTTAGTCGTTTCCCGAATGCGATTAGGTTGTTAATATTAGAATTAGTTTCGAAGTTTATTAAAATCGGACCTTGACGTATTTGGGAGTGAATAACCGATGAGCGATTGTATTAACGATTGGGTTTAGAATAAGGGGTACGAGATTGGGACTAGCTATTTTAGTTGACTGAGCTTTTAAACCCAAATGAAACCCCAAAAAAAAAAAAAGGAAAGGGGACATGAGGGGCCGAAGCCCCTTACTCTATCAGCAGGCACACGCGATCAGGGGGTTCTCAAAGCCCCATCCCTAACACCCCACATCGGGGGGGGGGAGAGGGGGAAGGGGTTGGGGCGCATCGCCGCCCTACCGGCACCGATCGGCCACCATCGGCGTCACCGCCCATCCCACGCCTAATTGCGGAGAGCAAAGAGTGGGATAGAGCGAGATGAGAGAACCAAACCCTAGACACCAGAAACCGCCAACACCACCACGCCACTGCCACCGTTGGTGGTTGGAGCCTACAGCAGCCACCATGGTGGCGCCACTATGGCAGCTGGGCGAACAGGAGACCCACAGCAGCAGCAACGTAACAAAGCAGAAACCAGGTCGGGGTTGAAATTGGGTTCGATTTGCATGAATTGGGCACGGTTTGGGGGTTTGTTCGCACGTGGGTGAGCAAGATCTGAGGAAATGGGAGTCGTTCGAGCCCTAGAGTCGAGCTAGCAGCCTTGGGTTCGAGCCTTTAGCTTGGAGTCCAGGTTGGTGTTTCTCCCCTCCTAAGCTATTATTATTTTCAAAATTGTTTTCAGCAGATTGATGTTGCATGCCAGATTAGAGCTAGCCAAAGTAGTTAGAAGTGTCAAGAATTAAATGAAAATGTGTTGCCTGATGATTTCATACCCGTTTATAGCCAATCGGATTGTATGCCTAGAGTGTCGCTTGCTGCCGTTAGCTATACATGTCTTGAATCAGTTTTTAATTTCAACTTAGAAATGCATGGAATTTGTTTACAGGCTGTAGCTGTGTTTCAGTTATACCTGAGTTGGTTCGAATCGATTTATGTACAAAATCACCGCTTGAAGGTAACTTGAATTGTATTATGCTAAAATGACTTAAATAGGCTTGAAATGTAATGTCAAGACAACGAATGACGCCTCGAATCAATGCATGTTAGTTCAGTTAGTTCATGCTTGAAAAATGGCTTCGAAATGAATTATGCCTGTTTATAATCGATCCAAGCATGTTTAGTTAGCTCATGCCTAATTAATAGTTTCGAAACCAAATTTGAATGTTTAGAATCGATTTTAGTGCATTCAGTTAACACGTGCCTGAAAGTTTGGTTCGAAGTAAGCTATGCATGTTTAGAATCAAGTTTAGTATATGTAGTTAATGCATATTTGAAAGGTCGACTCGAATAGTAACATCGACATGGTAAATGAATGCAAAGCGTATTATGTCTAAACGACCTAGATGGGTTTGAATGGTAACATTGATATGATAAACGAAAGGTTAGAATCGTATTATGCCAAAATGACCAAATTAACCAAAATAAGTGAATCGTTTTATGCTTAAATAGAGATTCGATTCATGTTAAGCTTAAATGGTATAAACAAGCATGTTTAGTCAAATGCTTGAATCGTATTATGTCTAAATGGCCATATTAGCCTAAATAGCAAATCGTTTCATGCTTAAATATAGACTACTCATGTTAAGCTTGAATGACATAATTAGGCCGGCTTAGTAACCATGGTGCGATAGACGAACGCCGTGAAACGTAATATGGTTAAATGACGTAATAGGCTAAATGTAACTTAGAGTCCGTGAATGAATGCCCGAATCAACGCTTGTCTATTTAGTTGAATTGTGCTTATATAATAGCTTTAGACATAGTGTTTGGATGATGAATTGAGCATGTTTACGTCCCCTAACTGCCATGCATGAATGCAATCATGTTTCTTGCTTAGTTAGTCTAGCCTAACATATTAGACATTCGTTTCAAGTTAAGTTTATATGAATGCTTATATGTACATATATATATATATATATATATATATATATATATATATATATATATATATATGCATGGTTATAACCATTGGTTGCAGCGCTTTGCTAATTGTTAGTTGTTTAATCGGCAAGTCCAGCATTGGTATGTTGTGTAAGTTATGTGGCGCTTTTCAGTATATCATAATGATTTGGATGCTAGATTGTGAAATTGAAATTGAGATGGTAGTTAGATGGTTTGAGGTAGAACTATGAGTGGTTCGAGGTTCTTATGGTACGGTGCTTGTGAGGAGGGAGCGTGGGTTATGAATTAACCGCAATCGTGTGGTTTGCGAGGCCATGTGTGGCTCATTGTGCTGAATTGATTATGAAGTGCTTGAATGTGATACATGTGGACCCCCATCTCTTGCATGTCCTCAGGTCACATTATATGCATAAGGGTGAGTTTTTCAAAGAAGGATTTCATGGTTTAAAATGATGGTAGCCATAAATTATTAGTGCATAATGGCATGTTTTGACTAAATAAATACAGTTTTGGGGGTGAACCTGCTTGAACGGGAGAATCTCTAAAGAGTTCTACAAAGGCGTGGGTTGCATGATAAAGGATTTCGCTGTAAGAGGCAGCAAATTTATTAGTCGTTATGACCGGTTTAAATGGCTAAGATAAGTGCTTAAGGACAATAGATGGGAGTGAACCTGCCTGAACGGGGGAATCCCTAGCCTACGGAGTAATCCCTAGAGACCCTGACGAGGGTTAAGGTCCGAAGTTGGTTCCCATCCCGAGAGTAAGAGCTTAGTGTGAGTTAATCTCACTAGGATTGAGTGAGATCTCTCCCAACGAGCACTTTATGATGATCTTATGCCCAGAGTAGTTTCTTATTAAATAAGAAAAGCAGTCGGCCAGAAAGAAAGTTTTTAAGGGTCATTATGAGACCAAGATTAAAGAGATTATTTTAAAAGAATATGAGTCTTAAGAGGCTAAGAAAAGAGTCATCATGAGCCTCCAGAGGATAAATGAAGTGTTTTCAGTAAAAAGAAATAAGGCTTCCTGTGTATGACATGTGCATGTTCTAAGTATAACCTATGAATGAGATGCTAAGTAAGATACAAATATGAAAAGAAAGTCTTATGAGTATATTTCATGCATACCCTATGAATGAGATTTGATTGAGACCTGAAATGTGTATGTCTTATGCATATCATATGAATGAAATGCCAGGAAAAGTAAGATTATAAAAAGGAATAACCTTATGTGCACATGATATGAATATGATTTCATGCATAGTTTGAATAGAATGCTAAGAAGTTATGTTTATGAAAAAGAAAGTCTCTTTGCTTAGCCTCGTCACTTGTTTAAGTGTTTAACTGCCTGTTTATGGTTAGTGATGTTTCCATAAGAATTTTATGAATGCCTAATATGATAGTAAAATATGAATACGTGATGTGTGACAATTAAAGATATTATTGCCTGCAACGGTTTTATTTTAAGGGGGTCAGGACACTCGCTGAGCATGTGGTTGCTCATCCCGCTACTCTTTGCCCTTTTCCCCGGGTTTTCTTTATGACAGGTGAAAGTTAAGCCATTTATACGGAGTTGAAGTTTACCCCTAGTTGAAAAAGAGTTATGTGTGCCATATAGAAGTAGTTTCTCGAGTTTAACAATGTAATATAACGTACTCTTGGTTTGTAATTGTTGTAACCTGAGTTTTCTAACTCATATAATGCATATTGAGTACGAGTTGCTCTGTATGGCCATACGAGCCAACCATCTAAGTAGTTAGATGTCTTCTTGGTTAATTGTTAGTTAGTTTTTCGCATGTAAACCCCAATACTCCGGTTGAGTTATATCTTTTATTTCCTCAATATCAATGAACTATTCTGTTTGGTGTACTCTAAGCGGGTGGCTCGTTGAGTTATGAACTCCGGCGTGTGGCCGTTGAGCTATGTTTTAAATGTTTTGTGCTTCCGTTGATTTAGAGGGACTTATTGTAAGGCTTTTAGCCTAGAAATGGTTAGTTTTTAGGGAAAACTCTATCCGTTTTGTCCCAGAATTTAAATGAGAAGTTAAGTAAATGTAACGCTTCCGACCCTAGGGGCAGGGGGTGTTACAATTGATGGTATCAGAGCATGGCCCTGCAACCATAGTCCGCGATCTGAGTCTTATATTTTATATAGTCGCTTACGAACACTTTGTGATTATGTGACATATGCCTACTTTGTGTGCACGTGTGCCTTACACTATGGCCATTTGCGACTCATACATGGCTCGAGAAGGTCGATTGAGCAAAAGTGGCGGGTTGTGCGTTAGTATAGGAGTCATATAGCTCTCCCCACACCTTCAAGTGACATTGTGAGTATTTTATTAGTGCAATATGTTCCTAATGTGCTAATTGACTTCATTGATTGACTTTTAGGTGATCCAGTTGAGCCAATCAGATGTATGTAAGTCGTGTATTAGGAAGTGAGTCCAATTCACTTGTATCGTGTGAGCTAAGTGATATTTTGAATGATAAATGTTTTCTTCGTGCACTCTGATAAGACAATCGATAGTTAAAGCACATCAAGTTAGACTCAAGCGATTGAAAATCCTTTTCTAAGCTCGACTTTGCCCCTAAAGTGCGATTTGCTCCTCGGGCCCTACAATGGAGTGAACAGACGTACTCAAAGGTTGGTAAAGAAGAAGTTTAAAATAGATCAGCTATTTTTCACCTTTGAAATTCGAAATTTCAAAATGTTAATGTCTTTTTCGCTGTCGAGTCAAGTTTCACCTTACACTCTTTAGCTATGATGAACGAGCTTAGGTTTCCAAGTACATGCCATTGTACTATACGTGTCGAGATCGGTTGCTGTAATTGATAATCTTACTAAATGATATCTTCCATTTTTGAATTCTGAATTCGCTGAGTATATTAAGGGCTACTTTTGTATGCATGCTTGAGGACTGTATGCTAATGGTAGGACCTTGTTGACCAGTGCGTAGTGCACCTACTGTTCCCCTTCTTTGCCATTATTGCCTAAACCATGCATTACTTGTTCTTTTTATTGTATGGATTATTATTCATGAATGGGGCAATAATGTTTTGGCCCGAACAAACCCTGATATACCTAGAAAGGATAAGGGAGAAAGAGCCTGGCAGACTTTGGAATTGTACGTAGTAAACAATCCCTATCAAGGTAAGTGACGTAAGCATTAGGACTCCTATGATTACCTGTAGGATAGATGTACCTCATAAAACCTTAACGCGTACTTATAAGGCCAACGATGTGTTTGTGATCAAGTGTCAACAAGGTGAGGTTTTGTAATTGCTTGGCTTGAATTTGATTAAACATTTAAGTGTATTAGTTAGAATGATTTGAATTTATGCAGTTAGTTACACCACATGACTCTTGAATCGTTATGTACAGCCCGTCGATACAGTTTTCTCGTGTTATAATTGAACTGGTTAAACTCAATGTATGTAATGTGTGATTAGATGATAATAGAGCTGCATTTGCATGAATCACGCCTATAGAAATATGTATCTTATGTGTATGAAAGTAGCATAGTAGAGCACTCAGAGTCATGTTATCATATATATTAACACTCACATCCATTATGCACAGTTATTCAAGTGTCTTGTGAATGATTAGCTTAGTAAGTGCACACCTTGGTGTTTGCTTGACTTGAATTGGATTTTGCATGTGACCTAGCTATCCAAATGATTTAACTCTCATGCTTCGTAGTATGGTATGACCTTAGTGTCATCATTTACATCCCATGAATTCCTTGGTTCCATGTTATAACTGAATAACGGCACACACGTATTTGAAGCATGATGAGGCGACCATAGAAACCCGCATTCACGTATTCTTGCCGTAGCATTCTCTCATCAAGGTGTCCCTATCGACATGTTATGCTAGTTCGTGCTATTCTTGGATCTTGATCCTTAGTGGTCTGTTGTATACCCTATATGATGTCAACGTGAATTCGAGTATTACCCCAAGCCCCTTCATTGTCAATGTGACGTAATATGATGTCTCTACTACCTTAAGTACGATGTGGTGGCTTTCTGATAAGTTGATTTTGCCTCAGAGTGATATGATTTCTTCATGCCCTTGAATGAACTTGATTAGGTTAGCTGCCTTCATACGAACCTAACATGTTCTTTATAAGCTGCCATGAATGAAAGACCTAAAAATGTCGCTAAGGTCGATGTATGAATATAGGAGTGTCAGCGCATATGTTTCCATCTTGCAAATTACTTACTATATACAATGTCATTATGCTAAGGATTATGCTATATGATGCCACATGACGCTCATGTGATGCCCTATGGCTTTAATGTGTTATGAAAGCCTTCGGGTTAACGGTTTTGATCCTAAAAGTGTCTTGAATCCCTGTTTTAGAATGAGACCACTACGTGTATGACCTCAAAATGTCATTGTTCTAGTTGCCATACCTTTAGATGCCCACTTATAGGTGCATATGCATAGAGTTGATGCTTCCCATGCGAACCGAGTCTAGATTATCGAAAATCTATATTTCATTTTCAAAACAATCTATGCCAACTCATTTGCCCCTCTTCAATGCGATTTGCCCTCGGCACCTAAATAGAGTGAGTAGACGCTTGAAGAGGACTGGCGAGGAGGAGACTGGATACCATAAGCCATTTCCTTTTGATTTAAAAGAAGTAGTACCTGTAAAATGAAACCTTTTGGAAACCTACCGCGTAGATCTTAGTTGTGTGCGTACATTCTAGAAAAGACCAAACTTAGGCTTAGAATTTCGAGGACGAAATTCTTTTAAGGGGTGAAGAATGTAAGATCCGCATTCTTTGTTTTCCGTTAAGCTAACTGTATCACCTTTTTACGTTATAAATTTGTATTTTTAACAACTATATGAGTTAAGTTATTATCGATGCCCTTGTGTGAGCGATAATTTTATTAAAAAGGGATTACTTTTATTATTATTGATTTTAAAGTTAATTCATGCTATTTGTGCCTTTAGATTATATCAATTGTTTAATTTAGTCGTTATTCGATTTATTTAGTCGTTTTCCGAATGCGATTAGGCTGTTAATATTAGAGTTAGTTTTGAAGTTTATTAAAATCAGACCTTGACGTATTTGGGAGCGAATAATCGATGAGTAATTGTATTAGCGATTGCGTTTAGAATAAGAGGTACGAGATTGGGACTAGCTATTTTAGTTGACTAAGCTTTTAACCCAAATGAAACCAAAAAACAAAAGAAAAGGGAACATAAGGGGTCGAAGCCCCTTACTCCATCAGCACACACACGCGAGCAGGAGGGGTTCTCAAAGCCCCAGCCTCGACACCGCACACCGGGGGGGAGAGAGAGGGTGGGAGGCAAGTGGTCGGGGTGCGTCGCCGCCCTACCGGCGCCGGTCGGCCGACATCGGCCCCGTCGGCCGTCCCACGCCCAATCGCTGAGAGCAAAGTGAGGGATAGAGCGAGATGAGAGAACCAAACCCTAGACACCAGAAACCGCCAACACCACCACGCCACTGCCACCGTTAGCGGCTGGAGTCTACGGCAGCCACCATGATGGCGCCACTATGGCAGCCGAGCAAAGAGGAGACCCACAGCAACAACAACGTAAGAAGGCAGAAACCAGGCCGGGGTTGAAATTGGGTTCGATTTGCATGAATTGGGCACGGTTTGGGGGTTTGTTCGCGTGTGGGTGAGCAAGAACCGAGCAAATGGGAGTAGTTCGAGCCCTAGCGTCGAGCTAGCAGCCTTGGATTCGAGCTTTTAGCTTGGAGTCCAGGTGGGTGTTTCTCCCCTCCAAAGCTATTATTATTTTCAAAAACGTTTTCAGCGGATTGATGTTGCGTATCAGATTAGAGCTAGCTAAAGTAGTTAGAAACGTCAAGAATTAAATGAAAATGTGTTGCCTGATGATTTCATACCCATTTATGGCCAACCGGATTGTATACCTAGAGTGTCGCTTGCTGTCGTTAGGTATGCATGTCTTGAATCAGTTTTTAATTTCAGCTTAGAAATGCATGGAATCCGTTTATAGGCTACTGCTGTGTTTCGATTATACCTAAGTTGGTTCTAATCGATTTAAGTGCAAAATCGCTGCTTGAAAGTAACTTGAATTGTATTATGCTAAAATGGCTTAAATAGGCTTGAAATGTAATGTCAAGATAACGAATGACGCTTCGAATTGATGCATGTTACGTAAGTTAGTTCATGCTTGAAAAGTGGCTTCGAAATGAATTATGCCTATTATAATCGATTCAAGCATGTTTAGTTAGCTCCTGCCTAGTTAATAGTTTCGAAACAAAATATGAATGCTTAGAATCGATTTTAGTACATTCAGTTAACACGTGCCTGAACGTTTGGTTCGAAGTAAGCTATGCATGTTTAGAACAAAGTTTAGTATTTTTAGTTAATGCATATTTGAAAGGTCGACTCAAATAGTAAGATCGACATGGCAAACGAATGCCTAAAAGCGTATTACGTCTAAATGACCTAAATGGGTTTGAATAGCAACATTGATATGATAATCGAAAGCTTAGAATCGTATTATGCCTAAATGACCAAATTAGCCTAAAATAAGTGAATCATTTTATGCTTAAATAGAGATTCAATTCATGTTAAGCTTAAATGGTATAAAAAAGCATGTTTAATAAAACGCTTGAATCGTATTATGTCTAAATGACCACATTAGCCTAAATGGTAAATCGTTTCATGCTAAAATAGAGACTAGAGTCATGTTAAGCTTGAATGACATAATTAGGCCGGCTTAGTAACCATGGTGTGATGGACGAACGCCGTGAAACGTAATATGCTTAAATGACGTAATAGGCTAAATGTAACTTAGCGTCAATGAATGAATGCTCGAATCAATGCTTGTCTATTCAGTTGAATTGTGCTTATATAATAGCTTTAGACATAGTATTTGGATGATGAACTGAGCATGTTTACGTCCCCTAACTACCATACATGAATGCAATCATGTTTCATGCTTAGTTAGTCTAACCTAACATATTAGACGCCCGTTTCAAGTTAAGCTCGTACGAATGCTTATATGTGTATGGTTATAACCGTTGGTTGCAGCGCTCTGTTAATTGTTAGTTGTTTAATCGATAAGTCCAGCATTGGTAAGTTGCGTAAGTTGTCTATCGCTTTTCAGTATATCATAATGATTATGATGCTAGATTGCGAAATTGAAACCGAGATGGTAGTTAGATGGTTTGAGGTAGAACTATGAGTGGTTCGAGATTCTTATAGTACGGTGCTTGTGAGGAGGGAGCGCGGGCTGTGAATTAACTGCAATCGTGTGGATTGCGAGGCCATGTGTGGCTCATTATGCTGAATTGATTATGAAGTGCTTGAATGTGATGCATGTGGGCCCCTTTCCCTTGCATGTCCTCAAGTTACATTATATGCATAAGGGTGAGTTTTTCAATGAAGAATTTCATGTTTTGAAATGATAGTAGCCATAAATATTAGTACATGATGGCATATTTTGACTCAATGAATACAGTTTTGGGAGTGAACCTATTTGAACGGGGAAATCCCTAAAGAGTTTTACAAAAGCGTGAGTTGCATGATAAAGGATTTTGCTGTGAGAGGCAGCGAACTTTTTAGTCATTATGACTAGCTTAAATGGCTAAGATAAGTGTTTAGGGACAATAGATGGGAGTGAACCTGCTTGAACGAGGGAAACCCTAGCCTAGGGAGTAATCCCTAGAGACCCTGACGAGGGTTAAGGTCCAAAGTTAGTTGTCATCCCGGGAGTAAGAGCTTAGTGTAAGTTAATCTCACTAGGATTGAGTGTAGATCTCTCCCAACCAGCAATTTATGATAATCTCATGCCCAGAGTAGCTTCTTATTAAATAAGAAAAGCAATCGGGCAGAAAGAAAGTTTTTAAAGGTCATTATAAGACTAAGATGAAAGAGATTATTTTAAAATAATATGATCCTCAAAAGGCTAAGAGAAGAGTCTTTATGAGCCTCAAGAGGCTAAATAAAGTGTTTTCAGTAAAAAGAAAGAAAACTTCCTGTGTATGACATGTGCATGTTCTAAGTATAACTTATGAATGAGATGCTAAGTAAGATACAAATATGAAAAGAAGGTCTTATGAATATATTTCATGCATACCCTATGAATGAGATTTGATTGAGACGTGAAATGTGTATGTCTTATGCATGTCATATGAATGAAATGCTAAGGAAAGTAAGATTACAAAAAGAGATAACCTTATGTGCACATCCTGTGAATAGGGTTTCATGCATAGTTCGAATAGAATGCTAAGAAGTTATGTTTATGAAAAAGAAAGTCTCTGTGCTTAGCCTCGTGACTTGTTGAAGTGTTTGACTGTCTATTAGTAAAGAAGTTTGGTCATTTAGAGACCTAGAAATGTGTTTGAGTGCTTAAAGTAAAGTTTATGGTTAGCGATGTTTATATAAGAATTTTATAAATGTCTAGTATGATAGTAAAGTATGAATACATAATGTGTGGGTATTAAAGATATTATTGCCTGCAACGGTTTTGTTTTAAGGGGGTCGGGAGACACTCACTAACTGTGTGGTTGCCCATCCCACTACTCTTTCCCCTTATCCCCAGTTTTCTTTGTGGCAGGTGAAAGTTAAGCCCTTTGTGCGGAGTTGAAGTTTACCTCTGGTTGAAAAAGAGTTATGTGTGCTATATAGAAGTAGTTTCTCGAGTTCGACGATGTAATATAACGTACTCTTAGTTTGTAATTGTTGTAACCTAAGTTTTTTGGCTCATATAATGCATATTGATTATGAGTAGCTCTGTATTGCCATATGAGCCAACCATCTAAGTAGTTAAATGTCTTCTTGGTCAATTGTTAGTTAGGTTTGGGCTGTAAACCCTAATACTCTGGTTGTGTGAACCGTTGAGTTGTATCTTTCATTTCTTCTGTATCAATGAACTATTCTGTTTGGTGTACTCCGAGCGGGTGGCTTGTTGAGTTATGAACTCCAACGTGTGACCATTGAGCTATGTTTTAAACATTTTGCGCTTTTGTTGATTTACAGGGACTTATTGTAAGGCTTTTAGCTGGGAAACAGTAAGTTTTTAGAGGAAACTTTGTCCGTTTCATCCCAGAATTTAAATCAGAAGTTAAGTAAACGTAACGCTTCCGGCCCTAGGGGCCGGGGGTGTTGCAGATCCCTTCTTTGTTCTCCATCCATAAGGACTTATAAGTGCATTAGGTGGAAGGGATACCGAGCCTAGGATAAACCAAAGCTCTGATGCCAAATATGATGGAACTATGAAGGGAAATCACAAATACTCAAGGTTGATTCCAAAAGCTGAACTAAGCAACCTGAAATCAAAGTTGAGTTTAAGTGAGATCATGAATGAATGAAGGATAATCTAAAGCCTTGCTTAGATACAGAAACACCACTAAGCTTGAGTTTAGGGTCCTTAACCTTAATTAGGATACGAAACACCACCCAATTAAGTGTTAAGACTTATTTAATCCCCACCTTAATCGACCAAATTAAGGATAAGCTAGGAAGTATTTAGAGGAGATGAAAGCAAAATGCTCTCAATTCCGGTTGTATTCAATACTCAAGTTCAGTTTGTAAAAATGAGCCCCACCAAGGCCATATACATGCCCTAGGCAGCAGACTTACTAAGTGAGGTTTCCTCCTTAGGAGGGATATGTCTAAACAAGCTTAGCTAAGCGCTGAAGGCTAACCTAGTTTACATAATTGCTTAACCTAAGCTAATTACAACCAGAATATAAAGGAAAGAAAGATAAATGATTAAACTTAATTCTAATACATGTAATTAAGCTTAATACACCAGTTTACTAAAGAAAAAGAAGGGAAAGTAGTCTTAAAGTAGATGTGCTTTTCGGCTGACCAATCCAATTGCTAGGTGCGAAATCTCTCTTTATTTTCTCATTGGTTGCTCTTCCTAAAACCTGTTTTAGTTGCCAATGATGATGTTCCTGGTCTCCTTGATGCATGGCTAAGCAAGCAAGCAAGTAATTATCTAAGGAAACCCTTAGAAGGAGGAAAGACACGCAACAACTTAACCAGGTTCTGGAAATAGTTTTTGGCCTGGTTTTGTGCCCTTGTTTTCACCAATCCAAAGTGAGCATGATTTTAATTTCAGACCATGGGGGGAATCCTTAGGGTGTGTACAAACCCCCATCCCTGATAGAGGTCCCTCCATGCCCCTTGATTTAAAGAAGTAAATCAAGCAAGGTAATTTCATTTTGCTGCCCACAGGATGAATAAATCATCCTGATTTTGTTTAAGTATTTAAACTGTAGGTCGTAGGTTTAATTCCAGCAGCCAATCCATTTTTGTATGCTTAATTACTTAAGCTTCCTTGAGGTTTAAGTCTAATATTTTTCATTGGGATTGAAGTTCAGGAAGTCAGCTTTGCACCAAAACAAGTTTCATCCCATTTGGACTTCATTTACCCTCTCAAATTAGCTAATAAACCTAAGATATACAAACTGCCCAGCTCAACTAGAATGTACCCGATTTTGGGTATATGATTTCTTAAGCTTAATGGTGGTTTAAGTCTTGGATTTTTACCTTTTTGGAATCCCCAAGATGTCTACTTTTAGGTCCAAGCATTGAATTCCAATCATACCCAGAAGAAGTAAAGAGATCAAGTCATTTTGTCAAACCTGCCAGTTTTGGTCCAAAACTAGACGGTTAAATATTTTAGTAGAATCACCCTACTTAAACATGGTTTAACCTTGATTTCTTTGTTGGGGGGGTTTGTACACACCCCAAGGTTTCCCCCCATGGCCTGAAAACAAAATCGTGCACACTTTTGGTTAGGTTTACAGAAGTTAGAATACCGGCCAGAAAACTGCCATGAACCCAGTTCAGTAGCACGATTGAAGTTTTCCTTCTCCAAAGGGTTTACTATCTCCATTGCTGAGTGGAACACATCCCAAGCTATCTAGAAGGCCAATAATCAGCAGCAAAAAGAGTTGCTCTTGAAAAAACATCCAATGGGAGGCAAAGGCAGCAAAAGATATCTCCTGAGGCTCATTGGATAGCTAAAAAGGGGAAGTCACTTTACGGCCAGCCAATCTCTTCACTCTGCTAGATAAGCTGGTTGCATTAGACTAAATAAGCATGTCATATTGTCAACATCATGTATTAGCTTTTGGTTAATGTTTTTGATGTAATTTGATTAAGTTAGAGTGTGATTAGTACACGGTTATCTCTAACTGTGTAATTAAGGCTAGCCTAATACCGTTCCTCTCTAAGAAGGAAAGGTTAAGGAGTGCGCTTGCTTGGTTTTATGCTTGCTAGGCTATTTTGCTTAAGGAGCACACAACCATGTATGAAAGAATCAATTAGATTTTGAATTAAAACCCAACTTGAGAGCATTTGTGCTTTCGTGCTTTTGCACACTCAAATACTAAACTTGCTTATCCTTAACTAGGCCGGTTGAGGTGGTGTTCTTAAACTTGTTTAAGTGGTGTTTCTATATCTTAATCAAGTTTAAGGGCCCTAAACCTTCATTTGGTGGTGTTTTGTATCCAAACAAAGGTTTAGTTCTATCCATCCACCTTGCTTATCTATACGGGTTTGAAGATTACAAAGCTAGTTTTTAGATTACAAATCCTTGTGTTCTTACTTTCTAGCTTTGTTTTCATTTAATCTTTTGAAGATACTTCAAGTTCCTTTTCCTTTTCCCATTTAGAATCCTTTGATTCTACCTCACAAACAGCCTATTACGTAGCACTTTCATTGGTTTCTCCTTGATTATATTCTCTCTTGGTTTTAAGCTTTTCCTCTTAAATTGAGTTTGTGTTTTAACCCTTGGGAGATACATCAACCCCCTGTAAAGAAATCAAGGTTAAATCATATTTAAGGGGGAGATTTCCACCAAAATATTTTATCGTGCAGTTTTGGACTCAAACTGACAGGTTGAACAAAATGGCTTGATTTCTTCATCTCAACTGAGCATGATTGACTTTAAATGGTCGGACCTGAAAGTTAACATCTTAAGGACCCCAGAAATGCAAAAATATCAAACTTAAGCCATAACGTAGCTTAAGTAATCAAGTGAATAAAAATGGGAACATTCTGGCTGTTTAACCCAGTTGCATCAGTTTGGGTCTTTTCCAGAATGTGAGCCATTGCTTGAACTTTGGAGCTTGCATTGGACCTCACTAGACTCTTGGGACCTTCTTCAATGTCTTAGCTTAAGGGGACTCCATCATTTGGAGTGATGTAATTTCTATGGATGCTTGTCATATGCTTTTAGGAAGGCCACGGTTATGTGATCATATGGCTATGCATAGTAGCTACTTTAATACTTACTCCTTCACTAAGGATGGTGAGAAGATTACCCTAGCCCCTTTATCTCCATCTAAACTCCACGAAATCAAGCCTTAAAATAAGCTAAACCATTCTAATTTGCTGCTTATAGTTAGTGAACCTTTGTTAAAGGCCTCCTAGCATGAATTCAAGGCCTTTAAGGAGTGGATATTGAGTGGACAAGATGAACCAGAAACTCCCTTACCCACTCACCCTGTGGCCAAAGCACTCATTTGAAACTTCTGTCATTCGTTTCCTAAGGAGATACCCATGGGTTTACCTCCTAGAAGGGATATCTAATACCATATTGATCTCATTCCTGGTTCTGTCCTTCCTAATAAGCCACCTAACAGGATAAACCCCAAAGAAACCATGGAGATTCAATGGTGAGTTGAAGAATTGATGTCCAAGGGCTTACTTTGAGAGTCCTTAAGTCTGTGTGCTGTGCCTGCTCTTTTGGTTCCTAAAAAGGATCGATGAATGCATATGTGTGTGCATAGTAGGGCCATTAACAATATTACAATCAAGTACAGGTATCCCATACCTAGACTTGAAGACATGCCTGATGAGTTATATAAGTCAAAAGTGTTTTCAAAGATCGACCTTTGAAGTGGACACTACCAAATCAGAATCCGTGAGGAAGATGAATGGATAATAGGTTTCAAGACCAAGGGAGGGTTATATGAATGGCTTGTCATACCCTTTGGTCTTTCCAATGCTCCCAATACATTCATGACCAGAATGAATAAAGTATTTAGGCCTTATATTAGAAAGTTTGTGGTAGCTTACTTCGATGACATTCTGATCTATTCTAAGGATGAGCATGAACATCAAAATCATCTAACTCAAGTTATGCTTATTCTGGAATATGAAAGACTATTTGGTAACCTTAAAAAATGTGCCCTTTCACTCATAAGGTAACATTCTTAGGTTATATTGCCACTGGTGATGGTATTAAGGCAAATGAAAACAAGATTGATGCTATTCTATCATCGCCAATTCCAAGGAGCATTCATTATGTCCGTGCTTTTCATGGCTTAGCTTCCTTTTACAGGAGGTACATTTGATGTTTTAGCACTATTATGGCTCCCATGATTGAGGTTATCAAGGGTAAATCATTCAATTGGAGACCAAAAGCCCAATCTGCCTTTGAAGAGATCAAGAAAAGACTTACTCAAGCACCAGTTCTCTCGTTGACGTTCTTTAATAAAATCTTTAAAGTTGAATGTGATGCCTCTGGAGTTGGTATAGGTGGTGTCCTTACTCAAGAAGGTAAGCCATTTGCCTTCTTTAGTGAGAAATTATGTGATTCAAGAAGGAAATACTCCACCTATGATAAAGAATTTTATGCAATCGTGCAGTGTTTAAAACCCTGGAGTCATTATCTGATTGCAAGTGAGTTTAGTCTCCATTCTCATCATGAAGCTTTGAAGTATATTCAAGGCCAGCATAAGTTAAACTCACGTCGTGCTAGGTAGGTTAAGTTTCTCTAATCATTCCACTTTACAGCCAAGCACAAATCCGGAAAGCTCAATCAAGGTGCTAATGCTCTATCACAGAGGTATCTGCTTTTGTTTTAATTAAATGCTTCTGTACTGGGTTTTGAGCATCCAAAAGCTTTATATGCTAAAGACAAAGACTTTGTGGAGTTGTCTATTGAATGTTAAAAACACCCTAAAGGTGATTTCTTTGTCCAAAAATGGCTTTTTTCAAGGGTACACGGCTGTATGTACCAAGGTGCAGCACAAGAGAGCCCTTAATCACGGAAGTTCATCGAGGTTCCCTAGCTAGTCACGATGAAGAAAACAAGACACGCATTATGCCAAGAGAGCATTATTATTGGCCAGGTATGGAGAACGACGTACAGGATATTTTGAAAAGGTGTGGAACTTGTCGAGTGGCCAAAAATCATTCCTTGGCCCATGGCCTTTACACACCTTTTCCTATTCCTACTACTCCTTGGGTTGATGTAAGTATGGATTTCATTCTTGGATTGCCTAAGGCCTAAAGGAACAAAGAGTTAATCTTTATTGCGGTGGACAGGTTTTCAAAGATGTCTCATTCCATTATGTGTAACAAAACAAATGATGCTACATATATTTCTGAGTTGTATTTCGGGGAAGTGGCTAAATTGCATGGTATACCTAGATCAACTGTTTCTGATCAGGATACTAAGTTCTTTTCATCATTTCTGGATTACTTTGTTGGGTATTAAACTCAAGTATATTACCACTTGCCATCCATAAACAGATGGGCAAACTGAGCCTATAAATCGGACCCTATGAACACTTCTAAGGGCCTTGATTAAACCTCATGCCAAGGCTTCAGATTTACTTTTACCCCATATAGAGTTTGCATACAATAGAGTTCCTAGTAAGGCTACTGCTCTATCACCATTCAAGGTGGTCTATGGGATTGATCCTATTAGTCCACCTAATCTTACTCCATGCCCTTTAAATTAAAAGCCAAGTGTAGATGCAGTAGCAAGGGTAGAAGAAATCCAGAAGATACATGAGTTGCTGAGGAGCAGAATGGAGAAAACCAATACATCCTATCAAGCTCAAGCCAACAAACACAAGAAGAAGGTTGTATTTCAACCTGGAGATCTCGTATGGATACACTTAAGGAAGCAAAGATTTGCTTCAAAGAGGAAGATCAAGCTCATGCAAGGGTTGATGGTCCATTTGAGGTACATGAAAGGATTAATAATAATGCTTATAAGGTTGATTTGCTAGGTGACTATGGAGTTTTAGCTGAATTCACTGTGCCTAACTTGAGTGCTTACCAAGCCGATGACTACTTGGCAGTTTTGAGGATCAAATCTCTTCAACAAGGGGAGGATGATGGAGTCCCCTTAAGGCAAGACATGGAAGAAGGTCCTAGGAGTCCAACAAGGTCCAATGTAAGTTCTAAAGCCGATGCTATGGCTCAAATTCTTGAAAAGAGCCAAAGTGATGCAACTGGGTTAAATAGCCAGAAAATGCCTTGTTTTGTTTGCCTGATTTCTTAAGCTACATTGTGGGTTAAGTTCGATATTTTTGGATTTTTGGGATCTTTAGGATGTGAACTTTCAGGTTTAATCATCAAAAGTCAATCATGCTCAGTCGAAGTGAAGAGATCAAGCATTTTTGTTCAGACTGTCAATCTTGGACCAAAATTGAGCGTCAAAATGTTTTAGTTAAAATCTCCTACTTAAACATGATTTAACCTTGATTTCTTTTCAAGGGGGTTTGTACACAACCTTATGTTTCTCCCCATGGCCTAAAATTAAAATGATGCTCACTTTTGATTGGTGAAAAGAAAGGCTGAAAACTATTTCTAGATACCGGTAAAGTAGTTGTGCGGCTTTCCTCCTTACAAGGGTTTCCTCGGCTAATTTCTTGGTTGTTTGCTTCAATCGTGCATCAAGGTGACAAGGAGCATCATCATTGGAAGCTAAAACAAGTTTTGGGAAGAGTAACCAATGAGAAAACAATGGGAGATTTTGCATTTTACAGCTTTCTTCCGAATTGGCTAGCCAAAAGGGGGAAAGTACTTTGTGGCTGATTTTCTTTCTTTTCTCTAATAATGCTGATGTATTAAGCTTACATACATGGATTAAGGTTAAGTATTATCATTTGCCTTGCTTTCCTTCACATTTTGGTTGTAATTAACTTAGTTTAATAAAGTTTATAAACTAGATTAGTCCTAAGCGCATAGCTAAGTGCAATTAACGTTTCCTTCCTCGGAAGGAAAGCTCCCATTAGCTGATTTTTGCTGCCAAGGCCATGTGGATAAGGCCATTAGTGTTTCATTTTTTAATTCATAACTTGAATATTGAATACAAAAACCAGAATTGAGAGCAACTTGCTTTTGTTCCCCTTAATACTTCACTTGCTCATCCTTAATTTGGTCGATTAAGGTGGTGATCAAGTAAGTCCTAACATTCAATCGGGTGGTGTTTCCGTATCCTGTTTAAGGTTAAGGACCCTAAAGTCAAGCACAGTGGTGTTTCTGTATATAAGCAAGAGTCCAGATTATCATTGATTCTAGCATGCATTCACGAACTCACCTGGACTTTAAGCTTGAATTCAGTTTGCTTTCCCTTGGCTTTGAATTCAGGCTTGAGTGATCGTGTTTCCCCCTTTCAAGATACATCAGAGCTTCCCTGGCTGTTCATTATGGAGAAAACAAGACACTCATTATGCTAAGAGAGCATTATTATTGGCCAGGTATGGAGAAGGACGTACAGGATATTCTGAAAAGGTGTGGAACTTGTCAAGTGGCCAAAAGTCATTCTATACCCCACGGTCTTTACACACCTTTGCCTATTCCTACTTCTCCTTGAGCTAATGTAAGTATGGATTTCATTCTTGGATTGCCTAAGACCCAAAGGAATAAAGGTTTAATCTTTATGGCGGACAGGTTTTCAAAGACGTCTCATTTCATTCCGTGTTACAAAACTAATGATGCTACACACATTTTTGAGTTATATTTCAAAGAAGTGGCTAGATTGTATGGTATGCCTAGATCAATTATTTTTAATCGGGATACTAAGTTCCTTGGCTATTTCTAAATTACTTTCTGGAAAAAAGTTGGGTACTGAACTCTAGTATAGTACCACTTGCCATCTACAAGCAGATGGGCAAACTGAGGCAACAAATTGGACCCTGGAAACACTTCTAAGGGCCTCGATTAAACCTCATGCCAAGGCTTGGGGTTTACTTTTACCCCATGCAAAGTTGGCATACAACAGAGTTCTTAGCAAGGCTACTGGTCTATCACCATTCAAGGTGGTCTATGGGACTGATCCTATTAGTCCCCTTAATCTACCTCCACGCCCTTTAGATCAAAAGCCAAGTGTAGATGTAGCAGTAAGGGTAGAAGAAATCTAGAAGATACATGAGTTGCTGAAGAGCGTAATGTAGAAAACCAATGCATCCTATTAAGGCCAAGCCAACAAACAGAAGAAGAAGGTGGTATTTTAACCTGGAGATCTAGTATGGATACACTTAAGGAATGAAAGATTTCCTTCAAAGAGGAAAGATAAGCTCATACAGGGGTTGATAGTCCATTTAAGGTACTTGAAAGGATTAATGACAATGCTTATAAGGTTGATTTGCCAAGTGACTATAGAGTTTCAGCTGCATTTAACGTGGCTAAGTTGAGTGCTTACCAAGCCGATGATTTCCTTGCTGTTTTGAGCATCAAATCTCTTCAAAAAGGGGAGGATGATAGAGCCCCCTCAAGCTCATACATGAAAGAAGGTCCTAGCAGTCTAACAAGGTCTAATACAAGTTCCAAAGTCTATGCTATGGCTCCAATTCTTGAAAAGAGCTAAAGTGTTGCAACCGAGTTAAACAGCCAAAAAATGCCTGGTTTTGTTTGCCTGATTTCTTAAGCTACATTGCTGCTTAAGTTTCATATTTTTGCATTTTTGGGATCCTTAAGATGTTAACTTTCAGGTTCAATCATGAAAAGTCAATCATGCTCAATCAAAGTGAAGAGATCAAGCCATTTTATTCAGCTTATTTGTTTTGGTCCAAAACTGCATGGTCAAATGTTTTAGTGGAAATCTCCTGCTTAAACATTATTTAGCCTTGATTTCTTTTTAGGGGGGTTTGTGCACACCCTTAGGTTTACCGCCATGGCTTGAAATTAAAATCATGCTCACTTTTGATTGGTGAAAACAAGGCCTACAAATTTTTTGTAGAACCCAGTTAAGTAGCTACATGGCTTTCCTTCTTCTAAGCATTTCCTCAGCTGATTTCTCGCTTGCTTCCTTCAATTATGCATTAAGGAGATAAGGAACATCATCATTCGAAGCCAAAATATGTTTTCCAAAGAGTAACGAATGAGAAAGCAAAGGGAGATTTTGCACCCTTCTTCCAGATTGGCTAGTTGAAAAGAGGAAAGTACTTTATGTCTAATTTTCTTTCTTTTCTCCAATAAAGCTAATGCATTAGGCTTACATACATGTATTAAGGCTACGTATTATCATTTGTCTTGCTTTCCTTTGCATTCTGGGTGTAATTAGCTTAGGCTAATCAAGCTTGTAAACTAGATTAGCCCTAAGCGCATAGCTAAGTGTCCCCTTAGCTGATTTTTGCTGCAAATTCCATGCGTATAAGGCCTTTAGTGTTTCATTTTGTGATCCATAAGTTGATTATTGAAAATAAAAATTAGAATTAAGAGCAAGTGTCTTTCGTTTCCCAAATACTTTAGTTGCTTATCCTTAATTTGGTCGATCAAGGTGGAGATCAAGTAAGTCCTAACACTTAATTAAGTAGTGTTTCTGTATCCTATTTAAGGTTAAAGACCTAAAACTCAAGCCTAGTGGTGTTTCTGTATCTAAGCAAGGGTTTAGATTATCATTCATTCTAGCATTCATTCACAGAATCAACTAGACTTTACGCTTGAATCCAGCTTGCTTTCCCTTAGCTTTGAATTCAGGTTTTAGTGTTTGTGTTTCCCCCTTCCAAGAAACATCAGAGGTTCTCTGCCTAGTCATTATGGAGAAAACAAGGCACTCATTATACTAAGAGAGCATTATTATTGGCCAGGTATGGAGAAGGATATGCAAGGCTTTCTCGAAAGGTGTGGGACTTGTCAAGTGGCCAGAAGTCACTCCCTACCCCACGGATGTTACACACCTTTGTCAATTCATAGCACTCCTTGGGTTGATGTAAGTATGAATTTTATTCTTAGATTACCTAAAATCTAAGGGAACAAAGATTCAATCTTTGTTGTTGTGGACAGGTTTTCAAAGATGTCTCATTCCATTCCATGTAACAAAACTAATGATGCTACACACATTTCTAAGTTACATTTCAGGAAAGTGGCCAGATTACATGGTATACTTAGATCAATTATTTCTAATCGAGATATTAAGTTCCTTAGCCATTTTTGGATTACTTTGTGGAAGTAGTTGGGTACCAAACTAAAGTACAGTACTACTTGCCATCGACAAATAGATGGGAAAACTGAGGCTACAAATCAGACCTTAGGAACACTTCTAAGGGCTTCATCAAACCACATGCTAAAGTTCGGATTTACTTTTACCCCATACAGAGTTTGTATACAACAGAGCTCATAGCAAGGCTACTAGTCTGTCACAGTTTAAGGTGGTCTAGTGGATTGATCATATTAGTCCACTTGATCTTACTCCATGCCCTTTAGATCAAAAGCCAAGTGCAGATCTAGCAGCAAGGGTAGAAGAAATCCAAAAGACACTTAAGTTAGCGAGGAGTAGAATAAAGAAAACCAATGCATCCTATCATTCTCAAGCCAACAAGCACTAGAAGGTGGTATTTCAACCCAAAGATCCCGTATAGATACACTTAAGAAAGGAAAGATTTCATTTAAAGAGGAAGAACAAGCTCATACAAGGGCTGATGGTCCATTTGAGGTACTTGGAAGCATTAATGACAATGCTTATAAGGTTGCTTTGCCAGGTGACTATGGAGTTTCAGCTGCATTCAATGCAGCTGACTTGAATTCTTACCAAGCCGATGATTACCTTGCTGATTTGAGGATCAAGTCTCTTTAACAAAGGGAGGATGATGGAGTCCCCTCAAGCAAAGACATGGAAGAAGGTCCTAGGAGTCCAGCAAGGTCCAATGCAAGTTCCATAGTCCAAGCTATGCCTCAAATTCTGGAAAAGACCCAAAGTGATGCGACTGTGTTAAATGGCCAAAAAATGCCTGGTTTCTTTTACCTGATTTCTTAAGCTACGTTGTGGCTTAAGTTTAAGATTTTTACAATTTTGGGTTCCTTAAGATGTTAAATTTTATGTCCAAGCATCAAAAGTCAATCATGCTCAGCCGATGTGAAGAGATTAAGCCATTTTGTTCAGCCAGCCAGTTTTTGGTCCAAAACTGCACGGTAAAATGTTTTAGCAGAAATCTCCTACTTAAACATGATTTAAACTTGATTTCTTGGGGGGGTTTGCACACACCTATAGGTTTCCCCCCATGGTCTGAAATTAGAAGTATGCTCACTTTTGATTGGTGAAAAGAAGGGCTGAAAACTATTTCTAGAACCCCGTAAAAGTAGCTGCGTGGCTTTCCTCCTTCTATGGGTTTCCTTAGCTGATTTCTTGTTTGCTTGTTTCAATCATGCATCTAGGAGACAAGTAACATCATCATTAGAAGCGAAAATAGGTTTTAGGAAGAGTAATCAATGAGAAAACAAAGGGAGATTTTGCACCCTTCTTCCTGATTGGCTAGCTGAAATGGGGAAAGTACTTTATGGATGATTTCCTTTCTTTTCTCTAGTAAAGCTGATGTATTTGGCTTAAATACATGTATTAAGGTTATACATTATCATTTGCCTCACTTTCCTTTACGCTCTGGGTGTAATTAGTTGAGATTAATCAAGCTTGTAAACTAGATTAGTCCTAAGCGCATAGCTATGTGTAATTAACGTATCCTTCCCAGGAAGAAAACCTCCCCTTGGCTGATTTTTGCTACCAAGGCCATGTCTATAAAGCCTTTAGTGCTTCATTTTATGATTCATAACTTGAATATTGAATACAAAAACCAGAATTGAGAGCAACTTGCTTTCGTTCCCCTTAATACTCAACTTGCTTATCCTTAATTTCGTCGGTTAAGGTGGATATCAAGTAAGTCTTAACACTTAATTGGGTGGTGTTTCTATATCCTATTTAAGGTTAAGGACCCTAAACTCAAGCCTGGTGGTGTTTCTGTATCTAAGCAAGAGTTTAGATTATCATTCACTCCAGCATCCATTCACAAACTCAACTAGACTTTAAGATTTGAACAGTTTACTTTCCCTTAATTTTGAATTCAAGTTTGAGTGTTCGTGTTTCCTCCTTCCAAAAAACATTAGAGGTTCTCTCGCTAGTCATTATCGAGAAAGCAAGCCACTCATCATACTAAGATATTATTATTATTGGCCATGTATGTAGAAGGATGTACAAGACATTCTGAAGAGGTGTGGGACTTGTCAAATGGCCAAAAGTCATTCCTACCCCACGGCCGTTACACACCTTTGTCTATTTCTACTACTCCTTAGGTTGATGTAAGTATGGATTTCGTTCTTGGATTGTCTAAAGTCTAAAGGAACAAAGATTCAATCTTTATTGTGGTGGACAGGCTTTCAAAGATGTCTTATTTCATTCCATGCAACAAAACTAATGATTCTACACACATGTCTGTGTTGTATTTCAAGGATGCGGCTAGATTGCATGATATACTTCGATCAATTGTTTCTGATCAGGATATTAAGTTCCTTAGCTATTTCTGGATTACTTTGTGGAAGAAGTTGGGTGCTAAACTCAAGCAAAGTACTATTTGCTGTCCACAAATAGAGGGGCAAACTGAGGTTATAAATCAGGCCCTAGGAACACTACTAAGGCCCTTCATTGAACCTCATGCCTCGACTTGGGATTTACTTTTACCCCATGCCAAGTTTGCGTACAACAGAGCTCCTAGCAAGGCTACTGGTCTGTCACCATTTAAGGTGGTCTAGTGGATTGATCATATTGGTCTGCTTGATCTTCCTCCACACCCTTTAGATTAAGAGCCAAGAACAGATGCAACAACAAGGGTAGAAGAAATCCAAAACATACTTGAGTTGGTGAGGAGTAGAACAGAGAAAACCAATGCATCCCATCAAGCTCAAGCTAACAAACACAATAAGAAGGTTTTATTTTAACCTGGAGATCTTATATGGACACACTTACGGAAGGAAAGATTTGCTATAAAGAGGAAGAGCAAGCTCATGCAAGGGCTAATGGTCCATTTGAGGTACTTAGAGGGATTAATGACACTATTTATAAGGCTGATTTGCCAGGTGACTATGGAGTTTCAGCTGCATTCAATGTGGCTGACTTGGATGCATACCAAGCCGATGATTACCTCACTGATTTGAGGATAAAATCTCTTCAACAAGAGGTGGATGATGGAGTCCCCTCAAGCCAAGGCATGGAAGAAGGTCCTAGGAGTGCAGCAAGGTCCAATGCAAGTTCCAACGTCCAAGCTATGGCTCAAATTCTAGAAAAGACCCAAAGTGATGCAACCGGGTTAAACGGCCAAAAATTACCTGGTTTTGTTTGCCTAATTTCTTAAGCTACATTATGGCTTAAGTTTGATGGTTTTGTATTTTTGGGATCCTTAAGATGTTAACTTTCAGGTCTAAGCATCAAAAGTCAATCATGCTCAGTTGAAGTGAAGAGATCAAGCCATTTTGTTCGGTCTGTCAGTTTTGGCCCAAAACTGCACGGTAAAATGTTTTAGAGGAAATCTTCTACTTGAACATGATTTAACCTTGATTTCTTTATAGGGGGTTTGTACACGCGCTAAGGTTTCCCCTTATGGCCTGAAATTAAAACCATGCTCACTTTTGATTAGTGGAAGGAAGTGCAGAAAACTGGGCTGAAAACTGTTTATAGATCACGGCTAGTAGCTGCATATGTTTTCCTCCTTCTAAGGGTTTCCTCAGCTAATTTCTTGCTTGTTTGCTTCAATCGTGGATCAAGGAGACTAGGAAAATCATGATTGGCAGCTAAAATCAGTTTTAGGAAGAGCAACCAATGAGAATGCAAAGAGAGAAATCAAGCCCTTCATCCGGATTGGCTAGCCTAAAAAGGGAAAGTACTTTATAGCTACTTTTTCTTTCTTTTCTCTGGTAAAGCTAATACATTAGGCTTAAATACATGAATTAAGGTTAAGTATTATTGTTTATCTTGCTTTCCTTGCATTCTTGATGGAACTATAAAAGGAAATCACAAATACTCAAGGTTGATTCCAAAAGCTAAACTAAGCAAGCTGACATCAAAGTTGGGTTTAAGTGAGATCATAATTGAATGAATGAATAAAGGATAGTCTAAACCCTTGCTTAGATGCAGAAACACCACTAAGTTTAAGCTAGGGTCCTTAACCTTAATTAGGATATAGAAATCCCACCGAATTAAGTGTTAATACTTAATTGATCGCCACCTCAATCGACCAAATTACGTATAAGCAAGTGAAGTATTTAGGGGTAACGAACGCAAAATGCTCCCAATTCTGATTGTATTCAATATTCAAGCTATGAATTATAAAATGGAACACTAAAGGCCTTATACTCATGACCTTTAGGTTAGAAAACAGCAAAGGAGGTTTCGTCCCTCAGAGGGAAACATCTAAACAAGCTTAGCTAAGCGCTTAAGGCAAACCTAGTTTACATGCTTGCTTAACCAAAGCCAATTACAATCAAAATACAAAGGAAAGCAAGACAAATGATTAAAGTTAATTCTAATACCTCTAATTAAGCTTAATACATTAGTTTAACAAAGAAAAAGAAGAGAAAGCAGCCGTAAAGTAGATGCACCTTTTGGCCGACAAATATGGTTACTTGGTGAAAATTTTCCCTTTATTTTCTCATTGGTTGCTCTTCTCAAAAGCTGTTTTAGCTACCAATGATGATGTTCCTGGTCTCCTTGACGCATGATTGAAGCAAGCAAGCAAGTACTCAGCTGAGGAAACACTTAAAGAAGGAAAGACACACAGCGGCTTAACCGGGTTCTAGAAACAGTTTTCAGCCACTTTTGTGCCCTTGTTTCCACCAATCAACAGTAAGCATGATTTTAATTTCAGGGCACTTGGGAAACCTCAGCATATGTACAAGCCCCTCTACAAAGAAATCAAGGTTAAATCATGTTTAAGTGGGGGATTTCCACTAAAATATTTTACCGTACAGTTTTGGACCCAAACTGACATGTTAAAAAAAAATGGCTTGATTTCTTCATCTCAACTGAGCATGATTGACTTTAAATGCTTGGACCTAAAATTTAACATCTTAAGGACCCCAAAGGTGCAAAAATATCAAAGTTAAGCCATAATGTAGCTTAACTAATCAAGTAAACAAAATTGGGAACATTCTAGTCGTTTAACCTGGTTGCATCAACTTGGCTCCTTTCCAGAACATGAGCCATTGCTTGAACTTTAGAGCTTGCATTGGACCATGCTAGACTCTTAGGGCCTTCTTCAATGTCTTAGTTTAAGGGGACTCCATCATCCTCCCATTGTTGAGAAGATTTGATCTCAAATCGGCATGGTAATCATCGGCTTAGTAAGCACTCGAGTCAGCCATATTGAATGTTATTGAAACTCTATAGTCACCTGGCAAATCAACCTTATAAGAATTATTATTAATCCTTTCAAGTACCTCAAATGGATTATCAGCTCTTGACATTAACTTGTTCTTCCTTTTAGAGGGAAACCGTTCCTTTCTAAGGTGTATCCACACAAGGTCTCTAGGTTGAAATACAATCGTTCTCCTATACTTGTTGGCTTGGGCTTCATAGGATGCATTAGTCTTCTCAATTCTGGCCTTAACCAACCCATGGAGCTTCTAAATCTCTTCCACTCTAGCTGCTGCATCCGCACTAAGCTTTTCGTCTAATGGTTGTGGAGTAAGATCAATGGGACTTAAAGGATCAATCCCATACACCACCTTTAAAGGGGATAGACCGGCAGCCTTGCTAGCAGCTTGGTTATAAGCAAATTTAGCATGTGGCAAGAGCAAATTCCAAGCTTTGGCATGAGGTTTAATTAAAGCCCTTAGGAGAGCACCTAGGGTTTGATTTATCACCTGTATTTGCCCATCAGTTTGGGGATGACAAGTAGTACTATACATGAATTTAGTACCAAGTTTTTTCCACAAGGTATCCCAAAAATGACGAAAAACTTTGTATCCCTATCAAAAGCAATTGACTTAGGGATACCATGAAATTCGGTTACCTATTTAAAGTATAACTCTGTAATGTGCATAACATCATTGGTTTTGCTGCATGGAATGAAATGTGCCATCTTTGAAAACCTATCCACCACCACAAATATAGAATCCTTGCCCCTTTGGGTTCTAGGTAAACCCAAAATAAAGTCCATACTTACATCCACCCAAGGCAGAGTGGGAACTAGAAGAGGCGTGTATAAGTCATGGGGTAAGCTACGACTCATGGCAGCTTGGCACGTCCCACACTTCCTTAGTATGTCTTGAACAACGTTTTTCATTCCAGGCTAGTAATAATGTTCCCTTACCATAGTTAGGGTCTTGGATTCACCAAAATGAATAGCCAATAAATCTCCACGCAATTCTCTAATTACAAGCTGTAATGCCCCGACCCCTCCCGGTCGCAGGTCTTACCAATAACGGCTTCAAGGATCGACGACTGGCCCCACAAATCATCACAAGTCTTTCCAGCGTGCTTCGTCCTCGCTCACACGCTGCCCGGGAAACTTCCCAGGAGGTCACCCATCCCAAGATTGCTCCCCAACAAGCACGCTTAACTGTGGAGCTCTTAAGAGTGGGCTTCCCGAAAAGAAAGGTGCACCTTTGGTGATATAAGTAGCCAATTCGATCCTTTTAAGCCACACTCGGGGTGTTACAATTACCTCCACTTGAAGCGCACAACGTCCTCATTGTGCCTCACTAACCGAATGACTTACGAGTCCTCTTGACCGGCGGTCAACAACCAGTATCTTTGCCCCGCTAGGTGACTGTCCATGGGCTCTCCATCCACTGGTGCAGCTCACGGTCGCGGGTCGGCTCTGATACCACTTTGTAACCCCCCCAGATTTCTAATTCTTTATTTACTACTGATTTAACCTGAATGGCAGCAGGAACTCCTAACGGGGTGTTACCGTCATATTCCCTTCTTGGAAATACCAGGCTGGATATCATAACTGACATTTAAAAACAAAGTCTTTACGAAACGAAGCCCACCATACATGGGTCTAGGAATTTTAACACAGAACTTGAACACCATAATTAAACCAACTAGATTCTATTACAACATCTAAAATCCTTTTTAAACACAACCAGCATTCGAGCCTCGCTCTAATCTCCTGTCCCCAGTCCCAAGAACAGCTAAATCACCTGAAAACAAAACATTTTATAATAGTGAGATAAACTCAGTAACATTCACCCCCAACAGTCAAAGGCACGTACAAATTCATTTTGAAACATTTTAGGGAAAGGGGGAAAAACAACATCACTTTTCGAGCTACACAACCCTTTATCACCATCTTCCTTAAACAAATCAAGTTCAGAATCACACTTCCATAGTTCCATTTAAAATGTTCAGTTTCAGATAAGTATTGGGTGAGCGACCCCAGTGGGTCTCATGGCCTGCGCTCTAACATAGCGTAGCCGTTCAACTCTTTCCTGGCCTACCGCTCCTCAGGCGGTTACCGCTAAACTTTCCTGGCCTACCACCATCATGGGTGGTTACCGATAACCTGGCCCACGTCTCGGCTAAGTACGTGGCCGCTCACATGCATGCACCTATTACCTGGGGAAGGCTATGGCCTTCAATCAGTTCCAATTGATTTAACTCACCGTATTTAGTTCCTTTCAGTTAATGGATACCAACTTGACACATTCAGTTTCATTCAGATTTAAATGCCTTTTCCAACAGAAATCAGAATGCAGAAACAGAGCTTCAAATACAATCACAGTAAGTTTCAACTTTTACAACAGTAAGTTTCAATTTTTACAATATGGAGATTTTCAACTTCCAGAACAAACACAACATTCAGTCCCTACCAAGGAATCCTTTATAAATTTCACATCAGCGAACATTCTTTTTAGAAAGGAATGCCAAGGAATCAATACAAGAACTCCCAAAACTTCCCTAATTTCAGTAATACAGGGGAAAGGTTAGGGCATGACTGTTACCTGAGTACCGTACAAATTACGGGCTCGGTTACTCTAATAAGGGTTCTCTGTTCCGCACCTGAGCCCACAAGTAGCCCATAGTTAGTTTACATTCAGTGTAGGGCAGCCCCGGGCCTCCCCAAATTTAAAAAAAGGTTTTCTAGATCTTTATTTATCCAACCCTATCTAGGGTAAAGGTTCGGCTGGCCAGTTATAGGTCCAACTTAAAAAAATTATAACTCTAGTTCTCGATCTCCAATTTCAGTGTTCTAGGTCATTCTGGAAACCTTACAATATCCTCTATCTTTTTCTTGTTTAGGGATTGGCTTGGTTCTGCCCCGAACCCAGTCCAATTTTTGTTTCTTCCGGCAATGCCAAAGACTGTCTTCCCCAGGACAGTCTCGGCAAAAATTATCAAAACTCGGGCTATGCTACTCTAAACGACCCAATTCCAAAACGACATTATTTGGCACATCCAAATGCTCCTACCCAGTAAATTTCACAATTTTTGGTCACCAGTACTAGCCTTGAGAATTTTTCTAACTTGAAGGCAAAACAAACCAGATTCTGCTTCCCCAGACTTCACCCAAATTTTTACTTCTAACTTCTCATCCTCATAACTTTTCCTTCCGACTTCCAAAAATTATGTCTTACCCAATCCAGAAAGATAATTTTGTTACTACAACTTTTATGTTTGGAACTTTCACAAATTCGCAGCGTAACCAGGTCTAAAAATTCAAAAACCGCACCCTGTGCCTGCAGTTTTCAGATTTGACAGGGCTCGGTATTCTGGCTATAACTCTCTCAATTTAAGTTCAATTCATCCAATTCAAAAACCCACGCAATTTGCACTTCTTAATCTAAGGACTATAAAAATTTCAGAATATTTGGACAGTTAGAACAATTACACCAAATTTCCAAAACGGCATCAACAATAGTGTGAATTCTGTCTAGATTGTTCGACCCTTTTTATGCACGGTTTTCGCTTGTTTCGGGTTACCCAAAAATTTACCCACACCCGTTCAACATCCCTAGACTCTCGCCTAGACCCAACCATGCCAAAATAACCCCTCTTTATTGAGGCTAAAAGAAAAAGAAAATGAAACTACATAATAACATCGTTACGAGTACCTTTGATCAAAACTGAATCTAGGTCGACGGAAATTCCACCTTCGTTCAAATTCAACGTCGAAAGCACTGAGAAAAATATGATGAAAATTATATTAAAAACCTTCATTCATAAGGTCATAAAATTACAAAAATAGAGGAGAGTTAAAAGTGGGGGGTTTTGGATGCATGATGTGCATGAATCCATGCATCACTTAGCCTTTTCTTACCAACACAAGGAAGAGAGTAGGAGGGGATTGTGGGTGGCTTGTGGCGGCACAGTGGGCGGCTGGCAGGGTGGCCGGCAGCGGGGCGAGTAGAGAGAGAAAGGGAGAGGGAGGGAGAGAGAGAGTGACGTGAGGGAGAGGGAGAAAGTGACGTCAGCGGGGAAGGAAAAAGGTAGGGGAGTGGGTGGTTAAAAAAAAAGGTGGGGGAGTGGGTGGTTAAATCAAAGGTGTGGGGGTGGGTAGTTAAATTAGGGTTTTTTTTTTTGGGATAATAAAACCGTAGGATAAAGATAAGATGCCACAATTAGGGAATTTTCTTTTTTTTTTTTTGCGGATAATAACATAGTAGGATAATGATAAGATGATAAAATGATAACAAGATGATAATAATATTAATAATATTAATAAAATAGTGGAATTTGCATACGTCGAAACAAATAAAATAATAATGAAACGATAATATCAATAGTAGAGTGAAATAATATTCATAATATAATAATAAAATAATAACATTGACATTAGGAGTTTTACAAAAAAAATCGGTAAGGAAATATTTTGGAAACTTTAATACTTCCCAAAATATATCAAGGACTTTATTAAAAGAATTTCATGAAAGTTAATTGACACTGACTTGGGTTGACTTGGTCTAGGTCGGTCCAACTGGGCAAGAATTCCAACTCGAATTTTCAGGGTTTTACAAACTACCCCACTTAAAAAAAGTTTCGTCCTCAAAACCTCATTATACCGCGACACATTACCAATACATCATTAATTCCTGAGGTCTTACATGCTAAAAGTTTCCAGAATATATCAAGAACTTTATTAAAAGAATTTCACGAGAGTTAATTGACACTGACTTAGGTTGACTTGGTCTAGGTCGGTCCAACTGGGCAAGAATTCCAACTCGAATTTTCAGGGTTTTACATACTACCCCACTTAAGAAAAGTTTCGTCCTCGAAACTTCATTATGCCGCGACACATTACCAATACATCCTTAATTCTTGAGGTCTTACATGCTACCCCACTTAGGAGGTTTCGTCCACGAAACTAATACATAGCTGACTGTGGAAAAAGATGGGGATATTTGCCTCGCATTTCCTGTTCTAACTCCCAGGTGGCTTCCGACGATTCATGGTTGGCCCAAAGGACCTTTACTAAGGGCACCGTCTTTTTTCGGACATGCTTTTCCCATCGGTCTAGGATCTGTATGGGTTGCTCTTCATATGACAAGTTTTCTTGGAGTTGCATAGGATCGGGTTTGATGACGTGTGAGGGATCTGGAATGTACTTCCGTAATTGCGACACATGGAACACATTATGTATTCTCTGAAGCTCAGCCGGCAGCTCTAGTCGGTAAGCCACCTCCCCGATTCGCTGTATGACCGTATACGGCCCGATGTGCCTTGGGTTAAGCTTTCCTGCCTTTCCAAGCCTCGCGACTCCCCTGGTTGGGGAAACGCGAAGAAATACCTGGTCTTCTACCTGGAACTCAAAGGGTCCATGCCTCCGATCCACATAACTCTTCTGGCGGCTCTGGGCGGCTTTCATTCGTTCCTGAATCACTCTTACCTTGTCGGCGGTGGCCTGGATTAACTCTGGCCCGATAGTCAAGGCCTCATCAATCTCTTGCCAACAAAGTGGAGTCCTACATTTTCTCCCATATAGTGCCTCGTACGGGGCCATGCCAATACTCGCGTGGTAGCTATTGTTGTAAGAAAACTCAATTAGCGCCAGTTGTTCATCCCACGCGCTCTTAGAGTCCAGGGCGCAAGCCCGTAGCATATCTTCCAAGGTTTGGATAGTACGCTCGGTCTGCCCGTCAGTTGCAGGGTGAAAGGCAGTACTAAAACGTAACAACGTTCCAAACGCTTCCTGCAGCTTCTGCCAAAATCTCGATTGGAATCGGGTATCTCGATCCGACACTATGGAGCTGGGTACTCCGTGTAGCCGTACTATCTCCTCGAGGTAGGCTCGAGCTAACTGATCTAGGGTCCACGTGTTCCTCATGGCTATGAAGTGTGCCGACTTCGTGAGCCGGTCCACTATAACCCAAATCGCATTGTGCTTCCTTTGGGTCAATGGTAACCCCATGACAAAATCCATAGACACAGAGTCCCATTTCCACTCAGGGAGATCCAATGGCTGTAAGGTCCCGCCGGTCTTTGGTGCTCTATTTTCACTCGCTGGCAGGTCAGGCACTTTGCCACATAATCAGCCACTTCTTGTTTCATGTTACTCCACCAGAACGTTTGTTTTAGATCCTTATACAGCTTATTTCCCCCAGGGTGTACCGAGTGCGGAGTATTGTGTCCTTCATCTAGGATCTTCTTCTTGAGTGCCTCTACAGCTGGGACACACACACGATTATGGAATCGTATGGTCCCATCCTCGTGGATTACGAATCCAGGTGCTTTTCCCACCAATATCTCTTCTCTTATCCGCTCCAGTTGAGGGTCCGTGGTTTGGGCTAGTCGGATCTCCTCTATGAGAGTTGGTTGGGCCTTCAGGGTGCAAAGCGTAGGTCTAGCCTCCGGCGTAATCACATTAAGTTCCAACTTTCTAAATTCTCGACATAACGCTTCTGGAAGCGCTGCTACTACATTGGCCTTTCCAGGGTGATATTGAAAATGGACGTCATAGTCCTTTAGGAACTCCAGCCACCTTGTCTGTCTCAGATTCAGATCCTTTTGTGAGAAGAGATATTTCAGACTCTGGTGGTCGGTGAATACTTCACAACGAACCCCGTATAGGTAATGTCTCTAGATTTTGAGAGCAAACACGACCGCGGCTAACTCCAGGTCGTGAGTCGGGTAGTTCCGCTCATGTGTCTTCAGCTGTCGTGAAGCATACGCTATCACTCGTCCATCTTGCATTAACACACACCCCAACCCATTCCTGGAAGCATCACTATACACCACGAAGTCCTGCTCCGCAGTAGGTAGAGCCAGTACTGGTGCACTCGTAATTCTCTTCTTAAGCTCCTGGAAGGCTCCTTCACAACTTTCCGTCCACGCATACTTGATGACCTTTCTGGTCAGGTTGGCAAGCGGGGTCGCAATTTTCGAAAAGTTTTGGACAAACCGGCGGTAATATCCCGCCAAACCCAAGAAACTCCTTACTTCTGTCGGGTTTTTAGGTCTAGGCCAATTGGCCACTGCCTCAATCTTTTGTGGGTCCACCGATACTCCCTCACTAGACACTACGTGTCCTAGAAAAGCTACCTTCTTCAACCAAAATTCACATTTTGAGAACTTAGCATATAACTCATTCCTCCTTAACACATCCAGGGCTAGCCGTAAGTGGTGGGTGTGTTCATCTGGGGTTCTCGAGTAAATCAAGATATCGTCAATAAAAACCACCACGAACCTATCCAAATAGGGCTTAAAGACCCTGTTCATCAGGTCCATAAATGCTGCTGGGGCATTAGTGAGACCAAAGGGCATCACTACGAATTCATAGTGGCCGTATCAGGTACGAAAAGCGGTTTTAGGTATGTCCTCATCCTTGATTCGGAGTTGATGGTACCCCGAACGGAGGTCTATCTTCGAAAAGGTTCCTGCGCCTCGCAGTTGGTCGAATAAATCGTCTATCCTGGGTAGGGGATAACGGTTCTTCACTGTTATCTTATTCAATTCCCGGTAGTCAATACACAACCTTAGCGTCCCATCCTTCTTCTTCACAAATAAGACCGGTGCTCCCCATGGAGAAGTGCTAGGTCGGATATAGCCTTTCTCTAAGAGTTCTTCCAATTGGGTCTTCAATTCCTTAAGTTCAGCTGGTGCCATCCGGTAGGGTGCCTTAGAAACAGGGGTGGCTCCAGGGGTGAGGTCGATACAGAACTCCACCTCCCTAAGAGGTGGCATGCCAGGGATTTCATCGGGAAACACATCCTGGAATTCCCTCACTACAGGGATGTCCTCCAAGGAGGGTTGGGCATCCTCAGTATTTACCGCATGACACAGAAATCCCTCACATCCTTTACCCAATAACTTACTAGCTTCCATAGCTGATACTAATTTCACTCCCGTTCTAGGATTCTGACCCCTATGGACTATCTTCTTCCCGTTGGGCCCTTTCAGGGAAACTTTTTGTTTCGAGCAGTCTATCTGAGCCTGGTACTTAGCCAACCAGTCCATCCCCAAAATAACCCCAAAATCAGTTAACTCAAACTTATATAGATCCGCCAGGAATTCATATTCATACATTCTAAGGGGGCATCCCTCGTATAGTTCGTCACACGACACCGTCTTCCCATCTGGGAGAGTCACGGATAGCACTACAGATCTACGAGTGGGGGTGAGCCCTAACGTCTCAACTAGCCTAACAGAAATAAACGAGTGTGTGGCACCCGAATCAAACAACACATCTACTAGTTGAGTAAGGAGAAAGAAGGTACCCGTCACAACATTAGGAGCATCCCCCGCTTCCACTTTTCGCATCACGTACACCCGGCCTCCGTTGTTCCGGGGCGGTTGGTTGGAGGGTTGGGACTGAGCTGACTGGGGTGCCCGACTCTGCTGGTTGGAGTAGGCCGTCTGCCCTCCCCTACTTTGGTATGAGGTTTGGGGCCGCTGCCCATACCCTTGACCCTGCCTCTGTCCCTGACTCTGTCCTTGTCCTTGCCCGGGTGCCCGTGGAGGAAGCGGGTAATCTCGCACTTGGTGTTGATGGCTTCCACAGCGGAAGCATCTCTTCACTGCTCGACACTTCCTGGCGAAATGTCCTAGCTTCCCGCAAGCGTTGCAGGTTACCCTGGGTCGTGTGTTGGGATACTGACCCCCTCGATTGAAACTACCAGAGTGCTGTCCCCCAGCGGGTCTACGGTTCTGCTCCTGCGTCTGGAAGGTTCCCTGACTATCTCCCTTCCTCTTGGTACCTCTCTGCTCATTGAAGTATTGACTACGCTCCTTCATTGCTCTTTCTACGTTGATTGCAGTATCGTACAGCTCAACGTAGGAGGCATACTGCCGCACTGACATACGTTCTTTGATAGTTGGGTTGAGTCTGGCCTCAAACCTATTCATCTTCAACCTCTCATCAGCTACGAAGGTTGGGGCGAAACGTGACAACTCCATGAATTTGGAGGCGTACTCGAGAATGCTCATGCTCTCCTGCTGTAATTGCATGAATTCATTCTCCTTAGCCTTCTGCAGGGAGGTGGGGTAGAAATGGTCTTTGATCATCTCCTTAAACTTACCCCACCCAAACCCAAGCTCGTGTTATCTTTCCCGCACTGTAGCCCACCAGAGGTCGGCTTTATCCTTTAGGTAGAATACCACAAATCCTACCTTCCACTCCCCAGGGCACTGGAGTGCATCAAACAACTTCTCCATCCCACTAATCCAGTCTTCGAAAGTTTTGGGGTCAGGGGCACCATCGTAAACGGGTGGGTGATGACTTGCAAATCTCTTGAACATATGTGAGTTATCCTCTTCTGCCCTTTTCTCCCTACCGTCCATTAACCTTTGGATTTGTTCATTCTGGAGCTGCAGTTGCTCCCCTTGCTTCTGCAGCATCTCTAGCAGTAACAAGTTGGTGAGTTCGACTCCCGTGGGTGGATTTGTTTCATCGATCTGGCTACGAGACCCATTCCCATTCCAGGGGCGTAGGGCCTCCAATCGCTCCCTAAGGGCTGCCATAGGTATGTCCTGGGTCGTAGGGACCCTCGTCACCGGGTGGGGCCCCGTCTGAGACTCTTCATTATGGTTGTTGGTGTTGTTTCCTGCCATCCTGGTCGAGAAAAACAATTCGGGTTCAGTTTCTTCCCTAATAGTTCACATCCTATAACTCACTAGGTTCCAGGAATATAAAGCATGCCAGCGCATATTACCACAACTTTATTAAAAGTTCGTTCACAATACGAACTACCACATTCAGGTGGTGCATCCATTACATCACAAACTCAAAAGGTTTATATCATACAGGCGCACAGGTATATCATCCACATGTTTCACATATCTCAGAACAAGGTGCACATTTCACATATCTCAGAACAAGGTGCACAAATATTTTCAAATAATCCAAGAACACTTTTATTGCATAATTTCTCAGTTTCAGCACAACTTTTTAAGTCAAATAGCCACAATGGCTAATAACAATTTAAAGAAAATTATTACTACCGCTGTCCTAAAAAGAAATAAAACAACTTCCTAATGCTTCTAGCCTTTACTGACTGGGGGCATCCAGTGGACAAGTGCCTCTACACATCTGACCACATCTACCCCGCTTGCAGCGGGTCAACCCAGCCTCATTTGCTCCTAAGTCTTCCAAGTGGCTAGAGTGCTCATCCTGCACAGGGTGATTCCCTTCTTCATCTCTCTAATCTCCCCCTAGGCCCTCACTGCCCATAAGTTGCCTCTCGTTGGCCTCAGAATCTCCCTCAGGGTCATCTTCAGGGTCTTCCTCAGGATCTTCCTCAGGGCCTTCCTCTTCCATGGGGTCTTCCTCTGGGTCTTCCCCCTCATCAGTATCCTCCTCTACAGGTGGTGGCGGGTTAGCATCGCTAGAGTCAGGGGTGGGGGGTTCGTCATAAGGACCTAGAGAATTTTTCTAACTTGAAGGCAAAACAAACCAGATTCTGCTTCCCCAGACTTCACCCAAATTTTTACTTCTAACTTCTCATCCTCATAACATTTCCTTCCGACTTCCAACAATTATGCTCTTACCCAATCCAGAAAGATAATTTTGTTTACTACAACTTTTATGTTCGGAACGTTCACAAATTCGCAACGTAACCAGGTCTAAAAATTCAAAAACCGCACCCTATGCCTGCAGTTTTCAGATTTGACAGGGATCGATATTCTGGCTATAACTCTCTCAATTTAAGTCCAATTCATCCAATTCAAAAACCCACGTAATTTTCACTTCTTAGTCTAACTACTGTAAAAATTTTAGAATTTTTGGACAGCTAGAACAATTACACCAAATTTCCAAAGTGGCGTCAACAATAGTGTGAATTCTGTCTAGATTGTTCGACCCTTTTTATGCACGGTTTTCGCTTGTTTCGGGTTACCCAAAAATTTACCCACACCCGTTCAACATCCCTAGACTCTCGCCTAGACCCAACCATGCCAAAATAACCCCTCTTTATTGAGGCTAAAAGAAAAAGAAAATGAAACTACATAATAACATCGTTACGAGTACCTTTGATCAAAACTGAATCTAGGTCGACGGAAATTCCACCTTCGTTCAAATTCAACGTCGAAAGCGCTGAGAAAAATATGATGAAAATTATATTAAAAACCTTTATTCATAAGGTCATTAAATTGCAAAAATAGAGGAGAGTTAAAAGTGGGGGGTTTTGGATGCATGGTGTGCATGAATCCATGCATCGCTTAGCCTTTTCTTACCAACACAAGGAAGAGAGTAGGAGGGGATTGTGGGTGGCTTGTGGTGGCACAGTGGGCGGCTGGCAGGGTGGCCGGCAGAGGGGCGAGTAGAGAGAGAAAGGGAGAGGGAGGGAGAGAGAGAGTGACGTGAGGGAGAGGGAGAAAGTGACGTGAGGGGGGAAGGAAAAAGGTGGGGGAGTGGGTGGTTAAAAAAAAAGGTGGGAGAGTGGGTGGTTAAATAAAAGGTGGTGGAGTGGGTGGTTAAATTAGGGTTTTTTTTTTTTGGGATAATAAAACAGTAGGATAAAGATAAGATGCTACAATTAGGGAATTTTTTTTTTTTTTGGGCGGATAACAACATAGTAGGATAATGATAAGATGATAAAATGATAATAAGATGATAATAATATTAATAATATTAATAAAATAGTAGAATTTGCATACGTCGAAACAAATAAAATAATAATGAAACGATAATATCAATAGTAGAGTGAAAAAATATTCATAATATAATAATAAAATAATAACAATGACATTAGGAGTTTTACAAAAAAAATGGGAAAGGAAAAATTTTGGAAACTTTAATACTTCCCAAAATATATCAAGAACTTTATTAAAAGAATTTCACGAGAGTTAATTGACACTGACTTGGGTTAAATTGGTCTAGGTCGGTCCAACTGCGCAAGAATTCCAACTCGAATTTTCAGGGTTTTACACAAGCTCACGAGTGCTACACTTAGGGATGCATAGCCGTGTACCCTTAAACAGAAACCCTTGTTGGACTAAGATATCCCCCTTGTGGTGCTTTTGGCATTTAGAATACAACTTCCCAAGGTCTTCGTCATCAGCATATAGGCCTTTTAGATGCTTAAAGCCAAGAACATAAGCATCTAACTAAAATAAAAGCAAGTACCTCTAGGATAAAGCATTGACTCCTTGATTGCGTTTTCCATATTTATGCTTGGTGATAAAGTGAAATTACTGTAAATACTCAACCTATTTGGCATGACGTGAGTTCAACTTATGCTAGTCTTGAATGTAGTTCAAAGCCTCATGATCAAAATGAAGAATAAACTCACTAGCAATTAGATAATGACTCCAATGCTCTAAACACTCTCTTTATCATACGTGGAGTATTTCCTTCTTGAATCATATAATTTCTCACTAAAGGAGGCTAATGGTTTACCTTCTTAAGCAAGAACACCACCTATACCAACTATAGAGGTGTCACATTCAACTTCAGAGACTTTATAAAAGCACGGAAAAGAGAGAACCGGTACTTGAGTATGTCTTTTCTTGATCTCTTCAAAGGTAGATTATGCTTTTGGTGTCCAAATGAATGAGGTACCCTTGATAACATCAGTTATGGGAGCTATAATGGTGCTAAAACTTCGAATAAACCTCCTGTAAAAGGCAGCTAAGCCATGAAAAGCATGAACATCATGAATGCTCATTGGAATAGGCCATGACCGAATAGCTTTAATCTTGCTTTCATCTGCCTTGATTACATCACTTGTGACAATATAACATAAGAATGTTACCTCAAGAGTGAAGAAGGCACATTTCTTAAGGTTACCAACTAGTCTTTCACGTTCCAGAACAAGCATAACTTGAGTAAGATGATCTTGATGTTCATGCTCATCCTTGGAATAGGTTAAGATATCATTGAAGTATACTACCATAAACTTGCCAACGTATGGCCTGAAAACTTGATTCATTAATCTCATGAATGTGCTAGGTGCATTTGAAAGACCAAAGGGCATAACCAACCATTCATAAAGCCCTCCTTTAGTCTTAAAGGTTGTCTTCTATTCATTGCATTATCTAGTCTGAATATGATAGTAACCACTCAAAGGACTATCTTTGGAAACACCTTAGAGCCATCTAACTCGTCTAGCATGTCTTCAAGTCTAGGTATGGGATATCAATACCTGATTGTGATTTTGTGAATGGACCTACTATCCACAAACATACGCATTCCTCCACCGTTTTTAGGAGACAAAAGAGCAGGCACAACGCGCAGACTTAAGGACTCTCGAACTAAGCCCTTGGACATCAATTCTTCAACTTGCGGTTGAATCTCTATGGTTTCTTTGGGATTCATCCAATAAGCTAGCTTATTAGGAAGGACAAAACCAAGAATAAGACCAATATGCTATTGGATACCCCTTTTAGGAGGTAAACTCATAGGTATCATCTCAGGAAACAAATGGCAGAAGTTTTGAATGAGTGCTTTGGCTACAGGATGAGTGGGTAAGGGAGTTTCCGGTTCACCTTGCACACTCAATATCCACTCCTTAAAGGCCTTAAATTAATGTTGGGAGGCCTTTAACAAAGGTTCACTACCTGTAAGTAGCAAATCAGAATGCTTTGGCTTGTTTTGAGGCTTGATTTCATGAAGTTTAGATGGGGATAAAGGGGCTGGGGTAATCTTCTTAACATCCTTAGTAGAGGAGTAAGTATTTAAGTAGCCAAACGCTACAGTCATATAACCATGGCCTTCCTAAAAGCATATGATAAGCATCCATGGGAATTGCATCACACGAAAGCTTATCATAATAATTCTTTCCAATGAAGAAACAAACTAGGCAACATGAGTTCACTTGGATTCCCTTGCTTTGATTTAGCCATTGAATGTTGTATGGGTGCCGATGAGCCATGGTTTACAATCCTAGCTTCTTAATCATGCTTAGAGAAATCACATTTACACAGCTTCCACCATCAATGATCACAGAACAAACCTTCCCTTAAACCGTACAATGGGATTAGAATACGTTCTGTCTTTGCTTGTCCTTATGCTCCTTTTTGGTTGCTCAATACTCTCCCCGAAACAAACATTTCACCTTTATCAACCTCCTCCACCACCTCTTGTTGAGTTTCCTCAAGCCCATCATCACAATCATCCTACTTTTCCTCCTCTTCAAACACCTCTTTTATAGCTGACCATTTGGCTAAGGTAATCACCTTATAGTTTAGACAGTCCGAAGCTATATGCCTAAGTCCTTAACATTTGAAGCACCTTCTATTGCTCATGGGATTGGGATTGGGTCTATTTTGAGGGGCTTACTTCTTTTGTGGAGCTGGGGTTCTTTGTGGAAAGGAAGGAAATGGATTTGGGGGCTTAGAAATGGGATTAGAACTCTACTTATTAAAGGGTTGGTTCTGGGTAAAGGGTTTAGCATTATGAGGTTTAGGGGGCCATCTAGCTCTTTTTTGTTACTCAACCTTGTAAGCAAGCACACAAACTTCATCAAAGGTCGTGTAAGCTTATAAATTAACCACATCACACCTAGAATCACGAACTCCTAAGTACCTAACAATGGTTTGGTCTTCGAGTTCTTATAAATCACGCTTGATTACAACTTTCTCAAACTCATGTGTGTACTCTTCAACATTTAGGTTGCCTTGAGTAAGATTATGGAGTTGAGAATAACAATCCTGAACACAAGTTGGGGGAAGAAAACGAGCCTTAAGCCTCGATTTCATCTTCTCTCATGTTCTAATCTTCGACTTCCTTTCTCTAACTCGTTTAGCACATAGGTTAGTCCGCCATAGTGAAGCATATTTTCTAACTCTTAACGCCACTAACTTGACCTTTTTATCTTCAGGAGCATCTTTGTAGTCAAAAACACACTCAACAATATGCAGCCAATCCAAGAATTCCTCAGGATCAAGCTTACCTTCAAACTCCAGGATTTCAACTTTGAAATCTATTGGCTTGAAACTGTGGTTCTGGTCTAGCGATTCTTAATGGTTCATCTTTTGTAGATGAATCAATGTTATAACTAAACACTTATTCTTACCTTCTTGGTTCAAATTGGAGGTTCTTCATTCACCTTTTATTTTTGCTTCAAAAAGGGACCAAGCTGTTTTTGTAGATACTCATTTTGAGCCTTAGTTTGTTGTTCACGTTGTGCATCTATATGGGTTTTCTTGACAAGCATCTCATTCTGCCTCATAAGAGCATCAAACTTCTCTTCCAAACTTATGTTAGAACTCGTCTTGCTTTTCAATTGTGTTTAAGCTCAGGCAAGGAATGTGTTTGGAATTGAATGGAGAAATGAATATAGGAAGGTGAAAGGGGTGCCAAGCCTAGGAGAAACCAAAGCTCTAATACCAAATATGATGGAACTATGAAGGGAAATCAGAAAAGCTCAAGGTTGATTCCAAAAACTAAATTAAACAAGCTGAAATAAAGTTGAGTTTAAGTGAGATCACGGTTGAATGAATGAATAAAGGATAGTCTAAACCCTTATTTAGATACAAAAACACCACTAAGCTTGAGTTTAGGGTCCTTAACCTTAATTAGGGTAAAGAAATAACACCCAATTAAGTGTTAAGGCTTACTTGATCACCACCTTAATCGACCAAATTAAGGACAAGCAAGTGAAGCATTTAGGGGTAACGAAAGCAAAATGCTCTCAATTCTGAATTTATATAATATTCAAGTTGTGAATTACAAAAATGAAACACTAAAGGCCTTATACTCACGACCCTTCGGCTAGAAAGCCGCAAATGAAGTTTCCTCCCGAGGAGGGAAATGTCTAAATAAGCTTAGCTAGGCGCTTAAGGCTAACCTAGTTTACGCGCATGCCTAACCTAAGCTAATTACTAGGTGCAAAATACATGTAATTAAGCTTAATACATGAATTTAGTAAGGAAAAAGAATAGAAAGCAGTCATACAGTAAATGCACCTTTTGGCTGGCCATCTAGTTACTAGGTGCAAAATCTCTCTTTATTTTCTCATTGGTTGCTCTTCCCAGAACCTACTTTAGCTACCAATGATGATGTTCCTAGTCTCCTTGATGCATGATTGAAGCAAGCAATCAAGTATTCAGTTGAGAAAACACTTAAAGAAGGAAAGACACGCAGCAGCTTAACCGGGTTCTATAAACAGTTTTCAGCCCGGTTTTGTGCCCTTGTTTCCACCAAGCATAAGTGGGCTTGATCTTAATTTCAGGCCATGGGGGGAATCCTTAGGATGTCTATAAACCCCCTGTAAAGAAATCAAGGTTAAATCATGTGTAAGTGGGAGATTTCTACCAAAATATTTTACCATGCAGTTTTGGACCCAAACTAATAGGTTGAACAAAATGGCTTGATTGCTTCATCTTGAGTAAGCATGATTGACTTTAAATGCTTAGACCTGAAATTTAACATCTTAAGAATCCTAAGAGTGCAAAAATATCAAACTTAAGCTATAACATAGCTTAAGTAATCAAGTGAACAAAACTGGGAACATTGGACCTTGCTAGACTTTTAGGACCTTCTTCAATGTCTTAGCTTAAGGGGACTCCATCAATTCTAGTTGTAATTAGCTTAGACTCATCAATCTTGTCAACTCGATTAGTCCTAAGCGCCTAACAAAGCATACTTCGATGTTCCCTTCTTTGGGAGGAAACCTCCTTTGCTAGCTTTTAGCATAAGGGCCATGTGTATAAGGTTCTTTCAACGCTTATTTTATGCGCATAGCTTGAATATTGAATACAAAAAGCAGAATTGAGGGCGACTTGCTTTCGTTCCCCTAATTACCTCACTTGCTTATCCTTAATTTGGTCGATTAAAGTGTTGATCAAGTAAGTCTTAACACTTAATTGGGTGGTGTTTCTGTACTCTAATTAAGGTTAAGGACCCCAAACTCAAGCTTAGTGGTGTTTCTATATCTAAGGAAGAGTCTAGATTATCATTCATTTTAGCATTCATTCATGGAATCACCTAGACTTTAGCTTTAATTCAGTTTGCTTTCCCTTAGCTTTAAATTCAGGTTTGAGTGTTTGTGTTTCTCCTTCCAAGACACATCAACTTAACCTAAATCTTTTTATATGCCCTCAAAGATAAGGTCCTAAGGAACCAAAATATCAAAAAATAACAAACTTAAACCTCAAGGAGGCCTAAGTAATTAAGCACTCAGAATTGGGTACATTCTACCTCAACCGGGCGATCTGAACAGTTTGGATTTAATGGCTGATTTACGTGGGCAAATGAAGTCCTAATGGCTTGGAACTTGCTTTGTTGGAAAGCTGCCTTCCTGAACTTCAAACTCATGGCAAAATATTGAACTTAAATCTCATGGAAATAGAAGTAATGAAGGACACAAAACCGGGCTTGTATTCTAATTTGAACCAGCAACCTGTTGTTTGTGTTCCTTAGCAAAATAAAGGACTTTTCTTGGGCCTTGGCCACAGAATGTGGTTTATCTAAGCTTACTTGAATGCCCTTAAACATTCTGCCTTGAGAGATCTACACCAGAGCCTTAAAAACCAACCAATTTCACCTTCTTGTCTTTAGAAACATCTTTGTACTCAAAAACACGCTCAACTGTATGCATCCAATCCAAAAATTCTTCAGGATCAAGGTTATCTTCAAACTCTGGGATTTCAACCTTGAAATCATTGGTATTAGCTAGAAACCGTGGTTCTGGTCTAGCCATTCTCAAAGGTTCATCCTCACTAGATGAATCCACATTATGATTAAAGACTTGTTCTTGTCTTCTGGGTTCAGATTGGAGAGGTTCCTCATTCATCTTTTGCTTTGCTTCAAGAGCATTCCTAGCTGTTTCCTTAGGTGCTCGTTTTGTGCTCTTAGTTCTTGGTTAGAACTCTTGAGTTCTTGATTTGAAACTGTGATGTCATGATTACTCTTCAAAATAGCATCAACTTTCTCATCTGAACTCATGCTGGCACTCATCCTTTATTCAGTTTATGTTTAGGACAGAAATGAGAATTGTGTTTGGATTTAAGAAAGGGAATAAATCTGGAAGGGTGGAGGGAATACTAGGCCAAGGAGAAACTCAACTCTGATACCAAATATGGTCTGAAGCTCAAAGGAATAAACACACTCTCAAACAATTGCAAGGAAACAAGCTTAGAACTCACGGCTCTCCACTTGAGTGCAATGTAATCCGAAACAGAAAGTGAGATAAAGGATAGTTCCAAACCTAAAACTTGGATACAGAAACACCACTGATGGAACTATGAAGGGAAATCAAAAATACTCAAGCCTAATTAGAAGTGCTAAACGAAGCACGCTGAAATCAAAGTTGAGTTTAAGTGAGATCACGAATGAAAGAATGAATGAAGGATAATCTAAACCATCGCTTAGATATAGAAACACCACTATGTTAGAGTTTAGAGTCCTTAACCTTAATTAGGATATAGAAACACCACCCAATTAAGTGTTAAGACTTACTTGATCACCATCTTAATTGACCAAGTTAAGGATGAGCAAGTTAAGTATTTAGGGAACAAAAGCAAAATGCTCTGAATTCTAGTTTATATTCAATATTCAAGTTATGTTTTTAAAGTAAGCCTTGAAGGAACCTTATACACACGACCCTTAGGCTAGAAAGTAGCAAAGGAGGTTTCCTCCCTATGAAGGAAACATCTAATGAAGCTTAGTTAAGTACTTAGGACTAATCTATTTTACAAGCTTGATTAACCTAAGCTAATTACAACCATAATGTAAAGGAAAGCAAGACAAATGATAGTACTTAACAATAATGCTCCTAATTAAGCTTAATACATCAGTTACTAAGGAAAAAGTAGAGAAAAGCAGCCGTAAAGTAGAAGCACTTTTCGATTGACCAATCCAGTTGTAAGGTGGGATTTCTTCCTTTGTTTTCTCATTGGGTAGGCTCTTCCCAAGTAAACTTTGCAGCATATCATTGTGTTTCTGGCTGTGTTCAACCATGACTAAAGTAAGCAAGCTTGAGAATAGCTGAGGAAACACTTGGAAGGAGGAAAGCTACATAGCTACTTAATCGGGTCCTAGAAGTTCAAAATAGCCCAGTTTTCTGACCTTCTTTCAACCAATCAAAAGTGAGCATGAATTTAATTTCAGACCATGGGGGAAAACCTTAGGGTGTGTAACAAATCCCCCTGCAAGGAAATTAAGGTTAAATCATGTTTAAGTGGGAGATTTCCACCAAAATATTCTATCATATAGTTTTTAACCCAAACTGATAAGCTGAACAAAATGGCTTGATTTCTTCATCTCAACTGAGCATGATTGACTTTAAATGCTTGGACCTAAAAGATAACATCTTAAGGATCCCAAAAGTGCAAAAATATCAAACTTGAGCCATAAGGTAGCTTAAGTAATCAAGTGAACAAAACCGGGAACATTCTAGCTGTCTAACCCAGTTGCATCAGTTTGACTCTTTCCCAGAATGTGAGCCATTGCTTGAACATTGGAGCTTGCATTGGAGCTTGCTAAACACTTAGGACCTTTTTCATTGTCTTGGCTTAAGGGGACTCCATCATCCTTCCCTTGTTGACAAGATATGATCCTCAAGCCAGCAAGGTAATCATCGGCTTGGTAAGCACTCAAGTCAGCCACATTCAATGTAGCTGAAACCCCATAGTTACCTGGCAAATTAACTTTATAAGCATTGTCATTACTCCTTTTAAGTACCTCAAAAGGGACCACCAGCTCTTAGGATTAGCTTATTCTTCCTTTTAGAGGGAACCCGTTCCTTCCTAAGGTGTATACACATGAGGTCTCCATGATGAAAAACCATCTTTCTCCTATGCTTGTTGGCTTGGGCTTCATAGGATGCATAAGTCTTCTCAATTCTAGCCTTAACAAACTCATGGAGGTTCCGAATCTCTTCCACTGTAGCTGCTGCATACGCACTAGGCTTCTGGCCTAATGATTGTGGAGTAAGATCAATGGGACTTAAAGGATCAATCCGATACACTGAATTGAAAGAGGATAGATAAGTAGCCTTGCTTGGAGCTTCAATATAAGCAAATTTAGCATGTGGTAAGAGTAAATTCTAGGCTTTGGCATGAGGTTTGATCAAAGCCCTTAGGAGAGTACCTATGGTTCAATTTGTCCCCTCTATTTACCCATCAGTTTGGGGTTGATAAATGGTACTATACATGAGGCTAGTACCCAGTTTCTTCTATAAGGTAACCTAAAAATGGCTTAAACACTTTGTATCCCTGCCATAAACAATAGACTTAGGGATGTGATGTAATCTGGTTACCTCTTCAAAGTATAACCCTGCAATGTACGTAGCGCCATTGGTTTTGTTACATGGAATGAAATGTGACATCTTTGAAAACCTGTCCATCACCATAAATATAGAATCCTTGCCCCTTTGGGTTTTGGGTAAACCTAAATTAAAGTCCATACTTACATCCACCCAAGGTAGAGTGGGAACTGGAAGGGGTATGTATAAGCCGTGGGCTAAGGTATGACTCTTGGCAGCTTGGCGCATCCCACACCTTCTTAGGATGTCTTAAACATCCTTTTCCATTCTAAGCTAGTAGTAATGTTCCCTTAACATAGTTAAGGTCTTGGATTCACCAAAATGACCAGCTAAGGAACCTCCATGCATTTCTCGTATTACAATCTCGCGAGTGCCACACTTTGGGATATATAGTTGTGTACCGTTAAATAGAAACCCTTCTTGGACTAAGAAATCCCCCTTGGGGTGCTTTTGGCATTCAGAATACAACTTCCTAAAGTCTTCATCATCAGCAAATAGGCCTTTTAGATGCTTAAAGCCAAGAGCATAAGTATCTAACTGAAATAAAAGCAAGTACCTCCGGGATAAAGCATCGACTCCTTGGTTGAGTTTTCCAAATTTACACTTGATTGCAAAGTGAAATGAATGTAAATAGTCCACCCATTTGGCATGACGTGAGCTCAAATTATGTTGGCCTTGAAGGCACTTCAAGGCCTCATATCAGAATAAAGAATAAAGTCACTAGCAATTAGATAAAGGCTCTAATGCTCTAAACACCTCACGCTGGCAAAAAACTCTCTGTCATAGGTAGAGTATTTGCTTCTTGAATCACATAATTTCTCACTAAAGAAGGCTAATGGTTTACCTTCCTTAGTAAGAACACCACCTATGCCAACTCTGGAGGCATCAGACTCAACTTCAAAGACTTTATCAAAGCATAGCAAAGAGAGAGCCAGTGCTTAAGTAAGTCTTTTCTTGATCTTTTCAAAGGCAGATTGTCCTTTTGGTGTGCAAATAAATGATGCACCCTTGGTAACTTCAATCATGGGAGCCATAATAGTGCTGAAACTTCAAATAAACCTCCTGTAAAAGGAAGCTAAGCCATGAAAAGCATGGGCATCATGAATGCTCATTGGAATAAGCTATGACCGGATACCTTCAATCTTGCTTTCATTAACCTTGATTCCATCACCAGTGGTAATATAACCTAAGAATGTTACCTAATAAGTGAAAAAGGCACATTTCTTAAGGTTACCAAATAGCCTTTCATGTTCCAGAAGAAGCATAACTTGAGCAAGATGATCTTGATGTTCACGCTCATCCTTGGAATAAATTAAGATATCATCGAAGGACACTACCATAAACTTGCCTTTGTACGGCTTGAAAACTTGATTCATTAATCTCATGAATGTGCTAGGTGCATTTGAAAGACCAAAAGGTATAACCAACCATTCATAAAGCCCTCCTTTAGTCTTAAAGGCTATCTTCCATTCATCACCTTCTGTAATCCGAATCTGTTAGTAACCACTTCGAAGGTCTATCTATGAAAACGCCTTAGCGCCATGTAACTCGTCTAGCATGTCTTCAAGTCTAGCTATGGGATACTTGATTGTGATTTTGTTAATGGCCCTACTATCTACACACATACGCATTCCTCCATCCATTTTATGAACCAAAAGAGCAGGCACAACATATGGACTTAAGGACTCTTGAACTAAGCCCTTGGACATCAATTCTTCACCTTGCCGTTAAATCTCCATGGTTTCTTTGGGATTCATCCTATAAGCTGGATTATTAGGAAGGACAGAACAGGAATGAGATTAATATGGTGTTAGGTATCCCTTTTAGAAGGTAAACCCGTGGGTATCTCCTCAAGAAACAAATGGCAGAAGTTTTGAATGAGTGCTTTGGCTACGGGGTGAGTGGCTAAGGAAGTTTTTGGTTCATCTTGTACACTCAATATCCATTCTTTGAAGGCCTTGAATTCATATACGGAGGCGTTTAACAAAGGCTTACTAACTGTAAGTAGAAAATCAGAATGGTTTGGCTTGTTTTGAGGCTTGATTTTGTGGAGTTTAGATGGGGATAAAGGGGCTAGAGTAATCTTCTTACCATCCTTTGTAAAGGAGTAGGTATTTAAGAAGCCATTATGCATAACCCTATGGTCATATAACCATGGCTTTCCCAAAAACATATCACAAGCATCCATGGGAATTAAATCACACCAAAGCTCATCTATATAATTCTTTCCAATGGAGAAAGAAACTAGGCACCGTGAGTTCAGTTGGATTCCCTTGCTTTAATTTAGCCATTGAATGTTATAACGGTGTAGATGAGTCATGGTTTGCAACCCTAGGTTCTCAATCATGCTTAGAGAAACAACATTTGCATAGCTTCTTCAATCAATGATCACGGAATAAACCTTCCCTTAAAACATCCAATGGGAATAGAATATGTTCTCTCTTTGCTTGTCCCTTGCTCCTTTCTGGTTGCTCAAAACTCTCCTTAAAACCAACATTTCACCTTCATCAGCCTCCTCTAACACCTCCTCTTGAGTTTCCTTAAGCTCATCCACACCATCATACTCTTTTTCCTCCTCTTCAAACAGCTCTTTTACAGCTGACCATTCGGCTAAGGTAATCGACTTGCAGTTTGGACAGTTCCAAGCTATATGCCCAAGCCCTTGACATTTAAAGCACCTTCTATTACTCATGGGATTGGGATTGGGTCTATTTTGAGGGGCTTGGTTCTTTTATGGAGCTGGGGTTCTTTGTGGAAAGGAAGGGAATGGATTTGGGGGCTTGAAAATGGGATTGGAACTCCCCTTGTTAAAGGGTTGGTATCAGGCCAAGTGCTTAAGATTTTGAGGTTTAAGGGCCTGTCTAGCTTTCTTTTGTTGCTCAACCTTGCGAGGAAGTACATAAACTTCATCAAAGGTAGTTTAAGGTTGTAAATCAACCATATTAGCATGCCTAGAATCAAGACCTCCTAAGTACCTAAAAATGGTATGCTCTTTGGGTTCTCATAAATCACACTTGATTACAAGTTTCTCAAACTCACATGTGTATTCTTCAAATTCAAGTTGCCTTGAATAAGATTATGGAGTTGAGAATAACAATCTTGAACATAAGTTGGGGGAAGAAAATGACCCTTAACCTTGGATTTCATCTTCTCCCGTGTTCTGATCTTCATCTTCCTCTCTTTAACCCATTCAGCATATAGGTTAGTCCACCATAGTGAAGCATGTTTTCTGAGTCTTAAGACCACTAACTTGACCTTTTGATCTTCAGGAATATCTTTGTACTCAAAAATACGCTCAACAGTATGTAACCAATCTAAGAATTCCTCAGGATCAAGCTTACCTGCAAACTCTAGGATTTCAACCTTGAAATCATTGGTATTGGCTTGAAACAGTGGTTCTGCTCTAGCCATTCTCAATGGTTCATCTTTAGTAGATGAATCAATGTTATGACTAAACACTTATTCCTGCCTTCTTGGTTCAGATTGGAGAGGTTCTTTATGCACCTTTTGCTTTTGCTTCAAAAAGGCACCAAGCTATTTTTGTATATACTCATTTTGAGCCTTAGTTTCTTGTTCATGTCGAGCATCTTCATAGAATTCCTTGATTAACATCTCATCTACCTCATGAGGGCATCAAACGTATTTGGAATCGGATGGAGAAATGAATATGGGAAGGTGGAAGGGGTACCAAGCCTAGGAGAAACTGAAGCTTTGATACCAAATATGATGGAACTATGAAGGGAAATCACAAATACCTAGGGTTGATTCCAAAAGCTAAACTAAGCAAGCTGAAATCAAAGTTGAGTTTTAGTGAGATCATGGTTGAATGAATGAATAAATAAAGGATACTCTAAACATTGCTTAGATATAGAAACACTACTAAGCTTGAGTTTAGGGTCCTCAACCTTAATTAGGATACAGAAACACCACCCAATTAAGTGTTAAGACTTACTTGATCACCACCTTAATCGACCAAATTAAGGATAAGCAAGTGATGTATTTAGGGGGTAATGAAAGGAAAATGCTCCCAATTCTAATCGTATTCAACATTCAAGTTATGAATTACAAAATGAAACACTAAAGGCCTTATACTCAATGGCCCTTAAGCTAGAAAGCAGTAAAGGAGGTTTCCTCCCTATGAGGGAAATGTGTAAACAAGCTTAGCTAACGCTGAAGGCTAACCTAGTTTATATGCTTGCTTAACCTAAGCTAATTACAATCAAAATATAAAGGAAAGCAAGGTGAATGATTAAATTTAATTCTAATAGATATAATTAAGCTTAATACATCAATTTAATAAAGAAAAAGAAGAGAAAGCAGCCATAAAGTAGATGTGCTTTTTGGCTGACCAATCCGGTTTCTAGGCGCAAAATCTCTCTTTATTTTCTCATTGGATGCTCTTCCCAAATCCTATTTTGGCTATCAATGATGATGTTCCTAGTCTTCTTGGTGCATGATTGAACCAACCAAGCAAGTATTCAACTAAGGAAACCCTTAGAAGGAGGAAAGACACGCAGCAGCTTAACCGCGATCTAGAAATAATTTTCAGCCCAGTCTTGTGCCACTATTTCTATAAATTAAAAGTGAGCATGATTTCAATTTTAGGCCATTTGGGGAATCCTTAGGGTGTGTACAAACTACCCCAGTAAAGAAATCAAGGTTAGATCATGTTTGAGTGGGAGATTTCCACTAAAATAATTTACCGTGTAGTTTTGGACCCAAACTGACAGGTTGAACAAAATGGCTTGATTTCCTCATCTCAACTAAGCATGATTGACTATAAATGATTAGACCTGAAAGTTAGCATCTTAAGGATCCCAAAAGTGCAAAAATATCAAACTTAAGCCACAATTTAGCTTAAGTAATCAAGTGAATAAAACCGATAACATTCTGCCCGTTTAGCCCGGCTGCATCAGTTTGGGTCTTTTTCAAAATATGAGCCATTGCTTGAATTTTAGAGCTTGCATTGAACCTTGCCAGAGTCTTAGGACCTTCTTCAATGCCTTGGCCTAGGGGAAGTCCATCATCCTCCCCTCGTTAAGAAGATTTGATCCGCAAATCAGCAAGGTAATGATCAGCTTGGTAAGCACTCAACTAAATGTAGCTAAAACTCCATAGTTACCTGGCAAATCAACCTTATAAGCATTGTCATTAATCCTTTTAAGTACCTCAAATGGACCATCAGCTTTTGGCATTAACTTGTTCTTCCTTTTAGAGGGAAACCGTTCCTTCCTAAGGTGTATCCACACGACGTCTCCTGGTTGAAAAACCATCTTTCTCCTATGCTTATTAGCTTGCGCTTCATAGGATACATTGGTCTTTTGAATTCTGGCCTTAACTAACTCATGGAGCTTTTGAATCTGTTCCACTCTAGCTGCTACATTCGCACAAGGCTTTCAATCTAGGGCCATGGAGTATGATCAATGGGACTTAATGGATCAATCCCATATGCCACCTTATAAGGGGATAGGCTAGCAGCCTTGCTAGGAGCTTTGTTATAAGCAAATTCAGCATGTGGCAAGAGCAAATTCTAAGCTTTGGCGTGAGGTTTAATTAAGCCCTTATGAGAGTACCTAGGGTTCGATTTGTCACCTCTGTTTACCAATCAGTTTGGGGATAACAAGTGATACTATACATGAGTTTAGTACTAACTTTCTTCCACAAGGTAACCTAAAAATGACTTAAAAACTTTATATCCCCATCAAAAACAATGGACTTAGGGATACCATGCAATCTGGTGACCTCTTTAAAGTGTACCTCTGCAATGTGCATAGCATCATTGGTTTTAATGCACGGAATGAAATGTGCCATCTTTAAAACCCATGTCCACCACCACAAATATAGAATCCTTGCCGCTTTAGGTTCTAGGTAAACCCAAAATGAAGCCCATACTTACATCCACCCAAGGTAGAGTGGGAACTGGAAGGGGCGTGTATAAGCCGTGGGGTAAGGTATGACTCTTGGTAGCTTAGCACGTCACATACCTTCTTAGGATGTCTTAAACATCCTTTTCCATTCCAGGCCAGTTATAATGTTCCCTTACCATAGTTAAGGTCTTAGATTCACCAAAATGACCACCAGGGAACTTCCATGCACATTTCCGATTACAAGCTCACGAGTGCTACCCTTAGGGATACGTAGCCGTGTACCCTTAAATAGAAACCCTTCTTGGAATAAGAAATCCCCCTTGGGGTGCTTTTGGCATTCAAAATACAACTTCCCAAGGTCTTCATCATCAGCATATAGGCCTTTTAGATGCTAAAAGCCAGGAACTTAAGCATGTAACTAAAATAAAAGCAAGTACCTCTGGGATAAACTTAAGTAATCAAGTGAACAAAACCGGGAACATTCTGACCATTTAACCCGGTTGCATCAGTTTGGTTCTTTTCTAGAATGTGAGCCATTGCTTAAACTTTGAGGCTTGCATTGGACCTTACTAGACTCTTAGGACCTTCTTCAATGTCTTGGCTTAAGGGGACTCTATCATCCCCGCCTTGTTGAGAAGATTTGATCCTCAAATTACCAAGGTAATCATCACCTTGGTAAGCACTCAACTCACTCACATTGAATGTAGTTAAAACTTCATAGTCACCTGGCAAATCAACCTTATAATCATTGTCATTAATCCTTTCAAGTACCTCAAGTGGACCATCAGCTCTTAGCATTAGCTCATTCTTTCTTTTGGAGGGAACCCGTTCCTTCCTGAGGTGTATCCATATGAGGTCTCCTTGTTGGAAAACCATATTTCTTCTATACTTGTTGGCTTGGGTGTTATAGGATGCATTAGTCTTCTCAATTCTGGCCTTAACCGACTTATGAAGCTTTTGAATCTCTTCCACTCTAGCCGCTGCATCAATACTAGGCTTTTGATCTAATGGCCGTGGAGTAAGATCAATGGGACTTAATGGATCAATCCCATACACCACCTTAAAAGCGCATACACTAGTAGCCTTAGTAGGAGCTTTGTTATAAGCAAATTCAGCATGTGGCAAGAGCAAATTCCAAGCTTTGGAATGAGGTTTAATTAAAGCCCCAAGGAGAGTACCTAGGGCTCGATTTGTCATCTTTGTTTGCCAACAAGTTTGGGCATGATAAGTGGTACTATACATGAGTTTATTACCAAGTTTCTTCCATAAGGTAACCCAAATATGACTTAAAAACTTTATATCCCTATCAGAAATAATGAACATTGGGATACCATGCAATCTGGTTACCTTTTAAAGTATAACTCTGCAATATACGTAGCATCATTGGTTTTGTTGCGTGGAATGAAATGTGCCATCTTTGAAAACTTATCCACCACCACATGTATAGAATCCTTGCCCTTTAGGTTCTAGGCAAGCCTAAAATGAAGTCCACACTTACGTCCACCCAAGGTAGAGTCCGAACTACGATGGGCATGTATAAGCCATGGGGTAAGGTATGACTCTTGGTAGCTTGGCACATCCCACACCTTCTTAGGATGTCCTGAACATCCTTTTCCATTCCAGGCCAATAATAATGTTCCCTTAACATAGTTAAGGTCTTAGAATCATAAAAATGACCAGCCAAAGGACCTCCATGCACTTCTCTAATTATAAGCTCACCAGTGTTGCACTTAGGGATACAAAGCCATGTACCCTTGAAGAGAAACCTTTCTTGGACTAAGAAATTCCCCTTGGGGTTCTTTTGGCATTCATAATACAACTTCCCATGGTCTTCATCATCAGCATATAGGCATTATAGATACTCAAAGCCAAGAACATAAGCATCTAACTGAAATAAAAGTAAGTACCTCTGGGTTAAAGCATCAGATCCTTGGTTGAGTTTTTCAGATTTATGCAAAGTGAAATGACTGTAAATACTGACCATTTGGCTTGAGGTGAGTTCAACTTATGTTGGCCTTGATTGTACTTCAAAGCCTCATGATCAGAATGAAGAATAAACTCACTAGCAATTAGGTATGGCTCTAATGCTCTGGACGCCTCACGATGGCATAAATCTCTTTATCATAGGTGGAGTTTTTCCTTCTTGAATCACATAATTTCTCACTGATGGAACTATTAAGGGAAATCACACATACTCAAGGCTGATTCCAAAAGCTAAACTAAGCGAGCTGAAATCGAAGTTGAGTTTAAGTGAGATCACGGTTGAATGAATGAATGAATGAAGGATAGGCTAAACCCTTCCTGATGTACCCTTGAAAGAAGGAAGGGAAACAAAAGCAATAATGCAATAGCTGACGGTTAAGCAAACTAAATTTCAGTTCAATGCCTTGAACCCGTGGAGAAGAACAATGAAAATGATAAAGTTAAATTCGAAGTTTGGATACAGAATCACCACCAAATGCAAGCTTACGGTCCCTAATCTTTGGTTAAGATACAAAAACACCACTTAAACCAAGGTTAGGACTTACTTGATCACCACCTTAATCGACCAAATTAAGGATAAGCAAGTGAAGATGTTGGAATTCGAAAGCAAAAGCTCTCAAAAGTGTTTTCTGAAATTCAATCATCATCTACTAGCCAAAGGTCATGTGAAACATAGGGATACAAGCCAAGCAAGCAAGCAAGTAACCTAGCACACTCCTAAGCTTTCCTCCCTAGGAAGGAAAGGTATTAACCAAAGTTAATCCTTACGGTTTATGCTAACCATGTACAAAGCCTGATTACATCTGCCCTAATTGCATCCAAATCAATAAGGAAAGCAAAACAAAATGATCCTTACAACTGAATTTACTTATAATTAAGCTTAATCAATTAGAAATCAAACCAAGAGCATATGCTTCAGCCGTAAAGTAGAACCCCTTTTCGGCTGACCAATGAGAGTCGTGAGACATCCCCTTTTGCAGCTTGTATTCTATTGGTCGTTCTTTCCAAGGTAGCAGCTGATGATTAATGTTCTAGAAGCTTAGGGCGTGTGCCATGCCTTGAAGTTGTGCCTCTCCAGCTAAAGAGGAGGAAACCCATGGATGAAGGCAAATTAACCGTGCTGCTTCAAACCAAGTTCACGGATAGTTTTAACCCGGTTTTCAAACCTGAAATAAGCTTAGTAAAAGTAAGCATGGTTTGGTTTTCAAGCCATGGGGGGAAACCTTAGGGTGTATACAAACTCCCCTGTGAAGAAATCAAGGTTAAACCATGTTTAAGTGGGGTAATTCCACCTAAACATTTAATCATGCAGTTTTGAACCAAAACTGGCTGGTCGGACAAAATACCTTGATCTTCCACCTTCCTGTGTGCATGATTGGAAATGAATGCTTGGACCTAAAAGTAGACATGGTAAGGATTCGAAAAATGCAAAAAGATTAGACTTAAGCCACAATGTAGCTTAAGTCATGAGATAAACAAAATCGGGTATTTTCTGGCCAAGCAACCCAGTTGTAGCTGTTTGAGAGTCTTGCAAAATATGAGCTATCCTTTGAACTTCGGACCTTGTTCTTGGACATTTTGGACTTGGTACATCATGGACAAGGTCATGGCTAGGTAAGACTCCATCACCCTCCCCTTGTTGAAAAGATTTGATCCTCAAATCTGTAGGGGAGTCACCTAGATTGAAGGGGCTCAAATCTGCCACATTGAATGTGGCTGAAACTCCATAATCTCCAGGTTGATCAACCTTGTATGCATTGTCATTTATCCTTCCCAAAACCTCAAATGGACCTTTAGCTCGTGGCATGAGTTTGTTCTCTCTTTTGGAAGGAAATCTTTCCTTCCTCAAGTGGATCCAAACTGGGTCTCCTGGTTAAAATTCCATCTTTCTCCTATGCTTGTTGGCCTGAGCTTCATAGGATGCATTGGTCTTCTCAATTCTAGCCTTCAGCAACTCATGCAATTTATGAATTTCTTTCACTCTTGCTGCTACATCAGCTTTTGGCTTTTGGTCTTGAGGCCGGGGAGTGAGATCATTGGGACTTAGAGGATCAATCCCATACACCACCTTAAATGATGAAAGACCAGTAGCCTTGCTGGGAGCTTTGTTGTACACAAACTTAGCATGTGGCAAGAGTAAATCCCAAGCTTTAGCATGAGGTTTAATCAATGCGCTTAGGAGGGTACCTAAGGTTCGATTAGTTACCTCAATTTGGCCATCAGTTTGGGGGTGACAAGTGGCACTAAACAGCAACTTAGTGCCAAGGTTCTTCCAAAGAGTGATCCAAAAATGACTTAGAAATTTTCTATCCCTATCTGAAACAATAGATTTAGGGATACCATGTAGCCTTGTTACCTCTTTGAAGTATAACTCGGCAATGTGTGTAGCATCATTGGTTTTATGGCAAGGTATGAAGTGTGCCATCTTTTAAAACCTATCCACCACAACAAATATGGAATCCTTCCCCCTTTGGATCCTAGGCAACCCCAAAATAAAATCCATACTCACATCTACCCATGGTAGAGTAGGCACGGGCAGTAGAGTGTATAAACCGTGGGTAAGGTACGACTCTTAGCTACTTGGCACGTACCACACCTTCTTAGGATGTCTTAAACATCCTTCTCCATCCCTGGCCAATAGTAATGTTCCCTTAACATGGTTAAGGTCTTTGACTTACCGAAATGACCAGCCAAGGATCCAGCATGAACTTCTCTAATCAAGAGCTCACGGGTGCTACACTTAGGAATACACAGGCATACTCCCTCGGACAAATAGCCCTCTTAGACTAAGAAATCTCCCTTGGGGTGCTTCAAACACACAGAATATAGGTCCCCAAGGTCTTCATCTTCAGCATACAAACTCTTAAGATGCTCAAACCAAGAACAAAAGCATCTAGTTGAAATAAAAAGAGATGTCTCCTTGATAATGCACTCGCACCTTGATTCAATCTTCCTGATTTAAGCTTGATGGTGAAGTGGAATGACTGAAGAAACTCAACCCATTTAGCATGGCGTGCATTAAGCTTGTGTTGGCCTTAAATGTACTTCAATGCCTCATGATCAGAATGTAATATGAACTCACTAGCCACCAAGTAATGGCTCTAATGCTCTAAACACCGAACTATTGCATAGAATTCCTGGTCGTATATGGAGTATTTTCTTCTTGGTTAACACAATTTCTCACTAAAGAAGGCTAATGGCTTGCCTTCTTGAGTAAGAACTCCACCTATTCCCGCTCCAGATGCATCACATTTGACTTCAAAAACTTTCTCAAAGCACGGTAATGCTAGGACCGATGCTTGAGTTAGTTTCTTTTTTACTTCTTCTGAGGCAGATTGTGCTTTGGGATTCCATTTGAAAGATGCACCCTTAAGCACTTCAGTCATGAGGGCCATTATAGCGCTGAAATTTCGAATAAACTTCCTATTAAAGGAAGCTAAGCCAAGGAAACTTCGAACATTATATATGCTTTGTGATTGAGGCTAAGACCGAATGGCCTCTATCTTCCCTTCATCTGCCTTTATGCCATCTTCTGAAACAATGTAACCTAAGAATGTAACTTCTTGAGTAAAGAAAGTACATTTCTTAAGATTACCATACAACTTTTCACATTCCAGGGCATGCATAATCTGACTGAGATGATCTTGGTGTGCTTGCTCGTCCTTAGAGTAAATCAGAATGTCATCAAAGTATACTACCATGAACTTGCCAATGTAAGGCTTGAATACTTGGTTCATTAGCCTCATACATGTACTAGGAGCATTAGAAAGACCAAATGGCATAACAAGCCATTCATACAAACCACCTTTAGTCTTGAATGCAGTCTTCCATTCATCTCCTTTACGGATTCTAATCTGGTAGTATCCACTTTGAATATTAATTTTAGAGAATACCTTAGAGCCATATAGTTCATCCAGCATATCTTCAAGCCTAGGTATAGGGTACCTACACTTGATTATGATTTTGTTTATGGCTCTACTATCCACACACATTCGTTCATTGCCATCCTTCTTTGGAACCAACGAGGTAGGTACGGCACAAGGGCTTAAGGACTCACGTACAAGCCCTTTTGACATCAACTCCTCAACTTACCTTTGAATCTCTATGGTTTCCTTTGGGTTCATCCTATAACCTGGCTTATTTGGAAGAATTGAACCAGAAATGAGATCGATGTGGTGTTGGATATCTCTTTTGGTTGGTAAACCCACAGGTATTTCCTCAAGGAATAAATGACAGAAGTTTTTAATGAGTGTTCTTGTAATGGGATGAGTGGGCATCAAACTTTCTGGATCGTCTTGCATGCTTAGTATCCACTCTTTAAAGGCCTTCAACTCATGTTGGGAAGCCTTTAGGATGGCTTCATTCACGGATGGTAAACAATCAACTTGTTTGGGCTTTTTTTGTGGCCGAATTTTGTGGAGTTTGGATGGGGGTAAAGGGGCTAAGGTGATCTTCTTGCCATGCTTGGTAAAGGAGTAGTTGTTTAGGCAACCATTGTGCATTACCCTTTGATCATACAACCATGGCCTTCCTAACAGCATATGACATGCATCCATTGGGATCACATCACATCATAACTCATCTAGATAGTTCTTTCCAATGGAAAAAGTAATCAAGCATCGAGAGTTAACTTGAGTTCCCCTACTTTAATTTAACCATTGGATGTTGTATGGATGTGGATGAGTCATCGTTTGCAGCCCTAGCTTCTCAATCATGCCTAGAGAAACTACATTGGCACAGCTCCATCCATCAATGATCAAAGAGCACACTTTTCCTTAGACGATACATCGAGTATGAAGAATGTTCTCTCATTGTTCATCTTTAACTCCTCTTTGATTGCTTAGAACTGTTCTCAAAACTAAGTGTTCGCCTTTATCAGCCTCTTCAACAACTTCATCTTGAGTTTCCTCAAGTTCTGGTTCACTCTCAACTTCATTTCCTTCCTCCTCAAAGTTCTCCTTCACGGCAGCCCATTCAGCCAAGGTGATTACCTTTTTGTTTGGACATTCCGAGGCTATGTGTCCAAGCCCTTGACATTTGAAACACCTTTGATTGCTCATGGGATTAGGGTTAGGCCTATTTTGAGGTGCTTGGGTTCTTTATGGTGCTGGGGTTCTTTGTGGGAAGGAGGGGATGGAGTTTGTGGCTTATGAATAGGATTGGAACTCCCCTTGTTAAAAGGTTGGTTCCAGGTTAAAGGCCGTGTGTTTTGAGGCTTAAAGGGTTATCTTTCCTTCTTTTGCTGCTCCACTTTATGTGCCAAGACACAAACATCATCAAACAAAGTATATGCTTGCAATTCAACCACATTAGAGTACCTACGATCAAGTCCTCCCAAGTATCTATGATGTATCTCCCAAGGGTTATTGCTAAAATTCAAATTAAGAGTGAAAGCTTAAAACCAAAAGAGAATACAATCAAGAAAAACCAAGGAAAATGGTACGTAATATGCTGGTTGTGAGGCTACAAACACGTGAAGTAGGAATGGAATTTAGAATCAAGGGATTCTAAATGAGAAAAGGAAAGAAACTTGATGTATCTTCAAAGGATTAAATGAAAACTCACACTAGAGTTCAAATTTGCACGGTTTATGCAAACTAAAATTTAGTTAAGTTCACTTGAAACCCGTGAGGATAATCAAGGTAGATGGATAGTTCTAAACCTTTGTTTAGATACAGAAACACCACCAAATGAAAGTTTAGGGCCCCTAAACTTGATTAAGATACAGAAACACCACTTAAGCAAGTTTAAGACTACACTTAAACACTACCCTAACCGGCCTAGTTAAGGATAAGCAAGTTTAGTATTTGAACGCACGAATGCATGAAAGCAAAAATGCTCTCAACTGATTTTTTGATCCAAAGTCTGATATGTTATTCAAAATGGCCATGTGTAGCGCTTAAGTACAAGCCTAGCAAGCATACAACCTAGCAAGCACACACCTAAGCTTTCCTTCGTAGGAAGGAAAGGTCTTAACTTAAGCTAATCCTCACGGTTAGAACTAATCGTGTACAAACCCTGCTTAAACCTAATCTAATTACATTCAAAACATTAAGAAAATCAGTACAAATGATGTTTACATCTTAATCATGCTTATTTAAGCTTAATACGACCAGATTATCTGGCAAATGGAAGGGGGGCAGCTATAAAGTAACATCCCTTTTTCGGCTGGCCAATAAGCTTCAAGAGACATGTTTTGTTGCGTTTGCTTCCCATTGGCTGTTCTTCTAAAGGTAATTCTCTTTTGCAGCTGATGATTGATGATCTAGAAGCCTTGGGACATGTGGGAAGGTAATATGCAAGCAACCAAGCCAAAGGAAATCCACTTGAGAAGGAAAACAAGCTACTGCTACCAAACTGGGTTTTGGGAACAAACTGAACCTGGTTTTCTGCCTTCTTTAAACCCAGCCAAAAGTGACAATGATTCTGATTTCAGGCCATAGGGGGAAACCTTAGGTGTGTACAAACCCCCCAGCAAAGAAATCAAGGTTAAATCATGTTTATGTTGAAGAATTCCACTGAAACATCTAACGATGTAGTTTCGGATTGAAACTGATAGTCTTGGACAAAATGCCTTGAGCTTCTAGCTTCAATTACGCATGATTGGAATTCAATGCTTGGGCCCAAAAGAAGACATCTTGGGGATTCCAAAAAGGTAAAAATCTAAGACTTAAACCATAATTAAGCCCAAGAAATCATATACCTAAGACTAGGTACATTCTGATTGGACTGGGCAGTTTGTATATCTTGGGTTATTGGCTAATTTGAGAGGGTAATGAAGTCCAAATGGGATGAAACTTGATTTTCTAAAAAGCTGACTTCTTGAACTTCAAACCCAATGCAAAATATTGGACTTAAACCTCAAAGAGGCCTAAGTAATTAAGCTCCCAAAAGACGGGTTTGCTGCTGGAAACAACCCATAACCTGCTGCTTTATTTCTTAAACAAAATTTGGATGATTTATTCATCCCTTGGCCTTCAAAATAAGATTACCTTTGCTGATTTAAGTTTCCAAATTAAGGGGTATGGAGAGATCTTCATCAATCTAACTATGGTTTGTTCTTCTGACTCTTGAATGTCACACTTGATAAGTAACTTCTCAATCTCATGTGTACATTCTTCAACACTCATATTACCTTGAGTAAGGTTATGAAGTTGAGAATAACAATCCTGAACATAGGTTGGTGGTAGAAAACATGCCCTAAGTTTGGATTTCATTTTACCCCAAGTGCGAATTTTTGATTTCCTTTCTCTTAGCCGTTTAGCACTTAGGGTTGTCCACCACACAGATGCATACTTTCTAAGTCTTAAAGCTACCAATTTAACCTTCTTATCATCAGGAACATGTTTATATCCAAAGACTCTCTCAACGGTATGCAACCAATCATAGAACTCTTCAAGATCAAGCTTACCTTCAAATTCAGGAACTTTCACTCTGAAGTCATTGGAATTAGTTTGAAACCATGGCTCCCCTCTCATCATTCTGGTTGGTTCTTCTTCACTTGAAGAATCAACTTCATGGCTAAAAACTTGTTCACACCCTCTAGGTTCAGATTGAAGGGTATCTTCATTCAGTTTTTGCTTTTGCTTCAAAATCGAACCCAATTACTTTCTCAAGTACTCAGTTTGTGCTTGAGTTTCTTGATTCTTTTGTGAGTCCTCTCAAATTTTGCTAGCCAGGAACTCATTTCGCTTCATCAAAGCTTTGAATCTTTCTTCCAAGGTCATGCTTGTCGAAGCCATGCTTGAACTTGGTTGCTTAAGCAAGTGAAACAACACCGAATAGGGGTGGCACAGTCATGCTTAATGGCACGGGGTGACCGTGCTATTTTTCTGCCAGGTACAGCTCAAGTCAGTATGCTTTACGGTCTGAGTTTTCACTCAAACTAGATAGGAAACTGAATTTGTGTTTGGATTTTTGAGTGGGATGGATTTCGAGAAGGGTGAGGGACATACCAGGCCTAGGAGAAGCCAAGCTCTGATACCAAATATGATGTACCTTTGAAGGAAGGAAGGGAAACAAAAGCAAGAATGCAATAGCTCACGGTTAAGTAAACTGAATTTCAGTACAATGCCTTGAACCCGTGGAGAAGAACAATGAAAATGATAGAGTGAAACTCAAAGTTTGGATACAGAATCACCGCCTAACTCAACCTTAGGGTCCCTAATCTTTGGTTAACATGCAGAAACACCACTTAAACAAAGGTTAGGACTTACTCAATCACCACCTTAATTGACCAAGTTAAGGATAAGCAAGTGAAGATTTTGGAACTTGAAAGCAAAAGCTCTCAAAAGTGCTTATCATCTGCTAGCCAAAGGCCATGTGAAACATAAGGATACAAGCCTAGCAAGCAAGCAAGTAACCTAGCACACTCCTAAGCTTTCCTCCCTGGGAAGGAAAGGTATTAACTAAGGCTAATCCTCACAGTTTATGCTAACCGTGTGCAAAGCTTGATTACATCTACCCTAATTGCATCCAAATCAATGAGAAAAGTAAAACAAAATGATCCTTATAACTTAATTAACTTATACTTAGGCTTAATCAATCAAAAATCAAACCAAGAGCATGTGCTTCAGTCGTAAAGTAGAACCCCTTTTCGGCTGACCAATAAGAGCCGTGAAACATCCCCTTTTGCAGCTTGCATTCTATTGGTCGTTCTTCCCAAGGGAGCAGCTGATGGTTGATGTTCTAGAAGCTTGGGGATGTGTGCCATGCCTTAGAGTGGGTGCCACTCCAGCTGAAGAGGAGGAAACCCACGGATGAGGGCAAATTAACCGTACTACTTCAAACCGGGTTCGTGGACAGTTTTAACCCCGTTTTCAAACCTGAATTAGGCTTAGTAAAAGTGAGCATGATTTAGTTTTCAGGCCATAGGGGGAAACCTTAGGCTGTGTACAAACCCACCTGCAAAGAAATCAAGGTTAAACTACGTTTAAGTGGGGTAATTTCACCTAAACATTTAACCGTGTAGTTTTGAACCAAAACTGGCCAGTTAGACAAAATGCCTTGATCTTTCACCATATTGTGTGCATGATTAGAAATGAATTCTTGGGCCTAAAAGTAGACAAGGTAAGGATTCCAAAAATACAAAAAGATTAGGCTTAAGCTGCAATATAGCTTAAGTAATCAAATGAACAAAATCGGGCATTTTCTGGCCAAGCAACTCGGTTGTAGCTGTTTGAGAGTCTTGCAAAATATGGGCCATCCTTTGAACTTGGGACCTTGTTCTTGGACGTTCTGGACTTGGTACATCATGGACAAGGTCATGGCTAGGTAGGACTCCATCACTTGCTTACATACAGAAACACCACCAAGCTTGAGTTTAGGATCCTTAACCACACTGAGGATACAGAAACATCACCCAATTAAGTGTTAAGACTTACTTAATCATCACCTTAATCCACCAAATAAAGGATAAGCAAGCGAAGTATTTGGAGGGAACATATGCAAAATGCACTCAATTCTGATTGTATTCAAATATTCAAGTTATGTTTGCAAAATGAAGCTAACCAAGGCCTCATACATGGCCTATGTAGCAAACTAGCTAAAATGAGGTTTCCTCCCTAGGAAGTAAACGTCTAAACTAGCTAAAATAAGTGCTTAAGGCTAACCTAGTTTATATGCTTACTTAACTTAAGCTAATTACAATCAAAATACAAAGGAAAGCAAGACAAATGGTTAAATTTCATCCCAATATGTGTAGTTAAGCTTAATACATCAATTTACTAAGGGGAAGGGAAGAAAAGTAGTCGTAAAGGGGAAACATTTTTCGGCTGACCAATCCGGATGCATGGCTTGATTTCTCTCTTTATGTTCACATTGCTTGCTCCTTCCAAAGGGGATTTTTGTAGTAAATCATTGTGTTTCAGGCTGTCTTGAATCATGAGTGAAGCTAACAAGCAAGCAACTAGTTGAAGAAACCCTCTTGAAGAGGAAAGAAATGCAGCAGCTTAACCGGGTTCTAGAAACAGTTTTTAGCCCGGATTTGTGCCCTTGTTTCCACCAATCAAAAGTGAGCATGATTTTAATTTCAGGCCATGGGGGGAATCCTTAGGGTCTGTACAAACCCCCTGCAAAGAAATCAAGGCTAAATCATGTGTAAGTAGATCTCCACTAAAACATTTTACCATTTAGTTTTGGACCAAAACTGATAGGTTGAATAAAATGGCTTGATCTCCTTATCTTGACTAAGCATGATTGAATTTTAATGCTTGGACCTGAAAGTTAACATCTTAAGGATCACAAAAATAGAAAAATATCAAACTTAAGCCACAATGTAGCTTAAGAAATCAGATGAATAAAATCGGGTACTTTCTGGATGTTTAACCCAGTTGCATTTGTTTGACTCTTTTGCAGAATGTGACGCATTGTTTGAACTTTGGAGCTTGCATTGGTCCACACTAGAGTCTTAAGACCTTCTTCAAGGTCTTGGCTTAAGGGGACTCCATCATCCTCCCCTTGTTGAGAAGATTTGATCCTCAAATCAGCAAGGTAATCATCAACTTGGTAAGCACTCAAGTCAGCCACATTGAATGCAGCTGAAACTCCTTAGTCACCTGGTAAATCAATCTTATAAGTATTGTTATTAATTCTTTTAAGTACCTCAAATGGACCATCAGCTCTTGGCATTAACTTGTTCTTCCTTTTGGAGGGAAATCATTCCTTCCTATGGTGTATCCACACGAGGTCTCCAGGTTGAAAAACCATCTTTCTCCTGTACTTTTTGGCTTAGGCTTCATAGGATGCATTTGCCTTCTCAATTCTGGCCTTAACCAACTCATTAAGCTTTTGAATCTCTTTGACTCTAGTTGCTACATCCATGTTAGGCTTTTGATCTAATGGTCATGGAGTAAGATCAATGGGACTCAATGGATCAATCCCACGCACCACCTTAAAAGGGGATAGACCAGTAGCCTTGCTAGGAGCTTCGTTATAAGAACATTTAGCATGTGGCTAGAGGAAATCCCAAGCTTTGGCATGAGGTTTTATCAAAGCTCTTAGGAGAGTACCTAGGGTTTGGTTTGTTACCTCCATTTACCCATCAGTTTGGGGATGACAAGTGGTACTACACATGAGTTTAGTACCAAGTTTTTTCCACAAGGTAACCCACAAATGACTTAAAAACTTTCTATCCCCACCAAAAATAATGGACTAGGGGATACCACGTAATCTAGTTACCTCTTTAAAGTATAACTCTGAAATGTGTGTAGCATCATTGGTTTTGTTGCATGGAATGAAATGTGCCATCTTTGAAAACTCATCCACCACCACAAGTATAGAATCCTTACTCCTTTTGGTTCTAGGAAACCCCAAAATGAAGTCCATACTTACATCCACCCAAGGTAGAGTGGGAACTAGAAGGGGCATGTATAAGCTATGGAGTAAGGTATGACTCTTGGCGGCTTGGCTTGCTTCGCACCTTCTTAGGATGTCTTGAACATCCTTCCCCATTCCAGGCTAGTAATAATGTTGCCTTAACATAGTTAAGGTCTTGGATTCACTAAAAATGACCAACCAAGGAACCTCCATGCACTTCTCTGATTATAAGCTCACGAGTGCTACACTTAGGGATATATAGTCGTGTACCCTTAAGCAGAAACCCTTCTTGGACTAAGAAATCCCCCCTGGGGTGGTTTTGGCATTTAGAATTCAACTTCCCAAGGTCTTTAACTTTAGCATATAGGCCTTTTAGATGCTTAAAGCCAAGAAGATGAGTATCTAATAGAAATAAAAGCAAGTACCTCCAGGATAAAGCATCGGCCCCTTAGTTGGGTTTTCCATACTTATTCTTGCTTGTAAAGTGAAATGACTATAAGTACTTAACCCATTTGGCATGACGTGAGTTCAACTTGTGCTGCCCTTGAATGTACTTCAAAGCTTCATGATCAGAATGAAGAATGAACTCACTAGCAATCAGATAATGGCTCCAATGCTCTAAACACCTCACAATTGCGTAAAACTTATTATCATAGGTGGAGTATTTTCTTCCTGAATCACATAATTTCTCGCTAAAGAAGGCTAATGGTTTACCTTCCTGAGTAAGAAATAAGTCTTTTCTTGATCTCTTCAAAGGTAGATTGTGGTTTTGGTGTCCAAATGAATGATGTTCCCTTGAAAAGTTCAGGCATGGGAGCCATAATAGTGCTAAAACTTTGAATGAACATCCCGTAAAAGGAAGCTCAGCCATGAAAAGCACGGCCATCATGAATGGTCCTTGTAATAAGCCATGACCAAATAGCTTCAATCGTGCTCGCACCTGCCTTGATTCCATCACTAGTGACAATATAACCTAAGAGTGTTACCTCATGAGCGAAAAAGGCACATTTCTTAAGGTTACCATACAATCTCTCACGTTCCAGAACAAGCATTACTTGTGTAAGATGGTCTTGATGTTCATGCTCATCCTTGGAATAGACTAAGATGTCATCAAAGTGCACCACCACAAACTTGCCTATGTGTAGCCTAAAAACTTGATTCATTAATCTCTTGAATGTGCTAGGTGCATTTGAAAGACCAAGTGGCATAACCAACAACTCATAAAGCCCTCCTTAAGTCTTAAAGGTTGTCTTTTATTAATCACCTTCTCTAATCCCAATCTAGTAGTAACCACTTCGAAGGTCTATCTTTGAAAACACCTTAAGGCCATGTAATTCATCTAGCATGTCTTCAAGTCTAGGTATGGGATACCTATACTTGATTGTGATTTTGTTGATGGCCCTACTATCCACACACATACGCATTCCTCTATCCTTTTTAGGAACAAAAAGAGCAGACACTGCACCTGAACCTAAGGACTAATGGATTAAGCCCTTAGACATTAATTCTTCAACTTAGCTTTGAGTCTCGATGGTATCCTTGGGATTCATCCTATAAGCTGGCTTATTAGATAGGACTGAACCAGGAATGGGATCAATGTGAAGTTGGATATCCCTTTTAAAAGACAAACCCATGGGTATTGCCTCGCGAAACAAATGACAGATGTTTTGAATGAGTGTCTTAGCTATGGGGTGAGTGGGTAAAGGGTTCCTAGTTCATCTTAAATGCCCAAAATCCAAGGCCTTAAATTCATGCTAGCAGTCCTTTAACAAAGGTTCACTAACTGAAAGTAGTGACCCATAATGGTTTGGCTTATTTTAAGGCTTGACTTCATGAAGCTTAGATGGTGATAAAGGGGTTGGGATAATCTTCTTACCATCCTTAGTAAAGGAGTAGGTATTCAAGTAGCCATTATGCATAACCCTATGATCATACAACCATGGCCTTCCCACAAGCACTTGACAAGGATTAATGGGAATAACATCACACCAAAGTTCATCTTGGTAGTTCTTTCCAATAGAGAAAGAAATAAGGCACCGAGAGTTTACTTGGATTCCCTTGCTTTGATTCATCATTGAATGTTGTATGGGTGTGGATGACTCATGGTTTGCAATCCTAGTTTCTCAATCATGCTTAGAGAAACCATATTTGCACAGCTTCCTCCATCAATAATCACTGAACATACCTTCCCTTGAACCGTACAACGGGAATGAAAAATGTTCACACTTTGCTCGTTTTTTGCTCCTCAAAACCAACATCTCACTTTCATCAGCCTCCTCCACCACCTCCTCTCGAGTTTCCTCAACCTCATCCTCACAATCATTCTTCTTTTCCTCTTCTTGAAACACCTCTTTCACAACTGACCATTCGGCTAGGGTAATTACCTTGCAGTTTGGACAGTCCAAAGCTATATGCCCAAGTCTTAGGCATTTAAAGCACCTTCTGTTGCTTATGGGATTGGGATTAGGTCTATTTTGAGGGGCTTGGTTCTTTTGTGGAGCTGGGGTTCTTTGTGGAAAGAAAGGGAATGGATTTGAGGGCTTGGAAATGGGATTAGAACTCTCCTTGCTAAAGGGTTGGTTCCGGGTAAAGGGTTTAGGATTCTGAGGATTAGGGGGCTGTCTAGCCTTCTTTTGTTGCTCAACTTTGTGAGCAAGTACAAAAACTACATCAAAGGTAGTGTAAGCTTGTAAATCAACCACAGTAGAATACTTAGGATCAAGACCTGCTAAGTACCGAACAATGGTTTGCACTTCGGGTTCTTGTAAATCACACTTGGTTACAAGTTTCTCAAACTCACGTGTGCTGTCTTCAACATTTAGGTTGCCTTAGGTGAGATTATGGAGTTAAGAATAACAATCTAGAACATAGGTTGGGGGAGGAAACTGAGCCTTAAGCTTGGATTTCATCTTCTCCCATGCTCTTATCTTCGACTTCCACTTTCTAACCCGTTTAGCACATAGGTTAGTCCACCATAGTGAGCCATATTTTTTGAGTCTCAAGGCCACTAACTTCACCTTTTTCTCTTCAGGAAGATCTTTGTACTCAAAAATACACTCAACAGTATGCATCCAATCTAAGAATTCCTTAGGATCAAGGTTACCTTGAAACGCTGGGATTTTAACTTTAAACTCATTAGTATTGGCTTGAAACCGTGGTTCTGGTGTAGCCATTCTCAATGGTTCATCTTCACTAGATGAAGCAATGTCATGACTAAACACTTGTTCTTACCTTCTTGGTTCAGATTGGAGAGCTTCTTCATTCACCTTTTGCTTTTGGTTCAAAAAGGCACTAAGCTAACCAAGGCCTTATACACGACCTAGGTAGCAAACTAGCTAAAATAAGGTTTCCTCCCTAGGAAGGAAACGTCTAAACTAGCTTAACAAAGCCCTTAAGGCTAACCTAGTTTACATGCTTACTTAACTTAAGGTAATTACAATCGGAATACAAAGGAAAGCAAGATAAATGATTAAACTTAATCCTAATACATGTAATTAAGCTTAATGCATTAGTTTACTAAGGGGAAGGGAAGAAAAGCAGCCGTAAAGGGGAAACACTTTTCAGATGACCAATCTGGATGCACGGCTTGATTTCTCTCAATATGTTCTCATTGCTTGCTCTTTCCAAAGGGGACTTGTGCAGTAAATCATTGTGTTTCTAGCTTTCTTAAATCATGAGTGAAGCTAATAAGCAAGCAGCCAGCTACAGAAACCCTCTTGAAGAGGAAACACACGCAACAGCTTAACCGAGTTTTGGAAATAGTTTTCAACTCAGTTTTATGCACTTGTTTCCACCAATCAAAACTTTACATGATTTTAATTTAAGGCCATGGGAGGAATCCTTAGGGTGTGTACAAACCCACCTATAAAGAAATCAAGGTTAAATCACGTTTAAAATATTTCCACTAAAACATTTTACCGTACAGTTTTGGACCAAAGCTGATAGGTTGAAGAAAATGGCTTGATCCCCTCATCTCAGCTGAGCTTGATTGACTTTTAATGCTTGGACCTAAAAGTTAACATCTTAACTCAAAATGCAAAAATATCAAACTGAAGCCGCAATGTAGGTTAACAAATCAGATGAACAAAATTGGATACTTTCTGGCCGTTTAACCCGGTTGCATCAGTTTGACTCTTTTCTAAAATGTGAGTCATTGTTTGAACTTTGGAGCTTGCATTAGACCTTACTAGACTCTTAGGACATTCTTCAATTTCTTAGCTTAAGGGGACTCCATCACTCACTAAAGAAGGCTAATGGTTTACCTTCCTGAGTAAGAACACCACCTGCACCAACTCCAGAGGCGTCACATTCAACTTCTAAGACTTTATCAAAGCACGGCAAGGAGAGAACCGGTGCTTGAGTAAGCCTTTTCTTGATCACTTCAAAGGCCAATTGTGCTCTTGGTGTCCGAATGAATGATGCACGCTTAATAACTTCAGTCATAGGAGCCATAATAGTGCAAAAACTTCGAATAAACCTCCTGCAAATGGAAGGTATGCGATGAAAAGCACGGACATCATGAATGCTCCCTGGGATAGGCCATGATCGAATAGCTTCAATGTTGCTTTCAACTTCCTTTATTCCATCACCTATAACAATATAACCTAAGAATGTTACCTCACGAGTGAAAAAGGCACATTTCTTAAGGTTATCAAGTAGTCTTTCATGTTCCAGAACAAGCATAAGTTGAGTAAGATGATCCTGATGTTCGTGCTTATCCTTGGAACAGATTAAGATATCATCGAAGTAGACTACCATAAACATGCCTATGTACAATTTGAAAACTTGATTCGTTAATCTCATGAATGTGCTAGGTGCATTTGAAAGACCAAAGGGCATAACCAACCAATCAAAAAGCCCCTCTTTTGTCTTAAAGGCTGTCTTCTATTCATCAGCTTCTCTAATTCGAATCTGGTAGAAACCACTTCGAAGGTCTATATTTGAAAACACCTTAGAGCCCTGTAACTTATCTAGCATGTCTTCAAGTTTAGGTGTGGGATACCTATACTTGATTGTGATTTTGTTAATGGCCCTACTATCCACACACATACGCATTCCTCCATCCTTTTTAGGAACCAAAAGGGCAGGCGCAGCACGTGAAGTTAAGGACTCTCAAACTAAGACGTTGGACATCAATTCTTCAACTTGTCATTGAATCTTCATGGTTTCTTTGGGATTCATCCTATAAGCCAGCTTATTATGAAGGGCAGAACTAGGAATGAGATCAATGTGGTGTTGGATATCCCTTTTAGGAGGTAAACCCGTGGGTATCTTAATTGACAGAAGCTTTGAATGAGTGCTTTGGCTATAAGATGGGTGCGTAAGGGAGTTTTTGGTAGATCTTGTACACTCAAGTTCCACTCCTTAAAGGCCTTTAATTCATGTTGGGAGGCCTTTAACAAAGACTCACTAACTATAAGTAGCAAATCAGAATCGTTTGGCTTATTTTGAGCCTTGATTTCGTGGAGTTTAGATGGGGGTAAAAGGGTTAGGGTTACCTTCTTACCATCCTTAGTAAAGGAGTAAGTATTCAAGTAGCCATTATGCATAAACCCATAGTCATATAACCATGGCCTTCCCAAAAACACATGACAAGCATTCATGGGAATTGCATCACACCAAACTCATCTTGATAGTTCCTTCCAATGGCGGAAGAAACTAAGCACTATGAGTTCACTTGGATTCCCTTGCTTTTATTTAACCATTGAGTGTTTTCAAGGTGTGGATGAGTCATGGTTTGGAATCCTAGCTTCTCAATCATGCTTATAGAAATCACATTTGCACAACTTCCTCCATTAATAATCACGAAACATACCTTCCCATGAACCGTACGACGGGAGTGAAATGGGGTCCCTCTTTGCTCGTCCGTCACTCCTTTCTGGTTACTCAATACTCTCCTCAAAACTAACATCTCGTTAGCCTCCTCTACCCCCTCCTCTTAAGTTTCCTCAAGCACATCCTCATAATCATATTCCTCTTCCTCCTCTTCAGACACCTCTTTTACAGCTGACCATTCAGCTAAGGTAATCACCTTGCGGGTTGGATAATCCAAAGCTATATGCCCACGTCTTTGGCATTTAAAGCACCTTTTATTGCTCATTGGATTGAAATTAGGTCTATTTTAAGGGGCCTGGTTCTTTTGTGGAGCTAGGGTTCTTTGTGGAATGGAAGGGAATGGATTTGGGGGCTTGGAAATAGGATTAAAACTCCCCTTGTTAAAGGGTTGGTTCCGCATAAAGGCTTTAGGATTTTGAGGTTTAGGGGGCTATGTAGCTTTCTTTTATTGCTGAACGTTGTGAGCAAGGAGACAAACTTCATCAAAGGTAATGTAAGCTTGTACATCAACCACATTAGCATACTTAGGATCAAGACCTCCTATGTACCTAATAATGGTTTGCTCTTCGGGCTCCTGAAGATCACATTTAATTGCCAGTTTCTCAAACTCATGTGTGTATTCTTCAACATATAGATTACCTTGAGTAAGGTTATGGAGTTGAGAATAACAATCTTGGACATAAGCTAGGGGAAGAAAATGGGCCTTCAGCTTGGATTTCGTCTTCTCCTATGTTCTGATCTTTGACTTCCTCTCTCTAACCCGTTTATCACACAGGTTTGTCCACCATAGTGAAATAGTTTTTGAGTCTTAAGGCCACTAACTTGACCTTTTTATGTTCAGGGACATCTTTATACTCAAAAATACGCTCAATAATATGCAACAATAAAGAATTCCTCAGGATCAATCTTACCTTCAAATTCGGAGATTTTAACTTTGAAATCATTGAAATTGGCTTGAAACCATAGCTCTGGTCTAGCCATTCGCAATGGTTCATCTTCACTAGATGAATTAATGTTATAACTAAACACTTGTTCTTGCCTTCTTGGTTCAGATTTGAGACGTACTTCGTTAGCCTTTTGCTTTTACTTCAAAAAGGCACGAAGCTATTTTGTAGATACTCTTTTTGAGCCTTAGTTTCTGATTCACATTGAGCATCTTCATAGATTTTCTTTATTAGCATATCATTTTGCCCCGTCAGAGCATCAAACTTCTCTTCCAAACTTATCCTAGAACTCATCCTAGTTTTGGATTGTGTTTAAGCTCAAACAAGAAATGTGTTTGGAATTGAATGGAGAAATGAATCTGGGAAGGTGGAAGGGATACAAGGCGTAGGAGAAACCAAAGCTCTACCACCCAATATAACAGAACTATAAAGGGAAATCACAAATACTCAAGGCTGATTCCAAATGCTAAACTAGGCAAGCTGAAATCAAAGTTAAGTTTAAGTGAGATCATCAATGAAAGAATGAATGAAGGATAATGTAAACCCTCACTTAGGTACAGAAACACCACTAAGATAGAGTTTGGGGTCTTTAACCTTAATTAGGATACAGAAACATCACCTAATTAAGTGCGAAGACTCACTTGATCACCACCTTAATCGACTAAATTAGGCGTAAGCAAGTGAAGTATTTAGGGAACAAAAGCAAAATGCCCCAATTCTGGTTTATATTCAATATTTAAGGTATGTTTTCAAAATAACCCTTAAAGGAACCTTATACACACAGCCCTTATGCTAGAAAGCAGCAAAGGATGTTCCCTCCCTAGGAAGGAAACATCTAATGAAGCTTAGTTAAGCACTTAGGACTAATTTAGTTTACAAGCTTGATTAACCTAAGCTAATTACAACCAGAATGTAAAGGAAAGCAAGACAAATGATAATACTTAATAATAATACTCCTAATTAAGCTTAATACATCAGTTACTGAGGAAAAAGTAGAGAAAAGCAGCCGTAAAGTACAACCACTTTTCGACTGGCCAATTCGGTTGCAAGGTGGGATTTCTTCCTTTATTTTCTCATTGGCTAGGCTCTTCCCAAGTAAAATTTACAGCATATCATTGTGTTTCTGGTAGTCTTGGACCACGATTGAAGTAAGTAAGCAACAAAATAGCTGAGGGAACCCTTTGAAGGAGGAAAGCCATGCAGTTACTTAAACCGAATTCTAGAAGCTCAAAATAGCCCGGAAGCTCAAAACAGCCCGATTTTTTGACCTTCTTTCAGCCAATCAAAAGTGAGCATGAATTTAATTTCTGGCCATGGGGGGAAACCTTAGGGTGTGTACAAAGCCCCTACAAAGAAATTAAGGTTAAATCATGTTTGAGTGGGAGGTTTCCACTAAAATATTTTACCGTGCAGTTTTACACAAAAACTGGCAGGCTGAACAAAATTGCTTGATCGCTTCAATTCAACTAGGCATGATTGATTTTTAATGCTTGGACCTAAAAGTAAACATCTTGAGGATCCCAAAAATGCAAAACTATCAAACTTAAGCCACGATGTAGCTTAAGAACTCAGATTAACAAAACCAAGTACTTTCTGCCCATTTAACCCAGTGACACCTTCATGGCTCTTTTCTAGGATGTGAGCCATTGCTTGAACTTTGAAGCTTGCGTTGGACCTTACTAGACCCTTAGGACCTTCTTCCATGTCTTGGCTTAAGGGGACTCCATCAACAACCAAACTGAAGCTTAGGGCCCATAAACTATGGTTGAGATGCAGAAACACCACTTAATCAAGTTTAAGACTGCACTTAAACACCGCTCTAACCAGCCGAGTTAGAGATAAGCAAGTTTAGTGTTTAGGAGCAATGAAAGCAATGCTTTTAATTCTGATTTCAATTGATATACAAAGTTATGCTTTATAAAATGAGCCTTCAAGGCCTTATACACATGGCCTAAGGCAAGCAAAACCAGCAAATGAGGTTTCCTCCCTAGGAAGGAAATCTCTTAATCATGCTTAGCTAGCGCCTAATGCCAATATAGCTACAAAGCTTGATTAACTTCAGCTAATTACATTCTGATCATGAAGGAAAGCAAAACGAATGATCATACTTAGCAATAATACATCTAATTAGCTTAATGCACTAGCTTTACTAGACAAATGAGGAGAAAAGGAGTAGTAAAGGGAGAGTGCTTATCGTCTGGCGAATTCGGATGATGGGTTCGATTTCTTCCCCTTCTTTCCAATTGGTTGCTCATTCTAAAATAGATTTTTCGAGCATATGATGATGTTCCTGGCTGCCCTGACTCATGATTGAAGCAAACAAGTAGAAAAGCAGCTGAGCAAACCCTTTAGAGAAGGAAAGACACGCAGCTGCTTAACCAAGTTCTAGAAGCCACATTCTGCCTGGTTTTCTGCCCCTCTTTCAGCCAATCAAAACTAAGCATGATTTTAATTTCAGAACATGGGGATACTTTAGGTGTGTACAAACCCCCTAAGTAAAGAAATCAAGGTCATGATGTGTTTAAGCGGTAGAATTCCACTGAAACATTTTACCATGCAGTTTCAGACTAAAACTGGTAAGCTTGACAAAATGGCTTAATTCCTTCACTTCGGTTGAGCATGATTGACTTTGATTGGTTAGACCTCAAACTCAGCATCCAGAGGAACCCAAAAATGCATAAATATTGAACTTAAGCCATAATGTAGCTTAAGAAATCAAATGAACAAAATCGGGCATATACTGGCCTTATAACTCGGAAGCGCCTTCTTGACTCTTTTGCAAATATGAGTCATTGCTTAGACTTTGGAGCTTGTATTGGACCTTGCCAGGTTTGCACGACCTTCTTCAGTGCCTTGGCTTAAGGGGATTCCATCATTAGTGATGTATCTCCCCAGGGTCCAAACCCAAACTCATATCAAGAGCAAATGCTTAAAACCAAGAGAGAGCACAATTAAGGAAAACTCAAAAGAAAGGCACGTTATAAGCTGGTTGTGAATCAGCTAAAATGTATAGAGGGAATAGATTTAGAATCAAGGGATTCTAAATAGGGGGGAAAAAAGAAAGGATAGATACTAAACTAATCTTTGGATACAGAAATCACCACCAAAGACTGATCTAGGAACAACTAAACTCTTACTTAGACAAAGTTATCTAGGGCCCTTAAGCTTAATTAGGATACATATATCACCACCTAATTAAGGGTTAAGACTTACTTGATCATCACTCTAACCGGCCTAGTTAGAGATAAGCAAGTTAAGTGTTTAAGAACAAAAGGGAGCAAAGCTCTCAATTCACTTTCAAGTTTGTAATCAAAGCTTAGCTATGAAATGAGGCCCCTAAGGCCTTTAAATAAACGTCCAAAGGTTAGATAGTAAAGGTTAAGAGGTTTCCCCCAGGTTAGGAAACCTCTAACCTAGGTTAATCTAGCCTAATCCAGCTTAGTAAAACTGGTTACAACTAAGCATAATTTAGCCAAGCTAACTACAACTTCATGCAATAAAACAAGTTAGATTACAATGATTATAACCAACCTAGGCAAGCAAACAAGCAGCTCCCATTATGTGAGAGAAAAAGCAAAAAGTGGCTTGTCTCCTTTGCACTTTACGGCTGGCCAATGGGAGCAAAGCTACCTTATTTCACTAGGTTTCATTATTTCTCTTTATGGTTGAGTACTTTATGGTTATGTCTAAGCCCCTTAAAGCAAGCTAAGCAAGCTGTTCAGACATGACTTGACCCTTAGATTACTGAGAACTCTACACAGCAGCAGCCTAGATGATGAAGTGGTTTTCTGGCTGGTTTTGAGAGCCACGTCTCCGATGCAAAGAGTGGTGATGATACAGTTTTCCCTACATGGGACGTCTACTAACCCCCCATAATGAGAAATGAAGGATGAATGAAGAATTAAGTGCAAAATATGAAGGTTGAACCAAACTAGGTGGAATAGACTCCATTATGACATAGCTTTGCAAAAGGCCTTGGTTCTCCTAATCTACTTAACATAAGCTAGATTTGTTTACATGCTTACGTAGCTTAGACATTATGGAACCAAAATATTAAAAAATATCAGACTTAAACTCAGAATAAGTTAGAGGAATACAATACACAAGACCGGACTCATTTCTGTCTCAACAGGCAGTTTTGACAGTTTGGATTAAAAGGCTGATTTGGGTGGGCAAATGAAGTCCAAATGAGTTGTGATTGTTTTGCCAAAAATCTAACTTCTTTAACTTCAAACCCGTTGCAAATCATTAAACTTAAACTTGACAGAGGGCTAAGTAATTAAGCTCACAAAAACCAAATTTGCTGCTGGAATTAACCCGTGACCTGCTATTTTGCATCTTTCGAAGGTTTGGACAATAATACTTAATTTAAAACTGATTTAATTACACAATTAAGTTTATTAGGATGTTAATAAACTCTCTTAGTAAAGAAATGAAAGTTAAATTAAGTTTAAGTTGACAAAATCACTTAAAACTAGAAATGGTTTAAAGAGATTAACGCTAATTGAGGATGGCATGGGCTGAGTTACATCATCCTCCGCTTATTAGAAAATATTGGTCCTCAAATTTTGGCCACATGATCGGGCTGAAATAACACCAACCACCCAAACAAGTCTTTCTTGTTTTTAAAGGTTACTTTCCACTCATGACCCATGTGGGTTTGAATCTAGTTTGGAAGGAAACCTTTGGACATTTTGGGGTTCCATTGCTCACATGCTTTAAATTCAAATTTTTGAAGCTTGGAGTAACAGTGTACAAAAGGGAATGAAAGGGGCTGGATTGAAATGATGTGTTTGCGGGGTTGTATGGTGGTGGTGGGAAGGAGTATAGAGGTGTGGGTGGATAAAACTATGGAGATTAGCTGGGCTGTGTGCACAACTCTCTCCATTAATAATCCACAAACATAACTTACCCTAACCCGTAGGCTTGGAATGAGATATGTCCTCCCTTTGTTCAGCTTCTTCTTCTTTTGGATCATCCCAAGTGCTTTCCAAAAGAAGCATTTCACCCTTGTCAGGTTCATACTCATCAAACTTAGGAGGTAGGTTGAAATTAACCTCATTGGCTTCGTCGTCTTAAACGTCTTCCACACATGCTTCCTTTTCTTCTCCTCTTGCATTGCTAACCTCAAGACCATTGTCACTTTAGTCTGCTTCCGGTGATGCCAAGGGCTATTTAGCTACCTTCTTCATTTCGAACAAAAAGAAGCGTAGATCAAATTCATATTGTTGTATTTTGAGGTCAAGTGATTGTTGTTGCATCTTGAGGTCTATTTCTTGCATTCTGAGGTCAAACGCTTCAGGTTCATCTTATAGCTTGAGGGACTTTCTTTGGGACATATCTTTCCTATATCTCATAATGAAAGTGGGTGAATACAAGTTGTGTTTGGGATGTGTTTGGGGCTGAATTTAAGGAATGTGTTTGGATTGATTTTGGAAACATGATGCTCAGGCAAGGATTTGAACTTGCCTTACACCAAAACTAATGCATCTCCCATGCATCCAAACTCAAACCCAATTCAAGAGTGAAAGCTTAAAACCAAGACAGAGTACAATCAAGGGAAAACTCAAGAGAAAGGCAAGTTATAAGTTGGTTGTGAATCAGCTAAAACGTATAAAGGGAATAGATTTAGAATCAAGGGATTCTAAATGGAAACCAAAGAAAAAAAAGGACAGATACTATACTAATCTTTGGATACAGAAATCACCACTAAAGTCTAATCTAGGCACAACTAAACCCTTACTTAGAAGCAGATACCACCACTAAGCTTAAGTGTAAGCCCTTAAGCTTAATTAGGATATAGATGTCACCACTAATCAAGGCTTAAAACTTACTTGATCAACACTCTAACCAGCCTAGTTAGAGATAAGCAAGTTAAGTGTTTAAGAACGAAAGGGACCAAAGCTCTCAATTCAGTTTCAAGTTTATAATCAAAGCTTAGTTAAAAAATGAAGCCCCTAAGGCCTTCCAAAAATCATGTAAAGGCTGGTTAGTACAGGTTAAGAGGTTTCTTCAAGGTTAGGGGACCTCTAATATAGCTTAATCTAGCCTAATCAAGCTTAGTAAAACTGGTGGCAACTAAGCATGATTTAACCAAGCTAATTACAACTTTATGCAACAAAATAAGCTAGATTACAATGATTATAATTAGCATAGGCAAGCAAACAAGCAGCTCCCCTTATGTGGGAGAAAAATCAAAAAGTTGCTTCTTCCCTTTGCACTTTACAGCTGGCCGATGGGACTGAAGCTACCTTTCTTCACTTGTTTTCATTGGTTCTCTTTGTGGTTTAGTAAAAACCTTTATGATTATTTCTAAGCACCTTTAAGCAAGCCAAGCAAGATGTTTAGACATGACGTGACCCTTAGATTCCTAAGAACTCTCCACAGCAGCAGCTTAGATGTTGAAGCAGTTTTCTGCCTGGTTTTGAGAGGCATGTTTCCCATGCAAAGAATGGTGATGATCTAGTTTTCTTTGCTTAGAGGGCAACCTTAAGATGTCTACTAACCCCCTATGGTGAGCCTATGATGAGAAATGAAGATGAAGAATTAAGTAGAAAATACGAGAATTGAACCAAACCGGGCAGAATGAACTCCATTTTGACATAGTTTTACAAAATGCCTTAGTTCTCCTCATCTACTTAATATAAACCATATTTATTTACGTGATTACATAGCTATGACATTAAGGAACCAAAAGATTTGGAAATATTAGACTTAAACCCAGAATAAGCCAAAGGAATGCAATATACAATATCAGACTTATTTCTATCTCAATTGCCAGTTTTAATAGTCTGGATTAAAAGGCTGATTTGGATGGGGAAATGAAGTCCAAATGAGCTTAAACTTATTTTTCTAAAAAGCTAACTTCAAAGCTGTTATAAATCATTAGACTTAAACCTTTAACAAGCCTAAGTCATTAAGCTCACAAAAACCAGGTTTGATGTTGGAATTAATCCGTGACCTACTGTTCTACATCTTTTGAATGTTTGGAAAAAAAAACACCTAATATGAAATTGATTTAATTACATAACTAAGTTTATTAAGATGTTAATAAACTCTCTGGGGAAAGAAATCAAAGATTTAATTAAGTTTAAGTTGACGAATCAGCGTAAAATTGGAAATGGTTCAAAAACATTAGGGATAATTGAGGATCGCATGGCCTGAGTTACATCATCCTCCCCTTGTTAGAAAAAATCTGTCCTCAGATTTTTACTATATGATCTAGCTGCAATAATGCCAACCACTCAAACAAGCCTTTCTTGTTTTCAAAGCTTTCTTTCCACTCATGATTCATGTGGCTTTGAATCTGGTTTGGAAGGAAACCTTTCGATATTTTAGGATTCCATTGCTCATAAGCTTTAAATTGAAAATTGGATGCTTGGAGTAATGGTTTACTAAAGGGAATGAAAGGGGTTGGATTGATGTGATGTGTTTGTGGGGTTGTGTGATAGTAATGGGAAGGAGTATAGAAGTGTGGGTGGACAAAAGTATGGAGATTAGCTGGGTTGTGTGCATAACTTCCTCCATTGATAATCCACGAACATATCTTACCTTGACCCTTAGGTTTAGAATGAGATATGTCCTCCCTTTCTTTAGCTTCTTCTTCTTTTGGATCATCCCAAGTGCTTTCCAAAAGAAGCATTTTACCCTCGTCAAGTTCATGCTCATCAAACTTAGGAGGTAGGTTGAAATTAACCTCATTGCCTTCGTCTTCTTGAACGTCTTCCACACATGCTTCCTTTTCTTCTCCTCTTGCATTGCTAACCTCAAGACCTTTGTGACTTTAGTCTACTTCCGGTGATGCCACAGGCTATTTAGCTACCTTCTTCATTTCAAACAAAAAGGAGAGTAGATCAAATTCATATTGTTGGATTTTGAGGTCAAGGGATTGTTGTTGCATCTTGAGCTCTATTTCTTGCATTCTGACGTCAAACGCTTCAAGTTCATCTTGTAGCTTGAGGGACTTTCTTTGGGACATAGCTTTCCTATGTCTCATGATGAAAGTGGGTGAATACAGGTCGTGTTTGGGATGTGTTTAGGGCTGAATTTAAGGAATGTGTTTGGATTGATTTTGGAAGCATGACGCTCCGGCAAGGATTTGAACTTGCCTTACACCAAAACTAATGCATCTCCCAAGCGTCCAAACTCAAACCCAATTCAAGAGTGAAAGCTTAAAACAAAGAGAGAGTACAATCAAGGGAAAACTCAAGAGAAAGGAAAGTTATAGGCTGGTTGTGAATCAACTAAAACATATGAAGGGAATGGATTTAGAATTAAGGGATTCTAAATGAAAACAAAAAAGACATGATAGATACTAAACTAACCTTTGGATACAGAAATCGCCACCAAAGTCTAATCTTGGTAGAACTAAACTCTTACTTAGATACATATATCACCACTAAGCTAGAGTTTAAGGCCCGTAAGCATAATTAGGATACAAATATCACCACGTAATTAAGGCTTAAGACTTACTTGGTCACCACTTTAACGGGCCAAGTTAGAGATAAGCACGTTAACTGTTTAAGAACAAAACGAAGCAAAGCTCTCAATTCACTTTCCAGTTTACAATCAAAGCTTAGTTACGAAATGGCACCCCTAAGGCCCTTAAATAAATGTCCAAAGGCTGGCTACTAAAGGTTAAGAGGTTTCTTCAAAGTTAGGAAACCTCTAACCTAGCTTAATCTAGCTTAGTAAAACTAGTTACAACTAAGAACGATTTAACTAAGCTAAACCTTTATGTAACAAAATAAGGTAGATTACATTGATTATAATCAGCCTAGGTAAGCAAGCAAGTAGCCCCCCTTATGTGAGAGAAAAAGCCAAAAGCGGCTTGTCTCCTTTTCACTTTATGGCTGGCCAATAGGAGCAAAGCCGCCTTTCTTCGCTTGTTTTCATTGGTTCTCTTTGTGGTTGAGTAGAAAGCTTTATGATTATGTCTAAACCCCTTTAAGCAAGCTAAACAAGCTGTTTAGACATGACCTGACCCTTAGATTGCTGAGACCTCTCTAAAGCAGCTGCTTAGATAATGGAGTAGTTTTCTGGCTGGTTTTGAGAGCCACGTTTCCCATGCGAAAAGTGGCGATGATCTGGCTTTCCTTACATTGAGGGAAACCTGAAGATGGATACTAACCCACCCATGATGAGAAATCAAGGCTAAATGAAGAATGAAGTACAAAATACAAGGTTTGAACTAAACCAGGCAAAATAGACTCCATTCTGACACAGTTTTACAAAATACATTGATTCTCCTAATCTACTTCATATAAACCAGATTTCTTTGCATGCTTACGTAGCTAAGATACTAAACCGAAATATGAAAAAATTTCAAATGTAAACTCAAAATAAGCCAAAGCAATGCAATACAGAAAATAGACTCATTTCTATCTCAACTGGCAGTTTTGATAGTTTGGACTAAAAGGCTTATTTGGATGGCCAAATGAAGTCAAAATGAGCTGAAACTTTTTGTTGGAAAGCTAGCTTCTTGAACTTCAAATCTGTTTCAAATCATTTGACTTAAACCTTAAAGAGGTCTAAATAATTAAGCTCATAAAAATCGGGTTTGTTGCCGGAATTAACCCGTGACCTGCTGTTTTGCATCTTGTGAAGGTTTGGACAAAAATACGTAATTTAAAACGAATTTAATTGCATAATTAAGTTTATTAGGATGTTGATAAACTCTCTTAGCAAATAAATCAAAGTTAAATTAAGTTTAAGTTTGCGAATTAGCTTAAAATTAGAAATTGTTCAAAAAGCTTAGGGCTAATTGAGGATGGCATGGCCTAAGTTTCATCATCCTCCCCTTGTTAGAAAAAATTTGTCCTCAAATTTTGACCATATGATCTAGCTGAAATAACACCAACCAACCAAACAAGTTTTTCTTGTTTTTAAAGGTTTCTTTCCACTCATGATTCATGTGTGCTTGAATCTGGTTTGGAAGGAAACCTTTGGACTTTTTGGGATTCCATTGCTCGCAAGCTTTAAATTCAAAATTTGAAGCTTGCAGTAATGGTGTACTAAAGGGAGTGAAAGGGGTTGGATTGATATGATGTGTTTGTAGGGTTGTATGCTGGCGGTGGGAAGGAGTATAGAGGTGTGGGTGAACGAAAGTATGGAGATTACCTGGGCTGTGTGCACAACTCTATTCATTAATAATCCACAAACATATCTTACCCTGACCCGTGGGCTTGGAATGAGATATGTCCACCCTTTGTTCAGCTTCTTCTTCTTTAAGATCATCCCAAGTGCCTTCCTTGTCAGGTTCATACTCATCAAACTTGGGAGGTAGGTCGTAATTAACCTCCTTGCCTTCGTCTTCTTGACCGTCTTCCACATATGCTTCCTTTCCATCTTATCTTGCATTGTCAACCTCATGACCTTCGTGACTTTGGCCTACTTTCGACGATACCAAGGGCTATTTGGCTTCCATCCTCATTTTAAACCGAAAGCATTTTGAGGTCAAGTGCTTGTTGTTGCATCTTGAGGTCTATTTCTCGCATTCTGAGGTCAAATGCTTCGAGTTCATCTCTTAGATTGAGGAATTTTCTTTGGGACATAGCTTTCCTAGATCTTATGGTGAAAGTTGATAAACACAGGTTGTGTTTGGGGTGTATTTGGGGCTGAATTTGAGGAATGTGTTTGGATTGATTTTGCGAGCGTGGGGCTCAGGTAAGGATCTGAACTTGCTCTGATACCAAAACTATTGTATCTTTCGAGGGTCCAAACTCAAACTCAAGTCAACAGCGAAAGCTTAAAACCAAGAGAGAGTACAATCAAGGGAAATTCAAGAGAAAGGCACATTACAAGCAAGTTGTGAATCAACTAAAACGTATAGAGAGAATGGATTTAGAACAAACAAATTCTAAATGAAAACAAAAAGGAAACGATAGATACTAAACTAATCTTTAGATACAGAAATCACCACCAAAGACTAATCTAGGCAAAACTAAACTCTTACTTAGATGTAGATATCACCACAAAGCTTGAGTTTAGCACCCTTAAGGTTGATTAGGATGCAGATATCACCACCTAATTAAGGTTTAAGACTTACTTGATCACCTCTCTAACCGGCCTAGTTAGACATAAGCAAGTTAAGTGTTTAACAACGAAAGGGAGCACAGCTCTCAATTCACTTTCGAGTTTATAATCAAAGCTTAGCTACGAAATGAGGCCCCTCAGGCCTTTAAATAAACGTCCAAAGGCCAGTTAGTAAAGGTTAAGAGGTTTCTCTAAGGCTAAGAAACCTCTAACCTAGCTTAATCTAGCCTAATCTAGCTTAGTAAAACTTGTTAATCTAAGCATGATTTAACCAAGCTAATTAGAACTTTATGCAACAAAATAAGCTAGATTACAATGATTATAATCAGCCTAGGCAATCAAATAAGCAACTCCCATTATGTGAGAGAAAAAGCGAAAAGTGGCTTGCCTCCTTTGCACTTTGCGGCTGGCCAATGGGAGCAAAGCTGCCTTTCTTCACTTGGTTTCATTGGTTCTCTTTGTGGTTGACTAGAAATCTTTATGATTATGTCTAAGCCCCTTGAAGCAAGCTAAGCAAGCTATTTAGACATGACTTGACGCTTAGATTGCTGAGAACTCTCCACAGCAGCAGCTTAGATGATAAAGTACTTTTCTGGCTGGTTTTGAGAGCCATATCTCCTATGCAATGAGTGGTGATGATATGGTTTTCCTTACATGGGGGGAACCTTTAGATGTCTACTAACCCCCTAAAATGAGAAATGAAGGATAAGTGAAGAATTAAGTGCAAAAGGCAAGGGCTGAACCAAACTGGGCAGAATGGACTCCATTCTGACACAGCTTTACAAAAAGCCTTGGTTCTCCTAATCTACTTAATATAAGCCAGATTTCTTTACATGCTTATGTAGCTAAGAGATTATGGAACCAAAATATTGACAAATATCGGACTTAAATCTAGAATATGTCAAATGAATACAATACACAAAATCAGACTCATTTCTGTCTCAACTAGCAGTTTTGATCGTTTGGATTAAAAGGCCGATTTAGATGGGCAATGAAGCCTAAATGAGCTAAAACTTATTTTGCAAAAAAATCTAACTTCTTTAACTTCAAACCCATTATAAAGCATTAAACTTAAACCTCAAAGAAGGCTAAGTAATTAAGCTCACAAAAACCAAATTTGCTGCTGGAATTAACTCATGACCTACTATTTTGCATCCTTGGAAGGTTTGGACACAAATACTTAATTTAAAATCAATTTAATTGCACAATTAAGTTTATTAGGATGTTAATAAACTCTATTAGCAAAGAAATCAAAGTTAAATTAAGTTAAAGTCGGTAAATCAGCTTAAAACTGAAAATGGTTCAAAAGGATTAGGGCCAATTAAGGATGGCATGGGCTGAGTTACATCATCCTCCGCTAGTTAGAAAAAATTAGTGCTTAAATTTGGCCACATGATCTGGTTGAAATAATACCATCCACCCAAACAAGTCTTTTCTTGTTTTTAAAGGTTACTTTCCACTCATGACTCATGTGGGTTCGAATCTGCTTTGGAAGGAAACCTTTGGAAGTTTTGGGGTTCCGTTGCTCACAAGCTTTAAATTCAAAATGTAAAGTATGGAGTAACGGTGTACTAAAGGGAATGAACGGGATTGGATTGATATGATGTTTTTACGGGGTTGTATGGTGGTGGTGGGAAGGAGTAAAGAGGTGTGGGTGGATAAAATTATGGAGATTAGCTGGGCTGTATGCACAACTCTCTCCATTGATAACCCACGAACATATCTTACCCTGACCCATAGCCTTGGAATGAGATATGTCATTCCTTTGTTCAGCTTCTTCTTCTTTTGGATCATCCCAAGTGCTTTCCAAAAGAAGCATTTCACCCTCATTAGGTTCGTGCTCATCAAACTTAGGAGGTAGGTCGCAATTAACCTCTTTGCCTTCGCCTTCTTCAATATCTTCCATACATGCTTCCTTTTCTTCTTCTCTTGCATCGTCAACCGCATGACCTTCGTGACTTTTGTCTACTTCCGATGATACTAAGGGTTATTTGGCTTCCTTCCTCATTTCAAACCAAAAGGAGAGTAGATCAAATTCATATTGTTGTATTTTGAGGTCAAGCGCTTGTTGTTGCATCTTGAGGTCTATTTCTTGCATTCTGAGGTCAAGCGCTTCCAGTTCATCTCGTAGTTTGAGGAACTTTCTTCGCGACATAGCTTTCTAAGATCTCATGGTGAAAGTGGGTGAATATGAGTTGTGTTTGAGATGTGTTTGAGGCTGAATTTGAGGAATGTGTTTAGATTGATTTTGTGATGTGGTGCTCCAACAAGGATCTGAACTTGCGTTGATACCAAAACTGATGTGTCTCCCGAGGGTCCAAACTCAAACTCAATTCAAGAGCGAAAGCTTAAAACCAAGAGAGAGTACAATTTGAGAGAAAGTCAAGAGAAAGGCACATTATAAGCTGGTTATGAATTAGCTAAAACGTATGGAGGGAAGGGATTTATAATCAAGGGATTTTGAATGGAAACAAAAAAGAAAGGATAGATACTAAACCAATATTTAGATATAGAAATCGCCACCAAAGTCTAATCTAGGAACGACTAAACTCTTACTTAGCTATAGATATCACCATTAAGCTTGAGTTTAGGGCACTTAAGTTTAATTAGGACGCAGATATCACTACCTAATCAAGGCTTAAGACTTACTTGATCACCACTCTAACCAGCCTAGTTAGAGATAAGCAAGTGAGGTGTTTAAGGACGAAAGGGAGCAAAGCTCTCAATTCACTTTCAAGTTTATAATCAAAGCATAGTTAAAAAATGAGGCCCCTAAGGCCTTTAAAAAAATGTCCAAAGGCTGGCTAGAACAGGTTAAGAGGTTTCTTCAAGCTTAGGGGACCTCTAACCTAACTTAATCTAGCCTAATCTAGCTTAGTAAAATTGGTTACAACTAACTATGATTTAAGCAAGCTAATTACAACCTTATGCAATAGAATAAGCTAGATTACAATGATTATAATTAACCTAGGCAAGTAAACAAGTGAAAAAAGTAAACAAACCGCTCCCCTTATGTGGGAGAAAAATCAAAAAGTTACTTGTCTCCTTTGCACTTTACAGCTAGCCAATGGGAGCGAAGCTGCCTTTCTTCACTTGTTTTCATTGGTTCAATTTGTGATTTAGCAGAAGCCTTTATGATTATGTCTAAGCCCTCTTAAGCAAGCCAACTAAGACGTTTAGACATAACTTGACCCTTAGATTCCTAAGAACTCTCCACAGCAGCAGCTTAGATGTTGAAGTAGTTTTATGCCTAGTTTTGAGAGCCACATTTCCCACGCAAAGAGTGGTGATGATGTGGTTTTCTTTGCATGGGGGGGCAACCTTAAGATGTCTACGAACCCCCTATGATGAGAAATGAAGGATAAATGAAGAATTAAGTATAAAATATAAGAATTGAACCAAATCGGGCAGAATGGACTCTGTTTTGACATAGTTTTACAAAATACCTTGGTTCTCCTAATCTACTAAATATAAACCATATTGATTTACGTGATTACATAGCTAAGACATTAAGGAACCAAAAGATTTGAAAATATTATACTTAAACCCAGAATAAGCTAAAGGAATGCAATACATAATACCGGACTCATTTCTATCTCAATTGCCAGTTTTGACAGTCTGGATGAAATAGCTGATTTAGATGGGAAATGAAGTCTAAATGAGCTTAAACTGATTTTTTCTGAAAAGCTATCTTTATGAACTTCAACCCCATTATAAATCATTAGACTTAAATGTCTAGCAGCCCTAAGTAATTAAGCTCACAAAAACCAGATTTGATGTTAGAATTAACCCGCGACCTGCTATTTTACATCTTTTAAAGGTTTAGAAAAAAACACTTAATTTGAAACTGAATTAATTGCATAACTAAGCTTATTAGGATGTTAATAAACTCTCTTAGCAAAGTAATCAAAGTTGAATTAAGTTTAAGTTGACGAATCAGCTCAAAACTAGAAATGGTTCAAAAACATTAGGGATAATTGAGGATGGCATTGGCTGAGTTAAATCATCCTCCCCTTGTTAGAAAAAATCTGTCCTCAAATTTTCACCATATGATCCAGCTAAAATAATGCCAACCACTCAAATAAGTCTTTCTTATTTTTAAAGGGTTTTTTCCACTCATGATTCATGCGGGTTTGAATCTGGTTTGGAAGGAAACCTTTCGACATTTTGGGATTCCAATGCTCATAAGCTTTAAATTCAAAATTACATTCTTGGAGTAACGGTTTACTAAAGGGAGTGAAAGGGGTTGCATTGACGTGATGTGTTTGTGGGGTTATATGATGGTGGTGGGAAGGAGTATAGAGGTGTGGGTGGATAAAAGTATGGAGATTAGCTGGGTTGTATGCACAACTCTCTCCATTGATAATCCACGAACATATCTTACCTTGACCCTTAGGTTTGGAATAAGATATGTCCTCCCTTTGTTCAGCTTCTTCTTCTTTTGGATCATCCCAAGTGCTTTCTAAAAGAAGCATTTCTCCCTCGTCAGGTTCATACTCATCAAACTTAGGGGTTACGCTGAAATTAACCTCATTAACTTCGTCTTCTTGAACATCTTCTTCACATGCTTACTTTTCTTATTCTCTTACATTGTCAACCTCAAGACCTTTGTGACTTTAGTTTGCTTCCGGTGATACCAAGGGCTCTTTAGCTTCCTTCTATGTTTCAAACAAAAAGGAGAGTACATCATATTCATATTGTTGTATTTTGAGGTCAAGTGATTATTGTTGCATCTTGAGGTCTATTTCTTGCATTCTAACGTGAAACGCTTCAAGTTCAACTTGTAGCTTGAGGGACTTTCTTTAGGAGATGGCTTTCCCAAATCTAATGGTGAAAGTGGGTGAATACGAGTTGTGTTTGGGATGTGTTTGGGGCTGAATTTGACGAATGTGTTTGGATTGATTTTAGGAGCGCGGGGCTCAGGGAAGGATTTAAACTTACCTTGCACCAAAACTGACGCATTTCCCGAGCGCCCAAACACAAACCCAATTCAAGAGTGAAAGCTTAAAACCAAGAGAGAGTATAATCAAGGGAAACTCAAGAGAAAGGCAAGTTATAAGCTGGTTGTGAATTAGCTAAAACATATAGAGGGAATGGATTTAGCATCAAGGATTCTAAATTGAAACAAAAAAGAAAGGATAGATACTAAACTAATCCTTAGGTATAGAATGCCACCAAAGACTAATCTCGGTAGAACTAAACTCTTACTTAGATACAGATATCACCACTAAGCTGGTGTTTAGGGCCCTTAAGCATATTTAGGATACAAATATCACCACCTAATCGAGGCTTAAGACTTACTTGATCATTACTTTAACTGGCCTAGTTAGAGATAAGCAAGTTAAGTGTTTAAGAACAAAGGGAGCAAAGCTCTCAATTCACTTTCGAGTTTATAATCCAAGCTTAGTTACGAAATGAGGCCCCTAAGGCCTTTCAATAAATGCTCAAAGGCTGGCTACTAAAGGTTAGGAAACCTCTAACCTTGCTTAACCTTGCTTGGTAAAACTGGTTACAACTAAGCACGGTTTAACTAAGCTAAAACTTTATGCAATAAAATAAGGTAGATTACAATGATTATAATCAGCCTAGGCAAGCAAACAAGCAACTCCCCTTATGTGAGAGAAAACACCAAAAGCTGCTTGTCTCCTTTTCATTTTACGGCTGGCCAATGGGAGCAAAGCTGCCTTTCTTCACTTGTTTTCGTTGGCTCTCTTTGTGGTTGAGTAGAAAGCTTTATGATTATATCTAAACCCCTTTAGGCAAGCTAAACAAGCTATTTAGACATGACCTGACCCTTAGATTGCTGAGAACTCTGCATAGCAGCAGCTTCGATGATGAAGTAGTTCTCTGGCTGGTTTTGAGAGCCACGTTTCCCATGCAAAAAGTGGCGATGATATGGTTTTCCCTACATAGAGGGAAACCTCAAGATGGATACTAACCCCCATGATGAGAAATCAAGGCTAAATGAAGCATTAAGTACAAAATACATGGGTTGAACCAAACCGGGCAGAATGGACTCCATTATGACATAGTTTTACAAAATACCTAGGTTCTCCTAATCTACTTAGTATAAGCAAGATTTCTTTGCTTGCTTACGTAGGTAAGACATTAAGGAACCGAAATATGAAAAAATTTCAAACGTAATCTCAAAATAAGCCAAAGCAATGCAACACAAAAAATTGGACTCATTTCTGGCTCAATTGGCAGTTTTGATAGTTTGGGCTAAAAGGCTTTTTTGGATGGCCAACAAAAGTCAAAATGAGCTGAAACTTTTTGCTGAAAAGCTAACTTCTTGAATTTCAAGTCCATTTCAAATCATTAGACTTAAACCTTAAAGAGTCCTAAATAATTAAGCGCCCAAAAATCGGGTTTGCTGTCGGAATTAACCCGTGACCTGCTGTTTTGCATCTTTTGAAGGTTTGGACAAAAAAACTTAGGGTGTGTTTGGTAGGGGGTAAAACCATTTTTCCGGAAAATAATTTTCCTATTTTACGTTGTTTCGGAAAAAGTGGAGGGGAAAATCATTTTCAGGGGAAAATGATTTTACCTCCTGAGAAGGAAAATGTTTTCCCGTGAAAATGGCCGTAAAATCCTTCTCCTGGGGCTCAAAAACAACTCTGTTTTTGTTTGACTTCAGGAAAGTTTTAGCAATGTTCGAAAGCCTTACTCCCTCTCTTAAATTTGGAAGTTTTGGCTCTTGCCATTGTTAGAAGCCGGTTGAAGCACTCTTACCACTGTATTCGAGTCTCAGTCCAAGCACTCTTGCCACTATGTTCATATTCAATTTTTCAGGTAAATTTTTAGATCTAGGGTTTCAATTTCTCTGAATTTGGTTGAAAATTTCTTGAATTTGGAAGTTTGGGCTCTCGCCATTAATGGCTTTTCTTTGTTGATGGGACTGAAAATTACCATTTTTTCCATGCTACAACAAGTGTTAGCTTCTGTCACTGAGATACATGTTATCCGCTGTTTCTTATTGCCGAACCTTTTTTTAAGCCATATATTATGCAAAATTTGGTAGCTTTTGATTTGCTGTTTCTTAGTTTTGAGAATTAGCTTCACTGTAATGGGCTTACATTGGCCTACATGATTTTCCAGGAGGAGTGGCTGAATGGCTATCTTTATTGTTCATCAAGCTATGCAAAGAAGGTCTCTTGTTTCCATTTGGGGCGGGGCGTCGCTGGCTTAGGTGAGAGAATAGTTTCTATGCATGAAATGGGCTTCACCCTTGCAACTCATGGTTTAAATTATTATTTGAAGTAGGATAAGGGCTACTTATGTGGGACATTACTGCTTGAAGTAGGACAAGGGCTGGTGGACATTATTATTTGACGTAGGATAGTATGCTATGTTCAGATTTGCTTGCTCAGTGTCAGTTGGTTGTTTTGATTAGTTGTTGTTTCTTTTAACAGGTGAATCCAACTTATGAGAAGTATCTTAACAAGAAAATGGATACGTATGATGAAATGGCTACTGTGGTTGGAAAGGATATTGCTCGAGGAAGTGGTGCCAAGTCATTTAATGATGTTGAGATACAATCACCTGGAGCTATAAATCTGAAAGAAAAAGGTGACGGTGACGATGAGTTCGTGAAAGAAAATGATAAATAATCGACTTCAAGTGCACCATTAGAATCAAGAAAAAGTCGAAAGAGAATTCGTGGCGATGATTTGGAACTTCAAAATATCTCCACCCAAATGACAGAAGTAGCTATGGCTCTGCAAAAGATATCTAAATCCAAGCTCAACGCGACCTTCTTTATCAAGAAGTGATGAAAACCGAAGGGTTTGAAGAGGACTTTTTGGGTAGCGCTTTCGATCACCTCATAGGGCGTGAAAACCTTGCAAAGGGCTTTCTAGTGAAGAGCGACAAATTGATAAGGACTTGGCTTGAAATATTCAAGGAGAACAATTGAATGAAGTGATGTTTCCCTCTCTCTTTTTTTTTTTTTAGTCTCCCCCTTTTTGGCTAAGGAGAACAAACAGTTGAGAATTGTGACTTTATAACTGTTTGATGACTTTGTAAACACTGCTTGAAAACTAAATTGACCGTTTATCTATTAGCTTAGCCTATTTGTATCAAACACTTGAAAATTATGGTATTGGAAAATGGTTTTTCATTGTACCAAACAGCAGAAAATGATTTTCCAAGAAAATGATTTTCCATTTAACCAAATAGCAGAAAATGTAGGTGGAAAATTATTTTCCAAAAAAATAATTTTTCCTCCTACCAAACAGACCCTTAATTTCAAACGGATTTAATTGCATAATTAAGTTTGTTAGGATGTTGATAAACTCTCTTAGCTAAGAAATCAAAGTTAAATTATGTTTAAGTTGATGAATCGGCTTAAAATTGGAAATGGTTCAAAAAGATTAGGGCTAATTGAGGATGGCATGGGCTGAGTTTCATCATCCTCCCTTTGTTAGAAAAAATTTGTCCTCAAATTTTGGCCATACGATCTGGCTGAAATAACACCAACCATCCAAACAAGTCTTTCTTGTTTTTAAAGGTTTCTTTCCACTCATGATTCGTGTGTGTTTGAATCTGGCTTGGAACAAAACCTTTGGACTTTTTGGGATTACATTGCTCACAAGCTTTAAATTCAAAACTTGAAGCTTGGAGTAATGGTGTACTAAAGGGAATGAAAGGGGTTGGATTGATATGATGTGTTTGCGGGTTTGTATGTTGGTGGTGGGAAGGAGGATAGACGTGTGGGTGAACAAAAGTATAGAGATTAGCTGGGCTGTGTGCACAACTCTCTCCATTGATAGTCCACGAACATATCTTACCCTGACTTATAGGCTAGGAATGAGATATGCCCACCCTTTGTTTAGCTTCTTCTTCCTTTGGATCATCCCAAGTGCTTTCCAAAAGAAGTATTTCACCCTTGTCAAGTTCATACTCATCAAACTTAGGAGGTAGGTCATAATTAACCTCCTTGCCTTCGTCTTCTAGACCGTCTTCCATATATGCTTCCTCTTCTTCTTATCTTGCATTATCAACCTCATGACCTTCGTGACATTGGTCTACTTCCATTGTCAACCTCATGACCTTCGTGACTTTGGTCTACTTCCGGTGATACCAAGGACTGTTTGGTTTCTATCCTCATTTCAAACCGAAAGCATTTTGAGGTCGAGTCCTTATTGTTACACCTTGTGGTCTATTTCTTGCATTTTGAGGTCAAATCCTTCAAGTTCATCTCGTAGTTCGAGCAGCTTTCTTTAGGAAATAGCTTTCCTGGATCTCGTGGTGAAAGTGGATGAATACGGGTTGTGTTTAGGGTGTGTTTGGGGCTGAATTTGAGGTATGTGTTTGGATTGATTTTGGGAGCGTAGGGCTCAGGCAAGGATCTGAACTTACTCTAATACCAAAACTGATGTATCTCCCGAGGGTCCAAACTCAAATTCAACTCAAGAGCGAAAGCTTAAAACCAAGAGAGAGCACAATCAAGGGAAATTCAAGAGAAAGGCACGTTATAAGCTGGTTATGAATCAGCTAAAACATATTGAGGGAATGGATTTAGAATCAATGGATTCTAAATGGAAACAAAAAGGAAAGGATAGATACTAAACTAATCTTTGGATACAGAAATCACCACCAAAGACTAACCCAGGCAGATCTAAACGCTTACTTAGGCTTAGATATCAGCACTAAGCTTGAGTTTAGGGCCCGTAAGCTTAATTAGGATATAGATATCACCACCTAATTAAGGCTTAAGACTTACCTGATCATCACTCTAATCGGTCTAGCTAGAGATAAGCAAGTTAAGTGTTTAAGAGCGACAGGGAGCAAAGCTCTCAATTCACCTTCGATTTTATAGTCAAAGCTTTGTTACGAAATGAGGCCCCTAAGGCCTTTAAATAAACATCGGAAGGCTGGATAGCAAAGGTTAAAAGGTTTCTCTAAGGTTACGAAACTTCTAACCTACCTTAATCTAGCCTAATCTGGCTTAGTGAAACTAGTTACAACTAAGCATGATTTAACTAAGCTAATTACAACTTTATGCAACAAAATAAGCTAGATTACAATGATTATAATCAGCCTAGGCAAGCAAACAAGCAGCTCCCCTCATGTGAGACAAAAAGCAAAAAGCAGCTTGTCTCATTTTCACTTTAAGGCTGGCCAATGGGAGCAAAGCTGCCTTTGTTCACTTGTTTTCATTGGTTCCCTTTGTTGTTGAGTAGAAAGCTTCATGATTATGTCTAAACCCATTTAAGCAAGCTAAACGAGCTATTTAGACATGACCTGACCCTTAGATTGCTGAGAACTCTCCACAGCAGTAGCGTACATGATGAAGCAGTTTTCTGGCTGGTTTTGAGAGCCGCATTTCCGATGCAAAAAGTGGCAATCATCTGGTTTTCCTTACATGGCGGGAAACCTTAAGATGGCTACTAACTCCCCCATTGATGAGGAATCAAGGCTAAATGTAGAATTAAGTATAAAACAAAAGGGTTGAACCAAACCGGGTAGAATGGACTCCATTCTGACACAGTTTTACAAAATGCCTTTGTTCTCCTAGTCTACTCAATATAAACTAGATTTCTTTATTTGCTTACATAGCAAAGACATCAAGGAACCAGAATATGAAAAAATTTCAAAAATAAACTCAAAATAAGCCAAAGCAATGCAATACAGAAAATGGGCCTCATTTCTATCTCAACTGACAGTTTTGACTGTTTGGATTAAAAGGCTGATTTGGATGATTTGGATGGCCAAATAAGGTTAAAATGAGCTGAAACTTGTTTTGCTGGAAAGCCAACTTCTTGAACTTCAAATCCATATCAAATCATTAGACTTAAACCTCAAAGCGGCCTCATTAATTAAGCTTATAAAAATCGGGTTTGCTGTCGAAATTAACCTATGACATGCTGTTTTGCATCTTTCGAAGGTTTGGACAAAAATACTTAATTTAAAACTGATTTAATTACATAATTAAGTTTATTAGATGTTGATAAACTCTCTTAGCAAAGAAATCATAGTTAAATTAAGTTTAGATTAACGAATCAACTTAAAGCTAGTAATGGTTCAAAAAGATTAGGGCTAATTGAGGACGTCATGGGCTGAGTTTCATCATCCTCCCCTTGTTAGAAATACTTTGTCCTCAAATTCTGGCCATATCATGATCCATGTGGGTTTTGAAGAAAACCTTTGGACTTTATGGGACTCCATTGCTCACAAGCTTCAAATTCAAAATTCGAAGCTTGGAGTAACGGCACACTAAAGGGAATGAAAGTGGTTGGATTGATATGATGTGTTTGCAGGGTTGTATGGTGGCGATGGGAAGGAGTATAGAGGTGTGGGTGAACAAAAATATGCAGATTAGCTGGGCTGTGTGCGCAACTCTCTCCATCAATAATCCATGAGCACATCTTAACCTGACCCCTAGGCTTGGACTGAGATATGTGCACCCTTTGTTCTGCTTCTGATTCTTTTGGATCATCCCAAGTCCTTTGCAAAAGAAGCATTTAACCCTCGTCAGGTTCATACTCATCAAACTTAGGAGGTAGGTCGCAATTAACCTCCTTGCCTTTGTCTTCTTAACGGTCTTCCACACATGCTTCCTTTTCTTGTTCTCTTGCGTTGTCAACCTCATGACCTTCATGACTTTGGTCTACTTCCGGTGACACCAAGGGCTGTTTGGCTTCCTTCCTCATTTCAAACTAAAAGGAGAGTAGATCAAATTCATATTGTTCCATTTTGAGGTGAAGTACTTGTTGTTGCATCTTGAGGTCTATTTCTTGCATTCTGATGTAAAATACTTCAAGTTCATCTTGTAGTTTGAGGAACGTTCTTCGGGACATGACTTTCCTGGATCTCATGTGAAAGTGGGTGAATACGAGTTGTGTTTGGGATGTGTTTGGGGCTGAATTTGAGGAATGTGTTTGGATTGATTTTGGGAGCGTGGGGCTCAGGCACGGATCTGAACTTGCCCTGATACCAAAACTGATGTATATCCTGAGGGTTCAAACTCAAATTCAATTCAGGAGCGAAAGGTTAAAAGCAAGAGAGAGTACAATCAAGGGAAACTCAAGAAAAAGGCATGTTATAAGCTGGTTGTGAATCAGCTAAAACGTAAGGAGGGAATGGATTTAGAATCAAGGGATTCTAAGTGGAAACAAAAATGAAAGGATAGATACTAAACTAATCTTTGGATACAGAAATCACAACTAAAGACTAATCTCGATAGAACTAAACTCCTACTTAGATACAGACATCACCACTAAGCTTGAATTTAGGGCCCTTAAGCTTAATTAGGATACAAATATCACCACCTAATCAAGGCTTAAGACTTACTTGATCACCACTCTAACAAGCCTAGTTAGAGATAAGCAAGTTAAGTGTTTAAGAATGAAAGGGAGCAAAGCTCTCAATTCACTTTTGAGTTTATAATCAAAGTTTAGTTATGAAATGAGGCCCCTAAGGCCTTTAAATAATCATCCAAAGGCTGGCTAGTAAAGGTTAAGCGGTTTCTTCAAGTTTAGGAAACCTCTAACCTAGCCTAATCTGGCTTAGTAAAACTAGTTATAACTAAGCATGATTTAACCAAGCTAATTGCAAATTTATGCAACAAAATAAGCTAGATTACAAAGATTATAATCAGACTAGGCAAGCAAACAAGCAGCTCCCCTTATGTGACAGAAAAAGCAAAAAGCGGCTTGTATCCTTTTCACTCTATAGCTGGCTAATGGGAGCAAAGCTGCCTTTCTTCAATGTTTTCATTGGTTCTCCTTGTGGTTAAGTAGAAATCTTTATGATTATGTCTAAGCCCCTTTAAGCAAGCTGAATAAGCTATTTAGACATGATCTGATCCTTAGATTGCTGAGAACTATCCACAGCTGCAGCATAAATGATGAAGCAATTTTCTGGCTGGTTTTGAGGGCCACATTTCCCCTGTAAAAAGTGGCAAGCATTGGGTTTTCCTTACATGGAGGGAAACCTTAAGATGGCTACTAACCACCCCATGATGAGAAATCAAGGCTAAATGAAGAATTAAGTACAAAATACGAGGGTTGAACTAAACTGGGCAGAATGGACTCCATTCTAACACAATTTTACAAAATGCCTTAGTCCCCGTAATATACCGAATATAAACCAGCTTTCTCTGCATGCTTACCTGGCTAAGACATTAAGGAACCAATATATAAAAAATTTCAAACATAAACCGGTGAATCTCCAAAGGGAAGATCAAAGGGAGAATGAAAAACAGAACGCAAGCAAGAACTCAGATAGCTAGCAAGCTTTGAAACCACAAACTCAAACTAGAACTTAAGTGGGATAAACCCAAACTAACACAACCCTTAGATATAGAAACACCATCAAGGCTTATGCTAGGGCCCCTAACAACCTCTTGGATATAGAAACACCACCAAGAAGAAGCTAAGACTCTTGCTAGATCACCACCCTACCCGGCGAAAGATAGAGATAAGCTAGAAGAGAGTTTGAGTGTTCAAAGGAGCTAAGGCTCAACTTCATTCAATAATCAAGCATCAGTCCTCATACAAGGGTGCTTGGGGGCTTATATAATCCCTCCCAAGTACAAAATATCGACTACAAATTTAAATTAGCAAACTAAATTGGATACAGTCCGAAAATCAAAATTAGCCTACAAAAGGGAAGATTAAACTGTGGCTTGACAACACTTAATTGACGATCTTGAGGCTGAGATGTCAACTTAGGAAGCTTGGAGGCCATAATCAGCTTCAAAGTACACTAATCATGACATTTGCAAGGGGATTAAACCTTGATAAGAGCAAAACACCTCAGAAAGAGCAATGTTGCAGCCGGCTGCCCTTAACCGGGTAAAAGAGATTTTCTTCTCTTATTTTGCTGGTTAATAGCTCCTCATGTGTCTAATTTAGCTGGGTTTTTTTATAGCTACATGATAATATTTTCAATTTACTTTCAATCCATAAACGTTTCAGTCTAAATCTAGGAGGTTTGGGCACCTAACTAGACCCATTTCCAGAACCGGTCAGAACTAGGGCAGTTTTGAGCACTTGACTTCAACGGCTATTTTGAGGTAGCAAATGAACTTCAAATGACTTGCAACTTGCTTTATTTGAAAGAAAACATATTAAACTTAAACTTAGGCCTCCTGTAACCCAATCATACCCTTGGGAAGATTAATAAATAATGTGTACAACATCGGGCTTGTGCACAGGCCTGAAATCGGGAATAGACTAAAATGAGTCTTGGCAAGCTAAGCTAATTTCTTGGACTTTACCCATGACGTTCGACTCCCTTGGACCTCCTTGAGGACTAATGATCATGCTCATGGATGGACCTCCATCATCCACCCCTTGTTGAGGAGAATTTGCCCTCAAATTGTCAAGATGATCATCTTCCAAGTATGGACTTAGATCGGCTACATTGAAAGTGGTCGAAACTCCATAATCCCCAAGAAAATTAACCTTGTATACATTGTCATTGATCATCTCCAAGACTTCAAAGGGGCCATCTACCCTTGGCATTAACTTACTTTTGTGCTTAGAAGGAAATCTTTCCTTCCTCAAGTGAACCCATACCAAGTCTCCGAGATGGAACACCACTTTCTTCTTATACTTATTTGCTTGAGCTTGATAGGATGTATTGGCCTTCTTAATCTTGGACTTGACCATCTCATAGAGCTTTTAAATCTCCTCCACTCTGCTACCAGCTTCCACATTCGGTTTCTCTTTCATTTCTCTTGGCACAAGATTAAGTGGACTCAAAGGATCCAATCCATATGCGACCTTGAATGAGGACAAGCTGGTTACTTTGCTTAGGGCCTTATTGTAAGCAGATTCAGTGTGTGGCAAGAGCAAATCCCAAGCCTTAACATTGGATTTCACCAAGACTCTCAAAAGGGTTCCTAAGGTTTAGTTGGTGACTTCGGTTTGTCCATCTGTTTGGGGATGACAAGTAGTGCTATACTTACACTTGGTGCCCATCTTCTTCCAAAGTATCACCCAAAAATGGCAAAGGAACTTGGTATCATGATCTAAAACTGTGGATCTTAGAATGCCATGTAACCTCATTACTTCTTTGAAGTACAACTTGGCAATATGGGTAGCATCATTTGTCTTGGTACAAGGGATGAAATGTGCCATCTTGGAAAAGCGATCTACAACCACAAAAATTGAACCTTTTCTCCTTTGTGTCCCTGGTAGCCCTAGCATAAAATCCATGCTCAGATCTTCTCATGGGAGGGTTGGAATCGGCAAGGGCTTATAATGGCCGTGAGGTAGCAATTGACTCTTGGGTACTTGGCAAGTAGCCCATCTTTTCAATACATGTTGGACATCCTTGCTCATACTTGGCCAATAATAGTGCTCCTTCAACATGATAAGAGTCTTGTTCTCCCGAAAGTGGTCGGCTAAGGATCTGCCATGAACCTCTCGAATGAGTAACTCCCTAGTCCCACATTTAGGGATGTAAAACCGAGGACCCTTGAATAAGAACCCATCTTGAATCAAGAAATCTCCTTTTGGATGTCATTTGCATTCCCTGTAAAGCTCTCCAAAGTCTTCATCATCTTTATAAAGGGACTTCAAATGCTCAAAACCAAGGATGCATGCATCAAGTTGGAACAAAAGTAAATGCCTTCTTGATAAGGCATCGGCTCCTTAGTTTAACTTCCCGGATTTGTGCTTGATGGTGAAGTAGAATGATTGGAGGAACTCCACCCATTTGGCATGCCGTGAGTTAAGCTTGTGTTGTCCTTGAATATACTTCAAGGCCTCATGGTCTGAATGTAATATGAACTCACTAGCCACCAAATAATGACTCCAATGCTCAAGACATCTCAAGATCGCATAAAACACCATGTCATAAGTTAAGTACTTTCTCCTTGAATCATGAAGTTTCTCACTAAAGAAGGCTAAGGGCCGCCCTTCTTGAGTGAGTACTCCTCCAATGCCAACTTAGGATGCATCATATTCAACCTCAAATATCTTGTTAAAGCATGGCAAGGCTAGGACTGGGGCTTGAGTTAGCTTAGATTTAATGGTGTCAAATGCTTCTTGAGCGTTGGGGCTCCACTTGAAGCTTTTACCTTTAATCACCTCGATCATTGTGGCCATGATAGTGCTAAAATCTCTAATGAACCGCCTATAGAAGGAGGCAAGTCCATGGAAACTTCACACATCATGAATGCTCTTTAGTGTAGGCCATAACCGAATTGCCTCAACTTTGCTCTCATCCACCTTGATGCCATGACTAGTAACAATGTAGCTAAGAAAGGTCTCCTCATAAGTGAAGAATGTACACTTTTTGAGGTTACTATAAAGCTTCTCCCTTTCAAGGACCTCCATGACTTGAGTTAGATGCTCTCGGTGCTCCTCTTCATTCTTGCTATAAATCAAGATATCATCAAAGTATACCACCATAAATCTCCTAATGAATGGTCGAAATACTTGATTCATGAGCCTTATAAAAGTGCTTGGAGCATTAGACAATCCGAATGGCATGACTAGCCACTAATACAAGCCTCCCTTTATTTTAAAAGCCGTCTTCCATTCATCCCCTTCTCTAATCCGAATTTGGCAGTAGCCACTCCTCAAATCCACCTTAGAAAACACACTTGAGCCATGTAACTTATCAAGCATATCCTCAAGTCATGGTATAGGCTATCTATACTTGATGGTTATCTTGTTGATTGCCTAGCTATCCACACACATTCGCGTACTCCCATCTTTCTTTGGAACTAACAAGGCCGGCACAGAACATGGACTAAGGCTTTCCTTAACCAATCCCTTGGCTATCAACTCTTCCCCTTGCCTTTGGATCTCCATGATCTCCCTAGGGTTCATTCTATAGGCTGGTTTATTGGGAAGTATGGCTCTAAGAATGAGGTCAATGTGGTGTTGGATGGATCTTTATGGGGGTAGGTCAGATGGTATCTCCTCGGGAAAGGCATGGGCAAAGCATTTAAGGAGTGAGATGGCTATGGGATGAGAAAGGGGGTCTCGAATTCTCCTAATGAGGCTTAAAGGCCTTGAACTCATGATGGGAGGCCTTAAGAAGGGGCTCACCGAAAGTGAGGAGCAAGTCCGAATGATCTTGGTTCTTTTGTGGCTTACTTTTGTGGAGTTGGGAAGGGCTTAAGGGGGCAAGGGTGATATTCTTTCCATCTTTATGGAAGGTGTAGGTATTCAAATGGCCATCATGCATCACCTTTCCATCAAATAACCAAGGTCTCCCCAACAAAAGATGACATGCATCCATGGGGATGATGTCACACCACAACTCATCATGGTAATTCTTACCAATAGAAAAGGTAATCAAACATCTCAAATTGGCTTGTAATCCTTTACCTTGATTAAGCCATGGGATGTTATAAGGATAGGGATGGACCGAAGCTTGAAGGTCTAGCTTCTCTATGATGCTTAAGGAAGCAACATTTGCACAACTCCCTTCATCAATGATGAGAGAGCATACTTTGCCTTGGATGGTGCACCTTGTATGGAATATGTTCTCCTTTTATTGTTCCAAGTCTCCCTTTTGCCTACTCAAGGCTCTCCTTAATACAAGCAACTCTCCTTCATCCGCCTCCTCCACAACCTCCTCGTATTCCTCCATGAAGTATACTTCCTTTTCCTCCTCCTCTTTTTCCTCCTTACATGCCTCCCACTCGGCCAAGGAGATAATTCTCCTATTAGGACATTTCGAGGCTATGTGACCTAGGCCTTGGCATTTGAAACATCTCCTATTGTTCATAGGAGGGGGGTTAGGCCGGTTTGAAGGGGGTTGGTTCTTTTAAAGGGCTTGGGACTTTTGTGGAGTAGAGGGGGTAGGGATCGAGGGCTTAGGAGGTGGGTAAGAGCTCCCCTTGTTGAAAGGTTGGCTCTTAGGGAAAGGTTTAGGAGGGTCTTTTTTATGAAGCTTGGCTTTTCTTTGTTGTTCAACTTTGTGGGCTAAAACACACATCTCATCAAAAGTGGTTTATTATTGCAATTTAACCATATGAGCATACTTAAGATCAAGTCCCCCTAAGTACCTCACTATGGTTTGTTTTTCGGCCTCTCTAAGGTCACACTTAATCAATAACTTTTTAAATTCTCCAGTATACTCCTCAACACTCATATTACCTTGAGTTAGGTTATGGAGATCAGAGTAACTATCTTGAAGATAGGTGGCAAGAAACGGGCCTTGAGCTTGATTTTCATCTTTTCCTAAGTCCGAATCTTTCCCTTCCCTTGTCTAGCTCTTTTGGCACACACGTTAGACCACCAAAGGGAAGCATACTTACGGAGTCTAAGGGCAACGAGTTTCACCTTCTTTTCCTCCGGGATTTCCTTGTAATCGAAAATTCTCTCAACGGTTTGGAGCCACTCCAGGAACTCGTCGGGATCAAGTCTCCCTTCAAATTCTGGAACTTCCACCTTGATGTCCCCAAGATTAGATGCATTCCTTCTATTCCTTCTTAGCCTCCTAAAAGGCTCCTCCTCACTTGAAGAGTTCAAGTGATGGCTTTCATCATGGTTGTCTTCACCTTGGTCAGATTTGGATGAGTTAGAGGAACAAGAACTTCTAAGCTCCTTTCGTTTTTGCTTCATGGATTCACCAAGTTGGTGCTTCAAAAACTCATTTTGGCTCTTGAATTCTTCATTTTGTAACCTCGTGGCCTCACAATTCTTCATGAGGGCTTTAAACGTTTCTTCCAAAGTCATACTAGAACTCATGGTGTTGGTGGATGTGTGCGGCAGTTTTGTTAGGGAAATGTGTTTGGGCTGTGGGAAGTGTGTTTGTGCAGAAGGTATAGGCCAAGGGAAACCTTAGCCTTGATACCAAATATTATAGATCTCTAAGAGGAAGATCAAAGGGAGAATGAAAAACAGAATGCAAGCAAGAACTCAGACAGCTGGCAAGCTTTCAAACCACAAACTCAAACTAGAACTTAAGTGGGATAAACCTAAACTAACACAACCCTTGGATACAGAAACACCACCAAGGCTTATGCTAGGGCCCCTAACAACCTCTTGGATACAGAAACACCACCAAGAAGAAGCTAAGACTCTTACTAGATCATCACCCTACCCCGCCAAAGATAGAGATTAGCTAGAAGAGCGTTTGAGTGTTCAAATGAGCTAAGGCTCAACTTCATTCAATAATCAAGCATTAGTCCTCGTACAAAGCTACTTAGGGGCTTATATAATCCCTCCCAAGTACAAAATATCGGCTACAAATTCAAATTAGCAAACTAAACCAGATACATATCGGAAATCAAAATCAGCCTACAAAAGGGAAGATTAAACCATGGCTTGACAACACTTAATTAATGATTTTGAGGCTGAGTTGTGGACTTAGGAAGCTTGGGAGGCCATAATCAGCTTCAAAGTACACTAATCATGACATTTGCAAGTGGATTAAACCTTGATAAGAGCAAAAAATCTCAAAATGAGCAATGTTGTAGCCGACTACCCTTAGCCGGGTAAAAGGGATTTTCTTCCGTTAATTTGCTGGTTAATAGCTCCTCATGTGTCTAATTTGGCTGAGTTTTTTTATGGCCACTTGATAATATTTTTAATGTAATTTCAACCAATTAAAGTTTCAGTCCAAATGGAGGAGGTTTGGACACCAACCAGACCCATTTCTAGAACCGGTCAGAACTGGGGTTCTTTTGAGCACTTGACTTCAACGGCTGTTTTGAGGTAGCAAATGAAATACAAATGACTTGCAACTTGCTTTATTGGAAAGAAAACATCTTAAACTTAAACTTAGGCCTCCTGTAACCCAATCATACCCTTGGGAAGATTAACAGATAATGTGTACAAAATCAGGCTTGTGCACAGGCCTAAAACCGGGAATAGACTGAAATGAGCCTTGGCAAGCTAAGCTAATTTCTTGGACTTTACCCATGAAGTTCGACTCCCTTGGACCTCCTTGAGGGATAATGATCATGCTCATGGATGGACCTTCATCATAAACTCAAAATAAGCTAAAGTAATGCAATAAAGAAAATCAGACTCATTTCTATCTCAATTGGCAATTTTGATAGTTTGGATTAAAAGGATGATTTGAGTGGCCAAATCAAGTCAAAATGAGCTGAAACTTATTTTGCTGGAAAGCTAACTTCTTGTACTTCAAATCCATTTCAATTCATTAGACTTAAACCTCAAAGAGGCGTAAGTAATGAAGCTCATAAAAACCAGGCTTGCTACCGAAATTAGCGCATGACCTGCTGTCTTGCGTCTTTTGAAGGTTTAGACAAAAACACTTAATTTAAAACTGATTTAATTGCATTATTAAGTTTATTAGGATGTTAATAAACTCTCTTACCAAAGAAATCAATGTTAAATGAAGTTTAAATTGACGAATCAGCTTAAAACTGGAAATGGTTCAAAAAGATTACGGCTAATTGAAGATGGAATGGGCTGAGTTTCATTATCCTTCCCTTGTTAGAAAAAAATTATCCTCAAATTTTGGCCATATGATATAGCTAAAATAACACCAACCACCCTGTAAAACCCTGAAAATTCGATTTGGAATTCTCGCCTAGTTGGACCGACCTAGGCCAAGTCAACCCAAGTCAGTGTTAATTAACTCTCGTGAAATTCTTTTAATGAAGTTCTTGACATATTTTGGGAAGTATTAAATTTCCAAAATTTTTCCTTTCCGATTTTTTTTTTGTAAAACTTCTAATGTCATTGTTATTATTTTATTATTATATTATGAATATTATTTCACTCTACTATTGATATTATCGTTTCATTATTATTTTATTTGTTTCGACGTATGCAAATTCTACTATTTTATTAATATTATTAATATTATTATCATCTTGTTATCATTTTATCATCTTATCATTATCCTACTATGTTATTATCCGCAAAAAAAAATAAATTCCCTAATTGTAGTATCTTATCTTTATCCTGTTGTTTTATTATCCCCAAAAAAAAAAAAAACCCTAATTTAACCACCCACTCCCCCACCTTTTATTTAACCACCCACTCCCCCACCTTTTTTTTTAACCACCCACTCCCCCACCTTTTTCCTCCCCCCCTCACGTCACTTTCTCCCTCTCCCTCACGTCACTCTCTCTCTCTCCCTCCCTCTCCCTTTCTCTCTCTACTCACCCCGCTGCCGGCCACCCTGCCAGCCGCCCACTGTGCCGCCACAATCCCCTCCTACTCTCTTCCTTGTGTTGGTAAGAAAAGGCTAAGTGATGCATGGATTCATGCACACCATGCATCCAAAACCCCCCACTTTTAACTCTCCTCTATTTTGCAATTTTATGACCTTATGAATGAAGGTTTTTAATATAATTTTCATCATATTTTTCTCAGCGCTTTCGACGTTGAATTTGAACGAAGGTGGAGTTTCCGTCGACCTAGATTCAGTTTTGATCAAAGGTACTCGTAATGATGTTATTATGTAGTTTCATTTTCTTTTTCTTTTAGCCTCAATAAAGAGGGGTTATTTTGGCATGGTTGGGTCTAGGCAAGAGTCTAGGGATGTTGAACAGGTGTGGGTAAATTTTTGGGTAACCCGAAACAAGTGAAAACTGTGCATAAAAAGGGTCGAATAATTTAGACAGAATTCACACTATTGTTGACGCCACTTTGGAAATTTGGTGTAATTGTTATGGTTGTCCAAGAATTCTGAAATTTTTACAGTAGTTAGATTAAGAAGTGAAAATTATGTGGGTTTTTGAATTGGATGAATTGGACTTAAATTGAGAGAGTTATAGCCAGAATACCGAGCCCTATCAAATCTGAAAACTGCAGGCACAGGGTGCGGTTTTTGAATTTTTAGACCTGGTTACGCTGTGAATTTTGAAAGTTTCGAACATAAAATTTGTAGTAAACAAAATTATCTTTCTGGATTGGGTAAGAGCATAATTTTTGGAAGTCGTAAGAAAACGTTATGAGGATGAGAAGTTAGAAGTAAAAATTTGCGTGAAGTCTGGGGAAGCAGAATCTGGTTTGTTTTGCCTTCAAGTTAGAAAACTTCTCAACGCTAGTACTGGTGACCAAAAAGTGTGAAATTTACTGGGTAGGAGCATTTCGATGTGTCAAATAATGTCGTTTTAGAATTGGGTCGTTTAGAGTAGCGTAGCCCGAGTTTTGATAATTTTTGCCGGGACAGTCCCGGGGAAGACAGTCTTTGGCATTGCCGGAAGAAACAAAAATTGGGCTAGGTTCGGGGCAGAACCAAGCCAAGCCCTAAACATGAAAAAGATAGAGGATATTGTAAGGTTTCCAGAATGACCTAGAACACTGAAATTGGAGATCGGGAACTAGAGTTATAATTTTTTGAAGTTGGACCCATAACTGGCCAGCCAAACCTTTACCCTAGATAGGGTTGGATGAATAAAGATCTAGAAAACCTCCTTTTAAATTTTGGGGAGGCCCGGGGCTGCCCCACACTGAATGTAAACTGACTATGGGCTACTTGTGGGCTCAGGTGCGAAACAGTGAACCCTCATTAGAGTAACCGAGCCCGTAATTTGTACGATAGGTTCGGGGCAGAACCAAGCCAAGCCCTAAACATGAAAAAGATAGAGGATATTGTAAGTTTTTCAGAATGACCTAGAACACTGAAATTGGAGATCGGGAACTAGAGTTATAATTTTTTTAAGTTGGACCCATAACTGGCCAGCCGAACCTTTACCCTAGATAGGGTTGGATGAATAAAGATCTAGAAAACCTCCTTTTAAATTTGGGGGAGGCCCGGGGTTGCCCTAAATTGAATGTAAACTGACTATGGGCTACTTGTGGGCTCAGGTGCGGAACAGTGAACCCTCATAAGAGTAACCGAGCCAGTAATTTGTACGGTACTCAAGTAACAGTCATGCCCTAACCTTTCCCCTGTGTTACTGAAATTATGGAAGTTTTGGGAGTTCTTGTATTGATTCCTTGGCATTCCTTTCTAAAAAGAATGTTCACTGATGTGAAATTTATAAAGGATTCCTTGGTGGGGACTGAATGCTGTGTTTGTTCTAGAAGTTGGAAATCTCCATATTGTAAAAATTGAAACTTACTGTTGTAAAAGTTGAAACTTACTGTGATTGTATTTGAAGCTCTGTTTCTGCATTATGATTTCTGTTGGGAAAGGCATTTAAATCTGAATGAAACTGAATGTGTCAAGTTGGTATCCATTAACTGAAAGGAACTAAATAGGGTGAGTTAAATCGATTGGAACTGATTGAAGGCCATAGCCTTCCCCGGGTAATAGGTGCATGCATGTGAGCGGCCACGTACTCAGCCGAGACGTGGGCCAGGTTATCGGTAACCACCCATGATGGTCGTAGGCCAGGAAAGTTAAGCGGTAACCGCCTGAGGAGCGGTAGGCCAGGAAAGAGTTGAACGGCTGCGCTATGTTAGAGCGCAGGCCATGAGACCCACTGGGGTCGCTCACCCAAGACTTATCTGAAACTAAACATTTTAAATGGAACTATGGAAGTGTGATTCTAACTTGATTTGTTTAACGAAGATGGTGATAATGGGTTGTGTACCTTGAAAAGTGATGTTGTTTTTCCCCCTTTCCCTAAAATGTTTCAAAATGAATTTGTACGTGTCTTTGACTGTTGGGGGTGAATGTTACTGAGTTTATCTCACTATTATAAAATGTTTTGTTTTCAGGTGATTTAGCTGTTCCTGGGACTGGGGATAGGAGAGTAGAGCGAGGCTCGAATGCTGGTTGTGTCTAAAAAGGATTTTAGATGTTGTAATAGAATCTAGTTGGTTTAATTATGGTGTTCAAGTTCTGTGTTAAAATTTCTGGACCCATGTATGGTGGGCTTCGTTTCGTAAAGACTTTGTTTTTAAATGTGAGTTATGATATCCAGCCTGGTATTTCCAAGAAGGGAATACGGCGGTAACACCCCGTTAGGAGTTCCTGCTGCCCTTCAGGTTAAAACAGTAGTAATTAAAGAATTAGAAATCTGAGGGTGTTACAAAGTGGTACCAGAGCCCAGGTTAACTAACCTGAAGGCTCGCCTAAAGGATAAAGAGAATAATATTAGTTAATAACCCTAAAACAGGTAGACATAAGGACTGCTCGGAGTGTGAGCGTAGGTTAGGAAGGGAATATACTTATATATATGTTACCCCTTTTTGTGTGTGTGTGTGTGTGTGTGTATATATATATATATATATCTGATTTGGGTTTACTAATGTCTAGGATGAATGCGGCCCGTCATTGTGGGTGTATGGGACGACCTTGTCACCACCGGAGGTTGGAGAAGATTCCCGGGGCCAGTTTTGAGAGTCACTTGGAGCGAGTGGAGATTTTTCTTTTTGCAAGACTAGCTGAGGTTCCTGATGATTGTTTGAGGTTCGACCACAACCAAGCCCTGTTCTTCTTTTTAACTCTTTGGGGAGACCCCTTGTGGCGTTATAGAGTCAATGAGCTTCACCCTGAGGAGAGAGCATTTATGGTCGCTGGGGATTGTTGTTTATGCAAGTGGCAACCTATGCACTTCAACCTGAATGAGCTAGTGGACTACCTCATTGATATAGGTCCTCATGACGAACCCCCCACCCCTGACTCTGGCGATGCTAACCCGCCACCACCTGTAGAGGAGGATACTGATGAGGGGGAAGACCCAGAGGAAGACCCCATGGAAGAGAAAGACCCCGAGAAAGATCCTGAGGAAGACCCTGAAGATGACCCTGAGGGAGATTCTAAGGCCAGCGAGGGGCAACTTATGGGCAGTGAGGGCCTAGGGGGAGATCAAAGAGATGAAGAAGGGAATCACCCTTTGCAGGATGAGCACTCTAGCCACTTGGAAGACTTAGGAGCAAATGAGGCTGGGTTGACCCGCTGGGAGCGGGGTAGATGTGGTCCGATGTGTAGAGGCACTTGTCCACTGGATGCCCCCAGTCAGTAAAGGCTAGAAGCATTAAGAAGTTGTTTTATTTCTTTTTAGGACAGCATTTGTAATAATTTTCTTTAAATTGTTATTAGCCATTGTGGCTATTTGAGTTAAAAAGTTGTGCTGAAACTGAGAAATTATGCAGTAAAGTGTTCTTGGATTATTTGAAAATATTTGTGCACCTTGTTCTGAGATATGTGAAACATGTGGATGATATACCTGTGTGCCTGTATGATATAAACCTTTTGAGTTTGTGATGTAATGGATGCACCACCTGAATGTGGTAGTTCGTATTGTGAACGAACTTTTAATAAAGTTGTGGCAATATGCGCTGGCATCCTTTATATTCCTGGAACCTAGTGAGTTATAGGATGTGAACTATTAGGGAAGGAACTGAACCCGAATTGTTTTTCTCGACCAAGATGGCGGGAAACAACACCAACAACCATAATGAAGAGTCTCAGACGGGGCCCCACCCGGTGACGAGGGTCCCTACGACCCAGGACATACCTATGGCAGCCCTTAGGGAGCGATTGGAGGCCCTACGCCCCCGAAACGGGAATGGGTCTTGTAGCCAGATCGATGAAACAAATCCACCCACGGGAGTCGAACTCACCAACTTGTTACTGCTAGAGATGCTGCAGAAGCAAGGGGAGCAACTGCAGCTCCAGAATGAACAAATCCATAGGTTAATGGAGGGTAGGGAGAAAAGGGCAGAAGAGGATAACTCACATATGTTCAAGAGATTTGCAAGTCATCACCCACCTGTTTACGATGGTACCCCTGACCCTAAAACTTTCGAAGACTGGATTAGGGGGATGGAGAAGTTGTTTGATGCACTCCAGTGCCCTGGGGAGTGGAAGGTAGGATTTGCGGTATTCTACCTAAAGGATAAAGCCGACCTCTGGTGGGCTACAGTGCGGGAAAGATAACACGAGTCTGGGTTTGGGTGGGGTAAGTTTAAGGAGATGATCAAAGACCATTTCTACCCCACCTCCCTCCAGAAGGCTAAGGAGAATGAATTCATGCAATTGCAGCAGGGGAGCATGAGCATTCTCGAGCACGCCTCCAAATTCATGGAGTTGTCACGTTTCGCCCCAACCTTCGTAGCTGATGAGAGGTTGAAGATGAATAGGTTTGAGGCCGGACTCAACCCAATTATCAAAGAACGTATGTCAGTGCCGCAGTATGCCTCCTACGTTGAGCTGTATGATACTGCGATCAACGTAGAAAGAGCAATGAAGGAGTGTAGTCAATACTTCAATGAGTAGAGAGGTACCAAGAGGAAGGGAGATAATCGGGGAACCTTCCAGACGCAGGAGCAGAATCGTAGACCCGCTGGGGGACAACACTCTAGTAGTTTCAATCGAGGGGGTCAGTATCCCAACACACGACCCAGGGTAACCTGCAACGCTTGTAGGAAGCCAGGACATTTCGCCAGGGAGTGTCGAACAGTGAAGAGATGCTTCCGCTGTGGAAGCCATCAACACCAAGTGCGAGATTGCCCGCTTCCTCCACCGCCTCCCGGGCAAGGACAAGGATAGAGTCAGGGTCAAGGGTATGGGCAGCGGCCCCAAACCTCATACAAAGTAGGGGAGGGCAGACGGCCTACTCCAACCAGCAGAGTCGGGCACCCCAGTCAGCTCAGTCACAACCCTCCAACCAACCGCCCCGGAACAACGGAGGTCGGGTGTACGTGATGCGAAAAGAGGAAGCGGAGGATGCTCCTAATGTTGTGAAGGGTACCTTCTCTCTCCTTACTCAACTAGTAGATGTGTTGTTTGATTCGGGTGCCACACACTCATTTATTTCTGTTAGGCTGGTTGAGACGTTAGGGCTCACCGCCACTTGTAGATCTGCAGTGCTATCCGTGACTCTCCCGGATGGGAAGACGGTGTCGTGTGAGGAACTATACGAGGGATGCCCCCTTAGAATGTATGAATGTGAACTCCTGACGGATCTATATAAGTTTGAGTTAACTGATTTTGGGGTTATTTTGGGGATGGACTGGTTGGATAAGTACCAGGCTCAGATAGACTGCTCGAAACAAAAAGTTTCCCTGAAAGGGCCCAACGGGAAGAAGATAGTGCATAGGGGTCAGAGTCCTAGAACGGGAGTGAAATTAGTATCAGCAATGGAAGCTAGTAAGTTGTTGGGTAAAGGATGTGAGGGATTTCTGTGTCATGCGGTAAATACTGAAGATGCCCAACCCTCCTTGGAGGACATCCCTGTAGTGAGGGAATTCCCGGATGTGTTTCCCGATGAAATCCCTGGCATGCCACCTCTTAGGGAGGTGGAGTTCTGTATCGACCTCACCCCTGGAGCCACCCCTGTTTCTAAGGCACCCTACCGGATGGCACTAGCTGAACTTAAGGAATTGAAGACCCAATTGGAAGAACTCTTAGAGAAAGGCTATATCCGACCTAGCACTTCTCCATGGGGAGCACCGGTCTTATTTGTGAAGAAGAAGGATGGGACGCTAAGGTTGTGTATTGTCTACCGGGAATTGAATAAGATAACAGTGAAGAACCGTTATCCCCTACCCAGGATAGACGATTTATTTGACCAACTGCAGGGCGCAGGAACCTTTTCTAAGATAGACCTCCGTTCGGGGTACCATCAACTCCGAATCAAGGATGAGGACATACCTAAAACTGCTTTTCGTACCTGATACGGCCACTATGAATTCGTAGTGATGCCCTTTGGTCTCACTAATGCCCCAGCAGCATTTATGGACCTGATGAACAGGGTCTTTAAGCCCTATTTGGATAGTTTCGTGGTGGTTTTTATTGACGATATCTTGATTTACTCGAGAACCCCAGATGAACACACCCACCACTTACGGCTAGCCCTGGATGTGTTAAGGAGGAATGAGTTATATGCTAAGTTCTCAAAATGTGAATTTTGGTTGAAGAAGGTAGCTTTTCTAGGACACGTAGTGTCTAGTGAGGGAGTATCGGTGGACCCACAAAAGATTGAGGCAGCGGCCAATTGGCCTAGACCTAAAAACCCGACAGAAGTAAGGAGTTTCTTGGGTTTGGCGGAATATTACCGCCGGTTTGTCCAAAACTTTTCGAAAATTACGACCCCGCTTACCAACATGACCAGAAAGGTCACCAAGTATGCGTGGGCGGAAAGTTGTGAAGGAGCCTTCTAGGAGCTTAAGAAGAGACTTACGAGTGCACCAGTACTGGCTCTACCTACTGCGGAGCAGGACTTCGTGGTGTATAGTGATGCTTCCAGGAATGGGTTGGGGTGTGTGTTAATGCAAGATGGACGAGTGATAGCGTATGCTTCACGACAGCTGAAGACACATGAGCAGAACTACCCGACTCACGACCTGGAGTTAGCCGCGGTCGTGTTTGCTCTCAAAATCTGGAGACATTACCTATACGGGGTTCGTTGTGAAGTATTCACCGACCACCAGAGTCTGAAATATCTCTTCTCGCAAAAGGATCTGAATCTGAGACAGACAAGGTGGCTGGAGTTCCTAAAGGACTATGACGTCCATTTCCAATATCACCCTGGAAAGGCCAATGTAGTAGCGGACGCGTTGAGTCGCATGACATACCCAACGCTGAGTTGTGTAATAGCGCTTCCAGAAGAGTTATGTCGAGAATTTAGAAAGTTGGACATGTGATTACGCCAGAGGCTAGACCTACGCTTTGCACCCTGGAGGCCCAACCAACTCTCATAGAGGAGATCCGACTAGCCCAAACCACGGACCCTCAACTGGAGCGGATAAGAGAAGAGATATTGGTGGGAAAAGCACCTAGATTCGTAATCCACAAGGATGGGACCATACAATTCCATAATGGTGTGTGTGTCCCAGCTGTAGAGGCACTCAAGAAGAAGATCCTAGATGAAGGACACAATACTCCGCACTCGGTACACCCTGGGGGAAATAAGCTGTATAAGGATCTAAAACAAACGTTCTGGTGGAGTAACATGAAACAAGAAGTGGCTGATTATGTGGCAAAGTGCCTGACCTGCCAGCGAGTGAAAATAGAGCACCAAAGACCGACTGGACTCTTACAGCCATTAAATCTCCCTGAGTGGAAATGGGACTCTGTGTCTATGGATTTTGTCATGGGGTTACCATTGACCCAAAGGAAGCACAATGCGATTTGGGTTATAGTGGACCGGCTCACGAAGTCGGCACACTCCATAGCCATGAGGAACACGTCGACCCTAGATCAGTTAGCTCGAGCCTACCTCGAGGAGATAGTACGGCTACACGGAGTACCCAGCTCCATAGTATCGGATCGAGATACCCGATTCCAATCGGGATTTTGGCAGAAGCTGCAGGAAGCGTTTGGAACGTTGTTACGTTTTAGTACTGCCTTTCACCCTGCAACTGACGGGCAGACCGAGCGTACTATCCAAACCTTGAAAGATATGCTACGGGCTTGCGCCCTGGACTCTAAGAGCGCGTGGGACGAACAACTGACGCTAATTGAGTTTTCTTACAACAATAGCTACCACGCGAGTATTGGCATAGCCCCGTACGAGGCACTATATGGAAGAAAATGTAGGACTCCACTTTGTTGGCAAGAGATTGATGAGGCCTTGACCATTGGGCCAGAGTTAATCCAGGCCACCGCCGACAAGGTAAGAGTGATTCAGGAATGAATGAAAGCCGCCCAGAGCCGCCAGAAGAGTTATGCGGATCGGAGGCGTAGACCCCTTGAGTTCCAGGTAGGAGACCAGGTATTTCTTCGCGTTTCCCCAACCAGGGGAGTCGCGAGGTTTAGAAAGGTAGGAAAGCTTAACCCAAGCTACATCGGGCCGGAATCGGGGAGGTGGCTTACCGACTAGAGCTGCCGGCTGAGCTTCAGAGAATACATAATGTGTTCCATGTGTCGCAATTACGGAAGTACATTCCAGATCCCTCACACGTCATCGAACTCGATCCTATACAACTCCAAGAAAACTTGTCATATGAAGAGCAACCCATACAGATCCTAGACCGGCGGGAAAAGCATCTCCGGAAAAAGACGGTGCCCTTAGTAAAGGTCCTTTGGGCCAACCATGAATCGTCGGAAGCCACCTGGGAGCTAGAACAGGAAATGCGAGGCAAATATCCCCATCTTTTTCCATAGTCAGGTATGTATTAGTTTCGTGGACGAAACCTCCTAAGTGGGGTAGCATGTAAGACCTCAGGAATTAAGGATGTAATGCTGATGTGTCGTGGCATAATGAAGTTTCGAGGACGAAACATTTCTTAAGTGGGATGGTATGTAAAACCCTGAAAATTCGATTTGGAATTCTCGCCCAGTTGGACCGACCTAGGCCAAGTCAACCTAAGTCAGTGTCAATTAACTCTCGTGAAATTCTTTTAATAAAGTTCTTGATATATTTTGGGAAGTATTAAAGTTTCCAAAATTTTTCCTTTCCGATTTTTTTTTGTAAAACTCCTAATGTCATTGTTATTATTTTATTATTACATTATGAATATTATTTCACTCTACTATTGATATTATCGTTTCATTATTATTTTATTTGTTTCAACGTATGCAAATTCTACTATTTTATTAATATTATTAATATTATTATCATCTTGTTATCATTTTATCATCTTATCATTATCCTACTATGTTATTATCCGCAAAAAAAAAAAAAAATTCCCTAATTGTAGCATCTTATCTTTATCCTACTGTTTTATTATCCAAAAAAAAAAACCCCTAATTTAATCACCCACTTCCCCACCTTTTTTTTTAACCACCCACTCCCCCACCTTTTTTTTAACCACCCACTCCCCCACCCTTTTCCTCCCCCCCTCACGTCACTTTCTCCCTCTCCCTCACGTCACTCTCTCTCTCCCTCCCTCTCCCTTTCTCTCTCTACTCGCCCCACTGCCGGCCACCCTGCCAGCTGCCCACTGTGCCACCACAAGCCACCCACAATCCCCTCCTACTCTCTTCCTTGTGTTGGTAAGAAAAGGCTAAGTGATGCATGGATTCATGCACACCATGCATCCAAAACCCCCACTTTTAACTCTCCTCTATTTTTGGAATTTTATGACCTTATGAATGAAGGTTTTTAATATAATTTTCATCATATTTTTCTCAGCGCTTTCGACGTTGAATTTGAACGAAGGTGGAATTTCCGTCGACCTAGATTCAGTTTTGATCAAAGGTACTCGTAACGATATTATTATGTAGTTTCATTTTATTTTTCTTTTAGCCTCAATAACAAGGGGTTATTTTGCATGGTTGGGTATAGGCAAGAGTCTAGGATGTTGAACGGGTGTGGGTAAATTTTTGGGTAACCCGAAACAAGCGAAAACCGTGCATAAAAAGGGTCGAACAATCTAGATAGAATTCACACTATTGTTGATGCCAATTTGGAAATTTGGTGTAATTGTTCTAGCTGTCCAAAAATTCTGAACTTTTTATAGTAGTTAGATTAAGAAGTGAAACTTACGTGGGTTTTTGAATTGGATGAAGTGGACTTAAATTGGGAGAGTTGTAGCCAGAATACTGAGCCCTGTCAAATCTGAAAACTGCAGGCATAGGGTACAGTGTTTGAATTTTTAGACCTGGTTATGCTGCGAATTTGTGAAAGTTCCAAACATAAAAGTTGTAGTAAACAAAATTATCTTTCTGGATTGGGTAAGAGCATAATTTTTGGAAGTCAGAAGAAAACGTTATGAGGATGAGAATTTAGAAGTAAAACTTTGGGTGAAGTCTAGGGAAGCAGAATCTGGTTTGTTTTGCCTTCAAGTTAGAAAAATTCTCTAGGCTGGTACTGGTGACCAAAAATTGTGAAATTTACTGGGTAGGAGCTTTTGGATGTGTCAAATAGTGGCATTTTGGAATTGGGTCGTTTAGAGTAGCGTAGCCTGAGTTTTGATAATTTTTTCCGGGACTGTCCTGGGGAAGACAGTCTTTGGCATTGCCGGAAGAAACAAAAATTGGACTGGGTTCGGGGCAGAACCAAGCCAAGCCCTAAACATGAAAAAGATACAGGATATTGTGAGGTTTCCAGAATGACCTAGAACACTGAAATTGGAGATCGGGAACTGGAGTTATAATTTTTTTAAGTTGGACCCATAACTGGCCAGCCGAACCTTTACCCTAGATAGGGTTGGATGAATAAAGATCTAGAAAACCTCCTTTTAAATTTGGGGAGGCCCGGGGCTGCCCTACACTGAATGTAAACTGACTATGGGCTACTTGTGGGCTCAGGTGCGGAACAGTGAACCCTTATTAGAGTAACGGAGCCCGTAATTTGTACGGTACTCAAGTAACAGTCATGCCCTAACCTTTCCCCTGTGTTACTGAAATTATGGAAGTTTTGGGAGTTCTTGTATTGATTCCTTGGCATTCCTTTCTAAAAAGAATGTTCGCTGATGTGAAATTTATAAAGGATTCCTTGGTGGGGACTGAATGCTGTGTTTGTTCTGGAAGTTGGAAATCTCCATATTGTAAAAATTGAAACTTACTGTTGTAAAAATTGAAACTTACTGTGATTGTATTTGAAGCTCTGTTTCTGCATTCTGATTTCTGTTGGGAAAGGCATTTAAATCTGAATGAAACTGAATGTGTCAAGTTGGTATCCATTAATTGAAAGGAACTAAATAGGGTGAGTTAAATCGATTGGAACTGATTGAAGGCCATAGCCTTCCCCGGGTAATAGGTGCATGCATGTGAGCGGCCACGTACTCAGCCGAGACATGGGCCAGGTTATCGGTAACCACCCATGATGGTGGTAGGCCAGGAAAGTTAAGCGGTAACCGCCTGAGGAGCGGTAGGCCAGGAAAGAGTTGAACGGCTGCGCTATGTTAGAGCGCAGGCCATGAGACCCACTGGGGTCGCTCACCCAAGACTTATCTGAAACTGAACATTTTGAATGGAACTATGGAAGTGTGATTCTGAACTTGATTTGTTTAAGGAAGATGGTGATAATGGGTTGTGTACCTTGAAAAGTGATGTTGTTTTTCCCCCTTTCCCTAAAATGTTTCAAAATGAATTTGTACGTGTCTTTGACTGTTGGGGGTGAATGTTACTGAGTTTATCTCACTATTATAAAATGTTTTGTTTTCAGGTGATTTAGCTGTTCCTGGGACTAGGGACAGGAGAGTAGAGCGAGGCTCGAATGCTGGTGGTGTCTAAAAAAGGATTTTCGATGTTGTAATAGAATCTAGTTAGTTTAATTATAGTGTTCAAGTTCTGTGTTAAAATTCCTGGACCCATGTACGGTGGGCTTCGTTTCGTAAAGACTTTGTTTTTAAATGTCAGTTATGATATCCAGCCTGGTATTTCCAATAAGGGAATACGGCGGTAGCACCCCGTTAGGAGTTCCTGCTGCCATTCAGGTTAAATCAATAGTAAATAAAGAATTAGAAATCTGGGGGTGTTAAACACCCAAACAAGTCTTTCTTGTTTTTAAAGGTTTCTTTCTACTTATGATTCATATGGGTTTGAATTTGGTTTGGAAGGAAACCTTTGGACTTTGTGGGGCTCCATTGCTCACAAGCTTTAAATGCAAAATTTTAAGCTTGGAGTAATGGTGTACTAAAGGGAATGAAAGGGGTTGGACTAATATGATGTGTTTGCGGGTTGTACGGTAGTGGTGGGAAGGAGTATAGACATGTGAGTGGACAAAAGTATGGGGACTAGCTGGATTGCGTGCACAACTCTCTCCATTGATAATCCACGAACAAATCTTACCTTGACCCGCAGGCTTGGAATGAGATATGTCCACCCTTTGTTCAGCTTCTTCTTCTTTTGGATCACCCCAATCCCTTTCCAAAAGAAGCATTCAACCCTCGTCAGGTTCATACTCATCAAACTTAGGAGGTAGGTCGCAATTAACCTCCTTGCCTTTGTCTTCTTAACCGTCTTCCACACGTGCTTCCTTTTCTTCTTCTCTTGCGTTGTCAACCTCATGACCTTCGTGACTTTGGACTACTTCCGATGAAACCAAGGGCTATTTGGTTTCCTTCCTCATCTCAAACCAAAAGGAGAGTAGATCAAATTCATATTGTTACATTTTGAGGTCAAGTGGTTATTATTGCATCTTGAGGTCTATTTCTTGCATTCTGAGGTCAAGCGCTTCAAGTTCATCTCATAGTTTGAGGAACTTTCTTCGCGACATAGCTTTCCTATATCTCATGGTGAAAGTGGGTGAATATGAGTTGTGTTTGGGATGTGTTTAGGGCTGAATTTGAGGAATGTGTTTGGATTGATTTTGTGATGTGGGGCTCAGGCAAGGATCTGAACTTACCTTGATACCATAACTGATGTATCTCCCAAAGGTCCAAACTCAAACTCAATTCAAGAGCGAAAGCTTAAAACCAAGAGAGAGTACAGTCAAGGAAAACTTAGGAGAAAAGCACGTTCTAAGCTGGTTGTGAATCACTAACATGCATGGAGGGAATGGATTTAGAATTAAGGGATTCTAAATGGAAACAAAAAAGAAAGGATAGATACGAAACTAATCTTTGGTTACAGAAATCACCACTGAAGACTAATCTAGGCGAAACTAAACTCTTACTTAGATATAGATATCACCACTAAGATTGAGTTTAGGGCCCTTAAGCTTAATTAGGACACATATAGCACCCCCTAATCAAAGCTTAAGACTTACTTGATCACCACTCTAATAAGCCTAGTTAGAGATAAGCAAGTTAAGTGTTTAAGAACGAAAGGGTGTCAAGCTCTCAATTCACTCTCAAGTTTATAATGAAAGCTTAGTTACAAAAAGAGGCCCCTCGGCCCTTTAAAAAACCATCCAAAGGCTAGCTAGTAAAGGTTAAGATTTTTCTTCAAGGTTAGAAAACCTCTAACCAAGTTTAATTAAGCCTAACCTAGCTTAATAAAATCGGTTATAACTAAGTTTTATTTGACCAGGCTAATTACAACCTTATGCAACAAAATAAGCTAGATTACAATGATTATAATTAGCCTAGGTGATATATATAGGAGCACCGAAATGACCAAGCTAAGTATTTTTGTGGTTTTTATAATTGAGAAAACAAGGAAAAGTAAAAATGATCGTTCAAGGTTGTGTTTGAGATAATCCCTCCGGAGGCACTCAAACCAAACCTTGGGCAATCCCTTAACTCAACTAGGATACAGACATTAATCACCACCAAGTTGAGAATGAGAGACCTAGAACACCACTTGAGGATGCCACTCTCAAGATATAGAACTAGGGATTTATAAGGAAGAGAACAAACTCTCTTTGTTTGAACTTGCTTTGTATTACTTGAATGACTTGATTTGATGCTAAGCAACTCAATTTATGGCCTTTATATAGGGTAGGCCTTACATAATGAAAAGACATAACATCTCACGAAAAGATGTAAAGGGAAAAACAAAAAAAACAAGTACACTTTGCTGCTTGCTTCATTCGGATGCACCTAGGATGAAAAGGTGTGTCTCTTGGTGACTTTAGGTGTGAAAAAGAGGTCGCAGTAAAAGGAGATCCATGCACCTCTTAATTCACACATTCAGACCTTGTTAGGGGAGAAGGAACTCAGTTTTGTAGGAGGAACAATGCACCAAGGCCGAAATGAGAGAGAAAGAACCATGTTCACACGTTTTGTAATTAATGCATTCACAAGTGCAGCAAGGCCAGATTCATTTGGGCATAACTCTCTGGTTTGTGATCCAAATTCAGTGATTCTTGATTCTTTGGAAATCTTGGAGAGTCTAGTTGCTAAGGAAAGTGGTTTCACGGGATTTGGATTTGCCGTTTGAAAGTTATGGGCCGAAAAATGCAGACTATCCAAACTAGACTGGATTTTGGCACTTTATTTTGTGGGCTAAAGATGACCACCCAAATGGACTCCAAATAATGCATGGTTGGTCTTGTTGGAAAGCTTATTCTTTAAGCTTGAATAAGGGGAATGCCTTCATGAGAATTGCCTATTCTGTCTTGCTGCAACAAACTTACGAATCCAGACATGCGTTCGGTCGAACTGGGCATGAAAAGGGGGCTGTGATTTAAGGCATTCCGGACCATGGTTGCAATCTCCTTGGCCTCCTTGGCCTTCTTCTGACCTTCCTTGACTTCTCCAGAGGCATTAGGGTTTTGGGCATGATGGTCTCCATTATTGAAATGCAAGGTACTCTTGATCCCCATTTCGAAAACCCATTTGGAAAAGGCACTTTGAAGTTCAAATAAAACTCCATAAAGTGTCTTTTGTCATGAAATTCAAATGTTGGAACCAAAGAGGAGCCCTGCCATGCATGAACTTGTTTGAAACTTACCTCCATTGAAGTTGAGTTTAAAGAATGAAAATGATCCCCTTGAAAATATACATCAATCCCTCTCTCTTTGAAAAGAATTGTCCTCAATTCTTGTTGTGAATAAGGGCATTCTTCTTGACTCAAGAGTTCCTCAATTCCTTCAACAATCCCACATAGCTCCAAATCGGACACTTGGAGTTCTTCAATTTCAAGCTCATCAAATCTTGGAGGTAGGCTCCAATTTACCTCATTATCTACTTCATTATAGGCATCAAAGACGGGAGGTAGATCAAAGTTAACGTCACTATTTTCTTAATAATGGCCATCTTCATTTAAGACAAATGGATAGCTAACTTTTTTTTCTTCCTTCATGGCTACTTCCCATTCGGCCAAGGTGATGAATTCCTTGTTGGGGCAGTCCGAGAGTGCATGACCAAAGCCTTGACACTTAGAATACCTTTTAACGCTCATGCTAGAACTCATGGTAGGACCAGAAGTGTATGGGGCTGATTTGTGGATGTGTTTGGGTTTGGAAACTTGGTCAAGTAGGCAACCTAGGCTCTGATACCAAATGATGTATATAAGCACCCAAATGACCAAGCTAAGAATTTTTGTGGTTTTTGTAATTGAGAAAACAAGGAAAAGTAAAAGGGATAGTTCAAGGTTGTGTTTGAGATAATCCTTCCAGAGCCACTCAAACCAAACCTTGGGCAATCCCTTAACTCAACTAGGATACAAAAATTAATCACCACCAAGTTGAGAACGGGGGACCTAGAACACCACTTGGGGATGCCACTCTCAAGATATAGAACTAGGGATTTATAAGGAAGAGAACAAACACTCTTTGTTTGAACTTGCTTTGTATTACTTGAATGACTTGATTTGATGCTAAGCAACTCAATTTATGGCCTTTATATGGGGTAGGCCTTACATAATGAAAAGACATAACATTTCATGAAAAGATGTAAAGGAAAAAACAAAAAAAAAAAAAACAAGTACACTTTGCTGCTTGCTTCATTCGGATGCACCTAGGGTGAAAAGGTGTGTCTCTTGGTGACTTTTGGTGTGAAAAAGAGGTAGAAGTAAAAGGAGATCCATGCACCTATTAATTCACACATTTAGACCTTGTTAGGGGAGAAGGAACTCAGTTTTGTAGGAGGAACAATGCACCAAGGCCGAAATGATAGAGAAAGAACCATGTTCACATGTTTTGTAATTAATGCATTCACACGTCAAACAAGGCCAGATTCATTTGGGCATAACTCTCTGGTTTGTGATCCAAATTCAGTGATTCTTGATTCCTTGGAAATCTTGAAGCGTCTAGTTTCTAAGGAAAGTGGTTTCACGGGATTTAGATTAGCCGTTTGAAAGTTATGGGCCGAAAAGTACAGACTGTCCAAACTGGACTGGATTTTGGCACTTTATTTTATGGGCTAAAGATGACCAACCAAATGGACTCCAAATAATGCGTGGTTGGTCTTGTTGGAAATCTTGTTCTTTAAGCTTGGATAAGGGGAAGGCCTTCATGAGAATTGCCTATTATTTCTTGCTGCAACAGACTTACAAAACCGGACATGCATTCGGTCGAACTGGGCATAAAAAGGGGGCTGTGATTTAAGGCATTCTAGACCATGGTTGCAATCTCCTTGGCCTCCTTGGCCTTCTTCTGACCTTCCTTGACTTCTCCAGAGGCATTAGGATTTTAGGCATGATGGTCTCCATTATTGAAATGCAAGGTACTCTTGATCCCCATTTCGAAAATCCATTTGGAAAAGGCACTTTGAAGTTCAAATAAAACTCCATAAAGTGTCTTTTGTCATGAAATTCAAATATGAACCAAAGAGAAGCCTTGCCATGCATGAACTTGTTTGAAACTTACCTCCCTTGAAGTTGAGTTTAAAGCATGAAAATGATCCCCTTGAAAATATACATCACTAGGCAAGCAAACAAGTGAACAAGCAAACAATCATCTCCCCTTATGGCGTAGAAAAAGAAAAAAGTAGCTTGTCTCCTTTGCACTTTATAGCTAGCCAATGGGAGCAAAGTTTCCTTTCTTCACTTTAACCAAGCTAAGCAAGCTGTTTTGATATGACTTAACCCTTAGATTGCTGAGAACTCTCCATGGCAGTAGCTTAGATGATGAAGCAGTTTTCTGACTGGTTTTGAGAGCCAAGTTTCCCATGAAAAGAGTGGTGATGAACTGCTTTTCTTTACATGGGGGCAACCTTAAGATGTCTACTAAACCCCCATGGTGAGAAATGAAGGATAAATGGAGAATTAAGTACAAAATACAAGGCTGAACCAAACCAAGCAGAATGGACTCCATTCTGACATAGTTTTACAAAATGCCTTAGTTCTCCTAATCTACTTAATATAAACCTGATTTCTCTATATGCCTACGTAGCTAAGAGATTAAGGAACCAAAATATGAGAAAATTCTAACATAAGCTCAAAAAAGCCAAAGTAATGTAATACAGAAAATCGGGCTCATTTCTATCTCAACTGGTAGCTTTGATAGTTTGGATTACAAGGCTGATTTGGATGGCCAAATGAAGTTAAAATGAGTTGAACTTCAAATCCATGTCAAATCATAGGAATTAAACCTCAAAGAGGCCTAATTAATTAAGCTCACAAAAATCAGGTTTGCTGTCGGAATTAACTCGTGACCTGCTGTTTTGCATCTTTTGAAGGTTTGGACAAAAATACTTAATTTTAGACTGATTTAATTGCATATTTTAGTTTATTAGGATGTTGATAAACTCTCTTAGCAAAGAAATCAAAGTTAAATTAAGTTTAAGTTGATGAATCAGCTTAAAGCTAGCAATGGTTCAAAAATATTAGCGCCACTTGAGGATGGTATGGGCTGAGTTTCATCATCCTCCCCTTGTTAGAAAAAAATTGTCCTCAAATTTTGGCCATATGATATGGCTGAAATAACACCAACCACGCAAACAAGTCTTTCTTGTTTTTAAGGTTTTCTTTTCACTCATGATTCATGTGGGTATGGAAGAAAACCTTTGGACTTTATGGGACTCCATTGCTCACAAGCTTTAAATTCAAAATTCAAAGCTTCGAGTAACAGCATACTAAAGGGAATGAAAGGGGTTGGATTGATGCAATGTGCTTGCAGGGTTGTATGGTTATGGTGGGAAGGAGTAAAGAGGCATGGGTGGACAAAAGTATGGGGATTAGCTGGGCTATGTACACAACTTTCTCCATTGATAACCCACGAACATATCTTACCCTGACCCGTGGGCTTAGACTAAGATATGTCCGCCCTTTGTTCAGCTTCTTCTTCTTTTGGATCATGCCAAGTGCTTTCGAAAAGAAGTATTTAACCCTTATCAGGTTCACACTCATCAAACTTAGGAGGTAGGTTGCAATTAACCTCCTTGTCTTTGTCTTCTTGACCGTCCGCCACATATGTTTCCTTTTCTTCTTCTCTTACATTGTCAACCTCATGACCTTCATGACTTTGGTCTACTTCTGGTGATACTAAGGGCTGTTTGGCTTCTTCCTCATTTCAAACCAAAAGGAGAGTAGATCAAATTCATACTATTACATTTTTAGGTCAAGTGCTTCTTGTTGCATCTTGAGGTCTATTTCTTGCATTCTGAGGTAAACTGCTTAAAGCTCATCTTGTAGTTTGAGGAACTTTCTTCGGGACATAGCTTTCTTGGATCTCATAGTGAAAGTCGGTGAATACGAGTTGTGTTTGGGATGTTTTTGGGGCTAAATTTGAGGAATGTGTTTGGATTAATTTTGGGAGCGTGGGGCTCAGGCAAGGATCTGAATTTGCCCTGAAACCAAACTAATGTATATCCCAAGGGTCCAAACTTAAACTCAAACTCAATTTAAGAGCAAAAGGTTAAAATCAAGAGAGAGTAGAATCAAGGGAAGCTCAAGAGAAAGGCACGTTATAAGCTGGTTGTGAATCAACTAAAACGTAAGGAGGAAATGGATTAAGAATCAAGGGATTCTAAATGAAAACAAAAAAGAAAGGGCAGATACTAAACTAATCTTTGAATACAGAAATCACCACTAAAGACTGATCTAGACAAAACTAAACTCTTACTTAGATACAGACATCACCACTAAGCTTCAGTTTAAGGCCCTCAAGTTGAATTGGGATGCATATTTCACCACCTAATCAAGGCCTAAGACTTATTTGATTACTACTCTAACAAACCTAGCTAGAGATAAGCAAGTTAAGTGTTTAAGAACGAAAGAGAGCAAAGCTCTTAATTCACTTTTGAGTTTATAATCAAAGTTTAGTTATGAAATGAGGCCCCTGAGGCCTTTAAATAAGCATCCAAAGGCTAGCTAGTAAAGGTTAAGAGGTTTCTTCAAGCTTAGGAAACCTCTAACCTAGCCTAATCTAGCTTAGTAAAACTGGTTACAACTAAGCATGATTTAACCAAGCTAATTGCAAATTTATGCAACAAAATAAGCTAGATTACAATGACATAATCAGCCTAGGCAAGCAAACAAGCAGCTCCCCTTATGTGAGAGAAAAAGCAAAAAGCGGCTTGTCTCCTTTTCACTTCACGGCTGGCTAATGGGAGCAAAGCTGCTTTCTTCTATATTTTCATTGGTTCTCTTTGTGGTTAAGTAGAAAGCTTTATGATTATGTCTAAATCCCTTTAAGCAAGCTACACGAGCTGTTTAGATATAACCTGACCCTTAGATTGCTGAGAACTATCCACAGCTGCAGCTTAGTGATGAAGCAGCTTTCTGGCTGGCTTTGAGAGCCACATTTCCCCTGCAAAAAGTGGCGATGATCGGGTTTTCCTTACCTGGAGGGAAACCTTAAGATGGCTACTAACCACCCCATGATGAGAAATCAAGGCTAAATGAAGAATTAAGTACAAAATACAAGGGTTGAACCAAACAGGGCAGACTAGACTCCATTCTGACACAGTTTCACAAAATGCCTTGGTTCTACTAACCTACTTAATATAAACTAGTTTTCTCTACATGCTTACATGGCTAAGACATTAAGGAATGAAAATATGAAAAAATTTTAAACACAAACTCAAAATAAGCCAAAGTAATGCAACAAAGAAAATTAGACTCATTTCTGTCCTAACTGGCAGTTTTGATAGTTTGGATTACAAAGCTGATTTGGATGGCCAAATCAAGTCAAAATGGGCTAAAACCCACTTTGCTGGAAAGCTAACTTCTTGAAATTCAAATCCATATGAAATCATTAGACTTAAACCTCAAAGAGGTCTAAGTAATTAAGCTCACAAAAATCGGATTTGCTACTGGAATTAACCTGTGACCTGTTGTTTTGCATCCTTTGAAGGTTTGGGCAAAAATACTTAATTTAAAACATATTTAATTGCATAATTAAGTTTATTAGGATGTTGATAAACTCTCTTAGCAAAGAAATCAGCGTTAAGTTTAAGTTGACGAATCAGCTTAAAATTGGAAATGGTTCAAAATGATTAGGGCTAATTGACGATGGCAAGAGCTGAGCTTCATCATCCTCCACTTGTTAGAAAAAATTTGTCCTCAAATTTTAGCCATACGATATAGCTGAAATTACACCAACCACCCAAACAAGTCTTCCGTGTTTTTAAAGGTTTCTTTTTGCTCATGATTCATGTGGGTTTGAATCTGGTTTAGAAGGAAACCTTTGGACTTTGTGGGACTCCATTGCTCACAAGCTTTAAATTCAAAATTTGAAGCTTGGAGTAACAGTGTACTCAAGGAAATGAAAGGGGTTGGATTGATATGATATGTTTGCAGGGTTGTATGGTGGTGGTGGGAAGGAGTATAGAGGTATGAGTGGACAAAAGTATGGGGATTAGCTGGGCTGTGTGCATAACTCTCTCCATTGATAATGCACGAACCTATCTTACCCTAACCCGTAGGCTTGGAATGAGATATGTCCACCCTTTGTTCAGCTTCTTCTTTTGGATCATCCCAAGTCCTTTCCAAAAGAAACATTTAACCCTTGTCAGGTTCATACTCATCAAACTTGGGAGGTAGGTCGCAATTAACCTCGTTGCCTTTGTCTTCTTGATCGTCTTCCACACATGCTTCCTTTTCTTCTTCTCTTGTATGGTCAACCTCATGACCTTCGTAACTTTGGTCTACTTTCAGTGGCACCAAGAGCTGTTTGGCTTCCTTCCTCATTTCAAACCAAAAGGAGAGTAGATCAAATTCATGTTGTTGCATTTTGAGGTCAGGTGGTTGTTGTTGCATCTTGAGGTCCATTTCTTGCATTCTGAGGTCAAATGCTTCAAGTTCATCTCGTAATTTGAGGAACTTTCTTCACGACATAGCTTTCCTAGATCTCATAATGAAAGTGGGTGAATATGAGTTGTGTTTGGGGATGAATTTGAGGAATGTGTTTGGATTGAGTTTGGGAGCGTAGGGCTTAAGCAAGGATCTGAACATTACCTGATACCAAAATTGATGTATCTCCCGAGGGCCTAAACTCAATCTCAATTCAAGAGCGAAAGCTTAAAACCATGAGAGAGTACAATCAAGGGAAACTCAAGAGAAAGGCACGTTATAAGCTGATTGTGAATCACTAAAATATATGGAGGGAATGGATTTAGAATCAAGGATTCTAAATGGAAACAGAAAGAAAGGATAGATGCTAAACTAATCTTTGGATACAGAAATCACCATCAAAGACTAATCTAGGCAGAACTAAACTCTTACTTAGATACAGATATCACCACTAGGATTGAGTTTAGGGCCCTAAAGCTTAATTAGGATACAGATATAACCGCCTAATCAAGGCTTAAGGCTTACTTGATCACCACTCTAACAAGCATAGTTAGAGATAGGCAAGCTAAGTGTTTAAGAACGAAAGGGAGCTAAGCTCTCAATCCACTCTCAAGTTTATAATCAATGCTTAGTTACAAAGAGAGGCCCCTAAGGCCTTTAGATAAACATCCAAAGGCTGGCTAGTAAAGGTTAAGAGGTTTATTCAAGGTTAGAAAACCTCTAACCTAGCTTAATCAAGCCTAATCTCGCTTAGTAAAATCAGTTATAACTAAGCATGATTTAACCAGGCTAATCACAACTTTATGCAACAAAATAAGCTAGATTGCAATGACTATAATTAGCCTGGGCAAGCAAACAAGTGAACAAGCAAACAACCAGCTCCCCTTATAGCGGAGAAAGAGCAAAATGTGGCTTGTCTGCTTTGCACTTTATAGCTGGCCCATGGGAGCAAAGTTGCCTTTCTTCACTTGTTCTCATTGGTTATCTTTGTGGTTGAGTAGAAACCTTTATGATAATGTCTAAGCCCCTTTAAATAAGCTAAGCAAGCTGTTTAGACACGACTTGACCCTTAGATTGCTAAGAACTCTCCATGGCAGGAGCTTAGATGATGAAGCAGTTTTCTGACTGGTTTTGAGAGCCACGTTTCCTATGAAAAAAGTAGTGATGAATTGGTTTTCTTTACATGGGGGCAACCTCCCCATGGTGAGAAATGAAGGATAAATGAAGAATTAAGTACAAAATACACGGATTGAACCAAACAGGGCAGAATAGACTCCATTATGATACATTTTCACAAAATACCTTGGTTCTCCTAATCTACTTAATATAAAACATATTTATTTACATGATTACCTAGCTAAGATATCAAGGAACCCAAATATTCAAAATATTATACTTAAACCTAGAATAAGTCAAAGGAATGCAATACACAATACCGGACTCATTTCTATCTCAATTGGTAGTTTTGATAGTTTGGATTAAAAGGTTGATTCGGATGTGGAAACGAAGTCTAAATAAGCTGTAACTCATTTTTATAGAAAGCTAACTTCTTGAAATTCAAACCCATTGTAAATTGTCACACTTAAACATCTAAGAGGCTTAAGTAATTAAGCTCACAAAAACTAGGTTTGCTACTGGAATTAACCCAATGACCTGCTATAATGCAACTTTTGAAGATTTGGACAAAAATACTTAATTCAAAACTGATTTAATTGCATACTTAACTTTATTAGGATGTAAATAAACACTCAAAGAAATCAAAGTTAAATTAAGTTTAAGCGGACAAATCAACTTAAAACTAGAAATGGTTCAAAAAGAATAGGGCTAATTGAGGATGGCATGGGCTGAGTTACATCATCCTCCTGTTGTTAGAAAAAATTTATCCTTAAATTTTCGCCATATGATCTGGCTGAAATAACTCCAACCCCCCAAACAAGTCTTTCTTGTTTCTAAAGGTTTCTTTCCACTCATGATTCATGTGCGTTTAAATCTGGTTTGGAAGGAAACCTTTGGACTTTTTGGATTTCGTTACTCACAAGCTTTAAATTCAAAATTAGATGCTTAGAGTAATGGTGTGCTAAAGGGAATAACAGGGGTTGGATTGATGTGATGTGTTTGTGAGGTTGTATGGTGCTAGTGGGAAGGAGTATAGAGGTGTCGGAGGGCAAAAGTATAGAGATTAACTAGGTTGTGTGCACAACTCACTCCATTAATAATCTACGAACATATCTTACCTTGACCAGCAGGTTTAGAATAAGATATGTCCTCCCTTTATTCAGCTTCAACATTTTTTAGATCATCCTAAGTGCTTTCCAAAAGAAGCATTTCACCCTCATCAGGTTCATACTCTTCAAACTTTGGAGGTAGGTTGAAATTAACCTCCTTGCCTTCGTCTTCTTGAACGTCTTCCACACATGCTTCCTTTTCTTCCTCTCTTGCATTGTCAACCTCATGACCTTCATGACTTTGGTCTACTTCCACTGATAGCAAGGGCCGTTTGGCTTCCTTCCTCATTTCAAAACAAAAGGGGAGTAGATCAAATTCACATTGTTATATTTTGAGGTCATGCGATTATAGTTGCATCTTTCGGTCTATTTCTTACACTTTGTGGTCAAACGCTTCAAGTTCATCTTGTAGCTTGAGGTACGTCATTCAGAACATAGCTTTCTTAGATCTTGTGCTGAAAGTGGGTGAATACGGGTTGTGTTTGGGTTGTGTTTGGGGCTAAATTTGAGGAATGCGTTTGGATTGATTTTGGGAGTGTGGGGCTCAGGCAAGGATCTGAACTTGCTGTGACACCAAAATTGATGTATCTCCCGAGGGTCCAAACCCAAACTCAATTCAAGAGCGAAAGCTTAAAACCAAGAGAGAGTACAATCAAGGGAAACTCAAGAGAAAGGCATGTTATAAGTTGGTTGTGAATCAGCTAAAATGTACGGAGGGAATGGATTTAGAATAAGCTGATTCTAAATGGAAACAAAAAAGAAAGGACAGATACTAAACTAATCTTTGGATACAGAAATCACCACCAAAGACTAATCTAAGTACAACTAAACTCTTACTTAGATACATATATCACCATTAAGCTTGAGTTTAGGGCCCTTAAGCTTAATTAAGATACAGATATCACCACCTAATCAAGGCTTACGACTTACTTGATCGCCACTCTAACTGATCTAGTCAGACATAAGCAAGTTAAGTATTTAAGAACAAAAGGGAGCAAAGCTCTCAATTCACTTTCGAGATTATAATCAAAGCTTAGTTACAAAATGAGGCCCCTAAGGCCTTTAAATAAAGGCCCAAAGGTCGGCTAGTAAAGGATAAGAGGTTTCTTCAAGGTTAGGAAACCTTTAACCTTGCTTAATCTAGTCTAATCTAGCTTAGTAAAACTGGCTACAACTATGTATGATTTAACCAAGCTAATTACAACTTTATGTAACAAAATAAGCTAGATTACAATGATTATAATCAGCCTAGGTAAGCAAACAAGCATCTCCCCTTATGTGAGAGAAAAAGCAAAAAGCGGCTTCTCTCCTTTTCACTTTATGACCGGCCAATGGGAGTAAAGCTGCCTTTCTTCACTTATTTTCATTAGTTCTCTTGGTGGTTGAGTAGAAAGCTTTATGATTATGTCTAAAGCCCTTTAAGTAAGCTAAGCAAGCTATTTAGACCAGACCTGACCCTTAGCTGGCTGAGAACTCTCCACAGCAGCAGCATAGATGATGAAGCAGTTTTCTGGTTGGTTTTGAGAGCCACATTTCCTATGCAAAAAGTGTTGATGATCTGGTTTTCCTTACATGGGACGAAACCTTATAATCGCTACTAACCCACCCCCTATGATGAGAAATCAAGGCTAAATGAAGAATTAAGTACAAAATACAAGGGTTGAACCAAACCGGGCGGAATGGACTCCATTCTGACACAGTTTTACAAAATACCTTAGTTCTCCTAATCTACTTAATATGAACCAGATTTCTTAGCATGCTTACGTAGCTAAGACATTAAGGAACCAGAATATGAAAAAAAATTTAGAACGTAAACTCAAAATAGGTCAAACTAATGCAGTACAAAATACTAAACCATTTCTATCTCAACTGATAATTTTGACAGTTTGGATTAAAAGGCTGATTTGGATGGCCAAGTGAAGTCAAAATGAGCTGAATCGTATTTCGTTGGAAAGCTAACTTCTTGAACTTCAAATCCATTTCAAATAATTAGACTTAAACCTCAAAGAGGCCTAAGTAATTAAGGTCATAAAAACCAAGTTTGCTACCGGAATTAAGCCATGACCTGCTATTTTGCATCTTTTGAAGGTTTGGATAAAAATACTAAATTTAAAACTAATTAAATTACATAATTGAGTTTATTAGGATGTTGATAAACTCTCTTAGCAAAGAAATCAAAGTTGAATTAAGTTTAAGCTCATGAATCAGCTTAAAACTGAAAATAGTTCGAAAAGAATAGGGCTAGTTAAGGATGGCATGGGCTGAGCTTCACCATCATCCCCTTGTTAGAAAAAATTTGTCCTCAAATTTTCGCCATATGATTTAGCTGAAATAACACCAACCACCTAAGTAATTATTTCTTGTTTTTAAAGACTCCTTTCCCCTCATGATTCAAGTAGGTTTGAACGTGGTTTGGAAGGAAACCTTTGGACTTTTTGGGATTCCACTGCTCATAAGCTTAAAATTCAAAATTAGAAGCTTAGAGTAATGGGGGAATGAAAGGGGATGGATTGATGTGATGTGTTTGTGGGGTTATATGGTGCTCGTGGCAAGGAGAATAGAGGTGTGCGTGCACAAAAGTATGAAGATTAGCTGGGCTGTGCGCACAACTCTCTCCATTGATAATCCACGAACATATCTTACCCTGACTTGTAGGCTTGGAATGAGATATGTCCACCCTTCATTCAGCTTCTTGTTCTTTTAGATCATCCCAAGTCCTTCCCAAAAGAAGCATTTCACCCTCGTTAGGTTCGTACTCATCAAACTTAGGAGGTAGGTCGCAATTAACCTCCCTGCCTTCGTCTTCTTGAACGTCTTCCATACATGCTTTCTTTTCTTCTTCTCTTGCATTGTCAATCTCATAACCTTCGTGAGTTTGGTCTAGTTCTGGTGATACCAAGGGTTGTCTGGCTTCCTTCCTTATTTCAAATCAAAAGGAGAGTAGATCAAATTCATATTGTTGCATTTTGAGGTCAAGTGGTTGTTGTTGCATCTTGAGGTCTATTTCGTGCATTCTGACGTCAAACACTTCAAGTTCATCTTGTTGCTTGAGGAACTTTCTTCAGGACATAGCTTTCCTAGATCTCATGGTGAAAGTGGGTGAATAGGGGTTGTGTTTGGGATGTGTTTGGGCTGAAATTGAGAAATGTGTTTGGATTGATTTTGGGAGCGTGGGGCTCAGGCAAGGACCTAAACTTGCTCTAACACTAAAATGGATGTATCTCCTGAGGGTCCAAACTCAAACTCAAACTCAAACTCAATTCAAGAGCGAAAGTGCAAAGGCAGGAGAGAGTGCAATCAAGGGAAACTTAAGAGAAAGGTACATTATAAGCTGGTTGTGAATCAGCTAAAACGTATGGAGGGAATGGATTTTGAATTAAGGGATTCTAAATGGAAACAAAAAAGAAAAGATAGATACTAAACTAAACATTGGGTATAGAAATCAGCACCAAAGACTAATCTAAGTAGAACTGAACTCTTACTTAGATATAGATATCACCACTAAACTTGAGTTTAGGGTCCTTAAGCTTAATTAGGGTGCAGATATCACCACCTAATCAAGGGGTAAGACTTGATCACCACTCTAACTGGCCTAGTTAGAGATAAGCAAGTTAAGTGTTTAAGATCAAAAGGGTGCAAAGTTCTCAATTCACTTTCAAGTTTATAATCAAAGCTTAGTGACAAAATAAAGCCCTAAGGCCTTTAAATAAACATCCAAAGGCTAGCTCCCAAAGGTTAAGAGGTTTCTTCAAGGTTAGCAAACCTCTATCCTAGTTTAATCTAGCCTAGTCTAGCTTAGTAAAATTGGTTACAACTAAGCATGGTTTAACCAGGCTAATTATAGCTTTATGTAATAAAATAAGCTAGATTGCAATGATTATAATCAGCCTATGCAAGCATACAAGTGAGCCAGCAAACAAGCAGCTCCCCTTATGTGAGAGAAAAAGCAAAAAGTAGCTTGTCCTCTTTGCACTTTACGGCTGGTCAACGGGAACAAAGCTACCTTTCTTTGCTTGTTTTCATTGGTTCTCTTTGTGGTAGAGTGGAAAGCTTTATGATTATGTCTAAACCCCTTTAAGCAAGCTAATCAAGATGTTTAGACATGATTTGACCCTTAGATTGCTGAGAACTCTCAACAGCAGCAGCTTAGATGATGAAGCAGTTTTCTAGTTGGTTTTGACAACCATGTTTCCCATGCAAAAAGTGGTGACAATATGGTTTTCCTTACATGGGGGGGGGAACCTTAAGATGTCTACTAACCCCCCTAATGAGAAATCAAGGCTAAATGAAGAATTAAATACAAAATACAAGGGTTAAACCAAACCGGGCAGAATGGGCTCCATTCTAACACGGTTTTAATAAATGCCTTGGTTCTCCTAATCTACTTAATATAAACTAGATTTCTTTACATGTTATGTATCTAAGACATTAAGAAACCAAAATACGAAAAAATTTCAGACCTAAACCTAATATTAGTCAAAGGAATGTAGTATATAAGACCAGACTCATTTCTGTCCCAACTGGCAGTTTTGACAGTTTGGGTTAAAAGGCTAATTTGGATAGGCAAATGAAGTCCTAATGAGTTGAAACTTATTTTACTGGAAAGTTAACATCTGGAACTTCAAACCATCATAAAATATTAATCTTAAACCTCAAAGAGGCCTAAGTAATTAAGCTCACGAAAATCAGGTTTGCTACAGGAATTAACCTGTAACCGGCTGTTTCTTTTGAAGGTTTGGATAAAAATACTTAATTTAAAACTGATTTAATTGTATAATTTAGTTTATGAGGATGTTAATAAACTTTGTTAGCAAAGAAATCAAAGTTAGATTAAGTTTAAGTTGATGAATCAGCTTAAAACTGGAAATGGTTCAAAAAGATTAGGGCTACTTGAGGATGGCATGAGTTGAGTTACATCAATTAGTATCTAGCTTAGCTTTAATCCTTATGATTAAATAGATTCAATGGTTGTAATTAGCAAGGATTAAAAAGGAATTTGTTTAGTACCTAATGGGTTAGTTTAAAACGTGAACTGAGCAAGTTTAGGAGATGTCCTAATCTTGAAGAAACCTCACCCCCATGGCTAGAGCAGCTTGCGCGCTTGGATGCTAGGCTATAAGGGGTTGTGTCCTTCACTTCTGTAATCAGTTTTGACATTTTGAAAGAAAGAAAGAGAGCATTGCTCCTTGCTTTAACCAAATATTTAACTTAGTTATCTCTAACTGGGCTGGTTAGAGTGGTAATCAAGTGAGTCTTAAGCCTTGATAAGGTGGTAATATCCATATCCTAATTAAGCATAAGGGCCCTAAACGCAAGCTTTGTGGTGATATCTAAATCCAAGTAAGAGTTTAGCTTACAATTATCCCTCACTCTGTCACGGATTCTCCTTAGACTCCCTTATGAATTCAGCTTTCTTTTTTTGCATTAGTGATGCAGTCCTACCTACCCAAGACCATGAGGATGCTCAAACAAGTCTAATAATTGTTAATTCAACTTCTAAGGTCCAAAGAATCACTCACAATTTAGAAGGGATCAAACAGACGCAGGGTCCAAAATAGTTTTTAAACCCGGTTTTATGTTCTTGATTACTTAGGCCTCCATGAGGCTTGAGTCGCAAATTTTTCTGTATCTCGGTTCCCCAAGATGCTATCTACCTAATCTAATTGAGAAAGTCAAATTAAGTCAAGTGCAAGTTATAGAACTAGGTCATTTTCGCAAACCGTGCTGGCTAGAACCCAGCTCTAATCGATATGAGGTTCCTAAGGTTTTGGACCACCAAATGAAGTCACAATTCTGCATTTCCACTTGGAGGAGTTAGGAGACATCCTGAGGTTTTCACCCACATAAGAAAATCTGGATCATGCCTACTTTTAACTTTGGATACGTGGCATCTAAATAATGTCTGTCTTCTGCCCGGTTGCACCTAATTAGTGTATTTGGTGGTTACTTTGTTTCCAGTCATCTAATCCATCCCTAGCAGCATGATTGAGTAGGTAAGGGAGTTTGGACATCATCATGAGCCTTTCAAGTCAGCCACATAAAGAATAAATGAGAAACAAGCGAAGAAAGGCATAATTGACTTCATTGGTTAGCTGTAAAGCAAAGGAGGAACCGGCCACTTTTCCCCCTTTTTCACATGCTAGCAGCTACCTTTTTACCTAAGTATTTGATTAGTAATGAGTTTAGCTTTAATCCAAGAGATTAACTAGACTCAATGGTTTTAATCAGTAAAGGTTAAGCTAGGCTTTACTTTAATGTTTCACGGGTTAAGCTTAAATTGTGAGATAAGCTAGATTAGGAGGTTTCCTAATCTTAAAGAAACCTCATGTCCACCCTTGAAAAGCTTGCTTGCTTGGTTATAAGGGCTTGGACATTCACTTTTGTAATTAGATTGCTTAAGTTTGAATGAGAGAAAAAGAGCACTGCTCCTTTAAAAAAACTAAATACATAGCGTGCTTATCCTTACTTTGGTCGAGTAAGGTGGTGATGAAGTTCAGTCTTAAGCTTGATTAAGTGGTGTTTCTGTATCTTAATCATAGTTTAAAGGCCTAATCTTGAACTTGGTGGTGTTTCTATATCCAAGTATCATTTTGGTTCTATCCTTAATTCCCTTTTAGTTTCGGATTCCATTGAGTTAAAGTTGAGTACATCATGTACTTAGCTAATCACTTGATTCGTTTGGGTGTGAGTTGAATTCAGCAAGCTTTCCTGAAAGGTGGCATGGGAAGCAAATGGAGTGGCCAGGAAAAGGAAAGGAAAAATCGAAAACTTAAATATTGATAGAACTAAAACGATCCTTAGATACAGATTTCACCACTAAGAGTTGTTTCAGGGCCCTTGATCTTTGGTTGCCACCTAACTAAGACCAAGACTCACTGGATCAACACTATAATTGGTCTAATTATAGAGATAAGCAAGTAAAGAATTCAAGGTAACAACACTGAGGAGTTTTAAATTGAACTTCAGATTTGAAATAGTCATCACTAAAATACAAAATGAACGGCCATAGCTTTTATAATGGCACGCCTAAGGTTTTCCTTACTCATTAGGTAATCATTAGGAGATTACTTTATGGTTAGGGAACTAAGTATGCTAGCTTAGCAAAATTACATAGTTTGTCCCTAAACTATGGTAAAACATCAACAGAAGCTTAATAATTGGCAAAATGACTATCTAAGCTTCCTTCTTGATGATCCTAGGTTGATTGATCATGTCTTCCTCCCTTGGAAGGTTTTCTCCCACGGTTGCCACCTCAGAAGAACAAGACTTGTACGTGCTTGCCACTTTATGACATAGTGTTCGAATACGAGCTTGCAATATGGCCTTTTCTCCTCAACCCATGTGTCACTTTCTCCATGGATAAGTCATATGTACATATATATATGTATATGTATGAGTGTATATATATATATATATATATATATATATATATATATATATATATATATATGTATATATGTATATATATATATATATATATATATATATATATATATATATATATATATATATATATAGTGACTAAGCATTATTAGGTAGCCAAGTAAGCACAAAGGTTGGGAGAGGAAACCCACCTAACAGAATAAACCCTCTAGGTTAAGGAGCCAGCTGTCACTACAAGAAAAAAGGGATTAGGCCACGAAAATTTTATTAAAGAGCGACGAAATTATTTTTGACATCTTTAACATTACAATGGGCAATGAAAATAATTTTGCAGTCCTTGTGTTGCATTTAGGCGACGAAAGTTGTATTTTGTCCTTTTTTGTCTATATCAGACGTCAGTATAAATATTTTTCGTGGCCCAAGCACAAAAAAGAACGGCCCGCTGAAATTCTCCACATTTTCGTGAAATTTTGAATGAAAATGTTGAAGAAGCTGGAAAAAAGTACAATGAAGAGAGAATAGGTCAATCAAAATGGGTTCCTGAGCCTACACTTCTCGCTTCTCACTTCTCACTTCTCACTTCTCACTTCTCACTCTGCCGGAAAACCTAACCCTCAGTAGAAAAGCTCATCTTTAAGCCTCTCTTCTACCGATGTGCCAGTGTCTGAAGCCCCGCCATGCCGGTGCCTAAAGTCTACTTCTGCTGTCGACTGGTAACCGGCGTTCAATGCTGTTGCTACTCTTCAAAGCTGTCGCCCAGGTGTTGCTTCTTGAACCACTCCAATCAAGCCTCTCTTCGATTCTTAGGTAATGTCAAAATTAGCTACATTCAGTGTACAAAATTGAAAGTGGTTTTTGTTCAATTTTGTTTGATTTTGAATATGAGAAATTAAAACTTGGTTTTTATGTGGAATCTCACTTCTCACTTTGGTCGAAAATCTAAGCCTCACCTGAAAAGCTCATCTTCAAGCCTCTCTTCTGCCGGCGTGCCAGTGTTTGAAGTCCCGTCGTGCCGGTGGCTGAAGTCTACTTCTGCCGTGGACTGGTAACTCGTGTTGAATTCTGTTGCTGCTGTTCGAAGCTGTCGCTCAGGTGTTGCTTCTTAAACCACTCTAATCAAGCCTCTCTTTGATTCTTACATAATGTCCAAATTAGCTACATTGAGTGTACGAAATTGAAAGTGGTTTTTGTTCAGTCTTGTTTGATTTTAAATCTGAGAAATTGTCATACCCTACATCTTCCCTAAATACCTGGTTTCTATGCAATTCAAGGTCAGGAAAATATCCTCCATGCAATTCGTGGTTTCACCTACTGTATGTCAAATACCCTGCCTTTTGCCCACATGCTTGGTTTTTATGCAGAAAATTTGTGAAAGTAAGATGTATTAGTAGATTTATATGTGAAAGCATAATCCTATTTCCTGATAGACCCGAAGCTCACACTGTCACCTTCATGTAGCTCAACTCTTGGGAATTTGTTAGAGCATATCTTTGGTATATGGTCTTGTTTGACTATAATTATGTTGTAAGACTTGTTAGCAAAACACTTGATCTCTACTTGCCCTTAAGGCTTGTATATCAGAGCCATTTGTATCTCCTTACCTGCAGTGAACACTGAATACAACAGCAAAATGCTACTGTAAGATTTATACTGAATCTTTTTTCCTGTTTGGCAGTGCAAATGTTAAGCCAAAAATCGTCCATTGTTTTAATAATTGTTTCGATTATATTATGTATTTTATTTCGTCTAATTTACTTTAATTTATATATTTTTCAGGTTAGGCATTGTTTTAATAAGGAGGAGAAGCCGAGTCATTGAGGCTCGGGTTTTACATACTTGGGCAGAAGACGGTCCAAATAAGGATACTTATGAAGATATTGTCTGGGCTAGAATTTCAAGAGTTGGGAAAGAGCTAGAAGTCTTGAGGGAGAAGAAGTTTAAGGAAGAAAGGAAGAAGGAACCCCTAATTACTAACCCTAATCACACCCCTCCTTTTCTCCCTATATATATCATCATCACCATCACCATAAGGACCATCACCGAGCTTCCACCTTGAACAATCATCCATCCATCTCCACGCCAAACACTCATCTCCTTTCCTCTTCATTCACGGCCACCATACGCAAGTCATCATCATCCTTCATTATCCTCCTCTTCTTTGTCCTCTTCTAGGCTCCTTGTCATCTACCACCATGCAACCAGCCGTACACGCCAGTCTCACCACCCACACACCCATCCTCCTCTCAGAAGTATATCTTTTATCATTATTTCATGTATTGTTATTAGGGTTATTATTTTATCTTGACAGTTGATCATTGAACATGATTATTATTGATAAATATTGTGATTTTACTCTCAATATGAGTGAGTAATTTTCATATGCTTAGTATAATCTTCTTGAAACCATGCTAAATTAATTATTTTGATACAAGTTTTATGCTTTAATGTCTAGTTGATTTATATTCATGATTCTTTAGCGATTAGCATTTATTGTTTATGAAATTTACGTTAAATCGATTAGAATGCATGCTAGTTGATTAAATACAATTTCGATTGATAGTTTAGAAGATTACAATACACAAAAGTTATATTCTTTTAGGCTTAGGTATCACCCTAGTTAATTATGGATGGCTCAAACTCATCTCTTCTAATTAGGCAATCACTTTAGATCTTTGTTAAATCGATTTGCTAATAAATTGGTTACAAAGTGCTAAATGATGTTTTTCTAATTCTCAATGCTCTAGTTTGGTTAAATTTTTGCACTGGTGTAAAGATTATCAAATTAGTAGGGTTTATATTAGGGTTGGACCTAAGTAAACTAGAACCTAAGGAAAAACGGGGAAGAGCTGCTGGTGGATGTCTTCTACAGTTTAACTCATAAATGAAATTAACTTACGTGTTGATGATAAATATTAATTTGCATGGTGGATTGAGATTATACTAAGTATCCTTGATAAATTTGACAACTTTGATAATTATTTGTTGCTTATAGTTAATTTGGTTTGTTTGTTAATTTTTGTTTCATTTTTATTGGTTACCATATAATTTCAATCAAACCCCCCCAAAAAATATAGTTTTTTAGGAGTGTCTAGGTAATTTTAGATAGTTTAGATTTTGATTTTTGGAGTAGTGATAATTTTGGATTGATTTATATTCAGTTTTAGTATTTAATTACCAGTTTGTTAAAAATTAGAATAAAAATAGTTATTTTTGTATTTCTTTGAGTTTTATTAATTCCTAGGGCTTATATAGTGTCCTAGTCTACTCATATTCAATTTCGTAATTTTTGAAAATTATTTGACAATTTTTCAGAATTATTTTGTGAAATTGAGAAGTGCAAGTTTTTCGGCCATTAAGTCTGAAAATTTTGATTTTTAATTTTAATTTACCATTATTAGGTGTTGTTAAATCCAGAAAATTGCGTCCTAAAATTAGGGTAATTTTTGTGGTTAATTTCGTATTTATATTGATGCAGATTATTTTATATCTAATTTCAGATTTATTATTCTGGTTGATATTCTGTGCTAATTTTCTGATCTAATTTTTCTAAAATTAATTAGATACAATTTAGAATTTATAAGCTTAGAGACCTGAAGAATAATTTTTTCGGTTGCTGCTTGATATTTTTAATATTTATTTTCTGACTATTATTTGTTGTTATTGATTTTTAATTAGAATTTTAGTTACTATTCTGTTTTTATTTTTCTAAATTATTTAGGGAATCTTTTCACTGTTTATTTCCATAATATGATCTAGAATATTTAGGAGCATCATTGGGCAGTTTTCTAGATTTTTATTCATTAGATTTTAATTATTTCCAAATTATTAAGATTAGACTTAATAAATTGAATTAGTAAAATCATTTAGGATTAAGCTAGCCTTTTACAACAATCTTTCCTCGTGGATCGATCCTTACATTCCTATGCTATAAAAAGTGTTTAATAACCGAAGTAGTGGTTAAATTTGTAGCTCTCGACAAGCTTAACAAATTTTGGCGCCGTTGCCGGGGAAAGAAAATAAAGTGCTAGTTTGCTCCTATTTAATTTTACTACTGTTATTGTTTTGTTTTAACTTGTATTTTAAATTTTTGTAGATTTCCCATAGTGTATGAAATTAAGGAGTGGTAAGGAAGTTGGAGAAGACAAGGAACAAGCATTGAAAGTTGAAAACAATGAAAGTTAGCCTAACCCAGTAAGTTTTAGGGTTAAAGAGGTAAGCATGTCTACTCTTTGAGAACTTGCTGCTCCTAATTTAGAAACCCAACTAATGTCCATTACCTATGCTATATTAGATAAGCCCTTGAAACTAAACTCTGGATTCATTAACTTATTGCCTAAGTTTCATGGATTAGCCGAAGAGGACCCATACCGACATATTAGTGAATTCCTTATTACTTGTTCTGCTATGGTGCCTGAGGGAATTCCTGAGGACCAAATTAGATTGAGGGTCTTTCCCTTTTCTTTGCTTGGTAATGCTAAGGATTGGCTACATTACATGCCTGCTGGATCTTTCTCTACATGGATTGCATTGCATAAATCATTTTTAGAGAAGTTTTTTCCTGCATCTCGTATTGGATCTATTAGGAAAGATATATGTGGAATCAAACAAATGAATGGGGAAACATTTTGTGAGTACTAGGAAAGATTTAGTAAATTGTGTGCTAGTTGTCCCCAACATCAAATAACTGAACAGTTGTTGATTCAATGTTTTTACGAGGGTTTGCTTCCTATGGATCGTAATATGGTGGATGCTGCTAGTGGAGGGGCTCTAGTTAATAAAACTCCTGCAGAGGCTAGAAACTTATTCAATTTAATGGCCTAAAATACTCAACAGTTTAGTGCAAGGGAGTCACAAATTAAAAGGGTTAATGAGATTGGTTCTAGTTCATCTGTAGAGAGTCAGTTATCTTATATTATTGCTATATTGAATAAGATTGTCACTGGGGGAGTACAAAAAGCAGTCATATGTGGCATTTATTATTTAGAGGGGCATCCTACTGATGCATGTCCTACATTTCAAGAGGATAATGTTAATGCTGTCTATTCTAACCAAGGTCAAAGGAGGTATGATCCCTATTCTAACACTTATAATGAAGGATGGACAGACCACCCTAATTTTAGGTATGGCCCTCAAATCAATCCACCTAATTTTGACCAAACATCTCGTCAACCTTCTAATCAAGACAAGACCAACTTCCTACTTGAACAAGTCCTTAAGAAGATGGATGATAGGTTCCAGATTTTGGGGACAACTCTTAAGCAGGTTCAAGAGAGACAGATAGCAACTGATATCATAGTAAGCAACTTGCCGGCTCAAATGCAAAATAGATTACCATCTCAGCCTTACCCTAACCCTAAAGAGAATGTTAGTACCATAACAATTAGGAGTGGGAAAGAGTTACAAAAGCCTAGGAAGAGTAGAGAGGTTGAGCTTGAGTTAGAGGTCAAAGGAGCTGAACAAGAGTTAAATATAGATTCTAATCAAACTACTAATGAAATAGGAGAGAAGAAAAGAGAACCTTACAAACCAATTCCACCCTTTCCTAGTAGATTTCGAAACCCTAATTCTAAGGTGAATGAGGCTAACCAAGAAATCTTGGAGACATTAAAGAAGGTAGAGATCAACATACCTCTCCTTGATGCCATTACACAGGTGCCTCGTTATGCTAAGTTCTTGAAAGAATTATGTACTACTAAAAGAAAATTAGTAGGGAATGAAAAGGTGAGTGTGGGGGAAAATGTATATGCAGTTTTTCAAAGGAAACTTCCCCCTAACTGCAAAGACCCAGGTGTGTTCTCTGTTCCTTGTAAAATAGGACATCTTTACTTTGATAAGGCTATGCTTGATTTGGGTGCTTCTATTAATGTCATGCCTAGGTCTGTTTATGATGAACTGAACTTAGGAGAGTTAAAAAAAACTGGTATAGTGCTTTAGTTAGCTGATAGGAGCAGTATTTACCCAGATGGAGTGTTAGAGGATGTCTTAGTCTGAGTGAATGAACTTGTGTTTTTTGCTAATTTTTATGCGATGAACATGGGTGATGCATGTCATGATATTCCCATCTTTCTAGGCAGGCCATTTTTGAAAACAGCTAGGACTAAAATTGATGTGCATGAAGGAACATTAACCATGGAATTTGATGGTGAAGGGATTAAATTTAATATTTTTGATGCTATGAGATTCAATTTAATATTTTTGATGCCATGAGATTCCCTGCTGATGTGAGTTACGTGTATGCACTTGATATTATTGCTGAATTGCCCCAAGATATTTATGACTTATCCAATGAAGATGAATTTTTGACTATGCTTGCTAAGAGACTTGATCAGGCTAAGTTTCAAAAAATGTCATATCAAATTAATGACGATTTATTAGAAGAGATCCAACTAGAGGATCAAGGAGCTTCATGAAGTCGAGCCAACGATTATAAACAAAGGCGCTGGTTGGGAGGCAACCCAACGTTTTTAGGGAAGTACCCATTTAATTTTGCTTTTATTTTCATTATTTCTATCTTTTTGCATGCATTAGAGACAATGCATGAATTAAGTGTGGGGGGTGCATCCTGCATTTAATTCCTGCAGTATTTATTCTGAAAAAAATTTTTTCTTATAAATAATGCATGATATGAGTTTATGCTAGGCTTGCTTGTTTAAAATTTTTTTAATTTTCTTAGCTATTTTATAGTTTATTCTTTTATGAGTGAAGACTTCTAAGCATGCTAGCTGTCTTTCAGAGAAGATTGAGTTGATCCTCATATATCTCTTTAATGAGTAACTGTCATAATTATTCATCTTATTTTATCATGTTATATAGCCGTACAGAGGCAATAAAATGACCTACCCATTTCCTAGACTATTGAATTAGTAGAATAACTTCAAAAAAAAAAAAAAAGAGTCAAAGTCGGGAATGACAAGTACCCCTTTGAGGCATGCGCTACTGGGTGCCACCCTTTGAGGCAATATTACCACTGGAAAGCTTGCTTCCCATACTAGTGGGTCAATTAAATAAATAAAAGTAATGATGAAAATAAAATGTTGGCTCCAGCACCTCTATTCGGGTGAGTGTGAGACAGGGAGTGTTTAATTTCTAAGAACCTATATGGGCCTCAAATATGTGCGCAAGTGGAGTTTGAAAAAAAAAATGAAAGATAAATAAGTACAAGACAAGTTTTGAATCAATTCAATGAGTTATTCTATCTAATTCAATAGTCTCTATAGCCATACCATGCCTAAATTATTCTATCTTAACTTTTTTTAGACCTCTTGATCAGTATATGCATAATCACAAAAGATGGGTAATTATTGATCTTGTTACTTATTATGGAAATATTGTGAGGTTGATGAATAAACTCTCTGATGCTAGTTAGATGTCTAGAGTTATTCACTTGTAGGAGGAAAAACTAATTAATTTTCTATAAAACTGTTTTTAAAGCAAGTCAAGGCCTATTATGAGCATCAAAGTTATGCATGACTTCATAAGGAAGAAAGAGGGTAGGGTTTAGGTCGAATCTAAGATTTCTGCGCACGAGGACGTCCAAAGTCTAAGTGTGGGGGAATTTGTTAAGCTAAAAATCATGCATTGTTTTAATAATATTTCGATTATATTATATATTTTATTTCGTCTAATTTACTTTAATTTCTATATTTTTCAGGTTAGGCATTATTTTAATAAAGAGGAGAAGACGAGTCGTTGAGACTCGAGTTTTACATACTTGGGCAGAAGACGGTCCAAATAAGGATAATTATGAAGATATTGTCTGTGCTAGGATTTCAAGAGGTGGACAAGAGCTAGAAGTCTTGAGGGAGAAGAAGTTTAAGGAAGAAAAGAAGAAGGAAGACCTAATTACTAACCCTAATCACACCCTTTTTTTTCTCCCTATATATATCATCATCACCATCACCATAAGGACCATAACCGAGCTTTCACCTTGAAGAATCATCCATCCATCTCCATGCCAAACACTCATCTCCTTTCCTCTTCCTTCACGGCCACCATACGCAAGTCATCATCATCCTTCATCATCCTCCTCTTCTTCGTCCTCTTCTAGGCTCCTCATCATTTACACCACGCAACCAGCCATACACGCCAGCCTCACCACCCACGCACCTATCCTCCTCTCAAAAGTATATCTTTTATCATTATTTCATGTATTGTTATTAGGGTTGTCATTTTATCTTGATAGTTGATCATTAAACATGATTATTATTGATAAATATTGTGATTTTATTCTCAATATGAGTGAGTAATTTTCATGTGCTTAGTATAATCTTGCTAAAGCCATGCTAAATTAATTATTTTGAAACAAGTTTTATGATTTAATGCCTAGTTGGTTTATATTCATGATTCTTTAGCGATTAGCATTTATCATTTATGAAATTTGTGTTAAATCGATTAGAATGCATGCTAGTTGATTAAATACAATTTTGATTGATAGTTTAGAAGATTGTAATACGTAAAAGTTGTAGTCTTTTAGGCTTAGGTATCACCCTAATTAATCATGGATGACTCAAACCCATCTCTTTTAATTAAGTAATCACTTTAGATCTTCGTTAAATTGATTTGCTGGTAAATTAGTTACAAAGTGTTAAATGATGTTTTTCTAATTCTTAATACTCTAGTTTGGTTAAATTTTTGTGCTAGTGTAAAGATTATCAAGTTAGTAGGGTTTATATTAGGGCTGGACCTAAGTAAACTAGAACCTAAGGAAAAATGGGGAATAACCGCTTGTGGATGTCTTCTACGGTTTAACTCATGAATGAAATTAACTTGTGTGTTGATGATAAATATTAATTTGCATGATGGATTGAGATTATAGTAAGTATCCTTGATAAATTTGAGAACTTTGATAATTATTTGTTGCTTATAGTTAATTTGGTTTGTTTGTTAATTTTTGTTTCATTTTTATTGGTTACCATATAATTTCAATCGGCCCCCCCAAAAGTATAGTCTTTTAGGAGTGTCTAGGTAATTTTAGATAATTTAGATTTTGATTTTTGGAGTAGTTATAATTTTAGATTGATTTATATTCAGTTTTAGTATTTAATTATCGGTTTGTTAGAAATTAGAATAAAAATAGTTACTTTTGTATTTCTTTGAGTTTTATTGATTCCTAGGGTTTATATAGTGTCCTAGTCTGCTTAAATTCAATTTCGTAATTTTTGAAAATTATTTGATAATTTTTCAGAATTATTTTGTGAAATCGAGATATGCAGGTTTTTAGGTTATTAATTCTGAAAATTTCGATTTTTAATTTTAATTTAGCATTATTAGCTGTTGTTAAATCCACAAAATTGTGTCCTAAAATTAGGGTAATTTTCGTGATTAATTTCGTATTTATATTAATGCAGATTATTTTATATCTAATTTTAGATTTATTATTCTGGTTGATCTTCCGTGCTAATTTTCTGATCTACTTTTTCTGAAATTAATTAGATACAATTTAGAATTTATAAGCTTATAGACCTGAAGATTAATTTTTTAGGTTATTGTTTGATATTTTTAATATTTATATTCTAACTATTATTTACTGTTATTGATTTTTAATTAGAATTTCTGTTACTATTCTATTTTTATTTTTCTAAATTATTTAGGGAATCTTTTTACTGGTTATTTCCAGAATATGATCTAAAGTATTTAGCAGCATCATTGGGCAGTTTTCTAGATTTTTATTCATTAGATTTTAATTATTTCTAAATTATTTTGATTAGACTTAATAAATTGGATTAGTAAAATCATTTAGGATTAACCTAGCCTTTTACAATAATCTTTCCTCGTGGATCAATCCCTGCTTTCCTATGCTATAAAAAGTGTTTAATAACCAAAATAGTGGTTAAATTTGTAACTCTCAACAAGCTTAACAACAAAACATCAGGAACTTTCCCTCTATATAGAAGAGTACCAGGTTGACTAAGGTTCTTTTGGGTGGGTGGTTGGCTGGGTGGTTAGGGGGCCCTATCTTAGTATCCACAATGTTATGTTAGTCGCATCCTCCAGGGAAAATTATTTCATAACAAGAGGAATAACCAAAATAGAGAACATTTGGCTGTATTTACTTTGGTCTAAGGAGACTTCGTAGGATTGGTGACAAGTATTGGATTTCAACTATAGATTTCAACAAAGTTTCCCATGTTCAAACTAAATTAAATTCCTTAGACTTGTGTGGATATTGGGTTGGGGCTGCCTGGGGGTTTCATCTCATGGATGCTCTTCTGAAGTCCGATTGTTATCAATCTTGCCATAGTATCACAGTACTGATGTCTTATAAGCATGATATATGAGTTACGTTGTTTGCATCATGGTGTCGGTTTGGGTTTGTTTTCTGTGTACTATTCATTAACTATTAGAATGATAGTATAATATGAGATGATATGATATTTGGTATTGCAATGTAACTGCATAGTGGTTACAGCACTAGGCTATAATGGTTACGATGCGCAAAGCTACAATCACAGTTCTTTAAGATGTGATACTTGAATGACCTTTTTCTTTTCTCACAAGGGTTTTATTAAATTATCATCAATTGATATAAAAAGAGAAATCTTATTAGAAGAGGAAAGAAAAATAGAAGAGTTCTTTATCAAACAACAATAATAATTCTTTCCTACAATCACAAAAAGAAATAATGCTAGCTTCACAAAAAATGTACTTGGATCAAGAAAAAATTAAGTTGCTTATCAACAATAGAAAAATAATAATTTGTTCTACAAAAAAAAGTTAATTTTAATTAAATTTTGAAAAATTAAGTTTTTGTAAAATAAGATTACAGGTAATACACTAAAAAGGGAAATTGGAAATAAAAAAAATATATATATATAATGGAATATGAAACCTTGTAGTGTATTGTCTACTTACATGCTGGGGCTCCTTGTCTAGCTCCATTGTGTTCTACTTCTCCTCACTCTCATTCGTCATTGTTCCATCGAATTTTTGACCTCTTTCACTTTAGTTATAATTTCGTTCTTAGTTTTCCATGGGCACTTGTCCAGCTTATGTGTTTACTTTCTTATTGAATATGTCTTTTCTTCCTCCCCCCCCTTATGGCAGACTTTGGAGCATTTTGAATGAACTTTATTAAACATAGGTGCTTGACTACCCAAATTCCATTTCTTCCAAACATTGATTGTGTACTATGGTGTGTGTGAGTTCTTCCGGGAAAAGTATTAGCATATTCATTTGTTGTTGTTTACTAGTTGTCATGCTATGGGTCGATGGCATACTTAGTTTATAATCATCTTTTTCTGCATCTGAATTTGCTTTCTAGTGCTACTGCATTTGGCCACAACTAGCTGGAGGCTTATTAGCTTGTTATACCCAAAACCACTAAAAGTAAAGTGTTTCAAGATCAATAATTGTTCTGGATTAGTGATAATATTTTAGTTTTTTGTGTTAGGATCGGAGATAGCTATGTGCTAAATATATTGTCTTCCCTTCTACTGCTATCTCTCTGACTTTCCCTCTTATCTGCTGTGCTAGTTGTTACTATCAAGTTAAAGTTTGATGGAAAGAAATGATAATCATCCTCCCTCTCCCAAATTATTCAGTCAATAAAGCTTTTGTGGTAAGGCTTGGGTTTGTTTTTTCATTCAAGTTTTTTAATTTTTGAGATTGTGAAGATTTAATCCCTTTATTTGATTGTGCTTTCTTTGGGTGTTTATTTTGGTTTCGATGAATGTCACTCTGAGTAGTGATTAATGTTCATCTAAGTGTAATCAGTTGTTGGTTTTGATTTTTGGTAGTTCTATGATTCTTCTATGATGTAGGTTTTTTCTCCTATTTTGAAATGGTCGTAAGGGTTGATTTGATGGTTTGCATGCATCTCTGCTTTGTGTTACTAGCGGAGTACTGAAAGCAAAAAGACCTATCAACACAAAACACTTCCTTCTTACACTAGGAGAAGTTAGCTGTGGCTGGCATCTTCAATCAACTTCTTCTCTCAGTCGAAGGCCCGAAGCCTTCGAAACCTGCTATTCTTCTTCTTCTCTTCTTCTCAGTCGAAGCCCTCATCTGCTCCCATTACGTATGTGTGTGTGTTCTTCTTCACTTCTCTTCTTCTCGCCTTCGTCCTGCTCTCCTTCTTCTTCTCTCCTACAGTCATCGGCCGGCCATGGCTGTGTGTCGTTTATTTCTCCTTTTTTTTCATTTTTCTCTCTCCCTTAAGCTCTCATCCTCTCTTTCGGCTTTGTCTGTCACTGTTCAAGCCATTTTCATCTACTTTCCTGCTTTATTTCGCATTGCAACTTTCCTCCTCCTCCGTTCTATCTTTCGGAGTTCTGACTTGCTGGGAAGTGATAGGGTTTTTTCCCCCTTTAATTTGCTCGGCAGGCTCTGGGCTTTGGGTGTTTAGTGTTAGAAATGTTAGGTTTTTTTATAAAAAAATTAGCAATAACCTAATTTGATTTTGGTCAGCCCACTGCTAGGCAGTTTGTATGTGGGTGTGCTATTGTCTTTTTTTTGGGTAAAATGCAATTAATGATTAGTGCCTCACTAACTACTTGTTCGATTGCTATGGAATTTTAGTTTGAGAGTTGAGACGGTGAGTTAAATGGAGGATTCAAATCCAACCGGTAATACTTTGGGTTCAGCTTCCTCTAAATCTTTAGACCTCGGAAGGAAGTATAGGAAGCAAGATCCAACAAATAGATGATGATGTTGACCCTGAGCATATGGCGTTGGATGATGATGACGACGACGACATTTAGTTGATCTTAGATTGCTTTAAGAACTATGTTATATGTTGTTTATTTTTTCTTTCATGACTATGCTTGTTTCTTTGTTTCTAAACTTCTCCTAAGCCCTTGTGTGTGTGTTTTCAATTTTTAGAATATTGTCATGCTAAATTACAGTCTTCTGGACTATTTGCGATACTTTTGGTACTTATATTTATGTATAATTCCTCTTTGATGCCATGATTTTACTCAATTATCATAAATAAGTTATGAAAATTTCTGCAAGCTTGTCTAAGGGATAGTATCTTATGCTAATGTAGACATCATGTTTCAAGCAGCTCCTAACACTGGGATATGATGGTGATGACAAACTAAGAACACACAATGTTTGCATAATATTATCATAGGTTTCTTCCTTAGCCACTCTTTATTTTTCAGTTGTTTAACAATCTATACTATAGGATTTATCCTACACAGCCTGTGCATAGCATATGCTAGCAAGTGTTCATGCTATAGTGCCACTAATAAATAACAATTAGTAATGACTAAATCTGGTAATTTCAACATTTGATGCATTTATGGGCTCATGAATAGTTAGAAGCAATCTTAGCTACAGGAATAGCATTGTTCTGTTTAGAACCCAATAGAATTCGTAATAATTGAGAGGATTCAGCCTTTATCGTTTGTTCTTATACCTTTGGTCCCCTGTACGTATGACCATCACCTCTTCTAATATATAACTTGCTTTTTGTTCCTTGGTGCAATTATCGCCGCCATTTCTACAGAGAGATACTTGGACTTGAGCTTTGGAGGTGAGATGATGCTATTTGCATTATGTTTATAGATGAGGATTTGGTTTAAGCTAGTGTTCAGAATGTATTCCCTATTAGCCATTTAGTCTATGTAATTATGCATGATTGACACCTAATAATGCAATAATACATTTACATTTAACTTTAAAACTATTTATGTGCTTATGTTCTTAGATAATAACATGTGAAAGCTTATTAATGCTATCTTAGGTTACGTTATTAATTGGTATTGCTTGCATTGTTGCTCGTATTTAGGGCGTAAAGAGAAATATTATGAAATTTGCGCAACTTTAGGATGATGTGTTTGCTTTTGATTTGAAACAGTTACCTGAAAGATGGATAGGGTTCGAAGTTGGATGAATCATAGGGGAATGGGTGATAGGGAAAAGCCCAAATATATAATGGGAGTCAATCAATTTCTGGAGTATGCTTTCAATGGTAAGGAAGAGGGAACAGAGATGAGGTGCCCATGTGTTCATTGTAATTTGTGTTTGTTCCGAAATCGAAGCACAATTTATAATCACTTGATAGTTCGAGGTATACTAAGGGACTACAATCCATGGATACATCATCGCGAAAGTGAGGAATAAGCCAATAGTACTGATGATGAGATGGATGATGAATTGTTAGATAAAGGTGATATTTAATCTCCTCATGATGATATGGCTCCATTAATATGTGAGGCAACAAATGTGTTTACTTATGATAACCCTGAGAATACTGTGAATAATACAGAGAGTGGAGAAGGTGGCAATGAAGTTCCTAAAGAGTTTTATAAACTGAAGGAAGATGTCGAGGCAGCATTATATCCTGGTTGTAAGACATTTACTAGATTGGAGTTTCTTATCAAAATACTTCATATTAAAGTGAGTTGGAAATGGAGTGATAAATCATTTTTGATGTTGCTTAAGGCACTTCACAGAGCACTTAATTATGATGAAAACTTTCTTGAAAATTCTTACGAAGCTAAGAAGTATACGAGAGCTCTAGGGTTGGATTATGTGCAGATTGATGCATGCATTAACCATTGCATTTTGTATTGGAAGGAAAATAAAGGTTTAGATAAGTGCCCTAAATGTGATGCTTCAAGATAGAAAGAAAAGGTCAATGTCAAAGGTGATAACCATATTGACGGTGATGATGATGACACGTTAAAAGTTGGGAGAGTGCCGCAATTAGTCCTTCGTCATTTTTCATTAATCCCTAGGCTTCAAAGGATGTTCATGTCCTCAAAGCTTGCGAAGCATATGAGATGGCACAAAGAGGGACGCTCTAATGATGGGAAAATGAGACATCCAGCAGACTCTAAGGCATGGAAGCATTTAGATGAATTATATGCTAACTTTGCCTCAGATCCACGAAATGTAAGGTTAGCCTTGTTTACTGATGGATTTAATCCAGGGGAACAAACTAATAGTCGGTAGTATATGGCCAGTAATGTTGGTACCATATAATTTGCCTCCTATGTTGTTTATGGATACTATAAATATCATGCTATCTCTATTAATTCCAGCAGCTAAAGCTCCAGGGAACAACATGGATGTGTTTTTACAACCACTGATAGATGAATTAAAAATGTTATGGGAGCTTGGAGTGAAGACATTTGATGCCTATAGGCAAGAATTATTTGATATGTTTAGGGTGCTGATATGGACTGTTCAAGATTTTCTAGGATATTCAGATGAATTTGGTTGGAGCACAAGAGGGTTTCTTACTTGTCCTAACTGTCATAAAGATACATGTTCACAAAGATTGAGTCATGGGAAAAAGTGGTGCTATATGGGTCATCGTAGGTTTTTAGAAGCAGACCACAAATGGAGGGTTAATAAGACATCTTTTAATAAGAGTGTAGAGAGAAGGCCTCCTCCTATTCCACTTACCGGCCATGACATTTTGGATGAACTTAGTGGTGTTGAGAATGTGTTTGGGAAAGATACGAAGGGAAAGAGAAAGAGGGGTGAAAGGTATTTGGTACACCAATGGAAAAAAAGGAGCATCTTCTTTGAACTTCCCTATTAGAGGCATCTTCTAATTTGTCAAAACTTAGATGTAATGCATATAAAAAAGAAAATTTGTGACAATATACTAGGAACTTTGCTTAACATACCTGGTAAGAATAAGGACTCATTGAATGCTAGATTGGATCTTGTTGACATGAAAATGCATGAAAAATTAAGAGTTAAATTGGTAGGAGACAAGTACAAAGTTCCTAAAGCACCATTCCACTTAAACTTGAGCAAAAAGAGACAAGTGGTTGCATTTTTGGTGAAGGTATCTATTCCTGATAGATACTCTTCCAATATTTCATGATGTGTCACACCAGAGGATGGAAGGATTTTGGGAATGAAAAGCCATGATTATTATGCATTCATACAAGACTTGCTTTTGCCTACCCTTCGAGGTATTATGGATGATAAAGTCCTTGAACCCCTTGTGGAACTTAGCAGGTATTTTAAGCAGTTGTGCTCTAAGACTTTAATAGTTGATGTGTTGGAGAAAATGGAGAAAAGTATAGCAATCACTCTATGCACGCTAGAGCGTATAGTTGTTCCGACATTCTTTGATGTTATGGTCCACTTGGCTGTCCATTTGGCAACTGAAGCTAGATTAGCAGGGCCTGTGAGGTGAAAGGTAATACAAGTCCTTAAATTCCCACATGACATTAAGTTAATTTAAATGTAAAGATAATCTAATGGGTCATTATGTTGCTAGGAAAATGCGTACATATAAAGGTGATGTGCATAACACAGCTCATCCAGAAGGATGTATTGCAGAAGATTATATTCAAAATGAATGTTTCACCTTCTGCTCTGGATATTTGACCAAGACAGAGACCAAATTTAATCGTCTGGACTGCAATGAGGTTGAGGAGGTAAACTTGCCATCTCAGTTATCTACCTTTGGGACGGTGGGAAAGCCAATTGTTAAGGCAAGTTTTAAACAATTGAGTTATGAAGATTGGGAATTGGCTCGACTTTATGTCCTAAAAAATTGCAATGAGGCTGAACATTTTCTTGAGTAAGTGTGCGTAGTAGACAACAACTTGAAATAATATATTACTACAATATGAAATTCTTTTAATTTCATAGTTACTAACCTTGAGTTTGCATTATCGGTGAATATGAAAATGCCATTGATGTGCAAGGAATTACCTTTTCAGAATGGTTTGAGAATTAAGTAAGACAATTCGACAGAACCAAAAATTTCATTTTTAAACTTATGTCAATATTTTTATCTTAATGCTTGTATTTAACTCTAGATTGTAAGGCTTTGGAGTGAAGGGGATAAAAGAGTGATAGAATAATTGGTGTGTTTAGCACGATGTCCAATGAAAGGTGTATGTAGCTATGAAGGCTATGTGATTAATGGATTTAGGTTCCATACAAAAAAGCGTCAAAGAAAAAGAAAAACTCAAAATAGTGGTGTTGTAGTTGAAGGGGAAACTAAAAGAGGTGAAAAGGACTTTTACAGTGTGTTAAAAGAGATAATTTTGCTAGAGTATAATGCCCTTAAAGATCGAACAAGGCCTAGAGTTGTATTATTCAAATGCAAATGGTTTGATGTTTACACTGAGGGCAGAGGGTTAAAAAAGGACAAGTTCAGCACAACACTTGTTAATGTCACTCGTAGGTTACAAATAAATGAACCTTTGCATTGGCTTACCAAAGTCATCAAGTGTTCTACGTTTGGAGTTCATAATGTACCACAATGAAGAATGGTTATCAAAATAAATCCACGCAACTATTTTAATTTTCCTAATATTGAGGACATTGACAACATGGATGAATCATTATAGGAAAATGCGGATAATGAACCACAATGGAGAATGGTTCAAGAGGAAGTTGATCAAGAAATCCCTCTTGTTAGAAATGATGTGGAGCCAGACTTAATTGATGTGGATTTAGTGGATACTACCATTACCCAACATACTTATTTTGAAGATGAAGAGGTTGATGTGAGTGAGGATGAAGAGGATGAGTTTTCAGACAGAGAATCAGATATAGATTCCCTTGACAGGGACCTTGAAGCGGATGATTCAGAAAATGATAGTGATAATGAATAGGATTGCCAAGAGGTATATGCATGCATTTGTTACATAAGTGTTTAACTTTCTCATAATTTTTTTTATAATGTGGATGATTAACTATGGATTATGGAGGGCAATGACGACACATGGGGGAGATAATCAATTGCATGCTTCCCAACCCCCTCTCACTTATTGACAGAAGCGTAGGGCTGACCAAGCTCTTCGAAAAGGTGCTTATTCTTGCTTCCTTGTCTGTTCACATTAGATTTTATTAATTGCCCTAAACATCAATTATATATGTCCGTAATTGAATAATAGGGATATATGACATATTGACCAATTCAAAAGAGCTAAATGAAGACGAACAAAGTATCCGATTTGGCTTACATTTTGCTCTGTATTTGGGGGTAACGATCGATTATAATCTGCCTCAAAGTCACCAAAAATGAATTAGAATGTCTGTGACTAGGATACCCTTATGTGCTGTGATGATTCTCTGTCCACAGTATATGGTTTAGGGTTCAATTTCATCAGTGTCTATCAATCAGTCTCTTCCCTTAATTCCTACTGCTTTTAGCTTTTGCTTTTTCTTCTTTTGTGCCACGTACCCATGTTAGATGTTTGGTAAGAATTGGAATAGCAAAGTGGTCTCTTCTTTTAGCTTTATTTTTTGTTTGTTTGGGCTTGATTAAAATTGATCTCTTTTGGTGGTGGGATTTAAAAATTCAAAGGGATTTCATGCACCAATATGAAATACGGTAAACATAGTTTAGTTACGAAGCGTGCAATGTACATGTCGCCTTGTCTGTGTTTCAAATGAGTCCTTCATAGTTATAAGCAAAGTATAGAAGGCTAAAGCATAGTTCCTATGTAGGCCATAAGCACGGGCCAACAAGAGGTCTGTAATCCCTTCGTGAACGGGAGAAAAACCCCAATGTTAAGCCTTTTACTACAATCACAGAGGACATGCTACGCATTGTTGGTAAAAATGTCAATTGCGTTATTGGTGAGTGCAGCAAATGGGTGAAGGAGTTTTGTCCACTAGATGCAAGGAACCTATTTCATAGACTCGTAGAATTAATATATGGATCATAAAAAACATTTTTGGTTAGACCACTTGATTCATTTTCCGTCCGCCACTTTGTTATAGGAATTGGGTAAGGATGGACAAAGATGGTAAGAAAAGATTATTTGACAAAATTCAGGTAACCATAACTATGCACTATGAGAGATTGTAATGTTTTAGTCAGATTGCTTTATACGACTCACACAAGAAAACTAAGGTTGGATACTAATGAATTGTAATGCCTACTATATAATGAATTTGTAATATGCAGGCAGAGTGGAATTTTCCACCCGAAGCTGAAGGCATTAATGTCGCTCGTGCTGTGGAATTGCAATGCATGATGTTGTTTAGAGGTTGGCGATATAGGCCGAAGGAGGAACACTTTACAGGAAAGACAGTAACCGAAGCAATTAAGAATAAGCCTCCAGAAGTGAATAGAGATAAATAGAATTGGCTAGTTAACCACTGGGTTGATCCAAAGTAATAGGTTTTATATGATCGAATTTTTTTTGAGGGGGGCAGCGCATGATCAGTGTTGATCAATATGTTTCTAAGATTATTTGTGAGTGCAGGCTTGGGGCTTTGCTTATGATTTTAATATATTCACTACTGCAGCATATCAGTGAAAAAAATAGGAGTAATAGGTTGAGTCAGAAGATTACGCTTTCAAATGGTGCAAAGTCAACTGCTAGAATTTATCATGACGAGGTATATTTACCATGTCTTATTTATTTCCTTATCATTATACATCATTAAAATTTATTAACTACAGTTTTTCTTTTGTAGATAATGCCATTGTATAATCTAGCTAAAGACTCAACACAAGGACCCACTGAAGAGCAAACTACAGAAATTCCACAAGATCCTCCATATGTGCAGCTATGGAAGAAGACAAAAAAGTCTGCATTTTTTATCTTTTTGTACAATTACTCCCTTCCCATATATGACATATTAGGAGCTAACATTGACACTATTTACCTCTTGTGTTGTAAACTAGGCATAAAGATGTAAAATGGGATCCTTAAGGAGAAGTGAAATATGAGGAGTTCAAGAAGTTGCATGAGGATTAGATTCAGAAGCATGGTGCTGACAATCTCTCCCTCAAGGAGGCTTACGTTGAAGTTCTCAAGGAGAAACCTGGTTATCACAGAGGACTTGGGCCTGGACTGGTGCCACATAGAAGAGGTAGAAATAGAGAGGAATCCAACCACACAAGAGTCGAACTCACTGCCCAGTTATAGCAACTGCAACAGAAGGAGGCTGCATTACAAGGTGAACTTGGTGAGCTGAAAGCTGCCAACTTTGAGCTAAAGACAAACATAGAGCATATGCAGACGGAAGCTATAGAGACAAAAAAACAAATGGAAATGAGAAGCAATTGACAGGGAGAATAATATTAGAGAAGAGCTATTTGACCTCATAAGACTTTATATTCTATGATAAATGGTTGAGGTAACTTTCTTTCTTTACCCCCCTTGTGTGTTTTCCTCTCCCCCCTTCTTTCTTCTTCTTCTTCTTCTTCTTCTTCTTCTTCTTCTTTCTCTCTCATTCTCTCTTCCTTCTCTCTCCTCCTTTTTTTCATTCTTTCTTCCTTCTACACATTTTAGGCACTTTGTGTACTTTTTTACTCTGCATTATCATTATGTAAATATGCCTTTCACTGATCCTTCACTAATTTTGCTGATTGATCCTACATTATCAAGACTTAAGAGAACCAGAGGAGGGTTGACCACTTGACATTATCATTGTGTAAAAAGATAAATATGCTCTTCACTGATCCTGCTGATTGATTGCTGCCAAACTGCATCCCCAATTTTTTCCTAAATATATTTTAAAGGAAACATTTGCTCAATTGCCTTATAAAGGTTTGGCTCACAGAGGATAAACCGTTTTTGTAATCATACTAGGAATTCACAATTAAAATTAATTGGATGACATATCTGTGAATAATTAATCAATTTGTTATTTACCCCTCACCTTGAAAATAGGTGATGAACTCTTAGATAGCAGAGGGCACTTTGTATTGTTTTCACAGGGTTGGCTATTGTTAATGATATCCACTCTCGAAGCAGCTTAAAAAGCTAATGTTGGCAATTATTTCAGCATGGATTACAGTGGACAAAAACAAGATGGTACTCTGGATTGCCCCATGTTTGGTTTCTATGAGTGATTAGACAATTCAATGGTCTTTTATTCTTGATCTAAAATACCTAACATCTCTGCAATTCAATGGTGTGACATCTAAGTTATTCTTATTGTAAAGTACCACATAAGCTCCTTTTGCCAACAATATGTGTGAGATCTTGCTTTTCAGTTACTATGCCTCTATTATGCTGAGAATGTCCTGCCCTGTTTATCATTACTGACTAGTATCCTCACTTCAAATCATAGTAATTCAATTATAATTATTTGAAATAGAGGCACTTGCTTGCCACAGCACGTAGCTTGTTTAAGTGCGATAAGACATGTTGACAGTGCAATAACAGTTATGAGAATGAGAGGCACTTTGGGACCTAGGACTTTGCTACTCAAGACCAAAGCTTTAAATTCTTCACATATAGCTTCGAGTTTTACTTTGGACTTCAAAGCCTGAAGTAGCACCGGTTTCCCTTTTAAGGACTAATGTGAGCTTAATTTATGCTCATCTGCCTACCTGCATTAACACACCCTATTCCTCTTCGTTTCCCAGTCTATTTGCACAATTTATGTTTTTCCTTCAGCTCTATGTTCATATCAACATGCTACAGCTAACCGGCTAATGGGGTTTCCCAAAAGAGCATGCTGCCATTAGTCATGACAAGAAAATAGACAGTTTGAAAGTATATACATAAGTATCTAAAAAGTCTTGAGAATGCGATTTCTAGCACTCAGATTTGGCAGTTAGTAGTTTATGGAAGTTGTTGTGCTAAACTATGATCCAATTGTTGGCAAATGTGTTTGGAGTAGTAATATGATATAATTTACCTTGTTCAAGATAAATCCATAGCTTAATTTATTATGAGTTGTTGCTAGCTAGGCCTATTGGTATCTATGAGTTTCAATCATGGGATATCATATAATTTTGACATGGTATTTCTTATTTAATATGACAGAACCAGCAAGATCAGGTTACATAACTTTTTGTGTTCATGACTTTCAAGGATTGTAGAAGATGTAGGGTATGATGATTATTTGATTTATTTTGTCTATGACCTCGAAAATATATATTTTTGTTGAATCCAGGGAGATACACGTCGAGTTGAAAATTCGACGCAAATACAATGAGCGTCGCAGGTTGAATGTCGAAATTATTTTTATTGCCCAGGTGATGATGCCACAAAATGTACAAGCCTTTGAATCATTTAGGCTTTCATCAGTTTTCTTTGCCTATTAGTCTTATTGATTGAGGAAAATAAAGTTCAAAGAAACGAAAGTGTTAAGAATTACCCGTAATTAACAGGATGCAAAGGCTTGTGTATTTTCATGTTACTCTCTTTTTGTTGATCATGGCTTTTTGTTTTTAGGATCAGTTGGCTTCAATTGACTTTCAGTAAGGAAAAGCTATCCAGGGATAATATCATTCATTTTGCACATAGCGACATGAAGCTTGGCAGTAAACTTCTAAGTTTGCACATTTTGGAGGTCAGCTACAAATGTATTTTGGATATCTTTCAAACATACTTGAAAACTTTGGTTTTCCAAAGTCTTCTCCATATTACAAACTCCTCTTATCCAAACCTATGTAATTGGAATGTGTATATAAATGTTCTCTATGATAATCTCTAAATGACAATTATGTTTTATTATTTTATGTTATCTTGTATGATTTTCTATAAATTTAGGTTATGCATCCCTTTCAATGCTATGATAATATAATATCAAAATATGTTATGAATGATTATTGCTACCCCTTTCGATCTAGCCCTAGCCCCCCTAAAAAAGAGAACAATTTGGCCTAAAACTTTTTATTGAAGAGTTGCCCATGCATGGTGCCATACATGAACAAAGGCTACAAAAAATGAAAACGAAGTACACAAGCACCTTAACACCATGAAAAGTAAGCATGGCCCCATTGAAGAAAAAGGCCCAGAAAGCGAGAAATGAAGCCTATTAGGCAAACGGCTACGTTATTTTTCATGGTCCTTCAAAAGGAAAGGCGATGAAAAGATACATTTCGAGGTGCATCGAACACCTACTGCAGCAGTATTTTTTGTGGTCTAATCCAGGGAGATACACGTCGAGTACAAAATTTGATGCCAAAACAATGGGCGTCGCGGGTCGAACGTCGAATTTCGAAGAAATTATTTTTATCACTCAGCTTCTGAGGCCACGAAAATTTGACATTGGACCATGAATTTCACTGTGCCCCCATTCCTTTTTTCTTGTAGTGTGTGAGTGTGCCGTGTAGACTGGTTTTTGGTTCTCTTTGGGCCACCTCATTTTGATGACTAATCTTAAGTTTCCTCCCATGAAGAAAACCTTAAGATGTCTATAATCCCCCTCCATTTGGAAAATCAGAATTTGCACATCGTTAAGGGGCTTAACCAGCTTGATTAATTCAACCGTGCATTTATAGGTGCCATTAAGATAGCTTGACAAAATGGGCAGAACTAGATGTCTTAACGTGCTTGCCTTAGACCATGCTTAAGATGCTTGGATTCTTGACATCCTAAATTAACTAACAAAAAAGGAATTACATAATTTGGATGTCGTTTAGTCGAGAAAATAATAAAAACAATACCAGGTACAATCTGGCTCAACTGGGCAGTTCGGACAGTCTGGATTTGAGAGCTATTTTGGATGGGCAAACGACATTCAAATAACTTTGAACTTGCTTTATTAGAAAGCTAACTTCCCAAACGTTAATCTTATGGCAAAATATTGAACTTAAATTTCATGGAATTCAAGGTAATAAAGGATACAAAACTAGGCTTGTATTCTAATTTGAACCCGGAATCGACTGTTTTTTGTATTCCTAGCAATAATGGGGTCCTTCTTTGATTTGGGCTATTAAAACTTGATTACCTTGACTAGACTCTTAGTACAAATTGAGATTCATGGGTAGATTTGCATCATCCTCCCCTTGTTGAGAAGGATTTGACCTCAAGTCATTTGGATAATCATCTCGCATGTGGGTTCAGTTCTGGTTAAAACAACACCAACCATTTGAACAAGTCTCTCTTGGTCTTGTAGGCCCCTTTCCATTCATTCCCCTTGTTGATTTGAATCTGGTTTGAAGGGGATCCTTTGGACTTTTTTTGAACCCATTCCTTAAAAGCTCTAAATTCAGAATTAGGAGCCTTAAGTAATGGTTTATTAGAAGTGAGAAAAAAGCTTAGATGCTTATGGCTCATTCGTGGATGGTTGATGCCCAAAGTAAGTATGTCACCTTCATCTACTTTCACTAGTATCCCCCCTAGAGTTTCCTCTTGATTCTCATCATTCTCTTCCTCCGTTGTTGCTTCCTATTTGGCCAAAGTAACAAACCTATGGTTAGTGTAATCTGAAGCTAAGTGCCCGAATCCTTGGCACTTAAAGCATATTTAGATGCCTTTAGGAATAGATTTAGGTTTACTTTGTGGAGGTAAGTTGTTTTGTGGTGCTAGAGTTCTTGGTAGGGTGGAAGGAGAGAGAAACGTGGGCTTAGGAAAAGGATTGGAACTCCCCTTGTTAAAGGGTTCGTTCTGAAGTGGGGGCTTTGGAAACTCATACTTAAGGGGCCTGGATTTTCTTTGTTGCTCAACCTTGTGAGCAAGGACACAAACTTCATCAAAAGTAGTATATGACTATAATTCCACCACTTTAGCATACTTAAGTTCAAGGCCTCCTAAGTACCTAGCTATCGTTTGCTCTTCAGGCTCCTGTATGTCATACTTTATTAGGAGCTTTTCGAATTATCTTACATGTTCCTCAACAATTAGATTCCCCTATGTCAGATTATGTAGCTAGGAATAACTGTCATAGAGATACGCAGCAAAAAGGAACACGGACTTCAATTTGGACTTCATTTTATTCTAGGTTCTAATCTTGCCTTTTTTATTCCTGGGGCACTTAGCACAGAGATCGTCCACCAGAGGGACGCATACCCCCAAAACCTAAGTGCAACCAGTTTGACTTTCTTATCATCTGGAATGTCCTTGTAATCAAAAACTTGTTTAATAGTGTGTGACCATTCCAGGAATTCATCAGGATCCAACTTACCCTCAAACTCTGGAATTTCAACTTTGAAATCATTAGAGTTGTTGGTGCTCTCCTAGCTCCTCTAACCCTTCTTAGAGTTTCTTCTTCACTTAATGAACTAACAAAGTTACTTGCTTCTTCATCGCCATGAACAAATGCAGTTGTACTTTTAAGCGCCTTCAGTTTCTATTTCATGTCATTTCCCAGCTGTTTTCGCAAGTACTCGTTCTGCTTTTCCAACTTTTTTGGTCTAATTCTTCAATTCGACATCAGATGAAGTCCCAGCTTCGAAATTCTTTAAAAGAGTTTTGAACTTTTCTTCAAGAGTCATGCTACTCATCTTGAAGGATGAACACGAATCACGGCTAATACTTTTTTTTGTTTTGGGGAATTTTGTGGCGTGACAGGGAGAGAAACGTGTGTGGTTTTGATTTTAGGCCAAGAATGAGACTTAGCTGTAACACCAAAATTGATGTAGCACGTTGGGAAGGAAGGGAATGAAAAGAAAGCTCAAACTTAAGGAGAAAAGAAAAGGAAAAGGTGGCGTGGGAAGCAAATGGAGTGGTTGGGAAAAGGAAAGGAAAAATTAGAAACTTAAAGATTAATAAAACTGAAACTATTCTTAGATATAGATTTTACCACTAAGAATTATTTCAGGGCCCTTGATCTTTGCTTAGCATATAGATATCACCACCTAATTAAGCTTAAGGGCCTTAAACTCAAGCTTGGTGGTGATACCTGTATCCAAGTAAGAGTTTAGTTTTCACTAGATTAATCTTTGGTGGTGAAATCTGAACCCAAGGATTAGTTTAGGATCTATCCATTCCATACGCTTCAGTTAATTCATCCATAGCTATCACGTGCTTCTTTCTTTGAGTTTGTCCCTTAGTTGTAATCTTTCATCATTTAACCTACATTCTTGAAGAGAGTTAAGCATAACCCTGATAGGTACATCAGTTTTGTCACACTAGGAAGAAAAGGAATGAAAGGAAAGCTCAAACTCAAGGAGAAAGGAAAAGGAAAAGGTGGCATGGGAAGGAAATGGCATGTCTAGGGAAACGAAAGGAAAAGCTAGAAACTTAAAGATTGATAGAACTGAAACTATTCTTAGATACAGATTTCACTACTAAGAAGTATTTCAGGGCCCTTGATCTTTGATTAGAACACAGATATCACCACCGAACTAAGACCAAGACTCACTTGATCACCACTCTAATTGGCCTAATTAGAGATAAGCAAGTAGAGAATTCGAGGTAACAACACTGAGGAGTTTCAAACTCAACTCCAGATTTCAAATATTCATCACTAATGTACAAAATGAACGGCCATGCCCTTTATAATGGCATGACTAAGGTTTTCCTTACTCAGTAGGTAATCATTAGGAGATGACCTAATGCTTAGAAAACTTACTAAGTATGCTAGCTTAGCTAAATTACATAGTTTGTCCCTAAACTATGCTAAAACGTGAACAAAAGCTTAATAATTAGCAAAATAATTGTCTAAGCTTCCTCCTTGATGATCCTAGGCTGATTGATTATGTTTTCCTCCCCTGGAAGGTTTTCTCCCATAACTGCCACCTCAAAAGAACAAGACTTCTACATGCTTGCCACTTCATGCCATAGTGTTGAATACTAGCTTTCAAAGTGGCCTTTTCTCCTTAACCTACATGTCACTTTCTCTATGAAAGAGTCATATAGTGACTAAGCATTACTAGGCTACCAAGTAAGCATGAAGGTTGGTGGAGGAAACCCACCTAAGAGGGTAAACCCTCTCGGCTAAGCAACTAGCTGTGAGAGTGCTGTGTGGACTAGTTTTTGGTTCTCTTTGGGCCACCTCATTTTGATGACTAATCTTAGGTTTCCTTCCATGGGGGGAACCTTAAGATGTCTATAATCCCCTCCAATTGGAAAATCATAATTTGCACATGATAAGGGGCTTAACCAACTTCATTAATTCAACTGTACATTTGTAAGCGCCATCTAGATAGCTTGACAAAATGGGCAGAACTGGCCGTCTTAACGTGCTTGCCTTGGACCTTGCTTGACATGCTTGGATTCTTGACATCCTAAACTAACTACAAAAAGGAATTACACAATTTAGACATTGTTAAGTCAAGAAAATAATACAAACAAAACTGGGTACAATCTGGCTCAACCAGGCAGTTTGGACAATCCGAATTTGAGGGCTAATTTGGACGAGCAAACGACTTCCAAATGACTTGGAACTTGCTTTATTGGAAAGTTGACTTCCTAAACTTTAAAGGGATAGCAAAATATTGAACTTAAATCTCATGGAAGTCTAAGTAATAAAGGATACCAAACTAGGCTTGTATTCTGATTTTTACACGGAATCGACTATTTTTTGTATTTGCATCAAAATGGGGTCTCTCTTTGATTTGGGCTATTAAAACATGATTAATTTGACTAGCCCCTTAGTCCAAATTGAGATTCATGGGTAGATTATATTATTTCCATCATATTTGGGTATCAGAGTTAAGCTTCTCGTTAGCCTGGTATTCCTCTCCTCATTTCCATATTCATTCCCCATAGACAATCCAAACACAAACCCCATTTAAGTTCTAAGTTAGCGGGTGACATAACGAGTGCTAGCATGAGTATAGAAGAAAAGATCAATCCTATTTTGAAGAACAATCAAGATATTATTCTTTCTAATCAAGGACTTAAGAGTTCTAATCAAGAACTAAAGCTCAGATTGAGTTCCTAAGGAAACAACTTGGTTCTTTCGTGAAAAAGAAGCAAAAGGTAATTGAAGAGCCAACCCGGTTTGGTCATAGAGAATAAGAAGAAGCTAACAACCCTTTGAGTTCATCTAGTGAAGATGAGCTAGCAAGGAGGGTAAGAATGGAGCTAAGATTTCAGGTCAACTCTAATGATTTTAAAGTTGAGATTCTAGAATTTGAAGGTGAGTTTGATCCAGACGAGTTCCTTGAGTAGATGCACACGGTAGAGAGTGCCTCTGAGTAAAAAGACATTCCAGATGAAAAGAAGACCAAGCTAGTGGCCTTTACGCTGAGGAATTATGCCTCCCTTTGGTGAACTGAACTTTGCAACAAGAGGGTAAGGAGTAGGAAAAGCAAGATCGGGACATGGGAGAAGATGAAGGTAAAGCTCAAGTTAGGGTTCCTTCCTCCTACCTACGTTCAAGATAGCTAGTCCTAACTTCATAACCTTACTCAGGGTAATCTGAATGTAGAGGAATACATACATGAGTTTGAGAAACTTATGATCAAGTGTGATACTCAAGAGCCTGAAGAGCAAACCATAGTTAGATACTTGGGAGGATTTAAGCCTAAGTATACTAATGTGGTTGAGCTACAATAGTTCGCGACCTTTGATGAAGTGTGTGTACTTGCTCACAAGGTTGAGCAACAAAGGATGACCAAACAGCCCTTTAAATGTGAGTTTAGTAAGCCTCCACCCGGAACAGAACTTTTAACAAAGGGACTTCCAATCCATCTCCAAAGCCTACAAATCATTCCCTGCCATTCCTACAAAGAACCGAAATTCCATAAAAGAGCCAACCACCTCCAAACAGACCTAATCATAGCCCCATAAGTATAAGAAGGTGCTTTAAGTGCCAAGGATTAGGACATATTATCACAGACTACCCAAATCAAAAGGTGATAAGGAGGAAATGTTGGTCCTGAAAAGAGTTTTGAGCAGCCAGCAGGGTGCCAAAGACGAACAAAGGGAGAATATCTTTCATACTCGGTGCATGGCTAAAGATAAAGTTTGCTCCTTGATCATTGATGGAGGGAGTTGCGCCAATGTAGTTTTACTCAGTGTGATAAAGAAACTAGGCTTGCAATCCATGGCCCACCCCCATCCTTACAATATCCAATGGTTAAATCAAAGCAAGGAGTTACAAGTTAACTCCCAGTGTCTTATTTCTCTATCTATCGGTAAGAACTCGCAGGATGAGTTATGGTGTGATGTTATCCCGATGGACGCATGCCATATCTCATTAGGTAGGCCTTGGATGTACCATAGGAAGTGATACATAATGGGTTCCTAAATGCATACTCCTTTTGGAAAGGAGGAAAGAAGATCGCCGTAGTTCCTTTATCCCCATCCGAGATCCACAAAAGCAAACCTCAAAAGAAACTCGAGCATTCTAGTTGTTCACTTACATTTAGTGAACCACTTTTAAGGGCCTCATACCATGAGTTTAAAGCTTTTAAGGAGTGGATTTTGAATGTCCAAGAGGAATCGGAAACTCCCTTACCAAGCCACCCTATTGCCATTTCTTTTAAACACCAATTCGGTCACTTGTTTCCAGATAAGATGCCTACAGGTTTGCTTCTTAAGAGAGATATCCAGCACCATATTGATCTGATTCCAGTTTCTATCCTTCCAAATAGGCCAGCATATAGGGTGAAGAATAAGTGATGGAACTGTGAGGGAAAATCAAGAATACTCAAAGCTAATTTCAAATGCAAAGCTAAGAAAACTAAAATCAAAGTTGAGTTTAAGTGAAACCACGAATGAATAAAGGGGTAAGTGGGAATCTAAACTCTCACTAAGGTACAGAAACACCACTAAGTTTACGTTTAGGGCCCTTAACCTCAATTAGGATACAGAAACACCACCTAATTAAGAGTTAAGACTTTACTTGATCACCACCTTAACCGGCCTAGTTAAGGATAAGCAAGCAAAGTGTTTAAGGAAAGAAACGATTAATACTCTCAATTCTGGTTTAGTTTGATATTCACGCTTATGTTTGCAAAATGAAAGCCTTCAAGCCTCATACTTATGGCCCTAAGGCAGCAAACTAGTTAAGGAGGTTTCCTCCCTAGGAAGGAAACATCTAATCGTGCTTGCCTAAGTGCTTAGGACTAATCTAGTTTACAAGCTTGATTAATCTATGCTAATTACAACCAAAATACAAGAAAAGCAAGACAAATGACCATGCTTAGCTTTAATACATCCAATTAGGCCTAATACATTAGCGTTCTAAAGAAAATGTGGAGAAAAGTAGCCATAAAGTAAGATCACTTTCCGGCTGGCCTACCCGGATGCAAGGTGTATTTTCCCTCTTTGTGTTCTAATTGGTTATTCTCCCCAAAATAGAGTTTTGCAGCAAATCATTGTGTTTCTAGCTGTCTTGGACCATCATTGAAGTAAGAAACTAGCTGAGTAAGCCCTTTTGTGAAGGAAAAACATTCAGTAGCTTAACCAGGCTCTAGAAGCTGTTTTCTGCCCAGTTTTCTACCCTTCTTCCCACCAGCCAAAAGTGACCATGATTTTAATTTCAGGCCATGGGGGGATACCTTAGGGTGTGTACAAACCCCCAAGTATAGAAATCAGGTTTATGACATGTTTTAGTGGAAGAATTCCACCAAAATATTTTACGTTGTAATTTCAGACCAAAACTAGTAGGCTAGATGAAATGGCTTGGTCTCTTTACTTCGATTTGCATCATTGACTTTTAATGCTTCAACCGGATAATTAACATCTAAAGAAAACCAAAAATGTAAAAATATTGCACTCAATCCATAATGTAGCTTAAGAAATTAAGTAAACAAAACTGGGTATTTCCTGCCAGTTTAACCCAGTTGCATCTTTATGGCTCTTTTCTAGAATTTTAGCCACTGCTTGGACTTTGGAACTAGCATTGGACCTTGCTAGGCCCTTAGGACCTTCTTCATTATCTTGGCTTAAGGGAACTCTATCATCCTCCCCTTATTGAAAAGATTTAATCCTCAAATTAACAAGGTAATCATTGGCTTGGTAAGCACTCAAGTTAGCCACATTGAATGTAGTTGAAACTCCATAGTCACCTGGTTAATCAACCTTATAAGCATTATCATTAATTCGTTCAAGTACCTCAAAATGACCATCAGCTCTTGGCATTAACTTGTTCTTCCTTTTGGAGGGAAATCGTTCCTTTCTAAGGTGTGTCTAAATGCGGTCTCTAGGATGAAAAACCATCTTTCTCTTATGTTTGTTGGCTTGGGCTTTAGCAATCAAGTGAACAACCAAACAAGCAGCTGCCCTTATGTGAGAGAAAAAGCAAAAAGTGGTTTATCTCCTTTGCACTTTACGTCAGGCCAATGGGAGCAAAGCTGTCTTTCTTCACTTGTTTTCCATTGGTTCCCTCTGGGTTAAGTAGAAAGCTTCATGATTATGTCTAAACCCCTTTAAGCAAGCTAAGCAAGCTTTTTGGACATGACTTGACCTTACATTGCGGAGAACTCTCCGTAGTTGCAGCTAGCAGTACTGGGCAGTTTTCTTACTGGTTTTGGACGCCACATTTCGTATACAAAATGGTTTGATGATCAGTATTTCCTTTCACGGGACCAAACTTTGGGATGTCTTCTAACTCCTTCAGGTGGAAATTTAGCTTTTTGACTTGATTTACTAACCCAACTCCTTAGAAACATCAGACTGCTCAAAACTAAGTCTAGACTGCACCGTTTATACAAACAACCTGGTTCCGCTATTTTTACATGACTTAACCCAAATTTTTTACATGCCTTAAAATATAAGATCTTGAAGAACCAAAATATCAAAAAATATCAAACTCAAACCTCAAGGAGGCCCAAGCAATTAGGTATACAAAACCTGGTACATGCTGCTTCAACCGGGCAGTTTCAATAGTTTGGATTAAATTGATGATTTGGATGGGAAAATGAAGTCCAAATGAGCTAAAACATGTTTTGTTGGAAAGCTAACTTCTTGAACTTAAAACCATTGTAAAACATTAGACTTAAACCTTAAAGAGGCCTAAGTAATTAAGCTCTTAAAAACTAGGTTTGCCATTAGAATTAACCCATGACCTGCTGTTTTGCATTTTTAATAAAATATGGATGGTTTATTTAACTTTTGGCCAGCAAAATTAGATTACCTTGGTTGATTTGATCATCCCAATTAAGAGGAATGGAGGGATCTCCATCGTTCTCCCCTTGTTGAGAAAGATTTGACCTCAAATCGATTTAGGTAATTATCTTCCACACTTTGATGAATTCTGGCTGAAATGATCATCCATGCAAATAAGTGTCTCTTGACCTTAGAGACTCTTTTCCGTTCATTCCCCTTGCTGATTTAAATCTAGTTTGGGGGGGGGATCCTTCAGATTTACCTTGAACCCTTTCCTTAAATCCTCTTAATTCAGAATTAGGAGCTTTAAGTAATGATTCACTAAAAGTGAGAAAAAGGCTTAGATGCTCATGGCTCCTTGGTGGGTGGTTGGTGCCCAATGTGAGCATTTCACCTTCATCTACTTCGACTAGTATCTCCTCTATAGTTTTCCACGGCTTTCCATTCGGCTAATGTAACGATCCTTCAGTTTGTACAATTTGATGCTAAGTGTCCAAGTCCTTGGCACTTAAAACATCTTTGGATGCCCTTAGGAATGGGTTTAGGTCTATTTGGAGATGGTTAGCAGTTTACTAGGGCTGGGGTTTTCTATGGGCGGAGGATGAGGGAACCCTGGTTTTGTGAAAGGGAATGGGGCTCCCCTTGTTAATGGCTTCGTTTTAAAGTGGGGGCTTTGGAAACTCATGCTTAAGGGGCCTTGATTTTTTTTGTTGCTCAATCATGTGAGTATGGACACATACCTCATCAAAAGTAGTATAGTCTTGCAAATCAACCACACTAGCATACCTAGGATTAAGTCATCCTAAGTACCTAACAATTGTTTGCTATTCTAGCTCTTGAAGATCACACTTGATTACTAGTTTCTCAAACTCATGTGTATATTCCTTTATATTCCGATTGCTTTGAGTCAAATTAAGAAGTTGGGAGTAGCAATCTTGAACATAGGTTGGGGGAAGAAACCTAGCCTTGAGGTTGGATTTCATCTTCTTCCATGTTCTGACCTTAGACTTCATTTCTCTCACACGTTTGGCACACAAGTTGGTCAACCAAAGAGAGGCATAGTTTACGAGTGCTAAAGCTACTAGCTTTACCTTCTTGTCTTCATGAACATCCTTGTATTCAAAAACTCTTTCAACCATATGTAACAAATTCAAAAACTCTTCAGGATCAAGCTTGCCTTCATACTCTTGGATTTCAACCTTGAAATTATTGGTATTAGCTTGAAACCATAGTTCTGGTCTAGCCATTCTCAAAGGTTCATCCTCACAAGATGAATCAAGATTATGACTAAACACTTGTTCTTTCCTTCTTGGTTCAGATTGGAGAGGCTCTTCATTCACCGTTTGCTTTTGCTTTAAAAAGGCACTAAGCTGTTTTCTTGGATACTCATTATGAGCCTTAGCCTCTTTATCACGTTGAGTACCTCCATTGATTTTCTTTATCAGTGCCTTATTCTGTGTCATGAGTGCAATAAATTTCTCTTCCAAACTCATGCTTGCACTCATTGTAGAACTGAATGTGTATGGGGCTCACTTGTGGGATGCGTTTGAAGGACTATGTTTAGATGGCTTTGGGCTGTGTAGGGGTGGTTTCATGCCAAGATGAAACTTGCTCTGATATCAAATATGATGTATTTGTGGGGGAGGATCACAAATACTCAAAACTGATTGCAAATGCAAGGATAAGCAAACTAAAATCAAGATTGAGTTTAAGTGAATCCATAAATGAATAAAGGGATAAATGATAATCTAAACTCTCACTTAGATACAGAAACATCTCTAAGTTTGAGTTTAGGGCCCTTAACTTTAATTAGGATTTAGAAACACCACCTAATTAAGAGTTAAGACTTTATTTGATCACTACGTTAACCGGCTTAGTTAAGGATAAGCAAGCTAAGTGTTTAAGGAATGAAAAGGAGCAAAGCTCTCAATTCACTTTCAATTTCAAAGATGATAAGCTAAGTACAAAATGAGCTATCTAAAGGCCTTAAATAAACATCCTAAGGCAGTTAGGGGGCCTAGGAGGTTTCCTTCTTAAGGCGGAAACTTTAAGAAGGAAACCTCTAACTTAACTTAATCTAGCTTTAAACCCATCGTTGCAAAACTAGTTACAGTCAAGCATGACTAAACTAAGTTAACTACAACTTTATGCATTAGAGTAAGCTAAATTACACTGATTATAATCAGTTCAGGCAAGCAAACAAGTGAACAATCAAACAAGTAGCTCCCCTTATTTAAAAGAAAAAGCAAAAGGTGGTTTGCCTCCTGTGCACTTTATGGCTGGCCAGTAGGAGCAAAGCTACCTTTCTTCACTTGTTTTTCATTGGTTCCCTTTGGTGTTAAGTAGAAAGCTTCTTGATTCTATCTAAACCCCTTTAAGTAAGCTAAGCAAGCTATTTAGACATGGCTTGACCCTTAGATTGTTGAGAACTCTGCACAGCAGCAGCTAGCAGTATTAGGCAGTTTTTTGGCTAGTTTTAGATGCCACATTTCACATGCAAAAAGAGGGGATGAACTACATTTCCTTACATCGGAGGAAACCTTGAGATGTATTCTAATGACTCTAGGTGAAAATTTAGCCTTTTGACTTGATTTACTACCCTAACTTCTTAAAAAATTCAGACTGCTCAAAACTGGGTCTAGTCTTCATGGTTTATAAAAATAGCCTGGTTCTCTTATTTTCAGATGACTTAACACAAAGATTTTTACATGTCCTGAAATATAAGATCTTAAAGAACTATAATATCAAAAAATATCAAGCTTAAACCTCAAGGAGGCCTAAGTAATTAAGCACACAAAACTGGGTACATTCTGCTTCAGCCAGGCAGTTTGGATAGTTAGGATTAAGAGGGTGATTTAGATGGGAAAATAAAGTCCAAATGAGCTGAAAATTATTTTGTTGGAAAGCTAACTTCCTAAAATTAAAACCCATTGTAAAATATCAGACTTAAACTTCAAATAGGCCTAAGTAATTAAGCTCTCAAAAATTAGTTTTGCTTCTGGAATTAACCTGTGACCTGCTGTTTTGCATTTTTCACAAAATATGGATGGTTTATTTAACGTTGGCCAACAAAACTAGATTACCTTTGCTGATTTGATCCTCCCAATTAGAGAAATGGATGGACCTCTATCATTGAAATAACTCAAAGCTTTCTCCCTCTAAAAAAAATCTTAAGTTCTCTTTATCCTTTTACAAAGGTGGTATGTCATGAGTGGGTCCTTTAGAGAATTGGGGGTGGCCTAACCTTCAAGCAATTCTTGGTGGATCCCTAGTCTTCTTGGGTGGCTTAGCCTTTAAACCAAGTCATATCTTATGCACAAGGAAAATTTGCAACTAAACTCAAGCAAGCTACATCCAGCCATTCTAGTTCATGCTTCATTTGGTATCAGAGCAACCCTAGGATGGTGTTCTTGAGTTTATACCACATTTCTTTACTTTGGTTTCATTCTTGTTAAACTTTTCTTTCACTCTTATTGAGGAACTGTGGCGAATCTACCACTTCTCTCTAGCTTGATCAATCCCAGTTCCCCCTCTCAAAACAACCGTGACCAAGCACATTCTTAGATCCTCAAACTCTTAACCCACATTTGATTTCCTCATAAAAATCCCTCTTTTACTCCTCAAGAACCCCTCAAAATAGCCTAAATACAAACCCTAGCAAAAACCCCTTAAAAAGCTTCCAACCACAAAACCATGTAAATCCGGACGGCATGATGGCACGGCCACCTCGTGCCCCTAGGCACGGCCGTGCCACCAGTCCCCAGTGCCAGAAACATGGCCATCCCTTTCCCCTAAGCACGATCGTGGACCTTTCCTTTCAAGCCATCAACCTCTTTCCTTCTCCTTTCTAATTCTAACCATGTCTAATAAAGAAAATCCCTCCATGAACCCCCCAACGGACAAGGGTGCCAAGCGGTATGAGCTTGGAACACGCTCATAGCATGAGATATGATAATGCCATTCTAGCTTTACAATAAAGTGTGAGACAAATTAGTAGACAACTTACGCAAATGTCCACCTAATTTATGGCCCTTCAAAGAGGCCAAAGAGCTTAAGAGCCGAGTGGCCATGGGGATGAAAATGGCTATTCTAGTGACTCAGGTATGGGAAGCAATCCAAGAAGGAGAGATAGGAGGCCTCCTATGGACGTGTTTGGGGACGTAAAGGTAGAACCCTCAGAGTTTAATGGAAACTTGAACCCCAATGAGTATCTTGAGTGGGTCCAAGCCTTAGACCGTATCTTTGAAGCGAAGGGATATGATGATGAGAAGAGCTTCAAGGTGGCTAGCCTTAAACTCACAAGATATGCCTCCTTGTCGCTTGAGAATCTCAAGAAGCAAAGGGCTAGAGATGATAAGAGAAACGCTAACTCATGTTAGAAACTTAAAACTCCCATGAACTAGAGGTTCCTTCCCGAAATCTACAAGCAAGACACCTACAACTGACTCTTCTCATTCAAACAAAACAACAAGAGTGAGGGTGAGTACATGAGGGAATTTGAGCATCTCCTCTTGAGGGGAGGTATACATGAACTCCAAGAGCAAACTGTGGCTCGGTTTCTTAATGGGCTAAACCCCCTCATTGCTAGAAAGGTGGAACTCCAAACTTACTTCACCTTGGATGATGTTTTCAAGCTAGCTCTCAAGGTTAAAAAATGAAGAAAGGAACATAAGGTTTTCACTAGGCCTTTCCCCAAGGATCAAATGAGTTTAAAACCCCCTTTCAAACCCTCTCTCATCTTAAACCTGAGAGCACCTCATAGGTTGACAAGGGTAAAGCCGTGGCTCTTCCTTCCCCAAAGGAATTGCCTAAGAAGCTTGAGGGGAAGAAGTGCTTTAAGTGTTGAGGTTATGGTCATTTCCAATATGATTGCCCAAACTAAATGATCATGACCATGCAAGAAGTAGAAGAAGTTGATGCTTTATTAATGGAGGCTTAAGAAGAAACTCATAGAGTGGAATCGGATGGCATGGAGGAAGAGACCTTACTTGATGCCGATGAAGGTGAACTACTTGTCTTAAGGAGGTTATTATATACCCAAGACACTCCTTATGACAAGGCTCAAAGGGAAATGATCTTTCACTCTCGGTGTACCCTCTAAGATAAGGTGTCTAATTTGATCATCGATGGAGGGAGTTGTACTAACATGGCCTCCACTATTATTATTGAGAAGCTTGGAATTCCTACTATACCTCACTTAAAGCCTTTTTATTTGAAGTGGCTCAATGATGGTCGTGATATTAAGGTAACCAAACAAGCCCTTATCTCCTTTTCAATTGGAAGGAAGTATGGAGATAATGTCCTTTGTGATGTGGTGCCTATGAGTGCTTGCCATATTCTTTTAGGTTGACCTTGGCAATTTGATTCGCATGTTGTGCATGATGGTTTCAAGAACACATATTATTTGATTATTGACAAGGAAAAGATTGTTCTAAACCCATTACATCCTAACCAAGTGATGGGGACCATCCCTTAGAGCCTTTAGAAGATCATCAAGCAAGTATTAAGAAGTCAACTAGCTCCAAGAAGATCAAGGAAGTTCATATGTTGGTTCAAGAAGTCATAAACCAGCCCATGCACTTACTGCCCAATTCGGGTAGAATCTGGCACAAGTTTATGCATCTTTTGAGCAATGAAGGTAAAGTCATGACTAGTTACAATGACCACACTCTTTAGGTTCAGGATGTTAGCTTTCACATGGAATAAGTTTCAAGTCATTTGGAGTTCATTTGGTCAGTCAAATTAAGATCCAAAGTGGACTGCCCCAAAATCAATTGTTAGTTCTAGTTTGGACCATCTGGTATATATGGCCCATTTTTCTAAAAAGGTTAGACCAAAAATAGTGAAACTTTTTCCATTAATAAAATAGACTTCTCAAGCTTTCATATGAATTTTATTTCATTAGATTTGGACCAGAAACAAGAGAGTTATGACTCACTGAATTTTACCCTACTGCGGTGTGAATGTGCAGAAGTCTGGAAGCGTTAAATGCAAGTGGATTCATCAGCTCTAGCAAGCTAATGCATGGCTAGCTGATTCCAAGGATGCAACCCCCTTTATAAATGTGGGAATTCAAGATAATAAGTTCTTAAGCTGATGGGAACAAGTTTCAAGAGCCCTAGTCTTCAGATTATATATTGTTTTTACCATATTTTATCTAGTAACTATCTTTTATGTTTTCTATGTTAATCTAGTAAGTTGTATTTTGTGTTGTCCTATGTAAGGTGAGTTTCCTAGAGTATTGGCCAGCCCTATAAAAGGCCATACTTGAGTTTGGTCGAACAACAAGTGGAATGAACTTTGAGTAAGAAAAATTCTCCCTTTGAAATCTTAGTTTGCATCTTGAGCTCGGCAATTCAAGTGGGTTTTGAGTCTCTTAAATCAATTAGAAAGGTGATTAATTTCTATAATCTCATTGATCTAAATCGATTGCCCAAGTGCGATTTAAGGGTGGCTCCTCATATTATCCCTTGTTTCATCACTTGATTATCGTTCTTCTTCCTTTTACTTCACAAACTGATTTGTGCATACATTCAGTTGTGTGAGTGTGTTTTGTTTATTATTTAGTTTGAGCATTAGTGGGGTTAAAATACATCAATTGGTATCAAAGCCTGGCTACCCTCTTGTCGACGAAGTTTCCCTAGCCCAAACACAGCCCAACCTAGTCTACAAAGAACCTTTTCTCAAAGTATGTCTTCTAGCCTCACACCAAAGCAAGTGGCTGAAGAAGCCCTAAAGGAGAAGGTCGAGCTTGAGGCTCAAGTCAAGTATCTGCAATCTCAACTAGGCCAACTTCTACATGAGAAACAAAGGAACCTAAGGAGCTTTAGGAGTTGAAGCAAGCATGAAGATTCAGATGACTCCAAAGGAAGCCACCTAATGGGAGATTCTAGTGCAGAAGATTATGCGAGACATCCAAGGAAGCATGATAGACCAAAGGATCAAAGTTTCAATGATTTCAAAGTGGACATCCCGGAGTTTGAAGGCCAACTAGATCCGGACCTCTTCCTTAATTGGCTTTAGACCGTCGAAAAAGTCTTTGAATACAAAGACATTCCAGAGGGTAAGAAGGTAAAGCTTGTTGCTTTGAAGCTTAGAAAGTATGCATCTATTTGGTGGTCAAACATTGTTCTTGAGAAATTTAAGAAAGGAAAAGGGGAAATTAAGTCTTGGGACAAAATGGAAGCCGAACTCAAATCTAAATTTATTCTCCCTCACTGTCCACAAGATAACTTTCTTAAACTCCAGCACCTAAAGGAAGGATCCAAGAGTGTAGAGGAATATACCTGTGACATTGGGCAACTTCTCTTGAAACGTGACTTGAATGAGGATAAGTCACAAGCCTTGATTCGTTATTTGAGTTGTTTAGATGAGAAAATTGCTCATGTGGTTGAATTGCATCCATAGACTTCCCCTGATGAGGTAAGTAACCTTGCTCAAAAAGTAGAGATGTAAAAGAGACTCAAAGGTAAGGGCATGGCTTCCAAGCCTAAACCATGACCTTATGCCTTTCAAAAACCCCTATATTCTACCCCAAAGAATCCCACAAAGACAAACCCAAAACCCCCACCACCCACGACCCCTCAAACACCCTCAAGACCCCCCTAAAACCCATAGATAAGAAGAGGTGCTTTCGTTGTCAAGGCCTCGGTCACTTTGCATCCTAGTGCCCTAACAAGAGAGTAGTCTCTTTGGCTGAATATCAAACTTCCGTTAAGGAGCTAGATGATATTAAAGATGAGGAGGAGAAGGAGCTTCTTTTAAATGAGGCTCTTGAAGAAGTCGAGGAAGGACTCGATGAAGGCTAGATGTTTGTCATTAAGAGAGCTCTTTTTGGCATTGCTTCGCAAAATAGGCTTTAACAAAGAGAGAATATCTTTCACACTCAGTGCACTGTGAGTGAGAAGGTTGGTTCTCTTATTATTGATGGTGGGAATTGTACAAACGTTGCCTCCAAGACTCTAGTGAGGAAACTTAAGCTCTCGGCTTCACCACATCCAAGCCCTTACACTATTCAATGGCTCAATAAATGTAAAGGCTTGCAAATCACTTCTCGTTATCTTCCTACTTTGTCAACTGGTAAGAACTACAAGGTGGAGATTTGGTGTGACATTGTGCCCATGGATGCATGCCATGCCCTTTCGAGATGCCCTTCGCTCTTTGATAGAGGAGTTATGCATAATGGTCGTGCAAACACATGCACTTTCATAAAAGACCTCAAGAAAATCACCCTCACTCTTCTTAAGCCCACACCCCACAAAACAACCTAAGACAACCTGAGAGTGGACCTTTCCCTTACTACTTTCCTTCATTCTCAACTCTATGTGTTTGATGACCTCAAACCTTAGATATCACTTGGCCAACAACCGGTCGAAGCAAAGGATTCTTCTCATCGTTTGCTCTCCCCTCCTAAAAGCCTTTTCCCATATCTTTTCATAAGAAGTACCCCACGGCCCTTATCCCAAAAGAACCATACAACAAAAGATTAACCTCATTCCCGGTTCTACACTCCCAAATAAGCTGGCCTACTGTTTGAAGCCACAAGAAACTCAAGAAGTGCAAAGACAAGTTGATGAGTTGTTAGCTAAAGGACTAATCGATGAGAGCCTTAGTCCTTATGCTATTCTGGCCTTGCTTGTTCCCAAAAAGGATGGCTCAATGAGGATGTGTGTGGATAGTAGAGCAATCAACAAGATCACTATCAAGTACCGCTATCCCATAACAAGATTGGAGGGCCTTCTTGATGAGCTTCACAGAGCCACTATCTTCTCTAAGATTGATCTTAGAAATAGCTACTATCAAATTCGAATCTATAAAGGGAATGAATGGAAAACAGCCTTTAAGACCAAAAGGAGGCTTGTATGAATGGTTAATGATGCCATTCGGCCTCACTAATGCACCTAGCACTTTGATGCATTTGATGAACCAAGTGCTCAAACGATTCATTGGCAAGTTCATAGTGGTCTACTTTGATGATATCTTGGTATATAGCTAAGATGAAGTGATACATGCTAACCATCTCCAACAAGTCCTTGAGGTTCTTTCACAAGAGAAACTCTATGGCAGCCTTAAGAAGTGCCACTTCTTTATGTCTAAAGTGATGTTCCTAGGGTATATAGTCTCTATCCCAGGCATACATATGGATGAAAGCAAGATCAAGGCAATCTGAGAGTGGCCTACTCCAACCTCCATTCAACCAGTTCGAAGCTTCTATGGTCTAGCCTTTTTCTATTGGAGGTTTGTGAAGAATTTTAGCTCTATTGTTGCTTCCATGACCGAAGTCCTCAAGTGGAAAAGATTTGAGTGGAATGAGAAAGCACAAGCTGTCTTTGAAGACATCAAAAGTAAGTGGGCTAATGCACCTATCCTTGCCCTCCCAAGCTTGTCCAAAGTCTTTAAAGTTGGGTGTGATGCTTCGAGAGTTGGCATAGGGGTGGTTTTATCCGAAGAAGGCTGACCCTTAGCTTACTTTAGTGAAAAGTAAATGCCGCAGAGAGGAAGTACTCAACATACGGCGCGAAGTTTATGCCATTATGAGAGCTTAGGAGCATTGTAGACACTACTTAGTGAGAGGAGAATTCATTCTCCATTCAGATCATAAGGCTCTCAAATTCATCCAAGGGCAACACAAGCTCAATCCATGACATGCAAAGTGGGTTGAATACTTACAATCCTTTCATTTCATGATTCATCACAAGGTCGGGAAATTAAACATAGGGCCAGATGCACTTTCAAGGAGGTACCTACTTCTCTCCACATTGGAGTCCAAAGTCCATGGTTTTGAGCACATCAAAGGGTTGTATGAGAATGATGAAGATTTCAAGGAGATCTTAGATAAGTGTTCTAAGCATGCTCATGGATTGTTTCACCTAGGGAATGGTTTCCTTTTCAAGGGAACTCGGTTACGCATATCTAAGAATGAACTTAGGGAACTTTTGATCCAGGAGCCTTAACGGGACACTTTGGCATAGAGAAGACATGTTCAATGCTCAAGGAACATTATTATTGGCCTCATATGTCTAAAGATATAGAGCACAATGTGAAAAGGTGTTCCACATGCCAACTTACCAAGAGCCACATTTGGCCCCAAGGTCTTTACACTCCCCTCCCGGTTCCCCAAAGTCTACGGGAAGATATTAACTTGGATTTCATCACAAGGTTGCTAGGAACTCAAAGGCACAAAGATTCCATCATGGTGGTGGTGGATAGATTCTCAAAAATGGCTCACTTTGTTTTGTGCCATACCACTAGTGATGCATCTCACATTATTAATCTCTACTTCAAGGAGATTGTGCGGCTTCATGGCATCCCAAGAAGCATGATCTCGGATCGGGATACAAAGTTCTTGAGTCACTTTTGGCTCACATTATAGAGGAAGCTAGGGACTCATCTCAAGTTCAGCATAACATGTCACCCACAAACGGACGGCCAAACTAAGGTAACTAACCACACTTTAGGTACCTTGCTTTAGGACCTAGTGAAGAAGAGCATCAAGGGGTGGGATGAGTTACTTTGCCATGCTGAATTCGCCTTCAGCTGTGCACCAAGTAAGGCCACAAACCTTTCTTCCTTTCAAGTGGTGTATGGTAGCAATCCAAGAACTCTATTGGATCTTGCTCCTGTCCCTAATCTTACTAAATTTAGTTAGGACGCCAAGAAGAGGGCCAAAGAGATTCAAGATCTTCATGCCAAGGTTAGGGAAAGGATTGAGAAGTTCAGTGAACAGGCCAAGCTCCAAGCTAATAAGCACAGAGAGCAAGTTCATTTTCAGACCGGTGACTTAGTTTCGATCCACTTAAGGAAGGAAAGATGCCCAAGCAAGAACAAGTCCAAGTTAACGCCAAGGTCGAACGGTCTACTTGAGGCCCTTGAGAAGATTGGTCCAAATGCCTACAAGGTGGACGTTCCTGGTGATTATGGAGTCTCCACCACCTTCAACGTGCCTGATCTTAGTCCATACCATGATGAAGATGAAGGGCTATGAAGTTTGAGGATAAACTCTAATCAACCCAGGGGGAATAATGGGGACCATCCCTTAGAGCCTTTAAAAGATCATCGAGCAAGTATTAAGGAGTCAGCTAGCCCCAAGGAGATCAAGGAAGATCACATATTGGTTTAAGAAGTCACAAACCAGCCCATGCACATGCTGCCCAATTCAGACAGAATCTAGCCTGGTATTGTGCATCTTTTTAGCAATAAAAGTAAAGTCATGATTAGTTGCAATGACCACTCCCTTTAGGTTCAAGATGTTCGCTTTCATATGGAAAAAGCTTTAAGTTATTTAGAGTTCATTTGGTCAGTCAAATTAAGCTCCAAAGTGGACTGCCCCAAAATCAATTGTCAGTTCCAGTTTAGACCATCTGGTATCTACGGCCCATTTCTCTCTAACGGCTGGACCAAAAATAGTGAAACTTTTTCTATTAAAAAATAGATTTCTCAAGCTTTTATATGAATCTATTTCAATGGATTTGGACTAGAAACAAGAGTGTTATGACTTAATGAATCTGACCCCGCTGCAGTGTGAATGTGCGGAAGTCTGGAAGCGTTAAATGCAGGTGGATTCTTCACCCCTAGCAAGCTAATGCACGGCCAGCTGATTCCAAGGATACATCCCCCTTTATTAATATAGGAATTCAAGATAATAAGTTCCTAAGCTGATGGGAACAAGTCTCAAGAGCCCTAGTCTTTAGATTATATATTGTTCTTACCATATTTTATCTAGTAACTTTCTTTTACGTTTTCTATGTTAATCTAGTAAATTGTATTTTGTGTTTCCCTATCTAAGGCGAGTTCCCTAGAGTATTGGCGAATCCTACGAAAGGCTATACTTAACTTTAGTCGAACAAGTGGAATGAACTTTGAGTAAGAAAAACTCTCTCTTTACAATCCTAGTTTGCATATTGAGCTTGGCAACCCAAGTGGGTTCTAGGTCTCTTAATTCAATTAGAAAGGTGACTAATTTCTATAATTTAATTAATCTAAAGAGGTTGCCCAAGTGTGATTCAAGAGTGGCTCCTCGGATTATCCCTTGTTTGATCACTTGATTATCATTCTTCTTCCTTTTACTTCATAAACTGATTTGTGCATACTTTCGGTTGTGTGAGTGTGTTTTGTTCATTTTTTGGCTTGAGTGTTAGTGAGGTTAGAATACATCACTAAGTCCATGAAATTAAGCCCAGGGTGGGAAGTGAGAAAAAGAGAGACCTTCTCATGTTGAGCAAAATACAGGTTAAGGGACCTTTAAGCAAGGGTAAGCAAGCTTTAGCCTTACTCACACTTGAAAGCAACAAAAGTGAGGAAGTGACTCCCTTGCACCCTATAATCCGCCCCCTCATTTTACAATATCAAGATGTCTTTCCACAAGATTTACCCCCGGCCTCCCACCAATCTGAGGTATTGTGCACCAAATTTACTGCATTCCCGAAGCCCCACTTCCTCACAAAGTGGCCTATAGATGTAACCCTCAAGAGACCAGCGAGCTTCGAAAACAAGTTGATAAATTGTTGGCTAGAGGTTATGTAAAAGAGAGCACGAGTCCTTGCTCGGTCCCGGCTTTAGTGCCCAAGAAGGATAGTTCATATAACATGTGTGTGGATAGTAGAGCTATAAACAATATTACTATCAAGTATAGGTATTCCATACCATGGCTCCTCTCCCTTCTCCGAAAATGATTTACGGAGTGGATATCACCAAATCCGCATAAGGGAAGGTGATGAATGGAAAACGGCACTCAAGACCAAGGGAGGACTTTATAAGTGGTTAGTGATGCCTTTTGGCCTCTTTAATGCTCCTAGTACATTTATGAGATTGATGAATGAATTCTTAAGGCCTTTCCTTGGGAGATTTACGGTGGTTTATTTTGATGATATCCTAGTTTATTCAAAGAGTCAAGAAGATCACCTACATCACTTAAAAGAAGTATTCAAGGTTCTAAGAGCTCAAAGGCTCTTTTTGCCAGTTAGAGAAGTGTGAGTTCTTTTCACCCCAAGTCACCTTTTTGGGGCATGTTATTTCTAAGGATGGAATCTCCATGGACCAGGCAAAGTGGAAGCTATCTAGTCATGGCCAACTCCTACCACCATCAGTAAAGTTAGGAGTTTCCATGGCTTGGCATCTTTTTATAGGAGATTCATCAAGGGGTTTAGGACCCTCACGGCTCCCATCACCGAATGCATGAAGACAGGGTCATTTGAGTGGACTAAGACAACCTATGATCCCTTTGAAAAACTTAAGTCCGGGCTAAGTGAGGCCCCAGTACTAGCCCTTCCCAACTTTAGTGAACTCTTTAAGGTTGATTGTGATGCAAGTGGAGTGGGTATAGGGGCTGTCCTTATGCAAGATCAATGCCCCATTGCCTATTTTAGTGAGAAACTCAATGGTTCAAGGAAGAACTGCTCAACATACGATAAGGAATCCTATGCATTGGTGAGACCTCTTGATCATTAGTCTCATTACTTAAGGGCGAAATAATTTATCCTTCATTCAAACCATGAGGCCTTAAAGTACTTGAATGGCCAACACAAACCTCATCCAAGACATGCTAAATGGGTTAAGTTCTTGCAAGGCTTCTCCTTTGTGGCCAGATACACTAATGTTGTGGCGGATGCACTATGAAGGTGACATTCTCTTTTAGCCGTGATGAAAGCAAGGGTTCTAGGCTTCCAATTCATCTATGAGCTCTACGAAGAAGATGAGGATTTCAAGCACTATCTCCATAAGCATGAAGGCCACAAGCAAAGCCCCTACACTCCCCAAGAGGGCTTCTTATTCAAAGGAAACAAGTAATGTATTCCAAAAGGTCCAATCCGAATGCTTCTTGATGGAGCCCCATAAGGTAAGACATTGAAGAAGGTCCTAAGAGTCTAGTAAGCTCCAATGCAAGCTCCAAAGTTCAAGCAATGGCTCACATTCTGGAATAGAGAAATATTGATGCAACCAGGTTAAATAGCCAGAATGTTCCCGATTTTGTTCACTGGATTACTTAAGCTATATTATGGCTTAAGTTTGATATTTTTGCAATTTTAGAATCCTTCAGATGTTAACCTTCAGGTCCAAGCATCTAAAGTTAATCATGCTCAGTCCAGATGAAGAAATCAAGCCATTTTGTTCAACCTATCAGTTTGGGTCCAAAACTGCACGGTATAATATTTTAGTGGAAATCTCCCACTTAAACATGATTTAACCTTGATTTCTTTGCAGGGGGGTTTGTAGCACCCTAAGGATTCCCCCCATGGCTTGAAATTAGAATCATGCTCACTTTTGATTTGTGCAAACAAGGGCACAAAATCGGGCTGAAAACTATATCTAGAGCTAGTAAAGCTACTGCGTGTCTTTCATCCTTCTAAGGGTTTCCTCAGTTGAATACCTTCTTACTTACTTCAATCATGCATCAAAGAGACTAGGAACATCATCTTTTGTAGCTAAAACATGTTTTGGAAAGAGCAACCAGTGAGAAAATAAAGAGAGATTTTGCGCCTAGCAACCGACTTGGTCAGCATAAAAGTACATCTACTTTACGGCTGCTTTCTCTTCTTTTTCTTTATTAAACTGATTTATTAACCTTAACTACATGTATTAGAATCAAGTTTAATCATTTGTCTTGCTTTCCTTTATATTCTGATTGTAATTCGCTTAGGTTAAGCAAGCATGTAAACTAGGTTAGCCTTAAGCGCTTAGCTAAGCTTGTTTAGATGTTTCCCTCCTAGGGAGGAAACCTCCTTTACTGCTTTCTAGCCTAAGGGCTGTGAGCATAAGACCTTTAGCATTCCATTTTATAATTTATAACTTGAATATTGAATACAATCAAAATTGAGAGCATTTTCCTTTCGTTACCCCTAAATACTTCACTTGCTTATCCTTAGTTGGTCGATTAAGGTGATGATTAACTAAGTCTTAACACTTAATTAGGTGGTATTTCTGTCTCCTAATTAAGGTTAAGGACCCTAAACTTAAGCTTAGTGGTGTTTCTACATCTATGCAAGGCTTTAGACTATCCTTTATTCATTCATGCAACTGTGATCTCACTTAAACTCAACTTTGATTTCAGCTTGTTTAGTTTAGCCTTTGGAATCAACCTTGAGCATTTCTGATTTCCCTTTATAGTTCCATCATATTTGATATTAGAGCTTTGGTTTTCCCTAGGCTTGGTACCCCTTCCACCTTCCTAGATTCATTTCTCCATTCAATTCCAAACACATTCTTTCTCTGAGCTTAAACACAATCTGAAAGTAAGATGAGTTCTAGCACAAGTTTGGAACAGAAGTTTGATGCTCTAATAAGGCAGAATGAGATGCTCATCAAGAAAATCCGTGAAGATACTCAACATGAACAAGAAACTAAGGCTCAAAATGACTATTTACGAAAACAGTTAGGTGCCTTTTTGAAGCAAAAGCAAAAGGTCAATGAAGAACCTCTGCAATTTGAACCAAGAGGGCATGAACAAGTGTTTAGTCATAACATTGATTCATCTAGTGAAGATGAACCATTGAGAATGGCTACACCAGAATCATGATTTCAAGCTAATACTAATGATTTTGAAGTTAAAATCCCAGAGTTTGAAGTTAAGCTAGATCCTGAGGAATTGTTAGTTTGGTTGCATACTGTTGAGCGTGTTTTTGAGCATAAAGATGTTCCTAAAGATAAAGAGGTCAAGTTAGTAGTCATGAGACTCAAAAAATACACTTCACTATGGTGGACTAACCTATGTGCTAAGCGGGTTAGAGAGAGGAACTCGAAGATCAGAACATAGGAGAAGATGAAATCCAAGCTTAAGGCTCATTTTCATTCCCCAACTTGTGTTCAAGGTTGTTATTCTCGGCTCCATAATCTTACCTAAGGCAACCTGAATGTTGAAGAGTACACTTGTGAGTTTGAGAAACTTATAATCAAGTGTGATTTACAAGAACCTGAAGGGCAAACCATTGTTAGGTGCGTAGGAGGTCTTGATTCTAGATATGCTAATGTGGTTAATTTACAAGCTTACACTACCTTTGATGAAGTTTGTGTGCTTGCTCACAAGGTTAAGCAATGAAAGAAAGCAAGACACCCCCTAAACCTCAGAATCCTAAACCCTATACCCAGAGCCAACCCTTTAACAAGGGGAGTTCTAATTCCATTTTCAAGCCCCCAAATCCATTCCCTTCCTTTCCACAAAGAACCCTAGCTCCATAAAAGAACCAAGCCCTCAAAATAGACCCGATTCCAATCCCATGAGCAACAGAAGGTGTTTTACATGTAAAGGACTTGGGCATATAGCTTCGGACTGGCCAAACCACAAGGTGATTACCTTAGCCGAACGGTCAACTGTAAAAGAGGTGTTTGAAGAGGAGGAAAAGGAGGATGATTGTGAGGATGAGCTTCAAGAAACTCAAGAGGAGGTGGTAGAGGAGGCTGATGAAGGTGAAATGTTAGTTTTGAGCGGAGTTTTGAGAAACCAGAAAGGAGCAAAGGATGAGCAAAGAGAGAACATATTCCATCCCCGTTATACGGCTCAGGGAATGGTTTGTTATGTGATCATTGATGGAGGAAGCTGTGCAAATATGGTTTCTCTAAGCATGATTAAGAAACTAGGACTGCAAATCATAACTCATCCACACCCTTACAACATTCAATGGTTAGATCAAAGCAAGGGAATCCAAGTGAACTCACAGAGCCTTGTTTCTTTCTCCATTAGAAAGAATTATCAAGATAAGCTTTGGTGTGATGTAATTCCAATCGATGCTTATCATATGCTTTTGAGAAGGCCATGGTTATATGACTATAGGGTTATGCATAATGGCTACTTAAACACTTACTCCTTTGCTAATGATGGTAAGTAGATTACCCTGGCCCCTTTATCCCCAGCTAAACTTTATGAAATCATGCCTCAAAACAAGCTAAACCATTCTGATTTGCTAGTTATAGTTAGTGAGCCTTTGTTAAAGGCCTCCCAATATAAATTCAAGGCCTTTCAGGAGTGGATGTTAAGTGTACAAGACAAACTAAAAACTCCCTTACCTACTCACCCTGTAGCCAAAGCACTCATTCAAAACCTTTGTCATTTGTTTCCTGAGGAGATACGCATGGGTTTACCTCCCAATAGGGATATCCAACACCACATTAATCCTGTTCCTGGTTCTATCCTTCCTAATAAGCCAGCTTATAGGATGAATCTCCATGAAACCATGGAGATTTAAGGGCAAGTTGAAGAATTGATGTCCAAGGGCTTAGGTTGAGAGTCCTTTACTTCGTGTGCTGTGCCTGCTCTTTTGGTTCCGAAAAATGATGGAGGAATGCATATGTGTGTGATAGACATCTACCCATAAACCTCAATTTGGACTAAGGGGATAGTCAAGGCAATCAGGTTTTAACATCCCAAACCCAAGAAAAACCCGCATTTTTGCTAGGAACATAAAACAGCAGGTTCTGTGTTTAAGACAGTGCCGTAGCCGATTTTGGGAACAAAATAATTTAAAATTCCATGGGATTTAAGTCCAATATTTTACCTTAAGCTTAAATTTCAAGAAGTTCTGTTTCTAAACAAAAAAAGTTTCAGCTCATTTGAATTTTATTTACCCATCCAATCCAGCCAACAAACCCAAACTATCCGGACTGCCCAGTTGACCCATAATGTAATGGTTTTGAGAATGTGATTTCTTAAGCTACATTGTGGTTTAAGTCTTGTATTTTTGCATTTTTGGCTTCCCCTAGATGTTACCTTTTAGGCCCAAGCAAGCAAAACCAACAATGCTTAGTCGAAGTGAAGAAATCAGGCCATTTTATCAACCCTGTTAGTTTTGGTCTGAATCTGCACGGTAAAATGTTTAAGTGGAATTATCCCACTTAAACACATCTTAACCTTGATTTATTTACTTGGGGGGTTTCTAGACATCCTAAAGTTTCCCCCCATGGCCTAGAAATTTAATCATGCTCTATTTTGATTGGTTTAATATAGGGCGCAAAAACAAGCAGAAAATAGGTTCTAGAACCAAGTTTTGTGCAAGGTGTAATTTCCTTCGTCTAAGGGTTTGCTCAGCTAGTTAGTTACTTGTTTACTTCCAATCATGTTCAAGGCTGCAAGAAGCACCACCATTTGCTGTAAACAAGCCTTAGAAAGAGCCTAGCCAATGAGAAAACAAAGGAAGAATTGGCATCATACAATCTGATTGGTCAACCGAAAAGGGGCTTTTACTTTACGGCTGCTTTTTCCCTCTTTTCTCTAGTATGCTGATGTATTAAGCTAAATTAAGTATATTAATGTCAAGCTTATTACTAAGCTTACAGGTTCTAATTAGCTTAAGTTAATCAAGCTGGTGTAGTTAGCTTAGTTCTAAGTAAGCCTTAAGCATGCTTAAGAGTTTTCCACCCTTAGAAGGAAAGCCCCTAAGCATACAAGCTGCCTTAGAATGTTTATTTAAGGCCTTTAGAAGGCTCATTTTGTACACAACTTTGATGTTGAATACAAACCAGAATTGAGAGCATTTGCCTTCGTTTCCCTTAAATGCTTCACTTGCTCATCTTTAATTAGGCCGATTAAGGTGGTGATCGAGTGAGTCTTAACTTTTAATTAGGTGGTATTTTTGTATCCTAATTAAGGTTAAGGGCCCTAAACTCAATCTTAGCAGTGTTTCTGTATCTAAGAGAGAGTTTAGATTATCCTTTTCTCACTTATTCGACCGTGAATTCCCTTAAACTCAACTTGAACTCAGCTTGTTTAGTTTAGCACTTGGATTCAGTCTTAAGTAATTGTGATTCTCCCCCACAGATACATCATATTTGGCATTAGAGCAAGTTTCATCTTAGCCTGAAACCTACCCCCACACGCCCCAAACCTATCCAAACACATTTCTTAAAACACACCCCATAAATCTGCCCTATACACATCCGTGTCTACAATGAGTTCTAGTACGAGTTTGGAAGAGAACTTTGATACACTCACGAGGCAGAATATGATGCTAATGAAGAAAATCAATGAAGATGCTCAATGTGATCAGGAGACTACGGCTCAGAATGAGTATCTAAGAAAATAACTTGGTGCTTTTCTGAAGCAAATGTAAAAAGTCAATGAAGAACCACTCCAATCTGATCCTACAAGGCAAGAACAAGTGTTTAGTCATAACATTGATTCATCCAGCGAGGATGAACCTTTGAGAATGGCTAGACTAGAACCACAAATTCAAGCTAATCCAAATAATTTCAGAGTTGAAATCTCAGAGTATGAAGGAAATCTTGATCCAGAAGAGTTTTTGGATTGGTTGCATACAGTTGAGCGTGTTTTTGAGTACAAGGATGTTCCAGAAGACAAGAAGGTGAAATTGGTGGCCTTAAGACTCAAAAAATATACCTCCTTTTAGCGGACTAACCTTTGTACCAAATGAGTTAGAAAAAGAAAGACAAACATCAGAACGTGGGAGAAGATGAAATCCAAGCTTAAAGCTCATTTTCTTCCCCCAACTTATGTCCAAGATTGCTATTCTCTACTCCAAAACCTTACTCAAGGTAACTTAAATGTGGAAGAGTGCACACGTGAGTTTGAAAAGCCTGTAGTCAAGTGTGATCTCCAATCGCTCGAAGAGCAAACTATAGTTAGGTACTCAGGAGGCCTTGATCCTAAGTATGCTAACGTAGTTGATTTGCAAGCTTATACTACTTTCGATGAGGTGTGTGTCTTTGCTCACAAAGTTAAGCAACAAAACATACCAAGGTCCTTTGAGCCTGAGTTTTCAAAGCCTCCACTCCAGAGCAAACCCTTAAATAAAGGGAGTTCTAATCCCTTTCCTAAACCCACGGTTCCCCCACCCTTCACCCCACAAAAAACCCCAGCCCCACTAAATAGCCTACCTCCACAAAATAGTCCTAAATCCATTTCTGAGAGCATCCAAAGATGTTTTAAGTGCCAAGGATTTGGACACTTAGCGTCAGATTGCACAAACAAAAGGACAGTTACCTTGGCCAAATGGAAGGCTGTGGAAAAGCAAGAAATTGAGAAGGAAATTAAGGGTGATTTTGAGAAAACTTTAGAGGAGATAATAGTAGAAGCCAATAAAGTGGAAATGCTCACTTTAAGTACAAACCACCCACCAAAGAGCCATAAGCATCTAAGTCGTTTCCTCACTTTTCGTGACCTATTACCTAAGGTGCCTAGCTCTGGAATTAGGACCTATAAAGAATGGAATCTAGATGCATCCAAAGGTGTTCCCATAAACAAGAATCAAATCAGCAAGAGTGATGAGTAGAAAAGAGTCTCTAATGTTAAGAGAGACTTATTTGAATGGCAGGTATTATTTTAGCTAGAATTATAAACACAAGTAGGAGATGATTACCAAGTGATTTGAGGTCAAATCTTTTTCAACAAGGGGAGAATGATGAGCATCGACCCATCAACCTCAATTTGGACTAAGGGGCTAGTCAAGGTAATTAGGTTTTAACGTCCCAAACCTAAGAAAACCCCGCATTTTTGCTAGGAACATAAAAATAGTAGATTTTGGGTTTAAGATAGTTCAGCAGCCTAGTTTTGGGAACAAATAATTTTAACTTCCATGGGATTTAAGTCAAATATTTTTCTATGTGCTTAAATTTCAAGAAGTTATCTTTCCAACAAAATAAGTTTCAACTCCTTTGGACTTCATTACCTATCCAATTCGACCAATAAACCTAAACTATCCAGACTGTCAAGTTGAACCAGAATGTACCTGATTTTAAGCATGTAATTTCTTAAGCCACACTATGGTTTTAAGTCCTATATTTTTGCATTTTTATGTTCTCCTAGATATTACCTTTCAGGTTCACTCAAGCAAAACCAATCATGCTCAGTCAAAGTGAAGAAATCAAGTCATTTTATCAACCTTATTAGTTTTGGTTTGAATCTGCATGGTAAAATGTTTAAGTAGAATTCTCCCACTTAGACATGACTTAACCTTGATTTCTTTACTTGGGGGGTTTGTAAACATCCTGGTGTTCCCCCCCTTGGCATAGAAATTCAATCTTGCTCAGTTTTGATTGGTTTAAAAGAGGGCCCAAAAACGGGCAGAAAACAGATTCTAGAACACAGTTTGGTGCTAGCTGTAATTTCCTTCCTTTAAGGGTTTGTGATAGAGATCCCTCCATGGCCCTTGATTTAAAGAAGTAAATTAAGCTAGGTAATTTCATTTTGGTGATCAAAGGATGAATAAATCATCCTTATTTTGTTTAAGCATTAAAACTGCAGGTCACGGGTTTAATTCCAGTAGCCAACCTTTTTTTGAGTGCTTAATTAGTTAAACCTTCTTGAGGTTTAAGTCTAATCTTTTTCATTGGGATTGAAGTTCAGGAAGTTAGCTTTGTACCAAAACAAGTTTCATCCCATTTGGACTTCATCCACCCATTCAAATTAGCAAATAAACCTAAGGTGTCCAAACTGCCCAGCAAAACTAGAATGTACCCGGTATTGCGTATGCGATTTCTTAAGCTTAATGGTGGTTTAAGTCTTGGATTTTTACCTTTTTCAAATCCCCAAGATGTCTACTTTTAGGTCCAAGTATTGAATTCCAATCATACCCATAGGAAGTAAAGAGATCAAGTCATTTTGTTAAACCTGCCAGTTTTGGTCCATAACTATGCGGTTAAATGTTTTAGTAGAATTAACGTATTAAACATGGTTTAACCTTGATTTCTTTGTTGGGGGGCGTTGTACACACCCTAAGGTTTCCCCTCGTAGCCTGAAACCCAGATCATACTCACTTTTGCTAAGGTTAAACCAAGTCAGAAGACCCGGCTGAAAACTGCTGTGAACCTGGTTTATAAACCCGGTTTATTTTTACTTTCATCCGTGGGTTTACTCATCTTCAGCTAGAGTGGCACACTCTTCAAGGCATGGCACACGTCCCTAAGCTTCAATTATAGGCTACAACCTTGGGAAGAATGGCCAATACGAAGCAAGCAGCAAACAAACATGTCTCTTACATCCCATTGGATAGCTAAAAAGGGAACTCTACTTTACCGCTGGCCACTTACATTTCAGCTAGATTTCTGGTTGTTTAAGCTTAAGTTTGAGCTAATTACAATGTAATAAACATTATTCTTGCCTTCCTTAATGCTTTGGATGTATTTAGATTAACTTTAAACTTGTTTTGTGCACGGTTAGTCCTAACCATATGTAATAGTTTAATTAAGACCTTTCCTTCCTAGTAAGGAAAGCTCTAGGTGTATGCTTTCTTGCTTGCTAGCTTGCTAGACCGGTATTAAAGCAAACACATGACCCCCTTGTAAAATATATCAGATTTGAATCAAAAACAAGTTGAGAGCATTCTTGCTTTCGTGCTTTAGCACATTCAAATATTAAACTTGCTTATCCTTAACTAGGCCCGTTAGGGTGGTGTTCAAGTGAAGTCTTAAACTTGTTTAAGTGGTGTTTCTGTATCTTAATCAAGTTTAGGGGCCCTAAACCTTCATTTAGTGGTGTTTCTGTATCCAAACAAAGGTTTAGAGCTATCCATCTACCTTGATTATCCTCATGGGTTCAAATGGAGTTATACTAGAATTTTAGTTTGGCAAGGCCGTGTCTTCTTGCTTGTTTTCTAGCTTTGGTTTTCATTTGATCCTCTGAAGATACATCAAGTTCCTTTTCCTTTTCCCGTTTAGAATCCTTTGATTCTAAATTCCATCCCTACCTCAGGTTATTGCTGCCTCACAACCAGCCTCTAACATCCCACTTTCATTGATTTTCTTTCGATTGTATTCTCCCTTGGTTTTAAGCTTCCACTCTTAATTTGAGTTTTAGCATTAACCCTTGGGAGATACATCAGTTTGCTTAGCTGGTTGGTTGCTTGTTACTTCTAATCATGTTCAAGGCTGCAAGAAACACCATCATTTGCTGTAAACAGGACTTAGAAAGAGCCTAGCCATTGAGAAAACAAAGGAAGAATTGGCACTATAAAATCTGATTAGACAGTCGAAAAGGGGCTTTTACTTTATGGCTGCTTTTTCCCTCTTTTCCCTAGTATTCTGATGTATTAAGCTAAATTAAGTATATTAATGTTAAGCTTAGTCATTTGTTTTGTATTACTAAGCTTACGAGTTGTAATTAGCTTAAGTTAATCAAGCTGGTGTAGTTAGCTTAGTTCTAAGTGAGCGTTAAGCATGCTTAGGTGTTTTCCTCCCTTAGAAGGAAACCCCCTTAGCATACAAGCTGCCTTAGGATGTTTATTTAAGGCCTTTAGAAGGCTTATTTTGTACAAAATTTTGATATTGAATACAAACTAGAATTGAGAGCATTTTCTTTCGTTTCCCTTAAATACTTCACTTGCTTATCCTTAATTAGGCCGATTAAGGTCGTGATCAAGTAAGTCTTTACTTTGAATTAGGTGGTGTTTCTGTATCCTAATTAAGGATAAGGGCCCCAAACTCAATCCTAGTGGTGTTTCTGTGTCTAAGAGAGAGTTTAGATTATCCTTTTCTCATTATTCAGCAATGAATTCTCTTAAACTCAACTTGAATTCAGCTTGTTTTTATTTTAGCATTTGGATTTAGTCTTAAGTAATTGTGATTCTCCCCCACAGATACATCATATTTTGTATAAGAGCAAGTTTCATCTTGGCCTAAAACCTACCCCCACACGCCACAAAGCCATCCAAACACATTCCTTAAAACACATCCCACAAATCAGCCCTATACACATTCGGTTCTACAGCGAGTTCTAGTACGAGTTTGGACGAGACATTTGATGCACTCATGAGGCAGAATGAGATGCTAATAAAGAAAATCAATGAAGATGCTCGACGTGATCAAGAGACTAAGGCTCAGAATGAGTAGCTAAGAAAATAGCTTGGTGCGTTTTAGAAGCAAAAGCAAAAAGTCAATGAAGAACCACTCCAATCTGATCTTAGAAGGTAAGAACAAGTGTTTAGTCATAACATTGATTCATCTAGTGAGGATGAACCTTTGAGAATGGCTAGACTAGAACCATAGTTTTAAGCTAATCCAAATTATTTCAGAGTTGAAATCCTGGAGTATGAAGGAAGGCTTGGTCCAGAAGAGTTTTTGGATTGGTTGCATACAGTTGAGCGTGTTTTTTAGTACAAGGATGTTCTAGAAGATAAGAAGGTGAAAGTGGTGGCCTTAAGACTCCAAAAATACGCCTCCCTTTGGTGGACTAACTTGTGTGTCAAACGAGTTAGAGAAGGAAAGGCAAAGATCAGAACATGGGAGAAGATGCAATCCAAGCTTAGTCTTTTCTATCGTCCCTGAGGACACGACCATCAAGTACTATAGCGAAAGCTGTATGCTTGCGGGTTTTGTTCATCACTCAAGTTTATCCTAACACCTTTGTTTCCCCCTTGCTTTGTGCACATCTGTGTGGCCCTTTTTTCCCTTTCTTTCAATTTGTTAAAAGCTCCTATATATAAGGGAGGCCCTTAGGCTGTATGAATCAGATTTGAATCATATGAAATAGCTCAAAGGTTTTTCTCTAAAAAAAAAAAAAATCTTGAGTTCTCTTTATCTTTTTACATAGGTGGTGAGTCTTAAGTGGATCCTTTAGAGAATTATGGGTGGCCTAGCCTTTAAGTAATTCTTGGTGGATACTTAGTCTTGGTGGGTGGCTTAGCCTTTAAACCCAGTCATATCTCATGGACAAGAGAAATTTGCAACTAAACTAAAGCAAGCTACATCCGGCCTATTCTAGTTCATGCTTCAACATCACACCAAAGTTCATCCTAGTAGTTCTTTCCAATGGCGAAAGAAACAAGGCACGTAGAGTTCACTTGGATACCCTTGCTTTGATTCAACCATTGAATGTTGTAAGGGTATGGATGAGTCATGGTTTGCAAGCCTAGTTTCTCAATCACGCTTAGGGAAACCACATTTGCACAGCTTCCTCCTATTGAGCGTTAAATTTTAATGAATATAAATTTATCGAAAGCTGTATTTACTTGCAAGAGAAGTGGTTGATATTTTATAAGTATAAATTAAAGTAAGGTCTCTAAAAATTAGACCCTTTTATACTCAATTAATGGTAACTCAAAATCAAAAAAAATTTAAGATCATCCCTTTCACTTTTCCTACATTAAAAAAAAGGTGCAAGAATTCAGATGCTTATGTGGAATTAAATGGAAATACCAAAGTCAATTAAAGACTTCTATTACTGCTCACGTTCATGGGGATATATGAGCCCAGCATTGCCTTAAAAAATAAAAATAGAAAAGGTGGTGGAATATACTGGAGCATGAAATGGGCGTTTGCATTTAACAGAAATTAAACAAACCAACCCATGCTTGCCCCCACTTCCTCTAAATTAGTTGCATGCCAAATAGTGGGCGATTATCCCTAAGTTTCATAAACCGCCACCTCAGTCTTTTCATACAAAAGGGGACACTTTGTGAAGAATCGAGCGAGAAAAGGAGCTATTAAGAAGGGTACAAACTCAACAAAAAAAAAGCTACAGAGATTGAAAATAGAAAGGAGTTCACAGCAAACAGAGGCTAATATATCAGGGTGTTTCTAACAAACGGAACACACAAAGCAAGAAAAATAGGGCAAACTGTGAAGAAATATCATCAAACTGCAAGCTACAGGCAGAAACAGAGCAAGTAGAAGCACTTTGAGGTAGAATGCTATACTCAAAGGTAACTCAATAATATCTGTTTATAAATCGAAGTCGAAGATTTGAAGAATCGTCCATAACTCTATCAAAACTAGGAATATGCCAACAATGAAGTGACCTGTTATGGATTCGAAAGGATCAAAATGGAATAATCATGAAATTTTAAAGTCGAAAATACTCACAAATTTGGATCCAGAAGGATCCCGGGTCTAAAACGACTCACAAAATTTGATTCGTAAGGATCATGGGTTTCAAAGGACCCACAAAAAAAACTTTTTCCTGAAGAGCTCCGGTTCATGAGGACCCAAAAATAATAACAATAATGGAGTTTCAGAGGACTTCGAACTTGGTCGAACCATATCAAACTGTCATAATTTTAGACTTGGTTCAGTTTTAGCAAGCTGTCAAAGCCAATGAAGCCTCACAAATTGAAACTTGTATTGCTTGAATCAATTTCGTGAAGTATGCTTGATCTAAAATTTTCGCCACTGATCTGGCAAATTATGGATCGATCATGTGTTATTGTCCATTAAGTAGTTGTTGGGGATTAATTAATGTCCATTGATTAATGCGGTAATATGCGAGCAGGCAAGACAAGAAAAGGGGGATGAAGAAAGCAAATAAAAAAAAAGTTAGAGGGGAGCAAGAAAGGCAAGTTGCAACTGTTGCTGCTTTGTAAAAAAAAAAAAGGAAAATAGTCTCAAGGATGAGCATTCTTACAAAATTGCTCCTGTTTTATAACTTGGTTCCTGTTTTACAAAATGCATCTGCCGCAAGGTGCTTTAAAAAAAAAAAAAGAGGGGTTGCCCATATAAATTAACAGGAAAAGTGGATGTGAGTTTTGGCATACGTTGAGGGCACAAGCAAACAAGTAAGATTAAAGTGATAGAATATTGAATGTCACAACATTGGTCTCAACGCATGCACTACTATGTTTGGCTAAATAATTTGGCCTTTGAATAAACAGAAGTCAAGATGGAATCTGAAGGTTTCATCCCAAACTTGTCAATGTATGAAGATGGTTATTGATAAGAGATCAAATTGATTGAGATTAATGAGGTTAATTTTACCCCCTAAATTTTTGGTTACGGAGAGAAAGATGGGGGTTTTATTCATATGAATGTGTTTGATCCAAGTCAAATCGTTCATCTTAATCTCATAAGTCCATGAAAGAATACGGGAGTATAAACGAAGATACAATAAATTAAGTTCTTGTTTACTCTCAAATTTGAAGGAGATTCAAGTCTAATTCCAATGATCCAACGCATCCAACCCCTATAAGTTTGTGGAATGTTGATCCTTGCAGATCTCGAATCCTTTTAAACTCACAGAGTAAGGATCCTTGCGGATCTTAATACATCTTTATGTCTCAATCCAGAATAACTAAACCAAAAAAAAAAAAGAAGAAGACATTCAATCTTCTTAAATTTTACAAGGAGATCGCTATGAACAAACCTTTAGCGAGAAGATGAAGAAACTAGGCTCCGTAATACTCCAGTCGACTCAAACGGGTGTGTTATAGCAAGTCGCTAGGGTGAAAGTCTGATGGATTCTAAGAGTTGAAAAGTGGAGAACGAGTCCACCACTTTTATAATCCTTTTAACAATTGACTTCAATTAGGTTACAAACCTATGAAAAATCTTTTAACAATCCTTTTAACAATCCTCTGTTATCTAGTAAGTTAAAAAAGGAAGGTGTGTAAAAAAATAATGGATAACTTTTTAAAAAAAAAAAAGAGGAAGAAAAGCCCAAAAAAAAAAAATATTGATCATGCATATGGGGCAGCACGTTTAAAAGCCAGGCAAAACTTGTCCATTTTAAAGATTGAAATAGGTAGGGCATTTAAATCTCTAAATGAACCAAACCCAAGCCCAATATATGTATAAGCTTAGCAAATTTCTCCAGGATGTGAGACTAAGAAACTAAATTTTGGCATTAGAACTACGATGACTTGATTCCACTAAGGATACATAGGAAGCTCGATATAAAATTTTGTTGAGTTCAATCTAAATCGAAGTTCGCAAATGGGCTCAAACCAACCCTCCTCAAATTTTCAAGTCCATGAAATGGGCCAAAATAAGCCTTTTTTATTTCCCCTCTCTTTAAAAGGTTAAAGCTACAGTTTTGTAACTTTTCGTTGCACATTACATAACCATAACAAATAAAATGGAGAGTTCTTCAAAAAGTCGAAGCCTTGTTAAAAAAATAAGTATGGCAAAATGGACCATACCCGAGCCAAACATACAACCAAACCTACTAAATTCTCCCCTTTCCGAAACGTAAGCCTAAATAAAATTCGGGACAAGAACTATGTCGATTTGATCCCACTAAGGGTACGTAGGAAACCCGTAAATAAATTTCGGGTGCAATCGCAAGTTAAACAAAATAAAAGGACCGACCTAGAAAAAGGGGGTGAGTCGGAAAATAAGAAAATCGTTGCAAACGGCTAAAAATAATAGTAAAAATAACGTAGCCACTAAAAGTTTAAAAAAAAATCAAATGATAAAATTAAATCAAAATTGTCGATAATAAATTAGTCCACGTATAATAAAGTCCAAAATCAAAACTCAAAAACAAAATATGGTTATAACATAACCGAAATAAAATTCAAATAAAATTAAAGAACTACGACTGGTTTGATCCTCTATAAAAGAGGTACGTAGGCAGCTCATGACAAAAAATGAGTGCAACCCAAATTTCAAATCAAATAAAATTACCTATTCTATAACTTGCACATGAAGAATGTGTACGTATAGCACCTTTCCTAGAAGGTGCCTATACAGCCACTATCTGATGCAACTAAGTTTTGAGTACGGGAGATTCGACATTAAAAATACGATAATTGTCGATTCAAATTACATAAAGTCTTATTAGCACAAAACAAAACAAAGAAAGAAAAGGCAAAACAGAACGAGTCGGAATCAAAAGGTGGTCGCCCGAGAGGGGGACGTAATTAAGGAGGTTTATCCTCTTGAATAGGGTCATACTCAAAATAAACCGATGTACATTTTTGCACGTCGGAAAGTTGTGTTGTGCATGTAGTTTATTTTTATTAAATTTTTGCTCAACACCTCCATCACAAAACATACCTTCCCTGAAACTGTACAACGAGAGTGAAATATATTCTTTCTTTGCTTGTGCTTAGCTCCTTTTCGATTGCTCGAAACTCTTCTTAGAACTAACATCTCCCCTTCATCAGCGTCGTCCACTACCTCCTCTTGAGTTTCCTCAAGCTCATCCGTAAAATCACCCTCCTTTTCCTCCTCTTCAAATACCTCCTTAACGGTTGTATATTGGGCTAAGGTTATAACCTTACAGTTTGGGCAAATCGAAGCAAAATACCCAAGTCCTTGGCACTTGAAGCATCTCCTATTGTTCATTGGGTTAAGATTTGGTCTGTTTTGAGGGGTTTGGATCTTTTGTGGAGATGGCGTTCATTGTGGAAAGGAAGGGGTCCGATTTGGGGACTTGGAAATAGGATTAGAACTCCCCTTGCTAAAGGGTAGGTTTCGTGTAAAGGGTTTGGGTTTGTGAGGCTTAGGGGGATGTCTTGCTTTCTTTTGTTGCTCAACCTTGTGAGCAAGCATGCAAACCTCATCAAAAGTAGTGTATACTTGCAAATCAACCACATTAGCATACCCAGGATCAAGGCCTCCTAAGTCTCTAATTATTATTTACTCTTCGGGCTGTTAGAGATCACACTTGATTACAAGTTTCTCAAACTCACGTGTATACTCTTTAAGATTTAGATTACCTTGAGTAAGGTTATGTAGTTGAGAATAACAATCTTAGACATAGGTTGGGGATAGAAATCGAGCCTTAAGCTTAGATTTCATCTTCTCCCACGTTCTGATCTTAGACTTTCTTTCTCTAACCGTTTGGCACACAAGTTAGGCCACCAAAGGGAGGTGTATTTTCTGATCCTTAAAGCCGCTAACTTGACTTTCTTATCTTCAGGAACATCCTTGTACTCAAAAACACGCTTAATAGTATGTAACCAATCCAAGAATTCTTCAGTATCAAGCTTGCCTTCAAATTCCGAGATTTCAACCCTGAAATCATTGGTGTTTGCTTGAAACCTTGGTTTAGATCCAGCCATGCTCAAGGGTTCACCCTAACTAGATGAATCCACATTATGGCTGAAGACTTGCTCATGCCTCCTAGGTGGGGTTGTGCAAAACCAGTTAATCGGAGTTTTAGTTAATCGAAAATCGGTTAACCATTTTTTCGGTTCAAATAAATTTCGAACCGTAACCAAACCGAAAATGCCGGTTAACTGTTTTTTAATTAACCGAAAATTTCAGTTCGTCTAAAACCCGAACTGTAATCTAACCGAAAAAGTCGGTTAGCCGAGTTTTCGGTTCGGTTACCAGTTAACCGTTCACACATAAAAAAAAACGTATACTTTCTTACCTAAACTTTTTAGTTTTTTATGTCTAATTTTTTTTATAAAAATTAAACTTTGGTTACCATTTATAAATATTAAAAAAGTGCACTTTCTTACCTAATTTTTATATTTTTTATGTATAATTTTCAAAAAGACAAAATTATTTTCGGTTCGGTTAACCGCCGATTAGCCGGATTTCCAAATTATTCAAACTGTTTTCGGTCTTGGGTTTTTTTGCACACCTCTACTCCGATGTTCAGATTGGAAGGGTTCTTCATTCACTTTCTGGTTTTGCTTCAAAACGGCTCCGAGTTGCTTTCTTATGCATTCATTCTGAGCTTAGAGTTCTTGGTCATGTTGAACTCCCTCATTAAGTTTTCTCATTAACAACTCATTTTGGGCTAAAAGTGATTGGCAATTCTTCATAACTGCCCCAAATTTCTCAGCCAAGCTTGAACTAGACTCATGGTGTATTTGGGTTTGTGCTTAAGCTAGAATAAGGAATGTGTTGGGAAATGGATGGGCATGAATTTGGAAAGGTGGAGGGACGTACACAGCCAAGGAGAAACTCAGCTCTGATACCAAATATGAGGGAAAATCACGAATACTCAAAGCTGATTCCAAATGCAAAGCTAAGCAAACTGAAGCCAAAGTTGAGTTTAAGTGAGACCACAAATAAATGATGGGGTAAATGGTAATCTAAACTCTCACTTAGATACAGAAAGACCACTAAGTTTTAGTTTAGAGCCCTTATCCTCAAATAGAATGCAGAAACACCACCTAGTTAAGAGTTAAGACTTTACTTGATCATCACATTACCCGGCCTAGTTAAGGATAAGCAAGCAAAGTGTTTAAAGAAAGAAAGGAGCAATACTCTCAATTCTGGTTTAGTTTGATATTCAAGCTTATGTTTACAAAATGAAAGCCTTCAAGCCTTATACTCACGGCCCGAAGCAAGTAAAATAGCTAAGGAGGTTTCCTCACTAGGAAAGAAACATCTAATCGTACTTACCTAAGCTCTTAGGGATAATCTAGTTCACAAGCTTGATTAATCTAAGCTCATTACAACTAGAATGCAAGGAAAGCAAGACAAATGACCATGCTGATGGAACTATAAAGGGAAATCACAAATACTCAAGGTTGATTCCAAAAGCTAAACTAAGCAAACTGAAATCAAAGTTGAGTTTAAGTGAGATTACAAAGGAATGAATGAATGAAGGATAATCTAAACCCTTGCCTAGATACAAAAACACCACGAAGCTTGAGTTTAGGGTCCATAACCTTAACTAGGATATAGAAACACCACCCAATTAAGTGTTAAGACTTACTTGATCACCACCTTAATAGACCAAATTAAGGATAAGCAAGTGAAATATTCAAGGGAGATGAAAGCAAATGCTCTCAATTCTAGTTGTATTCAATATTCAAGTTCAGTTTGCAAAAATGCGCCTTACCAAGGCCTTATACATGTCCTACGTAGCAAACTAACTAAAGTGAGGTCTCCTCCCAAGGAGGGAAATGTCTAAACAAGCTTAGCTAATCACTTAAGGCTAACCTAGTTTACATGCTGGCTTAACCTAAGCTAATGTAATGCCCCCAACCCTAAGGCCAGGAGTGTTACCATTTGTCCTTAAATCCTGGGACGAAACGGAAAGAGTTTCCCCTAAAAACTGGCCGTTTCCCATGCTTAAAGCCTTACATTGAATTCCCTGCAATTAAACGTAGCAATAAAATCAACTCAACGACTACCCGTCGGAGTTCACAGCTCTACGGGCCACCCGCCCGGAGCATATCAACCAGCGCAGTTCAATACTAAAATGATGGTACAACTCCACGGACCAGACGTCCGGGGTATTGGGGTTGCATTTCAATTATAAACAACCATACTGAGTGACTCGACATGGCATGCAACACATGGACACGAGGACTTAAATTACATAGAAATGAACGGTTACATTATACTACATTTCGCAGCTCACCTGCAGGCACATTGCTTTATTCCTAGGACAGCAATAACTCCATTTCGGCTTACTTGGGCCGACCTTTACTGGCTAATTCAGAAACCTGGGGGCACAATAACAGATGGAAGCGAGCGATAAATGCGCAATGGATAACCCCCCCTCTAGCAAAATATTATCAAGACAACCATAACTTATAACCGTCGTTCGTAGGTTCTCCGTTTTAAAGAGTTCTCCCCAGAATAGTTGTGCCCAATGAACCTACCAAAAGAAACTCATGTGAACTCATAAACTCAATGAAAAGAAAGGGGTTTAACCCATAAGCACCACTTGCTCGGATTTCTGTTGTGCAGACCTTGTATATTACTCAACAATAGCTAAAACTTAATACGTAATGCTCAGCGCATTACAGCTTATTCCAGCTCACATAATTTATGCCGTATACAATCATTAAACTTCATTGAAGATGCTGTCAGGCAATAGGCGTTATGAGCTTAGCAATTACATTAGAGCAACCAACATGTTCAATGCCAGACAACCTCTACACTGAAGACTTTACTATACTATTCAGTAGCCGGTCAAGTGCACGAATAGGTGTATGTGAGAAAACATGGAAACTATTTACTAATAAGGTAGCACAATAACCTCTGAACTTCACGTTCGTGTTTCTTACAAGTGATACATTTTATAAACCTTCATAAGATCTGAGAGTCCCCTTTGGCCTTGGGTCGCTACTAATTGACGAGGTTTTGAAACGTTTGGTTTTGATTCTACTACCTGTTGGCAGAACTATAGGATATATAGACGTTAAACTTTCTATCTATTATTAGAGGTATAACCCAATGGACTTGAGTCTCCTGTCTGCTAGCAGAACTAGGAAACATTGAGTTTTGAAGCTTTTGCTTAATGGCAGAGCTACAAAATCATTGAGCTTTTGGTGCCTGCCTATTAGCAGAGCTACGAAAACATTGAACTTTTGGTGCCTGCCTATTGGTAGAGCTATGAAAACATTGAGCTTTGGTGCCTACCTATTGGCAGAGCTATGAAAACCTTGAGCTTTTGGAGCCTGCCTATTGGCAGAGCTATGAAATCATTGGCCTTTTGGTGCCCGCCTATTGGCAGAGATATGAAAACCTTGAGCTTTTGGTGCCTGCCTGTTGGCAGAGCTATGAAATCATTGAGCTTTTGGTGCCTGCCTATTGGCAGAGCTATGAAAACATTGTGCTTTGGTGCCTGCCTATTGGCAGAGCTATGAAAACATTAAGCTTTTGGTGCCTGCCTATTGGCAGAGCTAGGAAATCATTGAGCTCTGGTGCATGCCTATTGGCAGTGCTATGAAAACATTGAGCTTTTGGTCGCTGCCTATTGGCAGAGCTATGAAATTATTGAGCTTTGGTGCCTGCCTATTGGCAGAGCTATGGAAACATTGAGCTTTGGTGCCTGTCTGCTAGTAGGACAATGAAACTCAAGTGAGAGGCTTACATAGCACGTTAATTTAATAGATAAAGTAATTCCCACACTCACTTCGCGATCTATACGATTCCAGGATTCAATCATTTAATTCATCATTGACATCCATACCCTCATCATTTCTAACTAGTCAATATTAGCCATATATGTATAGATTCAATAAGCTTCTGTTTAGTTTACTTCACAATTTCCTCTATTTGAATTATAAACATTCCTATGCATTTAAATGATAGCAATCATATAAACACTTCTATATTCGCTAACGATAATAATTGATAATCAATAACTTGCTATGATTGATAACTAAAATTTTTTTTTTCATAATTGATCAGCTGTGTACATACTTGCTAAACTTTATATGATCGATAAACTATATCTGGTCACTGAACTGCCCTTACCTGAGCGAACAGCACCATTCAGCGGTGCGTTACAACAAGCGTACATGTAGCCACATGTGTCCATAAACGACAACACTTTATTCAGTAAATCAAACATAATTTGATTCTAAACATATACAATGCATTTCGAAGCAACTTTCCTAAGCATGAATGTACTAAAAAGAGGTTCGAATGAAAACTAAACATGTTTTAATAGCTTCGCATTTCATTTGTGTACATGCATTAGCTAGTTTAACTCGAATCAAACTTAAACACGTTTATATAACTTCAAAATGAATTCCTTTAACATACATTAGCTAATCTACTTGATTCGAAGCTAAGCACATTTCATTAACCTCGAAATTAGCTCATTTGCATGCATTGATTAATTAACTCGAATGGAAGCGATACATGTTAAAAAGGACTTCGCTTTTAATCCTTTAAATAACTTGAATCGATGTTAAACACGTTAAACTAACCTCGTTTTTAATTCTTTTTCATGCATGAACTAATTAACTTGAATTGATACAAAACATGGTAACCTAACTTCGAATTAACAAATCAAGCGTGATTTACATTCATTGATTCGAATCGACGCTAAACACAGTTAAATTGCTAAGTCAATGGGTCATTGTAAAATCGAATAATTCTCATACAACCGATTGTAATTCGATAACTATATATATACAATTGAATGCATTTCACATAATCGATAAACGATATATATAATGGATAACTTGTTCAATGCGCTCAAGATGTATACTAGGCATAAATTATCAGTTCCACTTCAACCCGAATAAACTATAATCGATAAACTTGCATCAAATTTAAAGATAACTAGGAGGAAGAGGAAACCCACCTTGTTTCAAACGTAGGGACCCGTAAAAGGGGTTGAATTCAATGCAGAATTCGGACTCCCGAAGCCCGAACCCACCGTGGCCACACTCGATCAAGCCTCGGTTTGAAGCCCAGAAACCCTAGCTTTCGGACCCTTACTTCGCGTGGCTCCCACTGGTCGCCAGGCTCGAGCCGCTGGTCCTTGCCAACACCGGCCGACCCTCGTCCGCCTGTGATCCGCGCCCACTCGCTCAACCGCTCTCACTCGCTGACTCTCTCTCTGTCTGGCTCGGGTCTGGTCGCGACCGGGGTGGGGAACGGCTGGCGGGCGTCGGCCGATCACCGGCAGCCTCGCCGGTGCCTCGCTCGCCTCTCTCTTGGCGTGTATAGGGGTGTCGCACGGGGCAGGGGTCGGGAACCCCCCTCGCGATTCTTCTCCCCCTCGCAGAGAAGGGGCTTCGGCCCCTTTAATTAATTTTTACTTTATTTTATTTTATTTTATTTTATTTTTGGTTCTTGCTACTAACTGATAGTATAATCATCGGTCGATTATTCGCTTTTTGATTATATTAAGATTTGATTCAATAAATTGCACGATGATTCCCAAGGTTCGACATTCTACTCGTACTTGGGAACCTCCTCATTCCTTTCAATAAAATCCGCACTCCGGCAGACTTCATCGATATTAGTTCAATTTATAACGATATAAATCAGCTTAACGAAGGGGGTAACAAAAAATCCCGGGTGTTACAGCCTTCCCCCCTTAAAAGAATTTCGTCTTCGAAATTCCAGAGTCTGTGCTAAGCCACCCACACAGGCGCATACGCTTGGTACACCCTGTATAACCCAGAGGTCCTAGTAATAATGCCGCACAAAGGGCATCTATACGAGTATACTTGATTGTAATTCTCTTGTGCAATCAAGGTCCCAGGCATGTCTTGGGGCTTGGCCTACCATTAAACAATTAATCTCGAACAACGATAATGACTTCAATGGGCTTATAAACATAGGTCGAAGCGTTGCAGTGCGTTGGTCACATAAGGTGGCCATAATGGGCCAAGGCATGCTTGGTACGGATGGAAAGGTTCTACCCCTTTCCTATGAGTCATGCTAGCTTCTACACTTGGTGTTGGTACATAAACAGTGTTGAAAAGGCATAAACCTTTGCCTCAGATAGCAGCGAGGTGAGACAGGTAGCATAACATTCCAAAGTCTGTCAGATTCTCTCTTTTATCTCCCTTCTAGGTGTGTCAGGGTTGATATGGTCGGTACACTATGAAGCCCACAAACAAGTTTGATGCTGAGCCGACTCAACGGTGACAGTGGTTACATACGAGGATGCAAAGATGCCTCCCCATGTACGTAACTATCCAAGTCAAGGCCATATCCAAATGGCGTTGGCATTTAAACAGACATACGTAACAACACGGTTTAACTATACCATTGACTAGGCTGCACACTTGAGAGAATGAGTCGTTTGCTAGCTAGACACAATGACGACCATACCAAGGCACATTTGTACACAAAGGCACATCAAATAGCACCTCATCATGTAGCATTCTTAAGCAGTGATATGCAATGCATGGCGTAGGTTGCGACCTATGGTCACAGGACCCGGCTCTGATACCATCTATAACGCCCCCAACCCTAAGGCCAGGAGTGTTAGCGTTTGTCTTTAAATCCTGGGATAAAACGGACAGAGTTTCCCCTGAAAACTGAACGTTTCCTAGGCTTAAAGCCTTACATTGAATTCTCTGCAATTAAACGCAATAATAAAATCAACTCAACGGCTATCCGCCGGAGTTCACGGCTCTACGAGCCACCCGCCCGGAGCATATCAACCAGGCATTTCAATACTAAAATGATGGTACAACTCCACGGACCACACATCCGGGGCATTGGGGTTACATTCCAATCATCAACAACCATACTGAGCGACTCGACATGGTATGCAACACATGCACACGAGGACTTAAATTACATAGAAATGAACGGTTACATTATACTACATTTCGCAGCTCACATGCAGGCACGTCGCATTCTTCCTAGGACAGCAATAACTCCATTTCGGCTTACTTAGGCCGACCTTTACAGGCTAATTCAGAAACCTGGAGGCACAATAACAGATGGAAATGAGCGATAAATGCGCAATGGATAACCCCCCAGCAAAATATTATCAAGACAACCATAACTTACAACCGTCGTTCGTAGGTTCTCCGTTTTAAAGAGGTCTCCCCAGAATAGCTGTGCCCAATGAACTTACCAAAAGAAACTCATGTGAACTCATAAACTTAATGAAAAGAAAGGGGTTTAACCCATAAGCACCACTTGCTGGGATTTCTGTTGTGCAAACCTTGTATGTTACTCAACAATAGCTAAAACTTAATACGTAATGCTCAGCGCATTCCAGCTTATTCCAGCTCATATAATTTATGCCATATACAATCATTAACCTTCATTGAAGATGCTGTCAGGCAATAGGCGTTATGAGCTTAGCAATTACATTAGAGCAACCAAAATGTTCAATGCGAGACAACCTCTACACTAAAGACTTTACTATACTATTCAGTAGCCGGTCAAGTGCACGAATAGGTGTATGTGAGAAAACATGGAAACTATTTACTAATAAGGTAGCACAATAACCTTTGAACTTCACGTTTGTGTTTCTTAAAAGTGATACATTTTATAAACCTTCATAAGATCTGAGAGTCTCCTTTGCCCTTGGGTCGCTACTAATTGACGAGGTTTTGCAACGTATGGTTTTAATTCTACTGCCTATTGGCAGAGCTACAGGATATGTGGACGTTAAACTTTCTATCTATTGTTGGAGGCATAACCCAATGGACTTGAGTCTCCTGTCTGCTAGCAGAACTAGGAAACATTGAGTTTTGATGCTTCTGCTTAATGGCAAAGCTACGAAATCATTGAGCTTTTGGTGCCTGCCTATTGGCAGAGCTATGAAAACATTGAGCTTTTGGTCCATGCCTATTGGCAGAGCTATGAAAACCTTAAGCTTTTGGTGCCTGCCTATTGGCAGAGCTATGAACTCATTAAGCTTTTGGTGCCTGCCTATTGGCAGAGCTATGAAAACATTGAGCTTTGGGGCCTGCCTATTGGCAGAGCTATGAAAACATTGAGCTTTTGGTGCCTGCCTATTGGCAGAACCATGAAATCATTGAGCTTTTGGTGCCTGCCTATTGGCAGAGCCATGAAATCATTGAGCTTTGGTGCCAGTCTGCTGGTAGGACAATGAAACTCAAGTGGGAGGTTCACATAGCACGTTAATTCAATAGATAAAGCAATTCCCACACTCACTTCGCAATCTATACGATTCCAGGATTCAATCATTTAATTCATCATTGACATCCATACCCTCATCGTTTCTAACTAGTCAATATTAGCCATATATGTATAGATTCAATAAGCTTCTGTTCGGTTTACTTCACAATTTTCTCTATTTGAATTACAAACATTACTATACATTTAAATGATAGCAATCATATAAACACTTCTATATTCGCTAATGATAGTAATTGATAATCAATAACTTGCTATGATTGATAATTAATTTTTTTTTTCATAATCGATCAGCTGTGTACATACTCGCTAAACTTCATATGATCGATAAACTATATCTGATCACTGAACTGCCCTTACCTGAGCGAACAGCACCATTCAGCGTTGCGTTACAACAAGCGTACATATAGCCACATGTGTCCATAAACGACAATACTTTATTCGGTAAATCAAACATAATTTGATTCTAAACATATACAATGCATTTCGAAGTAACTTTCCTAAGCATGAATGTACTAAAAAGAGGTTCGAATGAAAACTAAACATATTTTAATAGCTTCGCATTTCATTCCTGTACATGCATTAGCTAGTTTAACTCGAATTGAACCTAAAGACGTTTATATAACTTCGAAATGAATTCCTTTAACATGCATTAGCTAATCTACTTGATTCGAAGCTAAACACATTTCATTAACCTCGAAATTACCTCATTTGAATGCATTGGTTAATTAACTCGAATGGAAGCGATACACGTTAAAAAAGGACTTCGCTTTTAATCCTTTAAATAACTTGAATCGATGTTAAACACGTTAAACTAACTTCGTTTTTAATTCTTTTTCATGCATGAACTAAGTAACTTGAATCGATGCTAAACACGTTAACCTCACTTCGAATTAACATATCAAGCATGATTTACATTCATTGATTCGAATCGACGCTAAACACAGTTAAATTACTAAATCAATGGGTCGTTGTAAAATCGAATAATTGTCATATAACCGATTATAATTCGATAACTATATACATACAATCGAATGCATTTCACATAATCCATAAACAATATATATAATGGATAACTTGTTCAATGCGCTCAATATGTATACTATGCATAAATTATCAGTTCCAATTCAACCCGAATAAACTATAATCGATAAACTTGCATCGAATTTAAAGATAACTACGAGGAAGAGGAAACCCACCTCGTTTCAAAAGTAGGGACCCGTAAAAGGGGTTGAATTCGATGCAAAATTCGGACTCCCGAAGCCCGAACCCACCATGGCCACACTCGATCAAGCCTCGGTTCGAAGCCCAGAAACCCTAGCTTTCGGGCCCCTACTTCGCATGGCTCCCACTGGTCGTCGGGCTCGAGCCGCCGGTCCTTGACAACGCCAGCCGGCCCTCGTCCGCCTGTGATTGGCGTCTGGCCACACCACCGCGCCCACTCGCTCGACTGCTCTCACTCGCTGACTCTCTCTCTGTCTGGCTCGGGTCTGGTCGCGACTGGGGTGGGGGGCGGCTAGCGGGCGTCGGCTGGTCACCGGCAGCCTCGCCGGTGCCTCCCTCGCCTCTCTCTTGGCGTGTATAGGGTTGTGGCACGGGGCAGGGGTGGGGAACCCCCCCCTCGCGATTCTTCTCCCCCTCGCAGAGAAGGGGCTTCGGCCCCTTTAATTAATTTTTTCTTTTTTTAAGGTTCTTGCTACTAACTGATAATATAATCATCGGTCGATTATTCGGTTTTTGATTATATTAAGGTTTGATTCAATAAATTGCAGGATGATTCCCAAGGTTCGACATTCTAGTCGTACTCGGGAACGTGCTCATTCCTTTCAATAAAATTCGCACTCCGACAGACTTCATTGATATTAGTTCAATTTATAACGATATAAATCGGCTTAACGAAGGGGGTAACAAAAAATCCCGGGTGTTGCAGCTAATTGCAGCAACAATATAAAGTGAAGCAAGACAAATGATTAAATTTAATTCTAACACATGTAATTAAGCTTAATGCATTAGTTTACAAGAGAAAAAGCAGAGAAAGCAGCACTAAAGTAGATGTGCTCTTCGACTGACCAATTCGGTTGCTAGGTGTAAAATCTCCCTTTATTTTCTCATTGGTTGCTCTTCCTAAAACCTATTTTAGCTGCCAATGATGATGTTCCTGGTGTCCTTGATGCATGATTGAAGCAAGCAAGCAAGTAATTAGCTAAGGAAACCCTTAGAAGGAGGAAAGATACGTAGCAGTTTAACCGAGTTTTAGAAACAGTTTTTAGCCCGGTTTTGTGCCCATGTTTCCACCAATCAAAAGTGAGCATGATTTTAATTTTAGGCTATTGGTGGAATCCTTACGGTGTGTACAAACCCCCTGCGAAGAAATCATGATTAAATCTTACTTACGTGGGAGATTTCCATAAAAACATCTTACCATGCTGTTTTGTACTCAAACTTATAGGTTGAACAAAATGGCTTGATTTGTTCATCTCGACTGAGCATGATTGATGTTAAATGCTTGGACCTGAAAGTTAACATCTTAGGGATCCAAAAAATGAAAAAATATCAAACTTAAGCCATAATGTAGATTATGTAATCAGGTTAACAAAACTGGTAACATGCGAGCTGTTTAACCCGGTTGCATCAATTTGGCTCTTTTCCAGAATGTGAACCATTGCTTGAACTTTGGAGCTTGCAGTGGACCTTGCTAGGCTCTTATGACCTTCTTCAATGTCTTTGCTTTAGGGGACTCCATCATGGTCCCCTTGTTGAGAAGATTTAATCCTTAAATCTGCAAGGTAATCATCAGCTTGGTAAGCACTCAAGTCAACCACATTGAACGTAGCTGAAACTCCATAGTCACCTGGCAAATTAACCTTATAAGCATTATCGTTAATTCTTTCAAGTACCTTAAATGGACCATCAGCTCTTAGCATTAACTTGTTCTTCCTTTTGGCGGGAAACCATTTATTCCTAAGGTGTATCCACATGAGGACTCCAGGTTGAAAAACCATCTTTCTCCTATGTGTGTTGGATTGGGCTTCGTAGGATCCATTAGTCTTTCCAATTCTGGCCTTAACCAACTCATGGAGCTTCTGAATCTCTTCCACTCTAGCTGCAGCATCCGCATTAGGCTTTTGATCCAATGGTCGTGGAGTAAGATCAATGGGACTTAAAGGATCAATCCCATACACCACATTAAAAGGGGGTAGACTAGCAGCCTTACTAGGAGCTTTGTTATAAGCAAATTGAGCATGTGGCAAGAGCAAATCCCAAGCTTTGGCATGATGTCTAATCAAAGCCCTTATGAGAGTACCTAGGGTTCGATTTGTCACGTCTGTTTGCCCATCAGTTTGGGGATGACAAGTGGTACTATGCACGAGTTTAGTACCAAGTTTCTTCCACACGGTAACCCAAAAATAACTTAAAAACTTTGTATCCCTATCAGAAATAATGGACTTAGGGATAACATGCAATCTGGTTACCTCCTTAAAGTATAACTCTGTAATGTGTGTAGTATCATTGATTTTGTTGCTTTGAATAAATTATGCTATCTTTGAAAACCTATCCACCACCATAAATATGGAATCCTTGCCCCTTTGGGTTCTAGGCAAACCCAAAATGAAGTCTATGCTTACATCCACCCAAGGTAGAGTGGGAGCTAGAAGGGGCGTGTATAAGCCGTAGGGTAAGGTATGACTCTTGGCAGCTTGGTATGTTCCACGCCTTCTTAGGATGTCTTGAACATCGTTCTCCTTTCCAGGCCAGTAATAATGTTCCCTTAACATAGTTAAGGTCTTGGATATCACCAAAAATGACCAGCCATGGAACCTCCATGCACTTCTCTAATTACAAGCTCACAAGTGCTACACTTAGAGATATATAGTTGTGTACCCTTAAATAGAAAACCCTTCTTAGACTAAGAAATCCGCCTTAGGATGCTTTTAGAAATTAGAATACAACTTCCCAAGGTCTTCATCATCAGTACATAGGCCTTTTAGATGGTCAAAGTTAAGAATATAAGCATCTAACTAAAATGAAAGCGAGTACCTCCAGGATAAAGCATCGGCTCCTTCGTTGAGTTCTCCAGATTTATGCTTGATTGTAAAGTGAAATGACTGTAAATACTCAACCCATTTGGCATGACATGAGTTTAACATATGCTAACCTTGAATGCACTTCAAAGCCTAATGATAAGAATGAAGAATAAACTCACTAGCAATCAGATAATGGCTCCAATGTTCTAGACACCTCACAATGGCATAAAACTCTTTATCATTGGTGGAGTATTTTCTTCTTGAATCACATAATTTCTCACTAAACAAGGCTAATGGTTTACCTTCCTGAGTAAGAACACCACCTATATCAATTCCATAGGTATCACATTCAACTTCAAAGACTTTATCAAAGCACAACAAGGAGAGAACCGGTGCTTGAGTAAGTTTTTTCTTGATCTCTTCAAATGCAGATTGTGTTTTTGATGTCCAAATAAATGATGTACCCTTGATAACTTTAGTCATGGGAGCCATAATAGTGCTAAAACTTCGAATAAACCTCCTATAAAAGAAAGCTAAGCCATGAAAAGCACGGACATCATGAATGCTCCTTGGAGCTGAAAATGGGTAGCTATGTAAACAAAACGTTAAAATGATATAATGAAGCTTTGGGCTTTATTTTTAATGATATTTGAGCAATATTAAATGTATTTGTTGGGCATGCTTATCTTACGTGTTTGCGTATTACAGTGATTGAATTGTTTCGTTTAATGTATGATTAGAATGTTTGAATTTATGTACAATAATGCAGAGGTTCATACAGGGGAAATGTCAGATCATGGCCAGGGATCGGCTAAACAAGCCTCACATCATGTGCCACTAAACCTTGGCCAAATGCCACCGAATCCCCCTAAGTCTGCTAATGACATTGGGGACCCAAACTGCTGGTCGACTTAGTAGATGAATGATAAAGTGGATTCCCCAAGGACCTACTGAAACCCCTCCTAAAGAGGATAAATTAGCAGATAGGGTAGTACCACGTAATCCTAAAGTGTATGATGGAACTCATGATCCAATAGTATTGGAGGAATGGGTAAGGGGAATGGAGAAAATCTTTATAGTGGTCGAAGTGCTAGAAGAAAGGAAAGTAAATATTAGGATGTATTATTTGACTGGTGAAGCAGATATTTGGTGGAATACTGTTAAGGATAAGCTCATAGGACTTGAATTCACCTAGAGCAAACTCCTGAGTGAGTTGAGGGCAAAATGTTACCCAATTGTGGTCCAAAGGCAAAAGGAGAAAGAGAAAGCTAAAAATGAGTGGCAACATGACTATGATGCAGTATGCTAGTAAGTTCACAGAATTATCCAAGTTTGTTCCTGAGTTTGTATCATCTGAAAGATTGAAGATGTGAAGGTTTGAAGAGGGATTGGCCTTCTATATTTAGAATTAGTTAGCTGGACAACCAATTTTGACTTACCAAGAACCATATGAGCGAGCGGCTGAAGTGGAGCGAGTATACACAGAGTTGAGAGCCCTGAATCCAATCAACCAAAAGAGAAAGGGGTTTAAGCGAGGAACTTCAAGTGAGAGTGTGAACCAGAAGAAACCTTCTCCCGCTCCTCCCAAGAGCCGTCATGCAGGCTCGATAGAGCCTTCTACGAAATGCGAAAGAATAAATCACACCACCCCTGAATGTCGAGTAGGAACTAATAAGTGCATGTGGTGTGGAAGCCCTAAACACCTTATTGCTGTATGCGCTAGAAGGTTGAACGCTGCAGATAAAGGTGTAGCAAAACCCTTAGCCCCGCCTTGCCAAGGAGCCCCACCACCAAGACCTGTAGCAACAGGACGGGCATATGTAATGAGCAAGAAGGAAGCTGCCACCTCCGGTACGGTAGTCACTGGAACTCTCTTTTTAAATTCAAAGTCATTTTCTATATTATTTGATTCGGGTGCTACTCATTCATTTATATCAACTTGATATGCCATGCAATTGAACCCAGAGGATAGGAGGGCGGAAACCAATTATAGGATTATGCTACTCGATGATTCTATGATTGAATGCCCCATCTCCTATAAACTTGTTCCCATTATCATTAGTGGAATCACCGCTCCTGTGGATTTGGTTCAATTTGATTTGTCTGATTTTGACATCATTCTGGGAATGAATTGGTTGCACACCTATGGAGCTGAGATTGACTGTGAGGATCTTAAGGTTGTTTTGAAGGACGAAAAAGGGAGAGAAGTATTTTTCTATGGGCAGAGAGAGGAAAAATCCTATCCCTTGATTTATGCCATAAAAGCAAGTAAGCTATTATGTCAAGGGTGTATTGGATATTGGTGTTATCCTATTAACACCTAAACAAAAGAAGAGAAAGCGAAAAATATTCCTGTCGTTTGCGAGTTTGAGGATGTTTTTCCAAAGAAATTACCATGATTACCCCAGCAAAGGGAAATTGATTTTGGAATTGAATTAATCCCGGATGTGCTACCTATTTCCAAAACCCTATATCATATAGCCCCAACTGAGTTTAAGGAATTGAAGATTCAGTTGGATGAGCTGTTGCAGAGGGGCTTTATTAGGCCAAGTGTGCCACCATGGAGTGCCCCAGTGTTGTTCGTAAAGAAAAAGGATAGAATTTTACGGCTGTGTATTGACTACAAGGAGTTAAACAAGATCACCATCAAAAACAAATATCCTTTGCCATGAATAGATGACTTGTTTGATCAACTATAAGGAGTAGGAATCTTCTCTAAGATTGATTTGAAGTTAGGGTACCATTAACTTAGGGTTAAATCTAAAGACATCCACAAGACTGTGTTTAGAACTAGGTATGGTCACTGTGAGTTTACAGTGACGCCATTTGGTCTCACCAATGCTACCGCAGCCTTCATGGATCTTATGAACAGAGTCTTCAAACCCTACTTAGATAAGTTTGTAGTAGTGTTCATAGATGACATCCTCATCTATTCTAAGGACAGAGATGAACATGCTGATCATATAAGGATGGTGTTAAAAACCCTGAGGGAGCATCAACTTTATGGAAAATTAAAGAAGTGTGAATTTTGGTTGGAAGAAGTAGTATTCTTGGTCATGTGGTTGCAAGAGAAGGAGTCAATGTTGACCCCCAGAAGGTGAAGACAATAACAGAATGGTCAAGGCCTACTAATGTCACTGAGATTCGAAGTTTTTGGGCTTTAGCGGGCTGTTATCGAAGGTTCATCAAGGACTTTCCGAAAATAGCTATGCCCCTGACCAATCTGCTGAAGAAAGCGAATAAATTTGAGTGGACAGAGAAGTGTGAAAGAGCCTTTCTGGAGTTAAGATAGTGATTAACTACCGCTCCAATTGCAATGCTACCAGTGAAATGTAAGGAGCATACCATCTATAGTAATGCTTCTGTAACACCCCTAGCCCTAGAGCCAAAAGCATTATGTTTTCTTAACTTTTTACCTAAATTCTGGGACGAAACGGACAAAGTTTCCCCTAAAAACTTACCGTTTCCAGGCTATAAGCCTTACAATAAATCCCTGTAATTTAACAGAAGCGTAAAACATTTAAAAGAATCTCAACGGCCACACGCCGGAGATCATAACTCAACGAGCCACTCGCTCGGAGTACACCAACTAGATTAATTCATGAATAAAGAAGAAATGGAAGATACAACTAAACGGTTCACACAACCGGAGTATTGGGGTTTACATCACAAAACATAACTAACTTTAATCAAAAGACATCTAACTAACTAGATGGTTGGCTCATAAGGTCGTACAAAGCGACTCATAACAATATGCATTACATGAACTTAGAATACCTGTTTACAAACATTTCAAACTGAGAATACACAACGTGACTTTATTAAACACATAAGATCCCCTCAAATGAGTACAAACGACACCCTGCAAGCATGAACAGATTCCATCTTGACATAGTTGATTCAACTTTTTCCTGTTATAAAGAAAACCTGGGGAAAAGGGGAAAGAGTACTGGGATGAGCAACCACACGCTCAGTGAGTCTCCCTTAACCACCTTAAAACCAAAACCATTGTAGGCAGTAATATCTTTAATAGTCACATATCACGTATTCATACTCTACTCTCATATTAGGCATCCATAAAGCCCTTATGGAAGGATCGCTGAACAAAAACTTCATCTTAACCACTCAAACATATTTCTAGGTACCTCAATGACTAAGTTTCTTTAATAACAAGCAGTTAAGCACATAAGCAAGCATCGAGGGTTAAGCATAGGGATCTTTCTTTTTATGACATAACTTCTTAGCATTCCATTTAAACTGCACATGAACCATCATTCATATGATGTGCACATAGGGTTATCTCTTTTCACAATCACACTTTTCTTGGCATTTCATTCACATAATATACATAATGCACACATAAACACGTATCAGGCATTTATATATTATTAATCATCATATTAAGCTACATGACACTCTCGTAGGCTATTCACATATTAACGTTCATTCGTTTGGGACAGATGCTTTCGTTCATGGAACTTTTAACATGCCATAACTTTCTTTCTTCCATTGAGAGCTTTCTTTCATTGAAAACATTTTTCTCGACCTCTTGAGGCTCTTGATCTTTTAAAAGAGGTTTCATTTCGTATTGGTCGTACAACGACCCTTATAAGCTTTTCATACTTCATTCCATATGGCCTCTTAGGGCCCATAAAAAGAACTTCCTTTCCTTTTTAATCGTTAAAAATGGCAAAGGCCAATTGCTTTTCGTAACTTAGTACGAAAATACTTCTGGCACAAGATCATTCAGGTGCTGATTGGGTGAGATCTATTCTCAACCTCATAGTGAGACCTATCGCTCACACGTAAGCTCTTACTCCTGGGATGGCTACATCTAACATATCGGACTATTACATCAGCCGTGGTCAGGGCCTCTAGGGTTTCCGAACCTTCCCCTATGTTAACATCGTTCATTTCATATTGCCCGATGCACATTATCTTTGCCACTTTAAAAGCGTATGGGCCATAACGGCTAATAATTTCATTGTGCCTTTTGGTAAAATCATTTAACATACAACTCACACCATTTCTAAAACGTTTTAGGGATTCCTCCCAAAAATTGTTTGAGTAGCTAAAGTAGGCCATTACTCGCTACTAGACATGGCTATTATTCATTTAAAACACGTGAAAATTCCTTTGCCAAAGCAGCACCTTTACACACACATGTTACATCTTAAACATACAAGGGAAAGGGGATACGCATATCACATTTAAACACTTCGTAATCATTTCAACACAATGAGCATCAATGGCCTTGCAATCCACACGATTATGGTCAATTCACAACCCGAACTCCCTCCTCACAAGCACCATACCCCACGGATCTCGAACCACTCGTAGTTCTTTCTCAAACAATCCAACTACCATCTCGGTTTTATATTTTACTAATCCTATCATATTCTCAAGCTAGCTTAAAAAGGAGATAGGGTTTAGGTACTCACCTGGTAAGCATCACCACTCAGCGGTGGGTTATAGCGAGCACACAAATGCATACGCATCATTATAATCACATATAAACCATAACATCTCATTTGACAATTAGCAGGTCATTATGGGGTAGCTAAGCATACAAGCATACGAACACATACGTACCATCATATTCATGTATAAACCATAGCACTTTATCTAGCAAGTCAAACACGATTGGGTTTTAAACATTCATTATTTATTTCGGAGTTAGTGAGCCGTTATGGGGTAGTTAAGTGCATAAGTGACCATAGAGTGGCTAAACATTTATGTATGTCGATTTTAAACTCGTACGATGCAATTCGGAGTTCACAAATGGTCATGGAGCAACTAAACATTCATATGCATTGATTTTACACACGTATGATTCAGTTCGAAGTTAGTTTCTAGGCATGATTCGACTTAAAACTTTAAGTTTGAATCATCTAGTTAAGTTTGAGCCTGAGCTAAACTTATATTGATCCATTCCGATGCTAAACATATATCGATTCGAATCGAAGCTAAGCATGCATAATTCATTTCGAATTAACATTTTAGGCATAATTTACATATATTGATTCGAATCGAAGCTAAGCACATGTAATTCATTTCGGATCAACATTTCAGGCGTAATTTACATATATTGATTCGAATCGAAGCTAAGCATACATAATTCATTTCGAATTGACATTTCAGGCATAATCTATGTCAATTAATTCGAATTGAAGATAAACATATATAAACCACTTCGAATTAACATTTCATGTATAATTTACATCAATTGATTCGAATGGAAGCGAAACATATGTAAATCACTTCGAATTAACATTTCAAGCATAATTCACCTAAATTGATTCAAATCGACGCTAAACATATATAAATCGTTTCGAATTAACATTTCATGCATAATTCACCTAAATCGATTCGAATCGACGCTAAACATATATATAACGTTTCGGATTAACATTTCATGCATAATTCACCTAAATCGGTTCGAATCGAAGCTAAACATATATAAATCGCTTTGAAATTAAATCTCATGCATGAACTAACAAAATTGATCCACTTCGAAGCTAAGCATGTATGTTTCATCTCAGAATCCAATCTCAGGCAGCACATTCTAACAAATTTGGCTACGCTAGTCTAACATGCAACATCGATTCCGCTAAAACGTTTGCGAAATTAATACTAATTTAGGAGGCGAGGAACACCCACCTCGATCCTAGCTTAGGGCACATAGATTAGCTGGATTTGGAGCAAATTCAAACACCAATTGCTCAAAGTCTCCTCTGTCCTTTGCGCAATTCACGACCTAGCCCCGACCCACAAACCTAACTCGTTATTTCTGAGAATTTTAGGCACAATTTAGAAGAATTTAGGGTGAGGATCGAATTTATAGAAGGAGAAGAGATTCGAGTTCACCTCGCACGCCCGAAAACGGACGGATGTTTGGCCGAGCTCGTGTCGATTTGCCCTTGTCTGGGGCCGGTTCTAGCCTAGTCACGCGTGAGGTGGTTCGCCGGCCTTGGCTACGACGGTCGCCAGTGTGATCGCGGCTCCTCGAACCCTCTCCGCTCCTTCTCACTCTTGCTCCAACTCTCTCTCTCGCTCTCTCTCTCTCTCTCTCTCTGCCGCGGTGTTACGAGGGTCGGTCGGTGCCTGACTTACCAGTGCGCCGCCGTCGGCCTCGGCCCTGGCTCACCGTCTGGTGGCCCTTCCCTCTCTCTAGTGTGATGTTGTGGCGGGTTGGGGGTGCCGGGAAGAGCTTGAAGAATCCCCCCTCGCATTTTTCTGCTGAGAAGAAGGGGCTTCGGCCCCTTTTTGTCCCTTTCCCGCCCTTTTTTGACTCAAGCTGATCAGTAATTGGCATCGCTAGTCTAGCTCAAATACCGAACTCTAAACCCGAATCACTAATACGACCTTCTATCGACTATTCGTTCTCAAACATGTCGAGGTTCGATTTGCATAATCCTCGAAACTAATTCTATGGTTGAAATCCTAATCGTATTCGGAAAACGACTAAATAAATCGAATAACGACTAAATTAAACTATCGATATAATTTTTGGGCAAAAACAGCGCAAATTAACTTTAAAATCAATAATAACTATAATAATTCCTTTTAGTTAAAATTATAGCTCCCGAAAGTACATCAACAATCGTTTAACTCATATAGTTACTAAAAATACGATTTTAGAACGTAAAAAGGAAATTTAGTTAGCTTAACGGAAAACGAAAATGCGGGGTCTTGCACTCTCCCCCCTTAAAAGAATTTCGTCCTCGAAATTCTAAATCTAAGTTCGGTCATTCCTAGTATGCGCACACATAATTGCAAACACTACTTCTTTTAAATCGAAAGAAAATGGCTTATGGTATCCAATCTCCTCTTCGCCAATCCTCTTCAAGCGTTTACTCACTCTATTTAGGCGCTGAGGGCAAATTGCATTGAAGAGGAGCAAATGAGTTGGCATGGAAACCCATATCGAGTTGGTTTTGAAGAATGAACAAAGATTTTCGATAATCTAGACTGAATTCACGTAGTAAGCAACAATTCTATGTACATGCAATGCTACAAACTGAAGTTGACTCCTCAAGGTCATATGCTAGTAGTCTCATTCTAAAAACATGAATCCAATGCACTTATAGGAGCACAACAATTGACATTGAGACTCCTATAACACATTAGGATAATAAGGACATCACACAGCACCACGTAGCATCACTTAAGCACAATAGTAGTACGTAGCATTGCGTAGTGTTAGTAATTTAGTATTCTCAGGCCTAGAAATCACAAGCAACATGCAGCCATCTTAGTACATATATAGCAAGCAATTACAAAATGAAAGCATGCGTAACTAATGTTCGTATGTTTATACATCCATCACAACTGTCCTTTAGGCCTCGCATTCATGGCAACTTAGACATGACATGCTAAAACCATATAAAGGGGTCAACTCAGTCGGGTTCATTCTAAAACATGAAGATATTAGGCTAATATGAGGTGAAACATTTACTAGAAGGTTATCACCTCACACTAAGGAAGCAGAAACATCAAATTATGCCTTATTGGCAATCAAAGAACTTAATGCAACACCCGAGACCGCATTGACATCACTTCGGGTTAACAATAGAGCACAAAAGGTCAAGGATCACGAATAGCATGAATTAGCATAATCGTGTTGATAGGAACAACTTCGAGCAAAGGTGCTAATCTAGAAATATAAGTTGATGACTTTGATGCTGGGAAGGTTTTTCCTAGGGTCATTACTTGGAGCTAGCTGCCTCTTAAGTCATAGATTCATACGAGTGAATGGTTATGCTCCTAAGGTCATCTCATCATGCTTCAAATGCTGGCGCATGCAGTTACTTAGCTAAAACATGGAATCATAGAAGTCTCGAAATGCAAACAATGAGTCAGTGGTGATGTCGTGCTATGAATTACAAACCTTATATTATCTGGATGACCAAGTCGTATACTAACCAATTTAAGTCAAGCAAACACCAAGTAGTGCAACAACTTATTTACAATCACATAACTAGTCATAACTTAATTCCTATAGTGTATTAATGTTCGTGCATAATAAACGTGAGTGTCCACATATAGGATGACATGACCCTAAATACTCTATGATGCTACTTTCTTACACATGAGATACATATGTCTATGAACGTGGTGCATGTAAACGCAACTCTATTGTCATTTAGTCAAGCATTACATACATTAAGTTCGACTACTCCAACTATAACACAAGAGAATAGTATTGATGGGCTGTAAATGATGATCCAAGAGTCATACCGTGAAACTAACTACATAAATCAAATCATTCTAACTAATACAATCACATGTTCAATCGAATTCAAGCCAAGCGATTACAAAACCTCACTTTGTTGGCATTTGATCACAAACACATCGATGGCCTTATAGGTACGTGTTAAGGTTTTATGAGGTACATCTATCCTACAGTTAATTATAGGAGTCTTATTGCTTATGTCACTCACCTTGGTAGGGATTGTTTACTACGTACAATTCCAAAGTCTACCAGGTTCTTTCTCTCTTATGCTTTCTAGGTACATCTCAGGCCAAAACATTGTCGCCCCATTCATGAATGACAATCCATATAATAAAAAAATAGAACAAGCAATGCATGGTTTAGATAATAATGGCAAAGAAGGGGAACAGTAGGCACACTACGCAATGGTTCACAAGGTCCTACCATTAGTACATAGTCTTCAAACATGCATATAAAAAGTAACCCCTAATATACTCAGGGAATTCGGAATTCAAAAGAAAAGAGAGAAGATATCATTTAATATGATTACCAATTATAGCAACCGATCTCGACACATATAGTTCAATGGCATGTACTTGGAAACCTAAGCTCGTTCATCATAGCTAAAGAGTGTAATGTAAAACTTGACTCGACAGTGAAAAAGACATTAACATTTTGAAATTTTAGATTTCAATGGTGAAAAAATAGCTGGTTTGTTTTAAACTTCTTCTCTACCAACCTTTGTGTACGTCTGCTCACTCCATTATGGGGCTCGAGGAGCAAATCGTACTTCAGGGACAAAGACGAGCTTCGAAAAGGATTTTCAATCACTCGAGTCTAAACAAACGTGCTTTAACTATCGATTGTCTTATCATAGCACACGAAGAAAACATTTACTAATCGAATCATCACTTAGCTCACACAGGGATTTGCAAGTTAACTGGTATCACATTCTAACACACGACTCACATACATCCGATTGGCTCAACCGGATCACCAAAAAGTTAATCAATGAAGTCAATTGGCATGTTAGGAGCGTATTGCACCAATGAAGTACTCACAACGTCACCTGAAAGTGCGGGGAGAGCTATTTGACTCCTATACTAACGCACAACTTGCCACTTTTACTCAATCGACCTACTCGGGCCTCACATAAGTCAAAGATGGCCGTACTATAAAGCACACATACACACGAAGCAGGCACATATCACATAACCACAAAGCGTTGCTAGGCACCTATATGACATGCAAGACTCAGGTCGCGGCCTATGGTCGCAAGACCATGCTCTGATAGCAACAATTGTAACACCCCCAGCCCCTAGGGCCAAAAGCGTTACGTTTTCTTAACTTTCTATCTAAATTATGGGACGAAACGGACAGAGTTTCCCCTAAAAACTGACCATTTTCAGGCTATAAGCCTCACAATAAATCCTAGTAATTTAACGGAAGCGTAAAACATTTAAAAGAATCTCAACGGCCACACGCCGGAGTTCATAACTCAACGAGCCACTCGCTCGGAGTACACCAACCAGATTAATTCAAGAATAAAGAAGAAATGGAAGATACAACTCAAGGGTTCACACAACTGGAGTATTGGGGTTTACATCCCAAAACATAACTAACTTTAATCAGAAGACATCTAACGAACTAGATGGTTAGCTCATAAGGCCGTACAGAGCGACTTATAAACAATATGTATTACATGAGCTTAGAATACTTATTTACAAACATTTCAAACTGAGAATACATAACGTGACCTCATTAAACACGTAAGATCCCCTCAAATGAGTACAAATGATAACTTGCAAGCATGAACAGATTCCATCTTGACATAGCTGATGCAACTTTTTCCTGTTATAAAGAAAACATGGGGAAAAGGGGAAAGAGTACTGGGATGAGCAACCACACGCTCAATTAGTATCCCCCAACCCCCTTAAAACCAAAACCGTTGTAGGCAGTATTATCTTTAATAGTCACATATCACGTATTCATACTTTACTGTCATATTAGGCGTCCATAAAACCCTTATGGAAGGATTGCTGAACAAAAATTTCATCTTAACCACTCAAACATATTTCTAGGTCCCTCAATGACTAAGTTCCTTTAATAACAAGCAGTTAAGCATATAAGCAAGCATTGAGGGTTAAGCATAGGGATCTTTCTTTTTATTACATAACTTCTCAGCATTCCATTTAAACTACACATGAACGATCATTCATATGATGCGCACATAAGGTTGTCTCTTTTCATAATCACACTTTTCTTGGCATTTCATTCATATAATATACATAATGCACACATAAACACGTATCAAGCATTTATATATTATTAATCATCATATTAAGCTACATGACACCTCGTAGGCTATTCACATGTCAACGTTCATTCTTTGGGGAGAGATGCCTTCGTTCATGGAACTTTTAACATGCTATAACTTTCTTTCTTTCATTAAAAGCTTTCTTTCATTGAAAACATTTTTCTCGACCTCTTGAGGCTCTTGATCTTTTAAAAGAGGTTTCATTTCGTATTGGTCATGCAACGACCCCCATAAGCTTTTCATACTTCATTTCATATGGCCTCTTAGGGCCCATAAAAAAAACTTCCTTCCCTTTTTAATCGTTTAAAATGGCAAAGGTCAATTGCTTTTCTTAACTTAGTACGAAAATACTTCTGGCATAAGATCATTCAGGTGCTGATTGGGTGAGATCCATTCTCAACCCCATAGTGAGACCTATCGCTCACACTTAAGCTCTTACTCCCGGGATGGCTACATCTAACATATCGGACCATTACATCAACCCTAGTCAGGGCCTCTAGGGTATCCGGACCTTCCCCTAGGTTAACATCGTTCATTTCATATTGTCCGAAGTACATTCCCTTAGCCACTTTACAGCATATGGGCCATAACGGCTAATAATTTTGTTGTGCCTTTTGGTAAAACCGTTTAACACGCAACTCACACCATTTTATAAAACGTTTTAGGGATTCCTCCCAAACATTGTTTGAGTAGCTAAAGTAGGCCATTACTCGCTACTAGACATGGCTATTATTCATTTAAAACACGTGAAAAGTCCTTTGCCAAAACAGCACCTTTACACACACGTTACATCTTAATCATACAAGGGAATGGGATATACATATCACATTTAAACACTTTGTAATCATTTCAACACAATGAGCCACACATGGCCTCGCAATCCACAAGATTGCGGTCAATTCACAAGCCGAACTCCCTCATCACAAGCACCGTACCACAAGGACCTCGAACCACTCATAGTTCTTCCTCAAACCATCCAACTACCATTTCGGTTTTATATTTTACTAATCCTATCATATTCTTAAGCTAGCTTAAAAAGGAGATAGGGTTTAGGTACTCACCTGGTAAGCTTCACCACTCAGCGGTGGGTTATAGCAAGCATACGAACGCATACGCATCATATAATCAAATATAAACCATAACATCTCATTTAACAATTTGCGGACCATTACAGGGTAGCTAAGCATACAAGCGTACGAACACATACGTACCATCATATTCATGTATAAACCATAGCACTTTATCTAGCAAGTCAAACACGATTGGGTTTTAAACATTTATTATTTATTTTCGAGTTAGTGAGCCGTTATGGGGCAGTTAAGCGCATAAGTGACCATAAAGCGGCTAAACATTTATATATGTCGATTTTAAACTCGTACGATGCAATTCGAAGTTCACAAATGGTCATGGAGCGACTAAACATTCATATGCATTGATTTTGCACACGTACGATTCAGTTCAAAGTTAGTTTCTAGGCATGGTTCGACTTAAAGGTTTAAGTTTGAATTATCTAGTTAAGTTCGAACCTCAGCTAAACTTATATTGATTCATATCGATGCTAAACATATATCAATTCGAATCGAAGCTAAGCATATATAATTCATTTCGAATTAACATTTCAGTCATAATTTACATATATTGATTCAAATCGAAGCTAAGCATACGTAATTCATTTTGAATCAACATTTCAGGCCTAATTTACATATATTGCTTCGAATCGAAGCTAAGCATACATAATTCATTTTGAATTAACATTTCAGGCACAATCTACGTCAATTAATTTGAATTGAAGCTAAACATATATAAACCACTTCGAATTAACATTTCAGGTATAATTTACGTCAATTGATTTGAATGGAAGCTAAACATATGTAAATCACTTCGAATTAACATTTCAAGCATAATTCACTTGAATTGATTCGAATCGACGCTAAACATATGTAAATCGTTTCGAATTAGCATTTCATGCATAATTCACCTAAATCGATTCGAATCGATGCTAAACATATATAAATCGGTTCGAATTAACATTTCATGCATAATTCACCTAAATCGATCCGAATCAAAGCTAAACATATATAAATCGCTTCGAAATTGAATCTCATGCATGAACTAACAAAATTGATCCACTTCGAAGCTAAGCATGTATGTTTCATCTCAGAATCCAATCTCAGGGAGCACATGCTAACAAAATTGGCTACGCTAGTCCAACATACAACATTGATTCCGCTAAAACGTTTGCGAAATTAATACTAATTTAGGAGGCGAGAAACACCCACCTCCATCCTAGCTTAGGGCACACAGATTAGCTAGATTTGGCGCAAATTCGAACACCAATTGCTCAAAGTCTCCTCTGTCCTTTGCACAGCTCACGACCTAGCCCCAACCCACAAACCTAACTCGCGATTTTTGATAATTATAGGCACAATTTAGAAGAATTTAGGGTGAGGATCGAATTGATAGAAGGAGAAGAGGTTCGAATTCAACTCGCATGCCCAAAAACGGACGGATGTTCGGCCGAGCTTGTGTCGATTCGCCCCTGTCTGCGGCCGATTCCAGCCCAGTCACGCGTGAGGTGGTTCGCCGGCCTCGGCTGCGATGGCCGCCGGCATGGTCGCAGCTCGTTGAGCCCTCTTCGCTCCTTCTCACTCTCGATCCATCTCTCTCTCTCTCTCTCTCTCTCTCTCTCTCTCTCTCTCTCTCTCTCTGCCGCAGCGTCACGACAGTCGGCCGGCGCCTGGCTTGCCGGTGCGCCGCCATCGACCTCGGCCCCGGTTCGCCGTCCGGTGGCCCTCCCCTCTCTCTGGTGTGATGTTGTGCTCGGGGTAGGGGTGCCGTGAAGAGCTTGAAGAACCCCCCCTCGCATTTTTCTGCTGAGAAGAAGGGGCTTCGGCCCCTTTTTGTCCCTTTTCCCCCTTTTCTTTGCCTCAAGCTGATCAATAATTGGCATCGCTAGTTTAGTTCGTATCCCGAACTCTAAATCCGAATCACTAATACGACCTTCTATCAACTATTCGTTCCCATATATGTCGAGGTTCGATTTCCATAAACCTCGAAACTAATTCTAAGGTTGAAATCCTAATCGTATTCGAGAAACAACTAAATAAATCGAATAATGACTAAATTAAACTATCATTTTTATTTAAGGGCAAACGCAGCAGGAATTAACTTTAAAATCAATAATAATAATAATAATAATCCCTTTTTAATAAAATTATGACTCTCGAAAGCACATCAATAATCATTTAACTCATATAGCTACTAAAAATACGATTGTAGAACGTAAAAAGGAAATTTAGTTAGCTTAACGGAAAACGAAAATGCGGGGTCTTACAGCTTCAAAGAACAGTTTGGGGTGTGTTTTGGTACAGGAAGATAAGGTAGCAGCTTATACCTCTCGACAGCTCAAGCCTCATGAGAAAAACTATCTTGCTCATGACTTGGAGTTAGCAACCATGGTCTCTGCACTGAAAATTTTGAGGCATTACTTATATGGAGTACCATGCAAGATTTATACTGACCATCAAAGTTTGAAGTATATTTTCAAGCAAAAGGAGCTCATCTTGAGACAACGGCATTGGCTTGAGTTGCTTAAAGATTATAATTTGCAGATTCAATATCATTCAGGGACAGCAAATGTGGTAGCAGATGCCCTGAGTAGGAAAGAGCAACATAGCCCAAGCACTGTGGTGATTACCCAGTTGAGTCTCTTAAAAGAGCTTGAGGACTTGGGAATTAAACTAGTGCCCCATAGGCAAGCACATATTCCATTATCAGCACTTACATTACAGCATTCCATAGTGGAGGAAATTTGAGTAGACTAGGAAAGTGATCCTGAACACTAAAGAATAAAACAAAATTTAGAGAAAGAAAAATCTCCTGGGTTTGTAGTACACGAGGATGGGACCCTGCGATTCCAGAATCGCCTATGTGTAGCCTAAAATAAGGAATTAAGGAAACATATCCCACAAGAGGCTCACAATACTTGCTGCTCGGTGCATCTAGGAGGCACCAAGATGTACAGAGACTTAAGACAATACTGCTGGTGGAATAATGTGAAGAAGGAGATTGCGGAATACGTAGACCAATGTCTGACCTGCCAGAAAGTTAAAGCAGAGCATCAACGACCCGTGGGTTAACTGTGACCCCTAGAAATTCTCACTTGGTGGTAGTATTCGATCTCAATGAACTTTGTTACGGGTTTACCCCTTTCTGCCTTGAAGAAGAATGCTATCTGGGTCATAGTTGATCGACTCAACAAGTCGGCCCATTTTCTGCCAATTAGGAATACTTGGGGAGTTGAAAAACTAGCCCAACTGTATGTTAAGGACATAGTCCACCTGCACAGGATCCCGTTAGACATAGTATCAGATAGGGATCAAAGATTCCAAGCTCGTTTTTAGCAAGCAGTTCAAAAAGCCTTTGGGACCAAATTGAACTTTAGCAGCTCTTATCACCCAGAGACAGATGGGCAAACTAAAAGAGTGAATCAAATTCTAGAAGACATGTTAAGAGCTTGTGTATTGGAGTTTCAAGGGAAATGAGAAGACAATTTACCTTTGGTGGAGTTTTCTCATAACAATAGCTACCAGCCCCACCATCAGAAAGGCCCCGTTTGAGGCTCTATATGGGAGAAACTGTTGAACCCCACTGTGTTGGAGTGATTTGGATGAGTTATTGATTATAGCCCTGAGATGATCCAGTAAACCATGGAAATAATAAGAAGGATTTAGGAGCACATTAGGGTTGCCCAGAGTCGGCAAAAGCGTTATACGGATAGGAGAAGAAGGCCTTTGGAGTTTCAAGTAGGCGATAAAGTTTTTCTGAAAGTATCGCTAACTAAGGGTATCAAGAGGTTTGGGGAATGAGGCAAACTGAGTCCAAGATATATTAGACCTTGTGAATTCATTGAAAAGTTAAATCACATAGCGTATTGACTGGATCTGCCAGTAGAGCTAGAACACATGCATAGCGTGTTTCACATCTCTCAGTTCAGGAAGTATATTTCAGATCCAAACCACACCATTGTATCTAAACTTATTGAGATCACTGAGGACCTACTGTACGAAGAGTGTCTAGTTAAAATACTAAAGCGCTGGATTAAGCAGCAGTGTAGCAAGCAGCTACCTTTAGTCAATGTGCTTTGGACAAACCATACCTCCCAAGAAGCCACTTGGGAGATTGAAGAGGAAGTAAAAGCCAAGTATCCACATTTATTGGAGGTAATCTTGCATGATATGGTAAAGTTCATAAGTTTCGAGAATCTTTAAGGGGGGAAGGCTGTGATAGCCCAACCCTAAATTATGTTTATTTAATTAATTACTTCATGCTAATATTTTTCTCGTATTTATTAATCGCATTTATTCATCCTGGTGGAAAAAAATTTTATTTGGGTCCTCACTTGGCAAATCGGGCTTTAATTATTTTTTAATTGTTAACAAAAACTTTGGAAGAGTTGATAGCAGGCCCTAACAAGTTTAATCTAAGGAACTTATTTTATTTTCAGTAACATTACGAAAGCTTAAATTTGAGTATGCAAAAACGTTATCATTACAAAGCGTTTTATTCCTGAATCTAACTTTCTTCAGGCCAATCTAAAGCCCAACATGTTTGCTTCTTAACCTAACTAAGCATCATGATTAAGATTAACTATGGTGAGGCAAAAAGTCACTTTACTAGATAAAAACTCAGCCAAGTGTTTGACAAGTCAAGAATTTACAACCAAAACTCCAAACCCATCTTCTCTCACCTTCCTCTCTCTCTCTCTCTCTCACTAGATGGCCGGCCATTGTTCCGGCTAGTTTCGGCCAGTTTTCTCCTAGCTTCCAGCCACCTCCGACCTCCCCTAACACCCTAACACCTCTAGCCACCATCCTACATCCTCAAACAATCAAATATCACCTCCATCCCTACTTCCTTCAAGATTAAAGTGAGTAACCCTAAAGTTGTCTCTTTGGATTTTTGGTTTTGATTCTTGTTTTGCTATTTATAGTTGTTGATCATAATATTTTGATACGAAATAAGAGTAATTTTGGTGTTGATCATGGTGGAGTTGAGGTTGGATCATGCTAGGGTTAGGGTTAATCCTTAATCATGTAAGCTTAATGTTAAAGGGTTGGATTTTGAATATTTTATCCTTGATTTGGTCATCTCCTAACCTATTGGTGTGTACGATGATGTTTTTGGTGATTTGAAACGAGTTAGAGTGAGTCCAAATTGGCCATAAACTAGGGTTTTGGCAAAGTAATGTATGGTTTGGATTAAATTAGCATTAAGCTTGGTTTGTGTGTGTATTTGATTGAACAATTATCTTTATTGGAGAATGATTATACAGTGAAATTGAGTGTGGTGGTTTTGTATGATGTTGGGATGGATCAAAGCTTGTTTACATGCTTTTATAGAATGATTTAAGTAGAGAATTTGTGTCAAAAAAGGGGGAAAAGCTAAAATAGTGCGGGCTGGAAATTTCAGGAAAACAGGGCAGAATTCGGGATCAAATTGGTAATGATCAGCCCATTGAAAAATTATGATTTTTAGCGGGTGGATATTTCAATGTGTTAGCTTTCAAATTCTTTTTGAATTGCCTTAGTTTGAGGTGTGTGGAAAAAGTTGTGGTCGTTTTACCAAGACTGTGTAGAATGGACAAAAACTAACATGCTTGTGTTCTAGCCCCATTTTGGGAATCCTATTATGGGAATCAAGCTTGGTGTTCTAAATGAAAGGTTTTTAGGACTTCATAAGCTTTCTATATTGGGGTTTTTAGTCTCAATCAGAGTTCAGACTACTAAGTTACAAGTCATTCTTTCTAAGCCCCTGTTATGCTCTAACTTTTCTTCTACTAAATTATTAACTATGATAATAAAAATAATTGCTACTTACGTGTTTCTAAAATGACATTTTGAGCAGAATTAGGGCCTCATCTATCATTCCCTCCACTTTTGTGCATAGTATTATTCAGTAAGCTTACATTTAAAAATTTCAGGTACGTTTATTGCCTGTATCTTTAGAAATCAATATGTATCTATCAAAATTTATAATATTTTATAAGTACATAAATGAATGAGTTTAATCGGGGATTTACCGCATAATTAGTAACACCATCAGTTATCAATTATAGGGCATTGCCCTTCAGTTACTCACGTGGCTTCAGGCTAGGTTCCCGATTGGCTTGGCAGGTGTACGCCTATCTTCAGGTCATAATAGTTGCTAAGGGTTCACTACTAGATAATAAATGACAATGTTGTTTCATATTTATCTCATTCCCTATTTTTGATTAAAAAAAATTACAATGCAGCCCCAACCAATTTTTCTATGAACCTTTAGCAATATAGGAATGCATGTACTGAGTTTCAGCTCACAGTTCGAAATGTTTTCATGCTTTGTTTTAGGAAAGTATTCAGTGAATCGCCCTTAGGCAGGCAGGACGGCTGAAGATGATAAGTGAGCCAGGAAGTCTATATGAAATAGTGTGGTATTAGTGTTGTGATGTTTATAACACAGTATTATGATATATTTTGATGTTGAAACTGTATATTTTATCAAAGTTCTATATTTTGGTGTAATCCTTGAGATGGTTGAATGGTTTTGATGTTAGAATAGTTTCTATATTTATCTCAATGGTCTGATGGGTTGTGATGGTGTGAATGTCGTTTGATGGTAAACATTGATTATCATTGCAAAATTTACCATGTACAAGCAAAGGCTTGTCCTTTTCGCATGACGGTAGCGCCCTGATCATTTGGGATATTACTTCTAATTGATGAAACTAATGAAGAGAATGCAAACAGTGAACTGCGTACATTTAGGGGCGTTGCAATCAAGCATACCTTCAAACTCTGAGAATTTAACTTTGAAATCATTCGCTTGAAACTGTGGTTCTGGTCTAGCCTTCTCAATGGTTCATCTTCACTAGATGAATCAATGTTATGGCTAAACACTTGTTCTTGCCTTCTTAGTTCAGATCAGAGAGGTTCTTCATTCATCTTTTGCTTTTGGTTCAAAAAGACACCAAACTGTTTTCATTGGTACTCATTCTGAGCCTTAGTTTCTAATTCACGTTGAGCATCTTCATAGATTTTCTTGATTAGCATCTCATTCTACCTTGTGAGAGCATCAAACTTCTCTTCCAAACTCATGCTTAAACTCATCTTGCTTTCGGATTGTGTTTAAGCTCAAACAAGGAACGCGTTTGGAATTGAATGGAGAAATGAATCTGGGAAGGTGGAAGGGATACCAGGTCTGGGAGAAACCAAAGATCTGGCACCAAATATGATGGAACTATGAAGGGAAATCACAAATACTGAAGGTTGATTCTAAAAGCTAAACTAAACAAACCGAAATCAAAGTTGAGTTTAAGTGAGATTGCGAATGAATGAATGAATGAATGAATGATAATCTAAAACCTTACTTAGATACAGAAACACCACTAAGCTTGAGCTTAGGGTCCTTAACCTTAATTAGGACACAGAAACACCAGCAATTAAGTGTTAAGACTTACTTGATCACCACCTTAATCGACCAAATTAAGGATTAGCAAGCAAAGTATTTAGGGGGGATGAAAGCAAAATGCTCTTAATTCTAGTTGTATTCAATATTCAAGTTCAATTTGCAAAATTGAGCCTCACCAAGGCCTTATACACATCCTAGGCAGCAAACTAACCAAAGTGAGGTTTCTTCCCTAGGAGGGAAACCTCTAAACAAGCTTAGCTAAGTGCTTAAGGCCAACCTAGTTTACATGCTTGCTTAACCTAAGCTAATTATAACCAGAATACAAAGGAAAGCAAGGCAAATGATTAAAATTAACTCTAATATATGTAATTGAGCTTAATACATCAGTTTACTAAAGAAAAAGAAGAGAAAGCAGCCGTAAAGTAGATGCACTTTTCGGCTGACCAGTCCAGTTTCCAGGTGCAAAATCTCTCTTTATTTTCTCATTGGTTGCTCTTCCCAAAAAGCTATTTTTACTGCCAATAATGATTTTCCTGGTCTCTTTGATTCATGATTGAAGCAATTAGGCAAGTAATTAGCTGAGGAAATACTTAGAAGGAGGAAAGACATGCAGTAGCTTAACCGAGTTCTAGGAAGAGTTTTTAGCCCGGTTTTGTGCCCTTGTTTCCACCAATCAAAAGTGAGCGTGATTTTAATTTCAGGCCATGGAGGGAATCCTTAGGGTGTATGCGAATCCCCCTGTGAAGAAATCAGGGTTAAATCATGTTTAAGTGGGAGATTTCCATTAAAACATTTTACCGAGTAGTTTTGGACTCAAACTGATAGGTTGAACAAAATGGCTTGATTTGTTCATCTTGACCGAGCATGATTGACTTCAAATACTTGGACCTAAAAGTTAACATCTTAGGTATCCCAAAAATGAAAAAAATATCAAACTTAATCCATAGTGTAGTTTAAGTAATCAAGTGAAAAATCGGGAACATTCTGGCTGTTTATCCTGGTTGCATCAGTCGGGCTTTTTTCCAGGATGTGAGCCATTGCTTCAACTTTGGAGCTTGCATTAGACCTTGCTAGACTCTTAGGACCTTCATCAATGCCTTGGCTTAGGGGGACTCCATCAGATGCTTAACTTTAATACATCTAATTAGGCCTAATACACCAGCTTTCTAAAGAAAATGTGGAGAAAAGTAGTCGTAAAGTAAGATCACTTTTCAATTGGCCAATCCGGATGCAAGGTGCATTCTCCTTCTTTGTGTTCTCAATTGGTTGCTCTTTCCAAAATGGAATTTTGCAGTAAATCATTGTGTTTCTGGCTATCTTGGACCATGATTGAAGCAAATAAGTAACAAACCAGCTGAGCAAACCCTCTTGAGAAGGAAAAACACGCAGCAGTTTAACCGGGTTCTAGAAGCTGTTTTCTGCCCTTCTTTCCACCAATCAAAGTGAGCATGATTTTAATTACAGGCCATAGGGAAATACCTTAGGGTGTGTGCAAACCCCCCAAGTAAAGAAATTAGGTTTATGACATGCTTAAGTGGAAGGATTCCTCCAAAATATTTTACCGTGCAGTTTCGGACCAAAATTGGTAGGTTGCAGAAAATGGCTTGATCTCCTTACTTTGATTGAGCATCATTGAATTTTAATGTAAAAATATTAAATTTAAGCCACAATGTAGCTTAAGAAATCAAGTGAACAAAACTGGGTATTTTCTGCCCATTTAACCCAGTTGCATCTTCATGGCTCTTTTCCAGAATTTGAGCCATTGCTTGGACTATGGAACCTGCATTGGACCTTGCTAGACTCTTAGGACCTTCTTCATTGGCTAGGGGACTCCATCACTAAGAAAACCATGCAAATTCAAGGACAAATGAAGGAACAAATGCCCAAAGGGCTCATACATGAGTCTTTAAGCCCTTATGTCGTGCATGCTTTATTAGTTCCTAAGAAGGATGGTAACTGACACGTGTGTGGATAGTAGAGCCGTAAACAAGCTCACAATCAAGTACAGGTATCCCATTCATAGACTTGAGGACATGTTAGATGAGTTACATGGCTCTAAAGTGTTTTCGAAGATAGACCCTCGAAGTGGATACTACCAAATTAGAATCCGAGACGAAGATGAATAGAAGATGGCCTTCAAGACCAAAGATGGGTAATATAAGTGGCTTGTTTATGCCATTTGGCCTTTTCAATGTTCTTGTTACGTTCATAAGGCTAATGAATCGAGTATTCAGGCCTCATATTAGAAAGTTTATGGTTATATACTTCGATGATATTCTGATATATTCAAAGAGCGAGCAAGAGCATCAAGATCACCTTACTCAGATTATGCTTCTTCCTAAACATGAGAGATTATATGGTAACCTTAAGAGATACACCTTTTTCACTCATGAGGTGACATTCTTAGGTTATATTGTTTCTGGTGAAGGTATTAAGGTAGATGAGAGCAAGCTAGAGGCTATATGATGATGGCCTATTGCACAAAGTATACATGATGTTCGAAGCTTCCACAGATTAGCTTCCTTTTACAGGAGGTTTGTTAGGAATTTTAGCACCATTATGGCTCCCATGACTTAAGTGATTAAGGATGCGTCATTCCAATGGACCCCTAAAGCTTAATCTGCCTTTGAGGAAGTGAAAAGGAGACCAACTCAAGCACCAGTTCTTGCCTTGCCGTGCCTTAAAAAAGTCTTTGAAGTTGAGTGTGAAGCATCTATTCTGGGAATAAGTGGTGTTCTTACTCAAGAAGGTAAACCTTTTGCCTTCTTTTGTGAGAAATGTTTTGACTCAAGATGAAAGTATTCCACCTATGACAAAGAGTTTATGCGATTGTGCGATATCTTGGGCACTAGGGTCATTATCCTGTGGCCAGTGAGTTTATTCTGCATTCTAATCATGAGGCTTTGAAGTATATTCAAGGACAACACAAGTTAGACTCATGTCATGCTAAATGGGTGAGTATCTCCAGTCATTTCACTTTATAATCAAGCATAAGTCCAGAAAACTCAATCAAGGTGCCGATGCATTATCTAGAAGGTATTTCCTCTTGTTCCAGTTAGATGCTTACGCACTTGGTTCTGAGCATCTAAAATGTTTGTGTACTATTGACGAAGACTTTGGGGAGTTGTATTTTGTGTGCCAAAAGCACCCCCAAAGGAGATTTCTTAGCCCAGGAGGACTTCTTGTTTAAGGGTACATGACTGTGTATTCCTAATTGTAGCACCCATGAGCCATTAATTAGAGAGGTGCATAGTGGTTCTTTGGCTAGTCACTATGAAGAGTCCAAGACCTTAACCATTTTAAGGGAACACTATTACTGGCCAGGAATGGAGAATGATGTTTAAGACATCCGAAGGAGATGTGGAACGTACCACGTTGCCAAGAGTCATTCCCTACCCCACAGCCTATACACATCCCTTCCAGTTCAAACTTTACGTTGGGTGGATGTAATCATGGATTTCATTCTGGGTTTGCCTAAAACCCAAAGGAGCAAAGATTCAATCTTTGCTGGGGTGGATAGGTTTTCTAAGATGGCACATTTCATACCATACAACAAGACCAATAATGCTACACATATCGTGGAGCTCTATTTCAAAGAGGTAACCATATTACATGGTATCCCTAGGTCCATTGTTTCTGATAGGGCTATGTCATTTCTGGATTACCTTATGGAGAAAACTTGCTATTAAACTTAAGTATAGTACCATTTGTCATCCCCAAATTGATGGGCAAACCGAGGTGACTAATCGAACTGTAGGCACTTTCTTAAGGGCTTTGATTAAATCTCATGCCAAGGCTTGGGATCTACTCTTGCCGCATGCGGAGCTCGCTTACAACAAGGCACCAAGCAAGGCTATTAGTCTATCTCCTTTCAAAGTGCACTATGTAATTGATCCCCTTAGCCCACTTAATCTCACTCCATGACCCTTAGACTAGAAACTAAGTGTGGATGTAGCAGCAAGAGTGGGAGAGATTCAGAAGCTCCATGAGTTAGTTAAGGGCATAATAGAGAAGACTAATGCGTCATATCAACCCCAAGCTAACAAGCATAGGAGAAAAATGGTTTTTCAGCCTGGAGACCTTCTATGGATACACCTAAGGAAGTGGTGTAAAGCTCAAGGGAGAACACTCATACTCAACTGAATTGGAATGATCAAGCTAAGAACTCACAGCCCTCTGCTTCAACTCAAGGAATCCGAAACTGAAAGTGACTTAAAGGATAGTTCTAAACCTGAAACTTGGAGACAAAAACACCACAAGATTAAGCTTAGGGCCCTTAAACTATGATTAAGATACAGAAACACCATTTAATCATGTTTAAGACTATATTTGAATACCACTCTAATCGGCCTAGTTAGAGATAAGCAAGTTTAGTGTTTAAGGAGGAATGAAAGCAATGCTCTCAATTCTGGTTTGCAATTGAATGTCAAAGTATGCTTACAAAATGAACCTTCAAAGGCCTTATACACACAGCCTTAGGCAGCAAAGTAGTAAAGGAGGTTTTCTCCCTAGGAAGGAAACATCTAATTGTTCTTAGTTAAGTGCTTAGGACTAATCTAGTTTACAAGCTTGATTAATCTAAGCTAATTACAACCATAATGCAAGGAAAGCAAGACGAATGATTATACTTAACCTTAATACATCTAATTAGGCTTAATACATCAGTTTTCTAAGGAAAAGTAGAGAAAATAGTCATAAAGGGGGATTGCTTTTCATTGACCAATCCGGGTGAAGGGTGCATTTTCTCTCTTTGCCTTCTCATTGGTTGCTCTTTCCAAAATAGATTTCTGCAGCAAATCATGGTGTTTCTGGCTGCCTTCACTCATGATTCAAGCAAGCAAGCAAGGGAATAGCTGAGCAAACCCATTTGAGAAGGAAGAACACGTAGGTGTTTTACCGGGTTCTAGAAGCTTAAAACTACCCGATTTTCTGCCCCTCTTTCCACCAATCAAAAGTGAGCATGATTTTAATTTAAGGCCATGGGGGGATACCTTAAGGTGTGTATAAGCCCCCTTGCTAAGAAATCAAGCTTAAGACATGTTTAAGTAAGAGATTTCCACTAAAATATTTAACCGTGCAGTTTTGGACCAAAACTAACAAGCTGGACAAAATCGCTTGATTTCCTCACTTTGATTGAGTATGATTGACTTATAATGCTTGGACTTGAAAGTTAACCTCTAGAGGAACCCAAAAATGCAATAATATTCAACTTAAGCCACAATATAGCTTAAGAAATCAATGAACAACACTGAGTATTTTCTGCCCATTTAATCCGGTCGCATCTCCATAGCTCTTTTCTAGAATTTGAGGCATTGATTGGACTTTGAAACTTGCATTGCACCTTGCTGGACTCTTAGGACCTTCTTCATTATCTTGGCTTAAATGGACTCTGTCAAGAAGGAACATTTTCCTTTCAAAAGAAAGAACAAGCTAATGCCAACAGCTAAGGGTCCATATCAGGTCCTATAGAGGGTAAATGACAATGCATACAAGGTCGATTTACCAAGAGACTTTGGGGTTTTAGCCACATTCAGTGTGGCAGATTTGAGCCCTTACTTTCCAGATGACTACCAAGTAAATTTAAGGATCAAATCTTTTCAACAAGGGGAGGATGATGAAGTCCTACCTACCTAAGACCGTGAGGATGGTCAAACAAGTCTAGTAAGTCCTAATTAAAGTTCAAAGGTCCAAAGAGTCACTCATATTTTGCAAGGAGATCAAACCGACACATACGAGTTCAAAATAGTTTTTAAGCCTAGTTTTGTGTTCTTTATTATTTAGGCCTCCATCAGGTTTAAGTCCCAAATTTTTACATATCTTGGTCACCCAAGACGTTATCTACCTGGTCCAATTGAGAAATTCAGGTTAAGTGAAGTGTAAGTTAGATAACTAGGTCATTTTTGCAAATCGTGCTAGTTAGAACCCGGTTCTAACCGGTTTGAGTTTTCCAAGGTTTTGGACCACAATGAAGTCATGATTCTGTATTTCCACTTAGAGGAGTTAGGAGACATCCTGGGGTTTCTATCCATGTAAGAAAATCCAGATCATACCTACTTTTGACATGGGATATATGGCGTCCAAACAATTCTTGCATTCTGCCTGGTTGTACCTAGTGTGCACATTTGGTGGTTACTTTCTTTCCAACCATCTAATCTATCTTTAATAGCAGGATTGAGTGGTTAAAGAGAGTTTAGACATCATCATGAGCCTTTCAAGTGAGCCACATGAAGAACAAATAAGAAACAAGTGAAGAAAGGCAGAATTGATTTCATTAGTTAGCCGTGAAGCAAAGGAGGAGCCAGCCACATTTCCCCTTTTCTCATATGCTAGTAGTTGCCTTTTTAGCTTTAATCCAAATGATTAACTAGACTTAGTGGTTGTAATTAGCAAAGGTTAAGCTAGGCTTTACTTTAACGTTTCCATGAGACAAGCTAGATTAGGAGGTTTGCTAATCTTGAAGAAACCTCATGTCCACCCTTGGCCAGCTTGCTTGCTTGATTATAAGGGCTTGGACATTCACTTTTGTAATTAGATTGCTTAATCTTAAATGAGAGAAAAGGGAGCACAGCTTCTTTGAAAAAACCAAATACTTAGCTTGCTTATCCTTACTTGGGCCGAGTAAGGTGTTGATTAAGTCAAGACTTAAGCTTGATTAAGTGGTGTTTCTATATCTTAATCATAGTTTAAGGGCCCTAGCCTTGAGCTTGGTGGTGCTTTTGTATCTAAGTATCAGGTTTAGTTCTACCCTTAATTCCCTTTCAGTTTCGAATTCCATTGAGTTCAAGTTGAGTGCATCGTGTACTTAGCTAATCACTTGCATTCCTTTGAGTGTAAGTTGAATTAAGTGAGCTTTCCATCAATTAGGGATAAGTAACCATGTTTTAGGCCTTGTTTAGTGTTAAACAAGATTGTATTAGGTACACTCTAGTTGTAATCAACTTAGGGTTACACTATTTTACAAACAGATTAGCTTAAGCCGGATTAGCTTAGGACCAGTAGCTAGCTTGCTTGATTTCTAGCTTAAGAGATGTATATATACTTGCTTTCTTGCTTGTTCAAGGGAGATTACATGATATACAGACCTCCATGTTCGAATTCAAGTTAAAACCTCTCAAATCTCTCTCTTACCAATCCAAACTGATTGCTAATTTGGAGTGGTCCCCTTTAATCCAATTTTGGTGGAATTGCCTTTATGATTTGGAGGGTGGATTCCTAATCAGCTTGGGTGGTGGCGTGGCCTTTGCCCCATTCATATCCTTCATTTTAGTTCTTATTCCTTGTTGTCACAAAGGCTAGCTATGATCAGATTCCAAATGAGTCTCATTGCTTGGGTTTTCTTAAGGCTCATGCATCACAAAATGAGGTGCTTGTCTAGCTTATACACATCTAAGCTGCCTAGGAAAATGATTGAGAGGTTTTTTCGTGCTTAAGAAACCCATAATCATGCTTAAAGCTGGCTTACATTTCGTTTAGTTACAAAGCATGTCAAAGGAAACTAATTACAAGTAATAAGTCTTGTAAGCAAAAGGGTAAAGCCCTAAACTCTTCCTAAGCTCTTCATTAGGCCTTAAGAAGGTCGCTTGCGCATGGAAGAGAGAGGAAAAGGCTGCTGGTAGCTAGCACTTTACGGCAAGCCAATGGGAGTATTCCTGCCTTTATTGCCCTATTTCTCATTAGATCTTCATTTGGCTGGGCTAAAAAGGCTCATGATTATGCTTTAGCTCCCTTTAACTACCAAATGATGCTATCAGACCCTGATTGGATGCCAAAAAGAAAGGAAACCACCAAATGCACTTATGGAGTCCTACCAAGCAAAGACCTTTATCATGATCATACAAGCCCAAAAGGTCCAAGAACAAGGTCATAAGTTCAAAGGATGGCACACCTTCTGTTGGAGACATAAACAGAAGCTACCGGGAACACATTAGTTTTTAAACTCGGTTCGTATTCTTAATTACTTAGGCCTCCATGAGGTGTAAGTCCTAAATTTTTATATATTTTGTGTCTCCAAGATGTTATCTACCTGGCGTAAGTGATCAATTCAAGTTAAGTCAAGTGGAAATGGAAGAATCAGGCACTTTTGTTAAACCATGTAGGCTAGAACCTGGTTTTGACCAGTTTGAGTATTCTAGGCTTTTTGCTGGCCAAATGAACTCCAAAACATGTGATTCCACCTGGAGGTGTTAGAATACATCCTAACCTTTCCAACCATATATGGCAATTCAAATCATGCCTACGTTTTGCATGTGAAATATGGCATCCAAATAGAGCCTGCAAACTGCTAGCTACTTCCCGGGTGCATCTAATTGCTGCATTTGGTGGTTAAAGTCTTTTTCGGCATCCAATCCTTTCATGATTGAGTAGTTAGAAGGCTGTTAGACACACTCATGACGCCACCACCTAGTTATCTAATGAAGAACAACGAGGGAAAGGTAGAAACTCAGCCATTGGCCAGCTATAAAGGGGAACCGGAATGAAACAGCTTTTCTCTTTTCTCCCTGACATGTGCAGCTGCCTTTTTGCTTAATTACTTGCTTAGTATCTGGGTTAACTTTAATCCTTAAGATTAAATAGGTTCAAAGGTTGTAATTAACAAGGATTGAACCTAGAAACTAGTTGGTAAGTCACGGGTTACCAATAACTGTGTTTTACACCAGATTAGGAGGTTTCTTATTCTTGAAGAAACCTCACTCTTTAGGGTAGTGTGGCTTTTATGCTTGCTTGCTAGTGTTTAAGGGGATGTATACTTTTATTTTGTAATTAGATTTGGTGACTTGACATAGGAAAAGAGAGCTTTGCTCGTTCAAAACCAAACACTAAACTTACTTATCTCTAATTGTAGCCGATTAGATTAGTGATCAAGTATAGTCCTAAACTTGTTTAAGTGGTGATTTCTATATCTTAATCAAGTTTAGGGCCCCTAACCTTGATCTTGGTGGTGATTTCTGTATCCAAGATTCAAGATTAGTTCTATCTGTAACTCACTTTCAGTTTCGAATTGCATTGAGCCCAAGCTAAGGCCGTGGGTTCTTATCTTGTTGTTTTGATTTCCTTTGAGTGTGAGTTGATTCCATTAAGCTTTACATCATGCACCAATCAGACAAAATCGAGTTGTTTGCAAAAGCATTTTTTTGGTGCCTCATTTCTCCTTCAAAAAGTGAGCATAACTTGGATTTCCTTCCATTGAGGGAAACCTTAGCATGTCTAATAACTCCCCATAACAAGAAATCAGGTTCAGATCATATATTTGCTAGCCAAAAACCTTAGCTAAATAGAACTGAAAAGAACCAGGCTCAATCCAGTGCAGGTTACAAAATGGCCGTGGTTCTTCCATATACGCCTGATTTAACTTAATTGTCTTGTTTAGACAAGATAGGTAACATCTTGTGGAACCTAAATACGCAAAAATGTTTCACTTAAACCTCAAGGAAGCCTAAGTAATCAGAACCCCAAAACCGGCCTTCAAATCTACCTTAAACTTGGATGCTTCTGTTTGGTTCCTACTCAAGAATGTGTTGCATCTGGAGTTGATATAGGTGGCATTCTTACTTAAGACGGTAAGCCATTAGCCTAAATTATGTGATTCAAGATGAAAGGATTCCACCTATGATAAGGAGTTTTATGCGAGTGTGCGATGCCTAGAGCACTGGAGTCATTATCTTGCGGCTAGGGAGCGTGCGAGTGTGTAATGCCTTTGAAGTAGTGATCATCCTTATGTGGTGGAGGTCTCTTAGGGGTGGTGATCATCCTTAGAATGTGCACCTTGGAGGAAGCTTATAATAGAGGATGATCACACTCGGAACTATATTGCACATTTCAAGTCCACATTATAAGGCATTAGGGTGCACGTTGAAGTAGTGATCACACTCGTATAAGGATAATCATCCTTGTAATGTGGTGCACCCCTAAGGGCATCCCCAAGGGACCCCCAATAGACTACAGCTTCCAACTACCCAATTCCCTTAGGGGTGAGCACATGGATTCTATTGCTAGACTTTTGAGATGCTAGCTCATGTTACCAATGCCTATCCTTTAGGGGTTGGCTCCCTATTACAAGGACCCAAGGCTGCAAGTAATCTTAGAGAATACTTGTGAGCCATGTAATTCATCCAGCGGGTCTTCAAGTCTAGGCATTGGATACCTGTGCTTGATTGTAATCTTGTTAATGACTCTACTATCCACACACGTACGTATTCCTCTATCCTTCTGGCAACCAAAAGGGCAGGCATAGCACATGGACTTAAGAACTCACGAATTAAGCCCTTGGACATAAGTTCCTCAACTTACCTTTAAATCTTCATAGTTTCCTTGGGATTCATTCTGCAAGCTGGCTTATTTGGGAGGAGGGAACCAAGAATGAGATCAATGTGGTGTCGGATGTCTCTTTTAGGAGGCAAACACGTGGGTACCTCCTCAGGAAACAAATGGAAAAATCGATGAATGAGTGCTTTGGCTATAGGGTGAGAGGGTAAGGTGGATTCTGATTCATCTTGGATATTCAATATCCATTCTTTAAAGGCCTTGAATTCATGATGGGAGGCCTTTAACATAGCTCACTAAACGTGAGAAGCAAATCAGATTGCTTAGGTTTCATTTGGGGCTTATCTTAGTGGAGCATAGATGGCGATAAAGGTGCGAGGGTAATCTTCTTACCTTCCTTAGTAAAGGAGTATGTATTCAACAAACTGTTATGCATTACCTTGCGATCATTCAACCATGGTTTTCCCAAAAGGATATAACATGCATCCATGGAATAACATCACACCAAAGTTCATCTTGATAGTTCTTTCCAATGGAGAAAGAAACTAGGCACTGAGAGTTCACTTGGATACTTATACTTTGATTCAACCATTGGATGTTATAGGGGTGTGGATGAGGCATAGTTTGTAATCCTAGTTTCTTAATCATGCTAACCACCATTTGCATAGCTCCCTCCATCAATGATTGCCGAATACACTTTCCCTTGAACCGTACAACGGGAGTGAAAGATGTTCTCCCTTTGCTCGTCTTTAGCTCCTCTCTGGCCACTCAAAACTCTTTTCAAAACCAACATCTCTCCTTCTCAGCCTCCCCACTACGTCCTCTTGAGTTTCCTCAAGGTTATCCCCAAAATCATCCTCCTCTTCCTCCTCTTCAAACTCCTCTTTCACGGTTGCCCATTCATCTAGCATAATAACCTAACGGTTTGGGCAGTCCGAAGCAATGTTGATGGAACTACAAGGGAGAATCACAAACACTCAAAACTGGTTCCAAATGCAAAGAAAAGCTAGCTGAAATCAAGGTTGAGTTTAAGTGAATCAACGAATAAATGAAGGGATTAATAATAATATAACTCTCACTTAGATACATAAACACCACTAAGTTTGAGTTTGGGGCCCTTAACTTTAATTACGATATAGAAACACCACCTAATTAAGAGTTAAGACTTTACTTGATCACCACATTAACATGCCTAGTTAAGGAAAAGCAAGTGAAGTTTTTAAGGAAAGAAAGGAGTAATGCTCTCAATTCTGGTTCAATTGTTATTCAAGCTTATTTTACAAAATAAAAGCCTTCACGCCTTATAGCCACGGCCCTAAGGCAACAAACTAGCTAAGGAAGGTTTCCTCCCTAGGAAGGAAACTAAGGAAACCTCTAAATGAGGTTAGCTGAGCCCTTAGGACTAATCTAGTTACAAGCTTGATTAGTCTAAGCTAATTATAACCAGAATACAAAGGAAAGCAAAACAAATGATCATAATAAACATAATTACACTTAATTATGCTAATATATTAACTTTACTGGAGAGAGGAGGAGAAAAGAAGCCGTAAAGTACGTTCCCTATTCGGTTGACTAATCCGGATGAAAGGTGCAAAATCTTCCTTTGTTTTTTCATTGGCTTGGCCTTTCCCAGGTAAACTTGTAGCAAATGATGGTGTTCCTTGTAGCTTTGTCTCATGATTGATTCAAGTAAGTGTATAGCCAGCTAAGGAAACCCTCGTTGGAAGGAGAACACACATAGCTATGAAATGGGCTCTAGAGGGCCACATTATGCACGATTTTTTGCCCTTCTTTCAGCCAATCAAAAGCGAGCATGATTTTAATTTGAGGCCATGGGGGATACCTTAGGGTGTGTGCAAATCGCCCTACAAAGAAATCAGGGTTAAAACATGTTTAAGTAGGAGAATTCAATTAAAACATTTTACCATGTAGTTTTGGATCAAAACTGGTAGGCTGGACAAAATGGCTTGATCTCTTCACTTTAACTGAGCATGATTCATTTTTAATGCTTGGATCTGAAAGTTAACATCCCAAGGAACCCAAAAAAGCAAAAATGTTGTATTTAAGGCATGATGTAGCTTAAGAAATCAAGTGAACAAAATCGGGTATTTTCTACCCGTTTAACCCGGATGCATCTCTATGGCTCTTTTTAAGAATTTGAACCATTGGTTGGACATTGGAGCTTGCATTGGACCTTGCTAGACTATTAAGACTATCCTCATTGTCTTGGCTTAAGGGGACTCCATCACCCTCCCCTTGTTAAAAAGTTTTAATCCTCAAATTAGTAAGGTAATCATCGGATTGATAAGCACTCAAGTCAGCCACATTGAATGTAGCTGAAACTCCATAGTCATCTAGTAAATCAACCTTACAAGCATTATCATTAATTCATTTAAGAACTTTAAAAGGACCATCTCCTCTTAGCATTAACTTAGTCTTCCTTTTTAATAAAGGTAACCCTTTAGACAACTTGAGTTCAACATCCAATCACTGTCCTGGTGTTCGAGCAATGGTGCATAAGGTTTTAAGTAAAGAACATAGCTACTGCGATTTATTTAGCAGACCAGCTCAGACCTGGGTTTGTACTTTAATTCAATAAGGTTTTGAGGGTAACTTAGCTCATTTGCTAGTCACACTAAGGCTAACAAATGAATCAAGTTGCTCCAGTTAAGTTAGATAGCATAGCAGTAGCACCAGCATTGCCTAGTTCTGCCCAGCAGCAGTCCAGATTGGGAGAGTCTACTTTGACTCTTACTTACAGCAAGAGGATGACACTTTTAAGGGCTTGAAAAGGCATTAAAAATATTATCAAGAAAGACCTTAAAATAACTCATTCTGATTAGCCAGCATCTGACATTAACCAGCAAAAACAGCCATGAAATACCTTTTGATCCAAGGGATAATAGGCTACTATACTTGCTATTCCTCGGGGATAATCATTTGATTAGCAGCTGGTTTTTGTTGCCTAATGTCATCATTAGTTGTTCTTTGATCCATCGAGGCCTTGACACCTCAATCATTGAGATAAACAAAGCACCTCACCCTGATGGAATCTGAACTTAAGGCTACTCTGTATGAGTTTAGGTCCTTTAAGGGTTTGATTCTCTAGACTCGCAGTGAGCCAGATGTTCTAGTTATTCCACCACAAGCCAAACAGATTATTGACCAGTATGCTCATGTATTTCTAGAAGAAATTCCACCAGGCTTACCTTTCAAATTATCAATCCAACACCATATTGACCGCATACCTGGGGATATTTTGCCTAATAAACTAGCTTACAGGATGAACCCTAAGGACACTCAGGAGGTTCAGAGGTAGGTAGAGGAGTTAATACCCAAGGGGATGGTGAGAGAGTGTCTCAATCATGTGCAGTGCCTGCTCTTTTGATCCTAAGGAAGAATGGGAGCCAGAGGATGTGTATTGATAGTAGAGCAATGAACAAGATTACCATCAAATATAAACATCCAATCCCTAGGCTTGAAGACATGTTGGATGAGCTACATGGTTCAAAGTTCTTTTCCAAAGTGGATTTGAGAAGTGGTTATTATTAAATAAGGATAAGAGAGGGTGATGAGTGGAAGACTGCCTTCAAAACAAAGGGGGAACTTTATGAGTGGCTAGTAATGCCATTTGGCTTGTTTAATGCCCCTAGCACGTTCATAAGACTAATAAATCATGTGCTCAGATGCTTTATAGGCAGGTTTGTGGTTATGTATTTTGATGACATGCTGATATACAGTAAGAGTGAGGAAAATTATCTTGATCATCTTCAGCAGATTGCTTAGGTTTTGAAAAGGGAGAAGCTGTACGGGAACCTCAAGGAGTGTACCTTTCTTGCTCATGAGGTCACGTTCTTAGGATACATAATCACTGCTGAGGGAATCAAGGTGTGGATGAGAGCAAAGTGGAGGTAATCAGGAGTTGGCCAGTACCCTAGAGTATCCATGATGTGAGCAGCTTTCATGGATTAGCCTCTTTTTATAGATGGTTTATCAAAAATTTCACTACCATATTGGCACCAATGACTGAAGTTTTCAGGGGCAATTCATTCCAGTGGAGTTCTAAGGCCAGCAAGCCTTTGAAGAGATCAAGGGAAGGCTGACTCAAGCTTCAGTCTTAGCATTGCCTTTCTTTGATAAAGTGTTTACAGTAGAGTGTGATGCCTCAGGAGTAGGCATAGGGGGGGTTCTCACTCAAGAGGGCAGACCATTGGCCTTCTTCAGTGAGAAGCCGTGTGATGCAAAGAGGAGATACTTAACCTATGATAAGGAGTTTTATGCCATCATTAGATGCCTAGAACATTGGAGTCACTACCTTATAGCATCCGAGTTCATCCTTTATTTTGATCATGAGGCCCTTAAGTACATACAGGGGCAACATAAGCTCAATGCTAGGCATGCCAAATGGGTAGAGTGTCAGCAGTCCTTTCATTTTAATATCAAGCACAAATCTGGTAAACTTAATTATAGAGAAGATGCCCTTTCTAGTAGGCACCTTTTGTTGTTCCAGCTTGAAACCAGTGTACTTGATTTTGAGCATCTCAAGGGCTTGTATAAGGAGGATGAGGATTTCAAGGAGTTAGGTGGGTACTGCAGGCAGAGACCAAGGGAAGACTTCATGTTGCAGAATGGTTGTCTGTTCAAGAGGACAAGAGTATGCATTCCAAGAGGTAGAGCTAGGGAACTACTTAATAGGGAGGTGCATGGGGGGCCCTTGCTGGCCATTATAGGGAGAACAAGACAACAATGATGTTAAAAGAGCATTATCACTGGCCTGGCATGACCAAGGATGTGCAGGACATCATTAAGAGGTATGCAGCTAAGAGCCACTCTTTACCCTAAGAGCTGTATACCCCTCTTCCAGTCCCTCGAGGCCTTTGGATAAATGAAAGCACGGATTTTGTTCTAGGCCTACCTAGAATCCAGAGAGGCAAAGATTTAGTATTTGTAGTAGTAAACAAGTTTTCAAAGATGACCCATCTCATTACCAGTACCAAGACCAATGATGATGTCCAGATTACTGAGCTCAACTTCAAGGAGATTATGAGGCTTCTTGGCATGCACAGGTCCATTATATCTGATAGGAACAATAAGTTTCTAAGCTATTTCTGGCTTACACTTTAGAAGAAACTGGGAACTAAGCTCAAGTCCAGCACTACATGCTATCCCCAAACTGATGGCCAAACTGAAGTTACAAATAGACCCTTAGGTACCCTACTCAGAGCATTAAATAGAACTTAATCCAAGGCTTAGAATCTACTACTACCTCATGTGGAGTTTGCATACAATGGAGCACGCCACAAGACCACTAGCCCATCTCCCTTCAAGGCAGTTTATGGAGTTGATCCTTTAACTCCAAGAGACCAGGTGCCAAGGGATGATGAGGGCAAACTAAGCACTAAGGCTGAACAAAGAGTGAAGGAGAATCGAGCCTTACATGATAAGGTAAGAGAAAAAATTGAGAAGAGTAATGCCAACTATCAGACTCAAGCAAACAAACATAGAAACAAGATTGTTTTCCAACCTAGAGATCTAGGGTAGGTCCATTTTGAAAAAAGAGAGGTTCCCTCAAAGAAGAAAGTCCAAGTTGAGTCCAAGAGCGGATGACCCCTTCAAAGTCTTAGAGGGGATCAATGGCAATGCATATAGGATTAAACTCTCTTGAGAGTATGGGGTTTCTACTGCCTTCAATGTACACTACAAAAGAGGTTTCATCCCTCCACATTTAATTTTGCTATCAACCACACTTATAAGCGTAGAAATAGTAGTTGCCCACACTTAGGTTAAATGTGGGGAGGTTAAGTGTGTGGAAGTGTTCTTCACACTTAATGAAAATGTGGGTAGGGCTATATTTCCTACGCTTCTCAATGCAGAGTAAGTACTAATTACCCACAATTTATGTGTGGCCATTTTACGCTATGCCCACCTTGGAAGATGTGAGAAATCATAATTTTCCCCACACTTAAAAGTGTTACTAGTATCATTTTTTTTAAAAAAAATAATGGTAGTAATTAATGTAAAACTTATTGAGTTGAAAATAGAACAATTGTATACAATTGTTCTTTTTTTAATTAACAAGTTTTATACTAATTACCAGCGCTCATCACCCTACGTAAATGAATAGAATTAACAAACCAACAAATTAAAATAGATCAAACATCAATTAAACAAATTACACATTAGTGCCTGAAAAAAATTAATTGTAGGCACAGCAACAAAGACTAAGGTAATCAAAACTAAATATTCTTATATTGTTTTGAATCCAACCTGCTAATTTTTTTGTTCTAGGTCGACAGTTGAACATTTTATTTCTCTATATACTAGCTAAAACTATACTTTGAAAACGTGTCTATCATCCAAGAATATATAAAAAAATCTCCATCATCGTTTTCTTCACTGAGAGATGTTAGCTCCAGAAATGTAATCTATTAGGCAATTGAAACACACAAAAAAATGAATTATTAGAAAAGATAACCAAAGAGGTCAAACTATAAATATATTTAATTACTGATACTACCTTTTCTTTACTAAATGCTAAAAGATGTTTCTTGATAGGGACTCTTTTTGGAGGAGATGTTGAGATTAAACTGCAAATATATAGCCTATTTTATCATGCTGAAATGCAGAAGAGTATTTTGAAGAATGAGGGTACAGGTCATATTTGACACACGTAAGTCAAACAGAGGCACTAGTAAAATATGATTTTCATGTTAAAGAAACTCTGCTTGTTTGAGGCATTGGAAGTTCACTGATTTTCTCGACAAAGAGGCAGCATTACCTGGCATCATGAAACCCAGTCAAAGCCAGATAAAGAGTTCGTGGAATTGGTGTTGCTGAGAGTGTGAGAACATCAACAAAAGTTTTGAATGAAGCAATTAATACAAAGATAATAGCTAGCAACGTGAAATATTCGTCTGCATAAACAAGAAAACAAATCCAGAAAGAATTTACAGAAACCCATATCCATAAACCAATACAAATTACAGAAAGCTATTGAAATTACCCAATTTGAGGACTTACAAAAGATGGGTGTTGCACAAGGGTCTTCCTACACATTAATGGCACGTGACCAGCACTAAAGCAGTTCCAATAGGCAGCATTGAGAGGGATTGGAGATCGACCATTGCTCGAGATGCCATTTTCTCCACCACCACTGACCTTATTATTTCCTTCCATTTGGCATACGATGACATCCAACAATGATTCACCTCAAAGACAATCTAACTCTAACCCTAATCCAAACTCTAAACCAAGCCCTAAAAATCAAACTTCAATTATCACTTCACTTCAACCCACAAAACCCACACAAGAAGGAAAGTTGACAGATTCTATAGAGAGGGAGTTTATGGCAGCATCACTCTTATTAGATGAAACTAAAAAGCATGTTGTTTGTGAAACACCTGCAATCTCAAAATATATTGTCTGTAGTTCGAGTAAAATGAAGACCAGCACAAGATAAGTGAATTACTCATAGAAGAGACTTCTATACGTAACGTGATGAGGGAAAATTACAAATACAACAATATATGCCTCTATGAAACGCAGGGATCACACTACAGCATATAACAACCCTAACCTCCCGTAATTAAAATGCTTAACCAGGACTCCATATGGGATTTGGATCTGAAAATTATTAGGTATAATCCATAGTCATTGCCTAAACTATATTAGCAAACATTGTAGTCAGATTCAGGAGTTATTCACCTGAGCATACTCTACAATGCTCAACTCAAAAAATCAAATCAAAATAAAATCAGATCAGTCCCCCAAAGTCCCACCAATGGCAGGTTGTAGGGTCAAAGGTACACAGCATACCCTGAATTATGCAGAGTTTTGTTCGTTCAACCTTACATTTAGAAATGATCATGTCCAGTAAAAAAAAAAAATGGATTGTAGAATGTTTGTGCAACACAATTCTAAGCTTATCATTTATTAGCAAAAAACATACCACTGGTTCAACCTCCATAGTAAGCAGGTAAAATGCATAAGGTAGAGCTTCCTCTTTAATCAAAATGAAAAGAGACCTAAAATAGAAAAGACTTAAGAATCAATTGTAGATATGCTCACTAAGAGACTGTCTTGATAAACTATGGCAATTTGTAGTTGTCATCAATATGATAGGAGTTTTTTTCGGCTTTTCAATAAAGCATTAAGATGACACCTAGTATCATGGTCATCAAGCAATGGAATGTAGTAGTAGAACACGATTAATCACTTCGCCACACTAATTTACCCTATCAAAGGCACCTAAGTTTGGATCAAAGTACGCAGGTCCTCAAAAAAAGAAAAACTCAGACCTCAAGGGTTCCAATGCTCCACTTAATAAATTTATCACCTAACATCACCTATTACCATGTCAGGACAACGAAGGTGATAGTCAATAGACTTATCACTAACATCATTATCCAATCTAATGAAAAATTTACTAGAACGCAGTATCCTGCTCTTAAAGACAATGAAACGAAGATAATAGACATTAAGTTTAATGAAATAACCAGAACATGGAAAGGGTGAGCAGAACTTAGGGTTTCCTTGCTCTACAGCTCAATGCAACTTCGAGCCCCATTCATGGTGGTTATCCACATTCTTCTAAATTAGAAACAAAGTAAAAATAGGAGCCAGTGAAAAGGTTAAGGCATCTACCTAGTTAAGAACCCAGATTGGTTTCCTGAGCACAACCAGAAGCAGAGAAAAACACTAAGCAACCGAGTAGTAGAGCAATACCGAGTCCAAATCGTGCAGCAAAAAAATAGAGAAGAAACAGAGCATCAGAGCATATGCAACAGAGAAGCTGAACAGGGGATCTGGAATTCAAAGTTAGCCGAGAACAACCCATAACCTAAAACAATCTAATACAAGCAGAAATTCATCAAAGCTCCTCCAAATCAAAGCAAAAAAATTCGATTATATGAAATTGAAGGTTAGAGAACACATCTAAAATTTGAAATCAAAGTCAAAATACCGAAAAGTGAGCCCTAAAATCTGTAAAACAAAACTTGAAATTCAACCCTAAAAACCTAAAACCTGAAATCAAACTAGCAAGAAACCCTAAATTTAGGCTCTGAAAATTGAACTAAAACCTAATAATACCCAAATTCCCTAATTCCCAATTACCTTGCCCAAACTCCATTGCCTTCAATTTATACCCGAATTAGCTCAAAATTAGCCCTTGGTGTGGAATGGCGTGGATGATTGCTAGCTGATGAAGATAGTGGAGTGAATGAGGGCAATTGCGGTGATGGGGGTGTTGATGATGGTGTTGACATGGAATGAGTTCGAGGGAGATGGAGAGATGGCAAAGAGAGAGAAAAGACGAAGGTTACTCAGCGTTTCTGGTTTCTTTTCATCGAGGGAGAGAAGGGGGACATGAGGAAATAATTAATAAGTGAGGAAGGGGGTAGGCACGTGCCCAGCATAGGGGAGAATGGTAAATTTGTTTTTTTTCCCCCTTTTGAAGTGTCAAAGGAAGTTTGTGGATACCACACACTTATGAAATGTAGAGCTGAAAAGTTCATGATTTTCCCTCCCGCACTACCTGTAGCGTAGCCGGCTAAGTGTGGGCATATACATTATTTTTTATAGTGGTAGCAGACCCGAGCCCCTACCTTGAAGATGTACTTCTTGAGAATTTGAGGTCAAATTCTTCACAAAAAGGGGAGGATGATGGAGATAGCCCTTCAGATAACCTGAGTCAAGCATCCAATCTCAGTCCCAGTGTTCAAAAAATGGTGCAGAAGGTTTTAAGTTAGGTGCCTAGCTACCATGACCTGTTTACCAGAGCAGCTCAGACTTGGGTTTGCACTTTAATTCAGTAAGGATTAGGTCCAACCTTTTGAGAGGTAACTTAGCTCATTTGCACAGTCACACTAAGGCTAACAAATGAATCAAGTTTCTCTATTTAAGTTAGACAGCACAGCAGCAACACCTGCACTGCTTAGTTTTGCCTAGCAGCAGTCCAGTTTGAGAGAGTCCAATTTGACTCTCACTTATAGCAAGGGGATGGCATGTCTAAGGGCTTGAAAAGACATCAAAAATATTATCAAGAAAGACCATTAAATAGCTCATTTGATTAGCTAGCATCTAATATTAACTAGCAAAAGTAGCAATGAAATACCCTTTGATCCAAGTGATAACAGCCTGCTCTACTTGCTCTTCCCTGGGGATAATCACTTGATTAGCAGCTAATTTTTGCTCCCTAATGTCATTATTAGTCATCCTTTGATCCACAAGGCCTTGACACCTCAGTTATGAAGATAAACAAAGCAATTGGGCATCAAGAATAAGATTATGCTGTTGTTTTTTGTTGTTTTTACTTCAAATATGTGTTCTATTTTTAGTTTACTTATGCAATTGACTTACCCTTGGTGAGAGGGTATTCAAGCCTCATTTTGACTTATAAGAATGCAGTTGTTGAATGTTAAAGTTGAGCATAGCTCCTTTTCCCCTAAAATCTCTCTAGCTATCCTGTAATGAGGCCATTGCAGGTGGTGTTCTAGGAATCTTGGTGATTAATTTGGTGGCGTGTCTGTATCCAGATTAACCCCCAAGGGCCCTGTGGTTAGTTTGGTGGTGTACTGTATCCAAATCAAGTTTAGTTTATCTTGGTTATCTTCAGTTAGCTCATCATTTCAGTCCCTCTTAAGCAAACCTGTCCAGACCTGCTTGTTTGCTTGCTTCTAGTTCATCTCTTCTTGATTGTTCTCCATCACTTATGGAGGGAAATCGTTCATTCCTAAGGTGTATCCATATGAGATCTCTAGGTTGAAAAACCACCTTTCTCCTATGCTTGTTAGCTTGAGCTTCATAGGATGCATTAGTCCTCTCAATTCTAGCCTTAATTAACTCATGGAGTTTCAGAATCTCTTCCACTCTAGCTGCTGCATCCGCACTTGGCTCTTGATCTAATGGCCATGGAGTAATGATGGAGTCCCCTTAGGCCGGGACATGGAAGAAGGCCCTAAGAGTCCAGCAAGGCCAAATGTCCAAGCCATGGCTCAAATTCTGGGAAAGAGCCAAAGTGATGCATCGAGGTTCAACAGCCAGAATGTACCCCGGTTTTGTTTACCCAACTTCTTAAGCTACAATGTGGCTTAAGTTTTATATTTTTGCATTTTTCGGATCCTTAAGATGTTATCTTTCAGTGTCAAGCATTAAAAGTCAATTGTGCTTAGTTGAAGTGAACAGATCAAGCCATTTTGTTCAGCTTGTTAGTTTTGGTCTAAAATTGCAAGGTAAAATGTTTTGATGGAAATCTCCTACTTAAACATGATTTAACCTTGATTTCTTTGCATGGGGGTTTGTACACACCCTAAGGTTTCTCCCCATGGCCTAAAATTAAAATCATGCTCACTTTTAATTGGTGAAAAGAAGGGCGGAAAACTGGGCTAAAAACTATTTCTAGAACCCGGCAAGCAGCTGCGTATGTTTTCCTTCCTTCAAGGGTTTGCTCCACTAGCTTGTTGCTTACTTGCTTCAATCATGGTCCAGGGCAACTAGAAACATAATGATTTGCTGTAAAAATCCATTTTGGGAAGAGCAACCCATGAGAACATAAAGAGAGAAAACACACCTTTTATCCGAATTGGCTAGCCGCAAAGGGGAAAGTACGTTATGGCTGTTCCACATTCTTTTCCTCTGGTAAATTGATGTATTTGGCTTAACTACATGTATTAAAGTTAAGTTTAATCATTTCTCTTACTTTGCCTGTATTCTGGTTGTAATTAGCTTAGGTTAATGAAGCTTATAAACTAGATTAGTCCTAAGTGCTTAGCTAAGCATACTTAGATGTTTACTTCCTATGGAGGAAACCTCCTTTGCTAGCATTCTACCCAAGGGACATGTGTATAAGGTCCTTTCTAGGCTCATTTTGTGAACATAACTTTGATATCGACTACAAAATCAGAATTGGGAGCATTTTGCTTTCGTTTCCATTAAATACTTCACTTGCTTATCCTTAATTTGGTCTACTAAGGTGGTGATCAAGTAAGTCTTAACTCTTAATTGGATGGTGTTTCTACATCCTAATTAAGGTTAAGGACCCTAAACTAAAACTTAGTGGTGTTTCTATATCTAAGCAAGAGTTTAGATTATCATTTATCCTAGCATTCACTCACGAAATCACCCAGACTTTAGCTTGAATTTGATTTACTTTCCCTTAGCTTGGATTTCAAGTTTGAGTGTTTGTGTTCCCCTTCTAAGATACACTAAGTAAGATCAAAGGGGCTTAGGGGATCAATCTCACACACCACCTAAAAAGGGGATAGACTAGTAGCCTTTCTTAGAGTTTTGTTATAAGCAAATTTAGCATGTGGCAAGAGTAAATCCGAAGCTTTGGCATGATTTTTAATCAAAGCCCTTAACAGAGTACCTAGGGTCCGATTAGTCACCTTAGCTTGCCCATTAGTTTGGGGATGACTGGTGGTACTATACATGAGTGTGGTACCATGTTTTCCATAAGGTAACCCAAAAATGACTTAAAAACCTTGTATCCCTATTAGAAACAATGGATTGAGGGATACCATGAAATCTCATCACCTCCTTGAAATATAATTCTGTAATGTGTGTGGCATTATTAGTTTTATTGCATAATATGAAATAAGTCATCTTTGAAAATCTATCCACAGCCACAAGGATAGAATCCTTATCCCTTTGGGTTCTAGGTAAACCCAAAATGAAATCCATGCTCACATCCACCCAAGGTAAAGTGGGAACTGGAAGGGGTGTGTATAAGCCGTGGGGTAAGGTGTAACTCTTGGCAGCTTGGCATGTTCCACATCTTCTTACGATGTCTTGAACGTCCTTCTCCATCCCTAGCCAGCAATAATGCCCCCTTAACATAGTTAAGGTCTTGTATTCTCCAAAATGACTAGCTAATGAACCACCATGCACTTCTTTAATCACAAGCTCACGAGTGCTACATTTAGGGATGCAAAACCGAGTACCCTTAAATAAAAAGCCATGTTAGACTAAGAAATCTCCCTTGGGGTGCTTTTGGCACTCAGAATATAACTTCCTAAGGTCTTCATCATCAGCATACAGACTTTTTAGATGCTCAGAGCCAAGAACATAAGCATCTAACTCAGACAAAAGCAAGTCTTTTCTTCACTTCTTTAAAGGAAGCTTAGGCTTTTGGGGTCCATTAGAATGATGTACCCTTAGCAACCTCGGTCATGGGAGCCATAATAATGCTGAAATTTTAAATAAACCTTCTATAAAAGGAAGCTAATATATGAAAAGCTCAGAAATCATGAGTACTCTTTGGAATAGGCCATGATCGAATAGCATCAATCTTGCTTTCATCTACCTTAATACCATCTCCAGTCACAACGTAACCCAAGAATATTACCTTCGGAGTGAAAAAGGCACATTTCTTAAGGTTACCAAATAATCTTTCATGTTTCGGAACAAGCATAACTTGAGTGAGATGATCTTGTTGTTCATGCTCATTCTTGGAATAAATCAAGATATCATCGAAGTAAACTCCCACAAATTTGCCTATATACAGCCTAAAAACTTGATTCATCAATCTCATGAATGTACTGGGCGCATTTGAAAGACCAAAGAGTATAACCAACCATTCATAAATGCCTCCTTTAGTCTAACAGTCATTTTCCACTCGTTATCTTCTCTGATTTGAATCTGGTAGTAATCACTTCTAAGATCAATCTTAGAGAACACTTGAGAGCTAAACAACTCATCTAGCATATTGGAGCATGCAGGAGTGGGCCAAATGAAGCAAGCTTGAGTTTAATCTCAAATTTCCCTTAGCAACGAGACATGACTTGGTTCAAAAGCTATGCCACTAACCAAGATTAAGGATCCACCAAGAATTGTTCAAAGGTATCAAGAATTATTCAAAGGCTAGGCCACCCACAATTCTATAAAGGTTACACTCAAGATTCACCACCTTTGAGGAAAAGGATAAAGAGAAAATAAGATTTGAGAGAGATAGCTTTGAGCACTTTTCATACAATTCGAATGATGTGTGCCTACAAGTGAGTATGCTGCCTTATAAGTCTAACCTCAGCTAAAGCACCTAACACATCACTACTAGCTTTAGCTACCTCATTAGGGTTAATGATGCCCTTAAATGAGGTGTTAAGCTTACAAAAGATGCCAAGTACATCATTACAATTCATTTACAGTAACAAGTACACATGGAAACCCAAGAAAAGGTCCCTCACAAATGGCTAGACTTAAACCGGGCAAAGGGATGTTTTCCTTATCCTTTAGGCTGGTTAACAGTAGCACAAGGGGGTGCTTAAGAGGGACTTTAGGAATGTGAATTGATAAATATTGATCACCTTTCATGCCCTAAAGTTTCACAAAAGTTGGACTCCACTAAGTTAATGTAATTAACCCCAAATTCGGACTGTGCTGAAGCAACACCCAGATTGCACGGCTGGAAAAATCTTGCAGTTTAACCTACTAAATGAAGTCTAAATGCCTTAAAACTTGTTTTATTGGAAAGCTCACATCTTAAAATTAAAGAAAGTGGCTAGTAGTTTAAGTCATGACTGCAGCAACTATCTCTAAAAGGCTGGCAAACTTGGACTACGTTCTGCCCAGAGCTAGCCGTGGAAGCATAACCTACTGCTTTGCTCTTCTTTTATTGTTACCGAGGGTTTAACTCCATTATGATGCATAAACCCCTTAGAAGGACTCTTAGCCTTCCCAAAATATGGGAGTAACACATCCAAAGGGCTTAGGATGTGGTTGGAATTGGAGCTCCAAATTAGTATAAAGGCTAAGGCCCCTTTAATGAAGCATGTGAGCATTGAGGATGATCTGGGAGCACTCTTGGACTTGAGTAGGCATGACATTTCCTTCATCCCCCCCTTCTTGAATGTGATTTTCCCTCAAATTACGACCATCTTCTTCATCCTTGAGGTAGGGCGTGAGATCACCCACATTGAAGGTAGAAGATACACCCATATCCCTGGGCAATTCCAGCTTGTAGGCATTGTTATTCATCTTCTCAGGGACATTGAAGGGACCATCTGCTCTTGGCAAGAGTTTATTCCTCCTCCTTGAGGAAACCTCTCCCTTCTCAAGTGTAACCATGATGGAACTGTGAGGAAGAATCACGAGTACTTAAAGCTGATTCTAAATGCAAAGCAAAGCAAACTGAAATCAAAGTTGAGTTTAAGTGAAAACACGAATGAATGAATGGATAAATGATAACCTAAGCCCTCATTTAGATACAGTAACACCACTAAGTTTGAGTTCAGGGCCCTTAACCTCAATTAGAATACAAAAACACCACCTAATTAAGAGTTAAGACTTTACTTGATCACCACCTTAACCGGCCTAGTTATGGATAAGCAAGCAAAGTGTTTAGGAAAGAAAGGAGCCATGCTCTCCATTCTGGTTTAGTTTCATATTCAAGGTTATGTTTACAAAATCGGAGCCTTCAAGGCCTTATACACACGGCCTAGGCAGCAAAAGGGGATGGGAGGTTTCCTTCCTAAGAAGGAAGTCACTTAGAGCACACTTAGGTTGCGCTTAAGCTAATCTAGTTACAAAGTGTGATTAACTTAAGCTAATTACATTCTAATCACTAAGGAAAGCGAAACAAATGATCATGATTAACATTAATACACTTTAATTATCTTGATACATCAGCTTTACTAATCAGAAGGGGGGAAAAAAGCTGTAAAGTAGGTTCCCCTCTGTGGCTGACTAATCCAGGTGAAGGGTGCAAAATGTTCGTTTGTTTTCTCATTGGCAAGGCTCTTCCCAAGTAAAGTTACAGCAAATGATGCTGTTCCTTGCATCTTTGCCTCATCATTGAAGGAGGCAAGTGCATAAGTAGCTGAGGAAACCCTCTTTCAAAGGAAAACACACATAGCTACCGACCGGGAGGCCACATTTTGCCCGGTTTTCTGCCCTTCCTTTAGCCAATCAAAAGTCAGCATGATTTTAATTTCAGGCAACCCCAGCAAAGAAATCAGGGTTATGACATGATTAGGTGAGAGAATTCCACCAAAACATTTAATCGTGCAGTTTCGGACCAAAACTACCAGGCTGGAAAAAAATGGTTTGATCTCTTCCCTTGGATTAAGCATGATTGACTTTTAATCCCTGAACCTGAAAGCTAACAACAAAGGAACTCATAAATATGAAAATATTGAACTTAAGCCAAAATTTAGCTTAAGAAATCATGTGAACAAAACCGGGTATTTTCTATACGTTTAACTCGGTTTCATCTCCATGGCTCCTTTCTAGAATTTAAGCCATTGCTTGGACTTTGGAACATGCATTGGACCTTACTAGACTCTTGGGACCTTCTTCATTGTCTAGGCTTAAGGGGACTCTATCATCCTCCCCTTATTGAAAAGATTTGATCCTCAAATCGGTAAGGTAATATTTGGCTTGGTAAGCACTCAAGTTTGCCACATTGAATGTAGCTGAAACTCCATAGTCACTTGGTAAATCAACCTTATAACCATTATCATCAATTCATTCAGGTATCCCAAAAGGACCATTAGCTCTTAGCATAAACTTGATCATCCTTTTAGAGGGAAATCGTTCCTTCCTAAGGTGTATCCGCATGAGGTCTCCAGGCTGAAAAACCATCTTTCTCTTATGCTTGTTGGCTTGGGCTTTATAGGATTCATTAGTCTTCTCCATTCTGGCCTTAACAAACTCATGGTGCTTTTGAATCTCTTCCACTCTAGCAGTTGCATCCACACTTGGCTTTTGATATAATGGCTGTGGGGTAAGATTAAGGGGACTTAGGGGAACAATCCCATACATAACCATAAAAGAGGATAGACCAATAGCCTTGCTTAGCATTTTATTGTAAGTAAATTTAGCATGTGGCAAGAGTAAATCCCAAGTTTGGTATGAGGTTTAATTAAAGCCCTTAGTAAAGCACCAAGGGTTCAATTAGTCACCCCAGTTTGCCCATCTATTTGGGGAGGACAGGTGGTACTGTGCATGGGTTTAGTACCAAGTTTCTTCCATAAGGTAACCCAAAAATGACTTAAAAATTTTGTATCCCTATTAGAAGCAATGGATTTACGGATACCATGCAATCTTGTTACCTTCTTAAAGTATAACTTTGCAATGTGTGTAGCACCATTGGTTTTGTTGCATAGTGTAAAATGTGCCATCTTCAAAAACCTATCTACCACCACAAATGTAGAATCCTTGCCCCTTTGGTTTATAGGTAAGCCCAAAATGAAGTCCATGCTTGCATCCATCCAAGGTAAAGAGGGAGCTAGAAGGGGTGTGTATAAGCTGTGGAGTAAAGTATGACTTTTGGCTGCTTGGCACGTTCCACATCTCCTTAGGGTGTCTTGAACATCCTTTTTAATTCCAGGCCAGTAATAATGTTCTCCTAACATGGTTGAGGTATTGGATTCACCAAAATGACCAGACAAGGAAGCTCCATGCACTTCTCTGATTTGCAGCTCATGAGTGCTACACTTTGGTGCACACAGCCGCGTACTCTTGAACAAAAACCCTTCTTGATTCAAGAAATCTCCTTTGGGGTGTTTGGAACAAGTGGCAAACTACTCCCCAAAATCTTCATCCTTATCATACAAAGCTTTTAGATGCTCAAATTGGAACAGAAGTAAATGCCTCTGTGATAGAGCATCGGCACCTTGATTGAACATTCTAGATTTATGCTTGATTATAAAGTGAAATGACTAAGGAAACTCAACCCACTTAGCATGGCGTGAGTTTAACTTATGTTGGCCTTGAGTATACTTCAAAGCCTCATGATTAGAATGCAAAATAAGCTCACTTGCAGTCGAAGAATGACTCCAATGCTCTAAACACCTCACGATCGCAAAAAACTCTTTACCACAGGTGGAATATTTCCCTTGTAAATCACATAATTTCTCACTAAAGAAGGCTAAAGGTTTACCTCCTTGAGTAAGAACACCACCTATACCAACTCGAGAGGCGTCCCATTCAACTTCAAAGACTTTATCAAAGCGTGGCAAGTGATGAAGTCCCCTTAAGCCAAGACAATGAAGAAGGTCCTAAGAGTCTGGCAAGGTCTAATGTAAGTTCCATAGTTACGGCAATGGCTCAAATTCTAGAAAAGAGCCATGCAGATGCAACCGAGTTAAACAGGCAGAAAATACCCGATTTTGTGCACTTGATTTCTTAAGCTACATTATGGCTTAAGTTCAATATTTTTCCATTCTTGGGTTCCTCTCGATGTTAACTTTCAAGCCAAACATTAAAAGTCGATCATGCTCAGTTGAAGTGAAGAGATCAAGCCATTTTGTATAGCCTACCAGTTTTGGTCAAAAACTTCATGGTTAAATGTTTTAGTAGAAATCTCCTACTTAAACATGTCTTAACGTTGATTTCTTTATAGGGGGTTTTGTACACACCCTAAGGTATCCCCCCATGGTCTAAAATTAAAATCACGCTCACTTTTGATTGGTGGAAAGAATGTCAAAAAACCGGGCAGTTTTGAGCTTCTAGAACCTGGTTAGGCACCTACATCTTTTTCTTGTAAGATGGGTTTGCTCAGCTATTTTCTTGCTTGCTTGCTTCAATCATGAGTCAAGGCAGTCGGAAACACCATGATCTGCAACAAAAATTTGTTTTGGAAGCAGCAACCAATGAGAAAGCAAAGAGAGAAAACACACCCTTCACCCGGATTGGTCAGCCGAAAAGCAATCCCCTTTTACGACTATTTTTCTCTACTTTTCCTTAGAAAAATAATGTTTTAAGCCTAATTAGATGTATTAAGATTAAGTATAATCATTTGTCTTGCTTTCCTTGCATTCTGGTTGTAATTAGCTTAGATTAATTAAGCTTATAAACTAGATTAGCCTAAGCGCTTAACTAAGCACAAATTAGATGTTTCCTTCCTGGGGTGGAAAGCTCCTTAGCTAGTTTGCTACCATAGGGCTGTGTGTATAAGGTCTTTGAAGGCACATTTTGTAAGACAAACTTTGATATTCAATTACGAACTAGAATCGAGTGCATTGCTTTTGTTCTTCCTTAAACACTAAACTTGCTTTTCTAATGGAGTCCACTCAAGCCAAGACATTGAATAAAGTCCTAGGGGTCTAGCAAGGTCCAATGCAAGTTCCAATATCCAAGCTATGGCTTAAATTCTGGAAAAGAGCCAAAGTGATACAACCGGGTTAAACGGCCAGAAAATACCCAATTTTGTTTACCCAATTTCAAAAGCTACATTGTGCCTCAAGTTTGTTATTTTCGCATTTTTGGGATCCTTAAGAAGTAAACTTTTAGGTCCCACTATTAAAAGCCAATCGTGCTCAGTTGAAGCAAAGAGATCAAGCCATTTTGTTCAGCCTGTCAGTTTTGGTCTAAAACTGCACGGTTAAATGTTTTAGCGTAAATCTCCGGCTTAAACACGAGTTAACCTTGATTTCTTTGCAGGGGGTTTGTAAACACCATAAGGTTTCCCCCATGGCCTAAAATTAAAATCATGCTCACTTTCGATTGGTGGAAAGAAGGGCTGAAAACTGGGCTGAAAACTGTTTCTAGAACCTGGCCAGTGGCTACATGTGTTTTCCTCCATCTAAGGGTTTTCTTAGCTGATTTCTTTCTTGTTTGCTTCAATCATGCATCAAGGAGACAAAAACATCATCATTGGCAGCTAAAACAAGTTTTTGGAAGAGCAACCAATGAGAATACAAAGGAAGAAATCCAGCCCTTCGTCTGGATTGGTCAGCCAAAATGTGCATCTCCTCTACGGCTACTTTTCCTTACATTTCCTTAGAAAAATAATTGTATTAATCTTAATTAGGAGTATTAAGGTTAAGTATTATCATTTGTATTGCTTTTCTTGCATTCTGGTTGTAATTAGCTTAGATTGATCAAGGTTGTAAACTAGATTGGTCTTAAGCTACTAGCTAAGCGTACTTAGATGTTTCCTTCCTAGAAAGAAAACCTCATTTGCTGGGTTTTTTACCAAAGCGCCATGTGCATAAGGTTTTTTCAAGGATGATTTTGTGAACATAACCTGAATATTGAATACAAAACTAGAATTGAGAGCAACTTGCTTCATTCCCCTAAATACTTCACTTGCTTATCCTTAATTGCGTTGATTAAGGTGGTACTCAAGTAAGTCTTAACACTGAATTAGGTGGTGGTTCTGTATCCTAACTAAGGTTCAGCACCCTAAACTCAAGCCTAGCGTTGTTCCTCTATCTAAGCAAGAGTTTAGATTATCATTCATTTTAGCGTTCATTCACGGACTCACCTAGACTTTAGCTTGAATTCAATTTGATTTCCCTTAGCTTTGAATTCAGGTTTGTGTGTTTGTGTTTCCCCTTACAAGATACAATATATTTTGTATCAGAGCTTAGGTTTCTCCTTAGCCTGGTACGTCCCTACTCTTCCGGAATCATTTTTAGGCATATCCAAACACATCCCTTGTTCTAGCTTAAACAAACATCCGAATACATCATGAGTACTAGTACAAGTTTGGAAGAGAAATTTGATGCAGTTTTGAAGAATTGCCAAAAACTTCCAGCCCAAAATGAGTTGTTAATGAGAAAACTCAGTTAGGGTGTTCAACGTGGCCAAGAACTTCAAGCTTAAAATGACTATCTACAAAAGCAACTTGGAGCTGTTTTGAAGCAAAAGCAGAAAGTGAATGAAGAGCCCCTCCAATCTGATCCTAGGAGGCAAGAATAAGTTTTTAGCCATAATGTGGATTCATCTAGTGAGGATGAGCCCTGAGGAATGGCTAGACCAGAACTAAGGTTTCAAGCAAATACCAATGATTTCAAAGTTGAAATCCCAGAGTTTGAGGGTAAGCTTGATCCTGAGGAGTTCTTAGATTGGTTACATACTGTTGAGCATGTTTCTAAGCATAAAGATGTTCCTAAAGATTAAAAGGTCAAGTTAGTGGCCTTGAGACTCAGAAAATACGACTCACTATGGTGACCTAACCTATGCGCGAAACAGGTTAGATAGAGGAAGTCTAAGATTAGAAGGTAGCTGTACAAGAGGTCTTTGGAGAGGAGGAAAAGGAGGATGATTCTAAGGACGGGCCTGAGGAAACTCAAGTGAAAGTAAGGGAGGAGGCTGATGAAGGTGAAACGTTGGTTTTAGGAAGAGTTTTAAGCAACCAGGAGGGAGCTAAAAACAAGGAAAGAGAGAATATATTCCACTCCCATTGTACAGTTCACGGGAAGGTTTGTTCTGTGAGCAGTGATGAAGGAAGCTGTGCAAATGTGGTTTCTTTAAGCATGATTGAGAAACTAGGTTTACAAACCATGACTCATCCACTCCCTTATAAAGTTCAATGGTTGAATCAAAGCAGGGGTATCTAAGCGAACTCTCGGTGCCTTGTTTCTTTCTCCATTGGAAAGAACTGCCAAGATAAGCTTTGGTGTGATGTAATTCCCATGGATGCTTGTCATATGCTTTTGGGAATGCGATGGTTATATGACCGTAGGGTTATGCATAATGGCTACTTGAATACTTTCTTCTTTACTAAGGATTGTAAGAACATTACCCTAGCCCCCTTATCCCCATCTAAGCTCTACGAAATCAAGCCTCAAAATAAGTCAAACCATTCTGATTTGATTCTCACAGTTAGGGAACCATTGCGAAAGGCCTCCAGCATGAATTCAAGGTCTTCAGAGAGTGGATATTGAACTTACAAAAAGAGCCAGAGACTCCCTTACCAACTCACCCCATAGCCAAAGCACTCAATCACAACTTCTGCCATTTGTTTCTTAAGGATATACCAACGAGTTTACCTCTAAAAGGGATATCGAACACCACCTTGATCTCATTCCTGGTTTTGCCCTTCCTAAAACGCCAGCTTATAGGATGAATCCTAAAGAAACCATGGAGATTCAAAGGCAAGTTGAAGAGTGGATGTCCAAGGGCTTAGTTTGAGAGTCCTTGAGTCCATGTGCTATGCCTGCTCTTTTGGTTCCTAAAAAGGATGGAGGAATGGATATGTGTGTTGGTAGTAGGGCTATTAAGAAGATTACAATCAAGTACAGGTATCCTATACCTACACTTAGAGACATGCTCGATGAGTTACATGCTCAAAAGTGTTTTCAAAGGTCAACCTTTAAAGTGGATATTACCAAATCAGAATCTATGAGCTAGATGAATGGAAAAAAGCTTTGAAGCCTAAGGGAGGGTTATATGAGTGGCTTGTCATGCCGTTCATTCTTTCTAATGCTTCTAGTACGTTCATGAGGCTAATGAATCAAGTATTTAGGCCTCACATTGGAAAGTTTGGGATAATTTTCTTTGACGACATTCTGATCTATTCTAAGGATGAGCACAAATATCAAGATCATCCATCTCAAGTTATGCTTGTTCTGGAATGTGAAAAACTATTTGGTAACCTTAAGAAGCATGCCGTTTTCACTTATGAGGTAACATTTTTAGTATATATCGTCACCGGTGATGGTATTAAGGTATATGAAAGCAACATTCAAGCTATTCAGTAATGGCTTATTCCAAGGAGCATTCATGATGTCCGTGCTTTTCATGGCTTAGCTTCTTTTTTAAGCAGGTTTATTCGATGTTTTAGCACTATTATGGCTCTCATGACTAAGGTTATCAAGGGTACATCATTCAATTAGACACCAAAAGCCCACTCTGCCTTTTAAGAGATCAAGAAAAGACTTCTTCAAGCACTAGTTCTCTCCTTGCCGTGCTTTGATAAAGTCTTTAAAGTTGAATATGATGCCTCTAGAGTTTGCTATAGGTGGTGTTCCTACTCAAGAAGGTAAGCCATTAGTCTTCTTCACTGAGAAATTATGTGATTTAAGAAGGAAATACTCCACCAATGATAAAGCGTTTTATGCAATCTTGAGGTGTTTAGAGCACTAGAGCCATTGTCTGATTGCAAGTGAGTTCATTCTACACTCTGACCATGAAGCTTTAAAGTATATTCAAGGCCAACACAAGTTAAACTCATGTCATGCTAAGTGGGTTGAGTTTCTCTAGTCATTTCACTTTACAGTCAAGCACAAATCTGGAAAGCTCAATCAAGGTGCCGATGCTCTATCACAGAAGCATCTACTTCTGTTTCAATTAGATGCTTATGTACTTGGTGTTGAGCATCTAAAAGCCTTATATGTTGAAGATGAACACTTTGGGGAATTGTTTGCTAAATGTTCAAAACAGCTCAAATGTGATTTCGTTGTTCAAGATGGATTTCTTTTCAAGGGTACACGATTATGTGTACCAAGGTGTAGCACAGGAGAGCTCTTAATTATAGAAGTTCATGGAGGTTCTCTACCTGGTCATTATATAGAAAACGAGACACTCATTATGCTAAGAGAGCATTATTATTGGCCAGGTATGGAGAAGGACATATAAGACATTCTGAAAAGGTGTGGGACTTGTCAAGTGGGTAAAAGTCATTCCCTACCCCACGTCCTTTACACACCTTTTCCTATTCATACAACTACTTGGGTTCATATAAGTATGGATTTCATTCTTAGATTGTCTATGACTCAAAGGAACAAAGATTCAATCTTTGTTGTGGTGGACAGGTTTTCAAAGATGTCTCATTTCATTCCATGTAACAAAACTAATGATGTTACGCAATTTCTAAGTTGTATTTTACGAAGTGGCTAGATTACATGGTATACATAGACCAATTCTTTCTGATCGGGATACTAAGTTCCTTAGCCATATCGGGATTACTTTATAGAAGAAGTTGGGTACTAAACTGAAGTATAGTACTACTTGCCATCCACAAATAGATGGGCAAACTGAGGTTACAAATTGAACCCTAGGAATAGTTCTAAGGGCATTGATTAAACCACATATCAAGACTTGAGATTTACTTTTACCCCATGCAAAGTTTGCACACAATAAAGCTCCTAGCAAGGCTGGCCTATCACCATTCAAGGTGGTCTACAGGATTGATCTTATTAGTCCACTTAATCATACTCTATGCCTTTATATCAAAAGCTAAGTGTAGATGCAACAGCAAGGGTAGAAGAAATCCAAAAGATATATGAGTTGGTGAGGAGTAGAATAGAGAGAACAAAAGCATCCTATCATGCTCTAGCCAACAAACATAAGAAGAAGGTGATATTTCAACCTATCAAGCTCAAGCTGATGCATATTCCCATATGCATCATTTTTATTTAAGGTCAACTTCCAAGAAGAAAAGTGTCAAACAAGAGCGTGCATGGGAACTCTCATATTTTCTCTTATTATGTGAGTTCAAGGACTTTAGACACCATGAAGAAGTCAAGCAAGTGGCGAAAATCTGGATAAAACTCATATTCCTTCCGAAAGAATTGGTGCCCGATTCATCCCTGCGGAAGGTAATTTTTTTTTGTGCTCATTTTTTGGACTAGCTCAAGTGGACCCACAACTTGAGGGCCATATGGTTTTGAAGCTTAAGATGTCAGCTTTAAAATAAGCCCAATTATGTTTAATTTGGACGTTGTTTGGTTGGGCTAAATATTACTCAAAGAAGACATGTCCTGTTCCAGTCCAGTTCTGATATAGGTGTAATGTTTGGACCATAACGTTTGATCTACGTATCCAAATTGAGCAAATGAGCCCATTCTGGAACATAGATTTCCAGGGCTTTCCGACAAGCCCAGAATCACCGGATTTGGACGTGTGTGCTGAGAGTTATGCTCAGTTGAAGTGGAGGCTGCTGCAAGGATTAAATGCTGGGCAAATGAAGAGACTTTGGTTACATGACATCATGTGGATGACATCATGCACGACTTGGAGTGTTCTAGATGGATGTCTTCAGCTGATTGGAAGCCTAGAATATTCTTTGTAACCTCCCCCACCCCTTTATGTTGAGTCTTTTCCATTTTCCAAGCCTTTTCAATTTTCTAGTTTTAATTGCTAGGAGTTTTTAAGTCTTTTGGTTATCTTTGTTTAGCCTATAAATAGGTGGGTCATGTAGTTCCATTTGAAGGTAGAGTTGTAAGCTTTCCCAAGTGAAATACAATTACCTTTGAGTGTGATTCTCAAAAGTATTCCAAATCCCTAGTTCTATATCTTGAATTTTGGCAAGTTCAAGTGGTGTTCTAGGTTCTCTTTTCTTTTCCAATTGGAGTGATTCCTTGGTGAAGACGAGAGGATTTGCCCAAGATCAAGTCCTTGAGTGGCTCCGCGAAGGATTATCTCAAGTGCAAGGTCTTGTTTATCCTTTGTTCTTTTTTGTTATTATTTTCATTCCATCTCAATCAACCTTCCATTTTCTCTTTACTTTGGTTCAATTCTTATTTGGGTTTATTTGAGTTTGATTTGGTTCACTTACCACCCACATATACATCAATTGGTATCAGAGCAAAGGTTTTAAAGTGACCCACATCACACCCAAATACATTAAAAAAAAAAAAAACCGTGAACATCCAGTGTCCACAGGCCAGAGATTTCGCACGGTGCCCCCGTGCCATACCACACGACCGTGCCATATTCATTTTCCAGAAATCTTCAAGTCGAGACACAGCACGGTGCCCCCGTGCTGCCAAGCACGACCGTGCCACCCTTGTTTTCCTGCATTCTGCAAGGCAGCATTCAAGCACGGTTCCCCAGTGCCTAGCTGCACGATCGTGCCCTCCCTCCTCTTCTCCAAAACAGCCTTTTTTCTAGCCTAAACACATAACCCACAAAGAACCCTTAAGCATTCATCCATCATGATTTCTCTTGGGAACTTGCGAAAAGAGATTGCTTTGATTGAAAAGGAGATGGTCATCCTTGAAACTCCAAAGTTTCGTGGCCAAAAAGAAGATTTCCCTTACTGGATTTCCAAAGTGGATCAAGTCTTCACTCGCTATAATATTGACGAGCAAGAGAAGTTTAAGGTGGTTATCAAGAAGCTCCGAGGCCATGCGCTTGAATGGTGGGAAAAGTACAAGTATAAGAGGAAGAAGAGAGGAAAAAGTAAGATCACAACATGGGTTAAGTTAAGAGGTAAATTAATGGATACTTTCGCTCCAACCTCTTACTTACACAAGCATCCATTTGTTTCCTTTGAGGTAAACGGCTTTAATTCCTCTTCTAAAAACCTTCATTTCAACAAAGGAAGTCCAATGAGTGCTTGTAACTCTAGCTCTACTTCCTTATTTTATTTGGAGAAACTTAGCTCCAACAAAGATGAAGAGATCCTTGGAGAAAAAGCTTCAAGCCTAGTTGACCTACCTCTTGTTTTTGATGACTGTGGTGATGAAGAGACCTTTGAACTTGAGGCCCAAAGATCCGAGTTGAAGCAAGAAGAGATTGTGCAAGAAATTGAGCAATCCTTCACCCAAGAAGGGTGCCAAGAAGATAATGAGGTGAATTTGAGCATAACCCCAAGAATTGAAGAGCATGTAGTTAAAGACCTTGAAGTGATGAAGCCATGTAGGGTTGCTGAAGAGTTTGAACAACTCTTGATTCAAGAAGTACGCCCTACCGAACTCCAAGCACCCGAGTTGGAGGCATGTGGGGTTATTGAAGAAGTTGAGCAACTCTTGACCCAAGAAGAATTCACCTTAACCCCCATTCAACCTTCCCAACCCCTCAAACCACAAAAGGACCGACAAGCCTTAACCCTCATTCATCCTTCCCAAACCCTTGCCCCCAAAGAAGATTTCTCACTTCTGCCTCTTCTCCTCACCAGGTATGACCCGTTTTATCATCCTCCCCTCACCCTCTTCTATATCTCTCTAGAGGTGATGCCCTGTGACCTCCTTCCCCAAAAGCTCCCATATTGTGAGCATGACTCCTTTCTTGAGAGGCTTGCTAACCCTTTGAGTTTGAGGACAAACTCAAAACCACCCGGGGAGTATGATGCATATTCCAATATGCATCATTTTTATTTAAGGTCAACTTCCAAGAAGAAAAGTGTCAAATAAGAGCGTGCATGGGAACTCTCATATTTTCTCTTATTATGCGAGTTCAAGGACCTTAGACACCATGAAGAAGTCAAGCAAGTGGCGAAAATCTGGATAAAACTCATATTCCTTCCGGAAGAATTGGTGCCCGCTTCATCCCTGCGGAAGGTAATTTTTTTTTGTGCTCATTTTTTGGACTAGCTCAAGTGGACCCACAACTTTAGGGGCCACATGGTTTTGAAGCTTAAGATGTCAGCTTTTGTTTGGGTTTCTCACTAAAATAGGCTAATGTCCTCCTGAGCTGAGTCAGAACAACCCCTATACCTACTCCCCTGGCATCGCACTCTACTTCAAATAACTCTTCAAAGTTAGGCAAGGCCGAGACAGGTGCCTCATATAACCTTTGGTTCATAACCTCAAAAGCTTTCTGTGGTGTTGGAGACCAAGAGAAGCTGTCTTTCTTCATGCATTCTATTCGAGAAGCCATCATGGTGCTAAAACCTTGGATGAATCTTTTATAGAAAGACGCTAAACCATGGAAACTCCTCACTGTAGTGACTGAAGTAGGAACTATCCCGAACTAAATTGCATCAACCTTGGCTTCATCCACTGAATACCATAACAAGAAACCACATATCTAAGGAAGACATCCTTTGGCATAAAGAACTCGCACTTTTCTAGCTTCCCATACAGTTTCTGATCTCTAAGAGTGGAGAAAACTTGCCTTAAGTGCTGGATATGATCTAATTTGGTCTCGCCATACATAAGAATATCATCAAAGTACATAACCACAAATAGACCTATGTAGGGCCTGAGTACCTCATTCATCAGCCTCATGAAGGTGCTTGGGACATTGGACAACCCAAATGGCATGACAAGCCATTCATACTGCCCTTGTTTTGTCTTGAATGTAGTTTTCCATTCATCTCCCTCTCTCATTCTGATCTGGTGGTAGCCACTCCTCAGATTAATCTTGAAGGAGATCTTTGAACCATGGAGCTCATCCAACATGTCGTTAAGTCTAGGGGTGGGATATCTTGATTGTAATGTTGTTGATGGCTCTACTATCTACATACATCCTCCAACTGTCATCTTTCTTAGGCACTAAGAGGGCTGGAACTGAGCATGGGCTCATGCTTTCCCTTACATAACCCCAATCAATCAGTTCTTGATCTTGCCTTTGCAATTCCTTAGTTTCAGTAGGGTTGCATTTGTAGGCAGACTTGTTAGGTAAAGGGGCTCCACAAATCAAGTCAATTTGGTGTTCAATAGCCCTTTTGGGGGGAAGACCAAAGGGGTAGTTCTTGAGGAAAAACATCCTCAAACTCTTTTATCAAGGGCTGAACAGAGGTGTGTAGGGTTGTGGGATTCAATTTAGGGGGAGATTCATAGACAAGAACAGCGAACACAAGGTTCACCTTAGTAATAGCCCTCTCCACTCTTCCCTCCTTGATAACAAAGGCATGCTCCTTATGTTTAACCCTCCCACTCTCTGGCATGTGTGTTTGGTTAGGGGGTAAAGGGGTGATGGTCATTGTCTTGCCTTTTGGTTTGAATGAATCAGTATTGGACGGACCACGGTGAATGACATCCCTATCGCACAGCCAAGGCCTGCATAGGGGTAAATGATAAGCATCCAATGGCAGGACATCACACAGAACCTCATCTCTATATTCGCTAATTGAAAAAGGAACCAAGGTCTGAATGGAAACTGTTACCTCACTGCCCTTTTTGAGCCATTGTAACATTTAAGGTCTAGGATGGATGATGGTGGCTAAGTTGAGCTTGCTGACTATCTCAGTGGATACTACATTTGTACAACTATCTCCATCTATGATCAAGTTGCAAGTCTTATCAGCTACCTTGCATCTAGAGTGAAAATTTTGTTCCCTTTGGTTGGTTTCTAGTGGGGCTTCAGCGGCATGAAGGACCCTCTTAATCATAAGCATTTCACCCTCTTCAGGTGGTAAAACGGAAGTCTCTCCGTCATCAGTAGTTCCTTCTTCATCCTCCTCTACCTCCATATGGTCTAAGTCTTCAATCTCTTTGATTGTAAGCACTCTTCTATTGGGGCAGTCATCTTGAAAATGGCCATAGCCATGGCACTTGAAGCACTTCTTCTTGCCCTTGAGGGCTTCCTTAGCAACCTCCATCCCCTTCCCTTTGTCCGTGTCATCCTTGGGGTGAGGGTTTAGTTTGAAAGAACTGAAAGTCCTTACTAGAGTTGTTGGCTTTGGAGGGGCTGAAGAGTAAGTCCTGCTTGAGTTAAGCTATTTTTCAGCCTTAACAGCTAACTTGCATGCATCCTCAAATGTCCAGAAAGGTTGTAACTTAACCCTTTCTAAGATTGCAGAGTTTAAGCCCTTGAGAAACCTAGTAATGGTTTGTTCAGGTTCCTCCCTCAAGGCACACCTGATCTGCAATTGCCCGAATTCTCTAATGTAGTCCTTAACCTTCGTGCTTCCTTGATGTAATAAAGTGGCCTTCAAGTATAATTCTTGCTTGTAGGTAGTTGCTAGGAACCTCTTATCCAAGTGTTTCTTTCAGTTTCACTGAAGCTTTGATCTGAAGTTTGCCTTCCAATGCTCTGATTCTCTTCTGGTTCGCATACTAGAGTACCGCATATTATTTTAGCTTCAAAACAGCAAGTTTCAGTGCCTTTTCCACAAAGTAACCCTTGATCTCTATAATTCTTTCCATGGCTTGAAGCATTCTAAGTGATCTTCAGGTTTCAAGCTGCTATCAAGCTCAGGGGCCTCTATCCGAAGGTCCTTAAGATCATCCCTGGGCATTCTTCTTCTCCTGGGTCTAACATCCCCAGTAAAAGATTCACTACCTTAATGAGAGTTAGACAGGGAATCAGAACCTCCAGGAGGGTCCTGAGGTGGCTTCCTTTCTCTCCCTCTTGGTTGGTTCATAAGTTGCTAAATTTGAGTTGTGAGTGTTCTGATGCATTCTTACATTTCCAGAATGGCTCTATCTCTCCTAAGTTCATGAGCTTGTTCCGGAGAGAGACCTCTAGGAACTCCCATAAATTGCTGAGCAGGAGGGGAAGTGTTTTCCCTCTCAGCCATGCTGCTCAAGGTAAATGATTGATGAATGCTGTGGCTGTTTTTATAGAGTTTGGCTTTTTAATGCTAGACTGTGTTTGGTTTACAGGGTTCTTTGTTACTAATCAACCAATTCCAGAGTGTACACAAGAAAAATGTACTGAGATTAGGGTAAAAGAAATGACAGAATGTAGAAAAAAGTTGGGCTCTGATACGAGTTGATGAAGGCTAGCTTGTAAGGCTTGACCTAAAACTAAGATAGCAAACTCAACAAGGAAGATATGAACCATCTTAAAGGAGAGTAATCCACCAACCAAAACTGTAAGGATTCACCACTATATTCCCTACAATAATGCACCAGAAGATCAGATAAAGAATCACTCTCGTACACCATCTAAACAGGCTAAAGTCAGTGAGATTCTAGAGAAAATTTTGCTTAAACCAGTAAACGGGTTTTCATATATCAATAATATGAGTATTATAAGTGAAAGCAGGAGTCAAATACTCAATTACAATCAACGGATCAATGGTTATATCTGATTCTAACTAAAACGACCAAATAGTTTTGAACATAAACTAGCTTAAAACAGCAACCAGCTTGATCTTTGACACCTAAACCCATTGCTTATCTGTATTACTAAAGTGTCAACCCTTAATAGCATCAAGGTGCTTGCTAATGATGGTCCTGGGAGATGATTTCCAGCTGAACACATTAGGGTTAAGCCAGCCTATCAGCAAGTACAGCACCCTGAAATCGAGGGTATAAAAGGGTATTTCCTCCATGTTTGTACTACTCAAAAGCTGATGCTAGCTGACCTTGATCTGTAACTTGAGGACCTTATTTAATAAATAGTTAGACACACTTTCATGCCCTTAACCTTGCCAAAATGAGCTACCAAGCTAGGGACAAAATTCTCCCTTTAAAACTGCTACTGCTATTGCTGACCTACTGCTGCTTGTGATTGATTCCAGAACCAAAAATTAGCAACCTTCATCATTTAGGGTCTGATCATGGGCTAATAAATGACTTAGGTCACAAATCAAAATGGACTTGGAGCCCTCAGGTACCAATGAGTCACTAAAAGTTAGTGGAATAGCTCCAAATGCACAGAATTGCAGGCTAATCTTATTTAAACTAAAATGAACTAAGGCTACTGTTTTAGGCTCAAAATGACTTAACTTGGCTGGTAGTGATGCTAGGATGTCCAGCAAAGTAAGTACCTCCTGAACGTAGCCTCCAAATTGAATTGTAAGGCTTCACAGAACTGGCCTTGGTGGTGGTCAAGAAGCAAAGCCTTTTCTGATCCAGGTTAGGGTCTTATTCTGGCCTTGGAACTGTATCAAGAAGGTCTTAGGAGTCCAGCAAGGTCTAATGCGAGTTCCAAAGTCCAAGCCAAGCTCAAATTCAAGAAAAGAGCCAATGTGATGCAACTGGGTTAAACGACTAGAAAATGCCTGATTTAGTTCACTAGATTTCTTAAGCTATCATTGTGGATTAAGTTTGATATTTTTGCAGTTTTGGGATTCTTATGATGTTAACTTTCTGGTACAAGCATTAAAAGTCAACCATGCTCAGTCAAAGTGAAGAGATCAACCATTTTGTTCAACCTATCAGTTTTGGTCCAAAACCACATGCTAAAATGTTTTAGTGGAAATCTCCTACTTAATGGAAATCTCCTGCTTAAACGTGATAAACCATGATTTCTTTGTAGGGGGTTTGTACACACCCTAAGGTTTCCCCCTATGGCCTAAAATTAAAATCACGTTCACTTTTGATTGGTGGAAAGAATTGGTAGAAAAATGGGTTAAAAACTGTTCCTAGAACCCGGTAAGCAGTTGTGTTTGTTTTCCTTCCCCAGAGGGTTTGCTCAGCTCCTTCTTCACTTGCTTGCTTCAATCATGAGTCTAAGTAGCTAGGAACATCATCATTTGCTACTTTGAAGCCTTGGGAAGGGCTTAACCAATGAGGACATAAAGGAAAAAATCCCACCAAGCATTCTCATTGGTCAGCTAAAAAGGGAACATGCTTTACGGCTACTTTTCTCTACTCATTCACTAGTAATCTAACGTATTAGCTTTATATAAGTGCATTAAGGTTAAGAATCATCATTTTCCTTGCTTTTCTTTACATTTTGGTTGTAATTATCTTAGGTTAATTAAGCTTGTAAACTAGATCAGTCCTAAGCGCATAGCTAAGTGTAACAAACATTTCCTTCCTAGGGAGGAAACCTCCCCTTAGCTGATTTTTGCGGCCAAGGGCGCGTATATAAGGCCTTTAGTGTTTCATTTTGTAATACATAACTTGAATATTGAATATAGCTAGAATTGAAAGCATTTTGCTTTCGTTTCCCCCAAATACTTCCCTTGCTTATCCTTAATTTGGTCGATTAAGGTGATGACCAAGTAAGTCTTAACACTTAATTAGGTGGTATTTCTGTATCCTAACTATGGTTAAGGACCCTAAACTCAAGCTTAGTGGTGTTTTTGTATCAAAGTAAGAGTTTAGATTATCTTTCATTCTGGCGTTCAGTTACCGAATCACCTAGACTTTAGCTTGAATTCTATTTGCTTTCCCTTAGCTTTGGATTTCGGTTTGAGTGTTTGTGTTTCTCCTTCTAGGATACATCATATTTGGTATCAGAGCATAGGTTTCTCATTGGCCTGGTACGTCCCTCCACTTCTAGAATCATTTCTATCTATTTCCAAACACATCTCTTATTCTAGCTTAAAAACACACATGACAGCACCATGAGTACTAGCATAAGTCTTGATGACAAATTTGAGGCAGTAATGAAGAATTATCAATCAGTTTCTGCCTAGAATGAGTTGCTAATGAGAAAACTCAATGAAGGAATTCAACATGACTAAGAACTCAAAGCTCAGAATGAGTACCTACGGAAGTAACTTGGAGCCATGCTAAAGTAAAAGCAAAGAATGAATGAAGAGCCTCTCCAATATGATCCTAGGGGGCAAGAATAAGTTTTTAGCCATAATGTGGATTCATCTAGTGAGGATGAACCGTTAAGAATAGCTAAACCAGAACCAAGGTTTCAAGCAAATACTAGTGATTTCAAATTTGAAATCCTGGACTTTAAAAGTAAGCTTGATCCTGAAGAATTCTTAGACTAGTTGCATACTGTTGAGCGTGTTTTTGAGTATAAAGATGTTCCTGAAGATAAAAGGTGAAGTTAGTGGCCTTGAGACTTAGAAAATACGCCTTACTATGGTGGACTCAGCTGTGTGCTAAACGGGTTAGAGTGGGGAACTCCAAGATCAGAACATAGGAGAAGATGAAATCCAAGCTTAAGGCTCATTTTCTTCCTCCAACTTATGTCCAAGATTACTATTCTCAACTCGACAACCTTACTCAAGATAACCTAAATGTGGAAGAGTACACACATGAGTTTGAGAAACTAGCAATCAAGTGTGATCTTCAAGAGGCTAAACAGCAAACCATTGTTGGATACTTAGGAGGACTTGATCCCAGACATGCTAATGTGGTTGATTTACAAGCTTACACTACCTTTGATGAAGTTTGCATGCTTGCACGCAAGGTTGAGCAGCAAAAGAAAGCAAGGCAGCCCTCATAACATCAAAATCCTAATCCAATTACCCGGAACCAACCCTTTAAGCAGGGGAGTTCTAATCCTGTTCCAAATTCCCCAAATCCGTCGCCTTTCATTCCACAGAAAACCCTAGCTCCACAAAAGAACAAAGCCCCTCAAAATAGACCTAGTCCTAATCCCATAAGTAACAAAAGATGCTTTAAATGTCAAGGACTTGGGCATATAGCTTCGAACTGTCCAAATTGTAAGGTGATTACCTTAGTTGAATGGTCATCTGTAAAAGAGGTGCTCAAAGAGGAGGAAAAGGGGGATGATTTTGGAGACGAACTTAAGGAAACTCAAAAAGAGGTAGTGGAGGACGTTGATGAAGGTGAGATGTTAGTTTTAAGTAGAGTTTTAAGCAACCAGAAGGGAGCTAAGGACGAATAACGAGACAACGTATTCCACTCCTGTTGTACGGTTCAAGGGAAAGTATGTACTGTGATCACTGATGGAGGAAGCAACGCAAATGTAGTTTCTCTAAGCATGATTACGAAATAGGTTTGCAAACCATGACTCATCCACACCCTTAGAACATTCAATGGTTGAATCAAGGTAAAAAAATCCAAGTGAAGTCGTGGTCCCTTGTTTCTTTCTCTATTGGAAAGAACTATCAAGATGGGCTTTGGTGTGATGTAATTCTCATGGATGCTTATCATATGCTTTTGGGAAGACCATGGCTGTATGACCATAGGGCTATGTGTAATGGCTACCTGAATACTTACTCCTTTACTGAGGATGCTAAGAAGATTACCCTAGCCCCTTTATCCCCATCTTAGCTCTGTGAAATCAAACCTCAAAACAAATCAAACCATTTTGATTTGCTTCTCACAATTGGTGAACCATTGTTAAAGGCCACCTAGCATGAATTCAAGGCCTTTAGAGAGTGGACATTGAATCTACAAGAAGAACTAGAAACTCCCTTACCCACTCACCCATAACCTAAGCATTCACTCAAAACTTTTGTCATTTGATTCCTGAGGAGATACCCATGGATTTTCCTCCTAAAAGGGATATACAACATCACATTGATCTCATTCCTGGTTCTATCCTTCCTAATAAGCCAGCTTATAGGATGAATCCCAAGAAAAACATGGAGATTCAACAGCAAGTTGAAGAGCTGATGTCCAAGGGCTTAGTTCATGAGTCCTTGAGTCCATGTATTGTTCCTGCTCTTTTGGCTTCTAAAAAGGATAGAGGAATGCGTATGTGTGTGGATAGCAGGGCCATTAACAAGATTACAGTCAAGCACAGGTGTCCCATACCTAGACTTGAAGACATGCTAGGTGAATTACATGGCTTTAAAGTGTTTTCAAAGATCGACCGTCGAAGTGGATACTACCAAATAAGAATCCGTGAGGGAGATGAATGGAAAACAGCTTTCAAGGCTAAGGGAGGGTTGCATGAATGGCTTGCCATGCCCTTTGGTCTTTCCAATGCTCCTAGTACGTTCACGAGGCTAATGAATCAAGTATTTAGGCCTTAGATTGGAAAGTTTGTGGCAATTTACTTCAATGACATTCTGATCTATTCCAAGGACAGCATGAACATCAAGATCATTTAACTTAAGTTATGCTTGTTCTAGAATGTGAAAGACATTTGGTAACCTTAAGAAGTGTGCCTTTTTTACTCATAAGGTAACATTGTTAGGTTATATTGTCACCGGTGACAGTATAAAGGCCGATGAAAGCAAGGTTGAAGCTATTTGGTCATGGCCTATTGCAAAGAGCATTCATGATGTCCGTGCTTTTCATGGCTTAGGCTCTTTTTACAAGAGGTCTATTCGAGGCTTTAGCACTGTTATGGCTCCCATAACTGAGGTATAACTTGATATGCCTTTGAAGAGATCAAAAAATACTTGCTCAAGCACTGCTTCTCTCATTGTCGTGCTTTGATAAAGTCTTTAAAGTTGAATGTGATGCCTCTGGAGTTGGTGTAGGTGGTGTTTTTGCTCAGGAAGGTAAACCATTAGCCTTCTTTAGTGAGGTGTTTTATGCAATCGTGAGGTGTTTAGAGTTTTATGTGAGGTGTTTTATGCAATCATGAGGTGTTCAGAGCACCTATGATAACGAGTTTTATGCACCTATGATAAAGAGTTTTATGAAATCGTGTGGTGTTTAGAGCACAGGAGTCATTATCTGATTGCAAGTGAGTTTATTCTACATTCTGACCATGAAGCTTTGAAGTATATTCAAGACCAACACAGGTTAAACTCACATTATGCTAAGTGGCTTGAATTTCTCCAGTCATTTCACTTTACAATCAAGCACAAATTTGGAAAAACTCAATCAAGGTGCCAGTGCTTTATTACTGAGGTATCTACTTTTATTTTAATTAGATGCTTGTGTACTTGGTTTTGTGCATCTAAAAGCTTTATATGCTAGAGATGAAGGATTTTGGTTGTTGTTTGTTGAATGTTCAAAACACCCAAAAGGTGATTTCCCTGTTCAACAAGGATTTCTTTTCAAGGGCATATGGCTGTGCGCACCAAGGTGTAGCACAAGAGAGCTCTTAATCAGGGAAGTTTATAGAGGTTCTCTAGCTGGTCATTATGAAGAAAACAAGGCACTCATTATGCTAAGAGAGCGTTATTTTTGGCCACGTGTGGAGAAGGGCGTATAGGACATTCTAAAATGGTGTGGAACTTGTCAAGTGGCTAATAGCCATTCTCTACCCCACTGTCTTCGCACCCCTTTCCCTATTCCTACTACTCCTTGGGTTGATGTAAGTATGGATTTCATTCTTGGATTATCTCAGACTCAAATGAACAAAGATTCAATCTTTGTCGTGGTCGATAGATTTTCAAAGATGTCTCATTTCATTCCATATAACAAAACTAATGATGCTACACATATTTCTAAGTTGTATTTCAGGAAAGTGGCTAGATTGCATGGTATACCTAGAGCAATTGTTTCTGATTGGGATACTAAGTTCCTTAACCATTTTTGGATTACATTGTGGAAGAGGTTGCTTACTAAACTCAAGTATAGTACTACTTGCCATCCACAAATAGATAGGCAAACTGAGGTTACAAATTGGACCCTCGGAACACTTCTAAGGGTGCTGATTAAACCTCATGCCAAAACTTGGAATTTACTTTCACCCCATGCGGAGTTTGCATACAACACAGATCCTAACAAGGCTACTGGTCCATCACCATTCAAGGTAGTCTATGAGATTGATCATATTAGTCCACTTAATCTTACCCCATGCCCTTTAGATCAAAAGCAAAGTGCAGATGCAGCAGCAAGGGTAGAAGAAATCTAGAAGATACATGAGTTTGTGAGGAGCAGAATAAAGAAATCTAATGCATCCTATCTGTTGGGGATCAATCACCTAAGGGCCAAGTTAACATATCCACTGTCCAACCAGGTTAAGAGAAGGGATCCAAGGCACAAGAATTAGCTCAAATTGTCAAGGACATTATGACTACCCAAACTGCCCATAATCCAGCACATCAGCCCAGTTTTATGAGCTTGATTATTCAAGCTTAAATTGAATTTAGGAAGCTGTAAATCCACTTTTTAGAGCCCTTAAAATGTCAGCTTTAGGAACATATATGGAGTTCTAGGTTAAGTAATTGGACAAAAAGTCAAATGGGGTCATTTTCCAAGTGTTGCTGAAACTATCCCAGTCTACACTAGTGGCACCTTTTTGCCTATATCTCCCAAATGAAAGCTCCAAAGCCCTTCCAACTAGAGCCGTCTGAAAGCTTACTTTCCAATATTTCTAGCAACATTTGTTTCACCCAGTTTGAGTACAAAACCTAGGAGATATAGCTGCTTGGATTAGAGGGCTGTAATCTAAAAAGTTGCTGACAGAAAAGCAAAAAGCACTTTTCAGCTTTTGCACTTTTGCACTTTTTGGCCTTCCCAACCCCTTTGGCTGCTAACCTAGTATTCCTAGGTTATTTTTAACATACCATATGGCCTCTTTTGCTCATTTATATGCTGATTTGAAGGTTGTAACATCAGGCTCGACACATATTAAAAGATTGAGATTATTCCATCTCATTTGAACTCCCTCTTGCTTCTCTTTATTGATTTAGAGAGTACACAACCACAAGAGGGGGGGTGAATTGTGGTATCCGATTTTCGCAATATGCTGGCAAACAGTCTTGAGACCCTATTCGCACAGACTGTTTCTGAGTTGTGCAGAAGCGAAAATTCAACAAAATTAAGTGCGGAAATAATGGACACAGGATTTTTACGTAGAAACACCTCTAGCCTAACTGAGGTGAAAAAACCACGACCTACCTCCTGTAGGATTTACACACTTCACTAAATGGGCTAAGCACGTTACAATAGTTACACACCTTGTTACAACTTGTAACACACGTAACCGTCTTCCCTAAGATAAGTTACCTTACGTCCAAAATCCCCTTGATTTGGACACACACTCAACTCACTTTTGTGAAAGAAGAGTATAAAGAAAAACACTCAATTACAATGCTTCTCAACTAAGCTAATATAGGGTACAATGAAATCCTTGTATGCCAACTTTGAAAGCTCAAATAACTCACTCGCTAGGCATGGTTTTCTTTTCAAACTTTTAAGCTCATGAACACTGAATTTTTCTTTTTGAAAACCGATACATCTAAGGTTGTAAGAAGCGACTTTATATAGTGCTTGGAAAAACAATTCCTCAAATTTTTGGAAACTAAAATCCCTAAAGAATATAGAATTCTTTAGCCACAAGGGATGAGGAAACATGAGCTGAAAACACTTCCTAAACCGTGTGCATAAGGCGGTGATTTTCAGCAACTAGCCCATGTTTTTCTCAACAATCTTATCCACTTGCCAAAAATTGGATATTCTTTTTATTCAAAACAGATTTTGCAAATCCCCTTAGATTTTAATAACAGTTTTTAGGATAAAGGGTAAAATACTCCATAAAAAATCTTTCTTACAAATCCTTGAAGAAGCTGCTTAAAATCCAAAAGATAAAAATCATGCAAAATAGTTTTTTTCGCAGCTTATTCTGGAAACACCCTGATCACCCTGTTTCCAGGATTGTTCTGAAGGGTGATCCGAAATATTTACCAAAAGAAAACAAAACCGTTTTAAGTAAGTGGTAAGTTAAGAGTTTCTGATTGGCATATTAACAAGAGTCTAAAAATATAAGACCAAATTAAATCAAGACATCTTGTTGTAACCACTAGTCATCTTGTAGAGAGACAAATCTGCTGCAAACACTTCACAGAACCTGTTCCTCATGGCTGCACTTATATCCTATGCTTCAAACACTTCACAGGACATGTTTCAAACACCTTACAGAGCTTGTTCCTCATGGTTGTTCTTACATCGCTGACTTGAGTACCTGTTCTTGATAAACCATTAGTCAAGCAGTTTTAATATATTGAAAAACAGCAGTAAGGCCCTGTTGGTAAAGCCTGTTTGGAACAACAACAACTACTACAACACTTGGATTTGTTATCATCAAAACCTTATACATTCTAACAATCTTTGATTTGGCTAATCAAAGTGGTGACCAAGTGAGTCTTATTCTTGCTTAGGGTGGTCTGACTTATCCCTAAGTGTGACTGGGAGCCTTATTGTGTAAAAGGTGGTGTGTCTTATCCTTTTGGAAGCTAGTTTATCTCTTCTTCGTCTTGCTTAAAACCGAACTAGTGGAACATAGCAAAATCCATGAGTAATCAAAGGATGAATCTTCGTAGTACTCCTTCCCATGACTCATCCGAATCCAAGCATGAAGATGAAGGAGAGGATAGCAACCCTTTTGCTTCCTCTAGTGATGGAGGTCGTCCTAGTGTAAGAATGAACCAAAGGAACTCCAATCATTCCTTAGATTTCAAAGTCAAAATTCCGAAATTTGAAGGCCGTTTAGATCCGGATGAGTTCTTTGAATGGCTACAAATCGTAGAAGGGCTCCTTAAGTACAAGGATGTACCCGAAGACAGGAAGGTGAAACTAGTAGCACTGAAGCTATGAAAATATGCCTCTCTTTGGTGGTGGTCAAGAAGAGAGCTAAGAGGGGCAAGGCTAAGATTAGAAGTTGGGAAAATATGAGAACCAAGTTGAAGGGCTGGTTCCTCCCTCCCTCTTACCTATAAGACAAGTACTCAAAACTCCATAACCTCCATCAAGGGAGTTTGAGTGTTGAAGAATATACGAGGGAGTTTAAGAAACTCTTGATCAATGTTATGTTCAAGAGAGTGAAGACCAAATCATAGTGAGCTACTTGAGCGGCCTTGAACCACGGTATGCTCACATAGTGGAGCTCCAATAATATTCAAGCTTTGATGATGATGTGTGTGCTTGCTCACTATATGGAGAAACAAAAGAAGTCCAAGCCCTTCAAGAAACATCAACCCAAGCTTCGCCTACCCAAGAGCTCATCATTCAAGAAGGGGAGTTTTTAACCCTCACCTAAACTCACGGCCACTCCATCTAACCCTCCCCCCGAAAACCTAACTCCACAAAACAAGCCTCCCTACAGTTCAAATGCCAATAGGAGATGTTACAAGTGCCAAGGCTTGGGACACATAGCCTCCGAGTGCCCAAACCAAAGGGTTATCACCTTAGTCGAGCATGAAGCAGCTAAAGTGGAGGAAAAAGAACAAGAGAGGGACTTATACCTCATTAAGGGCATGGAAGAAGTGGTGGAAGAGGCAGATGAAGGGGAAAGGGAGTCATGATGAGCAAAGAGAGAACATTTTCCACTCAAGGCGCATGGCCAAAGGGAAGGTATGTTCACTTATCACTGATAGTGGGAGTTATACCAATGTCGCATCCTCAAGTAAGGTGGAGAAACCCTAACTTCAATCCACGGCTCACCCTCATCCCTACAGTATTCAATGGTTAGATCAAGGTGAAAGCCTCTAAGTCAACTCTAGGTGTCTTATTTCCTCGAGTATAGGCAAGAATTATCATAATGAACTATGGTGTGATGTTATACCCATGGATGCTTACCACATTTTACTAGGGGGACCTGGTTATTTGATAGGAGGGTCATGTATTAAGGTTTCTTAAGCACTAACACCTTTACTAAAGATGGGAAGACGATCACGCTAGCTCCACTTTCTCCCTCTCAACTTACAAAATCCATGCTACAAAAGAACTATGACCAAACTGAAATGCTCCTTACCCTTAGAGAACCTTTTCTTAAGGCCACGTAACATAAGTTCAGGGCCTTGAGAGAGTGGTTACTCCTCTCCCTTGAAGAAGCCAAAACCTCTCTCTCTCAAATTCACCCTCTAGCCACCCCATTATTGAATAATTCTCCCATGTGTTCTCGAAAGATATACCCCACGGCCTACCTCCCCGAAAACCATCTAACATTATATTGATCTCATTCTCGGTGCTATACTCCTAAATAAACCGGCCTATAGAATAAACCCAAAAGAAACCATGGCAATCCAAAGGCAAGTTAAAGAGTTGATAGCCAAGGGTCTTGTGAGGGAAAGTCTTAGCCCATGTGTCGTACCTGCCCTTCTAGTTCCAAAGAAAGATGCCTCCATGAGGATGTGTATGGATAGCTGTGCCATAAACAAGATCACCATTAAGTATAAGCATCCCATACCAAGATTGGAGGACATGGTGGATAATCTTCAGGTTTCAAGAGTCTTTTCTAAGGTGGATTGAAGGAGTGGGTACAACCAAATTCAGACTAGGGAAGCGGATGAGTGGAAAACCGCATTCAAGACCAAAGGAGGTTTGTATGAGTGGTTGGTTATACCCGTTGGACTTTTAAATTCCCCTATCACCTTTATAAGACTAATAAACCAAGTGTTTAGTCCATTTATTGGTCACTTTGCGATGGTTTACTTTGATGACATCTTTGTTTATAGTCAAAGTGAAGAAGAGCATCTTGTACATCTCACTCAAATCATAAAGGTCCTCAAAGAAGAGAAGCTCTATGGTAACATGAAAAGGTGTTCTTTTTCACTCAAGAAGTCACGTTTTTGGGGTACATTGTCACGGCTCAAGGAATCAAATGGATGAAAGTAAGATTGAGGCCATTCAGTCTTGGCCTACACCATCAAGCATTCATGATGTATGAAGTTTCTATGGGCTGGCCTCCTTCTATAGGCAGTTTATAAGGGACTTTAGCACAATCACGGCTCCTGTGACTGAAGTTCTCAAGCAATCATCATTCAAGTGGACTCCAAATGCGCAACAAGCCTTTGAGGAAATCAAGAAGAAGCTCACTCAAACGCCGATGCTAGCCTTGCCTTGTTTTGAAAAGATCTTTGAAGTGGAGTGTGATGCATCCAGAGTTGGTGTTTGTGCGGTTCTCACTCAAGAAGGCCACCCCATTGCCTACTTTAGTGAGAAACTTTGTGACTCCAAGAGAAAGTACTCCACCAATGACAAGGAATTTTATGCCATCATTTGGTCACTTGAGCATTGGGGCCACTACTTAGTGGGAAATGAGTTCATTATACACTTCGATCATGAGGCCCCCAAGTACATTCAAGGGCAACACAAGCTCAACTCCCACCATGCAAGTGGGTAGAGTACCTACAAAAGTTCCACTTCACCATCAAGCATAATTCCGCGAAACTAAACGGGGGTGCCGATGCTCTTTCAAGGAGGTATCTCTTGTTATTCCAACTTGATGCATGTATTCTTAGCTTTGAGCATTTAAAGTCACTTTATGCCAATGATAGCGACTTTAGGGAGTTGTTCAATAAATGCAAGAGGCATCCTAAGGGAGAGTTTATAGTTTAAGAGGGATATTTGTTTAAGGGTACATGGCTTTGTGTCCTTAATTGTGGCACAAGGGAGCTTTTGATTTGTGAGGTCCATGGAGGTTCACTAGCCGATCATTTTAGGGAAAAGAAGACACTTATCATGCTTAAGGAACACCACTTTTGGCCTTGCATGGATAAGGATGTTCAAGATGTGGTCAAGACATGCGCAACATGTCAAATGGCGAAGAGTCACACCCCTCTTCAAGGCCTTTACACTCCATTACCGATTCCAAGCTTCCCATGCGAGGATGTTAGTACGGATTTTATACTTGGCTTGCCACGGGCTCAAAGGAACAAGGACTCTATCCTTGTAATGGTTGATCGCATTTCAATGACGGCACACTTCATTCCATGTGATAAGATCAACGATGCTACCCACGTAGCCGATTTGTACTTCAAGGAGGTGGTTAAGTTTCATTGAATCCCAAGGTCAACAGTGTCAGATAGGGACACTAAGCTCTTAAGTTATTTTTGGGTGACCTTATGGAAGAAATTGGGTTCTAAGCTTAAGTACAGTACTACTTAGCACCCTCAAATGGATGGGCAAACTGGAGTCACCAATTAAACTTTAGGAGTGCTTTTGAGGAGCTTGATCAAGTCCAACCTAAAGTCATAGGATTAGCTACTCACACCTGCCAAGCTTGCAGATAACAAGACCCCGAGGAAGACCAGGGGAATGTCCCCTTTCAAGGAGGTTTATGGGAATGAGCCACTTTTCCCTCTCAACCTAACCCCACGGCCTATGGATTCCAAGCCTAGCAAGGAAGCAACCAAGAAAGTGCAAGAAATCCAAGAGCTGCATAAGAAGATTAGGGGTAAGATTAAGCAATCTAATGTGTCTTATCAAGCCCAAGTAGAAAAGTATAGGAAACAAGTCATCTTCAACCCCAGTGATCTCGTTTGGTACACTTAAGGAAAGAGTGTTTTCCCTCCAAACACAAGTCAAAGCTCATGCCTAGGGCCTATGGTCCCTTTGAAGTCTTGAAGAGGATGAATAATAATGCCTACAAGATTAATTTTCTCGGAGAATATGGAGTATGTTGAGTTTGTGAGTATCCAACCACGAGAGGGGGGGTGAATTGTGGTATCTGATTTTCGCGTTGTAGATAACAAACACCCTCACAGAGGTTGTTCTCAAGTGACAAACACCCTGATAGCTTGTTTGCACGGGGTGTTCTCAAATATTGCAGAGGCGAAAATCACCAAGATAGATGCAGAAAATAAAGCATACACAATTTTTACGTAGAAAACACCTCTAGCCCAACTAAGGTGTGAAAAACCACGACCTACCTCGTGTAGGATTTAACTACTTTCACTAATGGGCTTCACACGTTACAAATGTAACACACCTTGTTACAACTTACAACCACGTAACCTTCTTCCCAAAGATAGGTTACACCACGTCCAACCTTCGCAAGATTAGACACGTCCAAGTCCACACGACTACGACACACTCACTCACTTTTCTGATTCAAGATCAGGGTTACAAACACCTTACAGGGGGTGCTTCTCACTAAGCAGATGTAAGGTACAATGAAGATCCTATTATGCCAATGGTATGAAAACTCAAAATCAAACACAGCTTGTCACTGTTTGCTTTTCAGAATGAAGCTCAAGAATCTTTGAGTGTAAACCGAGTTTTCTGATTTTCCTGGATTTTTCAAAAGGCTGTGTTTATGCAAATTCAAACCGAGTTTTCTATTTCTCTGTTTTTCGAGTGTTTTGAATATCTGAATATATCTGTCCGTGTGTGTGTGCTGGAAGAGAAAAAGCTGAGGCTTTTAAACAAAAAAACCAACGGTCATAAACCACAGAATCAGCTAAGTATGGAAATTGTTTTGCAAAATTATCCAACGGCTAATCACTAATTTATCCCAAAATATAAGGGATTTTGTTATCTTAAAAGATAACCCTTATCTTTCCATAGCCGAGAGGTGGATTCAAAAAGCAACCAAAAATTTTCAGCTTTTGAAACTTTACCATATCCAAAAATATGGTCAAAGGAAATTTTTTTTTTTCCTTTAAGTTTTGGCAAATCTCCAAAACTTATTTTCGAAATTCTCCCAAAATATTTTTAGGAAATATCCTTTCCAGAGAAATAGCAGTTTTGAAATTCAAGGAAAGTATTCTAGAGATCTTGGCCAACCAAAATGAATTTTTAAAAAATAATCGGGTATGGCCACTGCAGTTCAGAAACACCCCAGGCACCCTGTTCGCAGGGTTGTTCGCAACTGGTGTTCTGAAGCACTTAGTGCAAGTACCGATTCAAGAAGTGTTTAAAAATGATGTTTTCAATATTGGCATATTAACAAGTGTCTAATTAAATAAAACCTATATACCCAAGACTTCTTGTTTTGAACCAGTCATCTTGTCCGAGATTTGTAGAGTTGCTGTGAACACCAAGGCCACCTTGTTTGCTGGGGTTGTTCTTTACATTGCTAGAGTTCAGGAACATGCCTTACAATCAACTGTCGAGATGGTGTTCTTGACTTAATATAGAATCCCCAAGTAAAACCTGTTTTGAAGACTTGTTCTCACATGTAGCAAACCAGTTAATACAATAAAGATCACAAACACCAGTTAGGCCTGTTTGGAGATCGTGTTCGAAGCAACATTACTTGGACAGATTTTTACACTTGGATTTGTTATCATCAAAACTAAATATAATAACACAACAAATTTCCCCTTTTTGATGATGACAAACCAAGTGACCATATTGACAAAAAAATGAATGAATGCTGATAGGGATAAGTCAAAGCTAAGGTCCACTCGTCAATAGGACTACTTCCCCCTTTTGGCATCATTAAAAAGTATAAACAACATTATGAATGCAAGAAAAGAAGTAAATAGCAGAAGATGCAAGAGGCAGTAATAAAGGGATATTGCATTAAAAACCTTACAAATGCCAAAAACTAAAGTAAGGAAGGAGGAGACTAGAGAACAGCCTAGACAATCAGGGAGCAGGGGGTGGTTGCGTTTGCAGAGGAGGGATGCTAGGGGCAAGAGTGGAGAGAAGTGCAAGTAAATCTTCATGGCGTTTAGCCGAGAGAGCTCGTTCCTCAGCAAGAGCAGCCTTGACAGCTAAGAGCTCATCTTTGAGGCGAGCATTGTCCTCAAGAACAGCCTCAACCTTGACGGAAGGTTGCCCAGAAACAGGTGGTCGAGGCGGTCGATGACCCTGTTTGGAGACTGACCCTTCGCCAACCCCATAGCCACACCCTAGTAGGGTGTCAACGCCAATTTCATCAATGATTTGGGCCGGCACTCTTCGTGTCAGAACGATCCCAAAGTACTCAAGCACCCTTGTCAACAAAAACCCATAGCCAAGATCATGTGCCCGGGTGGTGTTCGCAGTTCGCTCTATGTGGCGAATCATGATTGCAGGGAGGTTTACTGGTTCCTCCCGATCCAGTAGGTCCACCAGACATTGATCAAAGGCATCTGCTGAGTTTCGCCCTTGACCTCGCGGTATTATGTTCTTGATGGTGAACATAAACAGTAGTTGGTGTAGGGAGGTCATTTCACCCTTCTTAACCGAGAGGGGTGTTCTCAGGCCCTGTTTTTGACTAAGGTGTTTGGACACCTCTAAGAGCCTGACTGTTTCCAGGGCTATTTTGTCTTCCCTCACATACACAGCAAATCCACGAGAGGGGATGCCCAGAATATCACTCAGGGTGGATTCATCAAAGGAAAAATGACACGCATTGACAGCACTTATCACCACCCCATTTGTGACAGAGCAGTTGGCATAGAATTCAGCCAACTCGGGCACAGAACACCCTTGCTGGGTGTTTGCAAACAACTCAAGCCAGCCTTGGGCTCGAAGCTTGTTCAAGAACACCCCCAGACCCTGTTCCTCGAAAAAGCTTACATTCACTACCTTCCCCCTGACGACATTGCACTTCAGCAACTGCGCATGTTTATCAGACATAGGAGAGGGAGTGAACTGCTTTGGGCGTTTAAGGATAGGAACAGAGGTGGTAGTTTCTAGTAGAGGGGCTGTTTTGGGCTTTTGCTTGAGGGGTGTTTTGGCAGGAGAGGGCTTCACAGCAGGTTTATTGGTTGGTTTTGGAGGAGCTTGGTCTTCAGAGGACTCGGAAAACACCGGTGTCCCCTGTTTGAAGGTGGTGTTCTCAGAGTCAGAACTCGAGAACCCTTCAGAAGAAGAAAAAATCTCCTCGATGATAGGAGTAGAGGGTTTGGAGGTACGAGGAGCGGATTGAAAAGCGATTCTCGCAGACTTGCGAGAGGGCTTAGAGGATTGAGGAGTTTGTGAGGGTTGAGACCTTGGTTGTGGCCTTGTTCTTGGCGTTCTACTATGCCTAGCCACGATTTTCACCCTCTTCCTTTTCTCTCCAGTTCGAGCGACCGGAGTGGAGGGTTTCAGCCTCAGGGAGAGAATTCTTCTCGAGACTCTCCTCGGACGACTCATTCGACTTCCCTTGGAAGTCAACAGGCAGATCCTCCACAACCACACCTTCGACAGAGGCAACCCCTGTTTCTGTCGCGGTGTCAGAGAACAACCCAGAAGAACAGGGCTCAAAATTAAACCCTTCAGGGGTTTCCAAGAATTGTTCTTGAGACCCCGACTTTGTTCCTTCTGACTCAACTGAAATGGGACAAGCAATTGCCCCTACGAGGAACACCAATTCCCTTCCACATTCAAAGGGAATATCATCCATCCCCATTCCCACTGATTTTAGAGACAAGCGATTCAGAAATTGGAAAGGCTTGTAAGGAATTGGGCGAGAAGGAGCAGGAATTGAGGAAGAAAGAACGAGGGCTTTTGATTGAAGAGTGTTGTTGGAAGCCATTGTTGCTAGAGGAGAGAGATTAGGGTTTAAGGAGTTTGCAGGATGTTCGGTTTTTGCTTGAGGGCAAGACGAACGATAGTACTAAGAGCAGGGCATAAAAAAAGAGAGAGAGAGAGAGAGAGAGCAGCCGAATCTTTGAGAAGATCTCTTGAATTGCAACGGGTAGGAGCAATAACATCTTGTGCCTTGGGAAGGAAAGCAAACACACCGAGCAACCAAGGGGCGTACCTGTTCTCTGTATTATGCCACCGAGCAACCAAGGGGCGTACCTGTTCTCTGTATTATGCCTGTTCTTTGCCGTCTGATCTGATTCGACTGAATGGCATTAAGACGGCTCCAGTACATCCCCTTATGCTGTACTAAGTAGATAAGGAAAAAAATGCATGCAATACGGGCATATGCAATCACATCCGTTATTAATAAAATTTGCAAACAGGGGGAGAGAACAGGGTGTAAAGGTTGATCTTACCAAACCCAGTTCATGTTCTGGAAACAGTATCTCAGGGTGTTCTCACCAACCCTAGTTCCAGTCTATTTCTCTCAAAAAGGTCTCTAGCTAGTGCCTTAGTGAATATATCAGCAATTTGACTTTCCGTTGAGCAAAAATTCATAGAGATTAAACCCTTTTCAACATTATCTCTCAAGAAATGATGTCGAATGTCAATATGCTTTGTTCTTTTATGTTGACATGGATTTTTGGCAATGTTAATTGCACTTGTGTTATCACAAAAAATAGGAATGCATCCAATGTCAACACAAAAGTCCTTAAGCTGTTGCCTTATCCACAACAGTTGAGCACAACATGAAGCTGCTGCAACATATTCAGCTTCTGCCGTGGACATGGCAACTGAATGTTGCTTCTTGGTAGCCCAAGATACCAAACAAGGTCCAAGAAAGTGAGCCATACCTGAGGTACTCTTTCAATCAACTAGGAATCCAGCATAGTCAGCATCAGCATATCCAACAAGATCAAAATTGCAACATTTAGGATACCATAGAGCTAAATTAGGTGTATGTTTCAAATACCTTAGTATCCGTTTAAGAGCCTTAAGATGAGTTTCCTTAGGATTAGACTGAAAACAGGCACATAAACCAACACTAAAAACAATATCAGGTCTACTAGCGGTTAGGTATAAGAGTGACCCAATCATACCCCTATAGAGTTTCTCCTCAACTGAGGGACTCCCATCATCCATACCCAACTTGGTTGAAGGAGAAATAGGAGTGTCTATGGGTTTGGCCGACTCCATCCCAAAACGCTTAAGTAATTCCTTGATATACTTTTGCTGATGGATCATGATGCCGTTTGGAGTTTGCTTGATTTGTAAGCCTAAGAAAAAATTATGCTCACCCATCATGCTCATCTCAAACTCACTCCTCATCATATTTGAAAATTCATTGCATAAATCATGATGAGTTGCACCAAATATGATGTCATCAACATATATTTGGATAATCAAAAAATGTTCCCCCTTAGATTTTAGAAGCAAGGTATTGTCTACCTTGCCTCTTCTAAAATCATTTTCAAGTAAAAAACTTGACAACCGTTCATACCAAGCTCTTGGAGCTTGTTTTAAATCATAAAGTGCCTTGTCAAGTTTAAAAACATGATTTGGAAAATCACCATTTTTAAAACCAGGGGGTTGTTTGACATACACCTCTTCTTTAAGGTATCCGTTTAGGAATGCACTTTTAACATCCATTTGATATAACTTGATTTCCATATGAGCTGCAAAGGCTATTAAAATTCGAATAGCCTCAATTCTAGCAACTGGTGCAAAGGTTTCTTCGTAATCGATCCCTTCTTCTTGATTGTATCCTTGTACAACCAGCCGTGCCTTATTCCTGGTGACTTGTTTCTTTCAAATTGATGAAGCTCTTCTTGCATAGCCGTGATCCAATCTGAATCTGCAAGAGCTTCATTCACACTTTTTGGCTCAATGTTAGAAAGAAAAGCATAGAAAGCACAAAAATCCTTTAGTTTAGATCTAGTTTGCACTCCAATATTAATATCTGACAAGATTTGATCAAGAGGGTGCGAACTATGGTGCTTCCATGGTCGTGGAGTAAGAGGATCCACAGACACATGCTCTGTTCTAACTGAAATGTGTGTAGGATCAGGCTCAAGAACACCTCCTGATCCTGTTTCTGCACCTATTTGTAACCTTATTTCTGAAGAACATGGTTCCGAACAGGGTTCAGCGGTGTTTTCCCCTGTTTGGTGTTCACCTTGCCTGCTGTTCTGAGGAACACCTTCAGGAGTTGTTTTCTCCATGGCGCTCTTACCTCGTTTATCTTGGAGCAACACTTCTTTTCGAACAAGACCTAATTCAAGTTCATCTTCCTGTGCATCATTCTCACTCAACACGTTAGATTCATTAAAAAGCACATGCACACTTTCCTCAACACACAAGGTTCTTTTGTTAAAGACTTTGTATGCCTTGCTGTGAGAAGAATAGCCAAGAAGTATTGCCTCATCACTTCTTGGATCAAACTTTCCTAAGGCATCCTTCCCATTATTATGCACAAAACACTTACAACTAAATGTCCTTAGGTGCGTAATATTGGGTTTTCTGCCTTTGAAAAGTTCATAAGGAGTTTTATTCAACATAGGTCTAATCATGCATCTATTTATAATGTAACATGAGGTGTTCAATGCTTCTGCCTAGAAATACCTAGGAAGACCACTGGCAATAAGCATTGTTCTGGTCATGTCTTCCAGGGTGCGATTTTTGCGCTCAACCACCCCATTTTGTTGGGGTGATCTTGGGGCTGAGAAGTTATGATCAACACCATGTTCATTACAATAGTTAATAAAACTTGCATTTTCAAACTCAGTTCCATGGTCAGATCTTAAGCTGATTAAGGAGTGTCCTACTCTCTTTTCAACCTTTTTGAGAAAGGCAATAAAATTCTCAAAGGTTTCATCCTTGGATGCCAAAAACAAGGTCCAAGTAAATTGAGAGTAATCATCCACTACCACAAGCACATACTTTTTCCCACCTCTACTAGTTATCCTCATGGGACCACACAAATCAATGTGTAGCAATTCTAGAGGTCGAGTAGTGCTTACACACCTTTTTGATTTAAAAGAAGATCTGACTTGTTTGCCTTTTGCACAAGCTTCACATGCCTTGTCATCATTAAACTTGATGGAAGGTAGTCCAATAACTAGGTCTTTTGAAACAAGTTTGTTTAACAAGGATAAGCTTGCATGACCTAGTCTCTTGTGCCATAGCATTATATCATCATTTAATGCATTTAAACAAGTCAGATTATTTTGGGGAAGAGTGGAAATACAAACTTTATAAACATTTTGACATCGCTTCCCCCTCAACACAACATCTCCTGTGTCGTCATTTACAACCAAGCAACGTGTTCGTGAAAACACCACTAGGTTGTTCTTGTCACACAGTTGGGACACACTTAGCAAATTGTGCTTTAAACCATCAACTAAGTGCACATTATCAATTGAGTGGGAGAGAGTTTTACCAATATTACCTATACCGACAATTGTCCCAGACTTGCCGTTTCCAAATGCTACACTCCCACCATTCAAAGCTGTAAGTGAGAGAAAATTTGATCTTTCTCCAGTCATGTGCCGCGAACACCCACTATCAACATACCACAGCTGCCTGTTTTCAAGGTTGTTTTTTGATATGTTTGACAGGGTGTTTCTTACCCTGTTTGCTGGGTTGTTTATGGGATTGTTCTCTCTCACTTCAGCCTGCAAAACAAATCACGGGTTAGTTTTGGGAACCCAGATCCACTTGGGTCCCATTCCTTTAGACATGTAAAGCTCATCTTTTCTAATCCAGATTTGTTTCACATACCTTTCATTCTTTTCATTGGCATGTTTTCTTAAAGGACAAGAATATCGATAGTGGCCAGTTTTACCACAATGAAAGCAAACAATGTTTTCAGGTAATCCCACATACTTCCTATGAATTGGGTAAACTGTTCGTTTAGGCTTATACCCAAGTCCCCTTCTGTTTCGACTGTGGTGAGTGTTTAACCAAGCAAGGGCCTGTGAAGATTTGTTCCAGCGTTTGTTTATGCTAAGGTCGGTTTCCAGTTTTTCTTTATTAGCATGCAAACCCTTGTTCTCTTTGAGTAGGGACTCAACCATTCCTTCCACCTCAAAGAGTTTTTCCTCTATTCGAGAGTAATCTCCTTCTTTTATAAAGAGGTTTTCTTTGAGTATATTAACATTTTCATGTAAACCGAGTTTTTCATTTTTAAGAATTTCATTTTCAAGCTCTAGGTCACGAACTTCTCTTTTTAGATCAGCATATGTGTTTATCAAATTATATAGAAGTTCTTCTAAAGTAGCTTTGTTAAGACCATGTACCTTGTTCTTGAGATCTGAGAAGCTGATTGTTGATTCATCATCTGAATCTGAATCACTTTGTGCCATAAGTGCTACGACTCCTTCTTCAGCTTCAGATTCTCCTTCATCCTCAGAGGAATCTCCCCAAGCAGCCAGCATAGCTTTCGAGAATCGCTTGCCCAAATTGTTTACAAGGTGTTTTCGACCCTGTTTTCGAGGGTGTTCAGGCATTTGATCTTCTCGAAGCAGAGGGCAATTTTTGACTAAGTGATCTGGTTTGCCGCACTTGAAACACCCTGTGAGCTGTTCTTTGGGGGTGTTTCTGGACTTACTGAATTCTTTTCTTTTGTTGTTTTCCTTGACCTTTTTGAAGAATTTCTTAAATTTTCTGGACATTAGGGCCATATCTTCATCTTCAAGGTCAGAATCAGTGTCCTCATGTGCTTTCAAGGCAAGCCCACGATCCTTCTTTTGCTCCTCTCTTTGCTGTGAGTTCTTTCGGAGTTCATAGGTCTGGAGATTTCCAATCAACTCGTCGAGGGTGATCTTGTTCATGTCTTTAGCCTCTTGGATGGCTGTTACTTTGGCCTCCCACGTGCGAGGTAAAATTCTGAGGATTTTCCTCACCAACTCTTCAGTGGTGAAAGATCTTCCCAGGGATTTTAACTCGTTCGTGATGTGGGTGAACTGTGTATACATGTCCATCACAGTTTCATGATCACCCATATCAAACAACTCATATTGTCGCATAAGTAGCTCAATTCTAGATTGTTTAACTTAACTCGTACCTTCTTGAGCAACTTGGAGAGCATTCCAGATAGCTTGGGCTGATTCACACTCAGAGATGCGAGTGTATTCATCCGGTCCTAGGCCAAAATATAGAACCTTTTTGACTTTGGCATTTTTCTCCATTTTCTTATAGTCCTCGGTATCAAATTCTATGGATTCCTTGGGAACCTTCTTACCATCTTCAAGCACCTTGGTGGGAACAAGGGGCCCGTTCTTGATGAGCATCCATAATTCATAATCTTCTGCCTGAATATAGTTCTCCATCCTATTCTTCCACCAACTATAATGTTGGCCGTTGAAATAGGGTGGACGAGTAATGGATTGCCCTTCAAGAATTCCTTGTGGGGTACTCATCTTCAGAATCTCTCAAGGTGTTAACCTTTTGTAAGAGAACCCGCTCTGATACCACTTGTTGAGTTCGTGAGTATCCAACCACAAGAGGGGGGTGAATTGTGGTGTCTGATTTTCGCGTTGTAAATAACAAACACCCTCACAGAGGTTGTTCTCAAGTGACAAACACCCTGATAGCTTGTTTGCACGGGGTGTTCTCAAATATTGCAGATGCGAAAATCACCAAGATAAATGCGGAAAATAAAGCACACACAATTTTTACGTGGAAAACACCTCTAGCCCAACTGAGGTGTGAAAAACCACGACCTACCTCGTGTAGGATTTAACCACTTTCACTAACGGGCTTCACACGTTACAAATGTAACACACCTTGTTACAACTTGCAACCACGTAACCTTCTTCCCAAAGACAGGTTACACCACGTCCAACCTTCGCAAGATTAGACACGTCCAAGTCCACACGACTAGGACACACTCACTCACTTTTCTGATTCAAGATCAGGGTTACAAACACCTTACAGGAGGTGCTTCTCACTAAGCAGATGTAAGGTACAATGAAGATCCTATTATGCCAATGGCATGAAAACTCAAAATCAAACACAGCTTGTCACGGTTTGCTTTTCAGAATGAAGATCAAGAATCTTTGAGTGTAAACCGAGTTTTCTGATTTTCCTGGAATTTTCAAAAGGCTGTGTTTATGCAAATTCAAACCGAGTTTTCTATCTCTCTGTTTTTCGAGTGTTTTGAATATCTGTATATATCTGTCTGTGTGTGTGTGCTGGGAGAGAAAAAGCTGAGGCTTTTAAACAAAAAAACCAACGGTCATAAACCACAGAATCAGCTAAGTATGGAAATTGTTTTGCAAAATTATCCAACAGCTAATGATTAATTTATCCCAAAATATAAGGGATTTTGTTATCTTAAAAGATAACCCTTATCTTTCCATAGCCGAGAGGTGGATTCAAAAAGCAACCAAAAATTTTCAGCTTTTGAAACTTTACCATATCCAAAAATATGGTCAAAGGAAATTTTTTTTTTTCTTTAAGTTTTGGCAAATCTCCAAAACTTATTTTCGAAATTCTCCCAAAATATTTTCAGGAAATATCCTTTCCAGAGAAATAGCAGTTTTGAAATTCAAGGAAAGTATTCTAGAGATCTTGGCCAACCAAAATGAATTTTTCAAAAATAATCGGGTATGGCCACTGCAGTTCAGAAACACCCTACGCACCCTGTTCGCATGGTTGTTCGCAACTGGTGTTCTGAAACACTTAGCGCAAGTACCGATTCAAGAAGTGTTTAAAAATGATGTTTTCAATATTGGCATATTAACAAGAGTCTAATTAAATAAAACCTATATACCCAAGACTTCTTGTTTTGAACCAGTCATCTTGTCCGAGATTTGTAGAGCTGCTATGAACACCAAGGCCACCTTGTTTGCTGGGGTTGTTCTTTGCATTGCTAGAGTTCAGGAACACGCTTTACAATCAACTGTCGAGATGGTGTTCTTGACTTAATATAGAATCACCAAGCAAAACCTGTCTAGAAGACATTCTCACATGTAGCAAACCAGTTAATACAATAAAGATCACAAACACCAGTTAGGGCTGTTTGGAGATCATGTTCGGAGCAACATTACTTGGACAGATTTTTACACTTGGATTTGTTATCATCAAAACTAAATATAATAACATAACAGAGTATCTGCAACCTTCAAGGTGGCTGATTTGTCCCCATACCTAGAAGATGATAAATTAGAGAATTTGAGGGTAAATTCTTCTCAACAAGGGAAGGATGATGGGGATCAATCACCTAATGATCAAGTGAACATCCCTACTATCCAACAAAATTAAGAGAAGGATCTAAGGCACAAGAATTAGCCTAAATTGTCAAGGACATCACGGCTGCCCAAACTACTTAGAATCCTGCGTCATCAGCCCAGTTTTGTAAGCTTGATTATTCAAGCTTAAATTGGATTTAGGAAGCTATAAACCCACTTTTTTGAACCCTTAATATATCAGCTTTAGAGGTAAATAAAGAGTTCAAGGTGAAGTCATTGGCTAATAAGTCAAATGGGGTCATTTTCTAAGTGTTGCTGAAACTATCCCAGTCTGCGCTAGCTGCACATTTTTTGCCTATATCTCCCAAACGAAACTCCAAGGCCCTTATAACTTGGGCCATCTAAAATCTTGCTTTCTAAGATTTCTAAGAATGTTTGTTTGACCCAATTTGAGTAAGAAACCAAGGAGATATAGCTGTTTGTAATGGAGTGCTGTAATTTGAAAAGTTGCTGATAGAAAAGCGATAAGCACTTTTCAGCTTTTGCACTTATTGTACTTTTTGGTCTTCCCCAACGCTTTGGCTGCTAAACTAGTATTGCTAGGTTATTTCTAATGGCCATATGGCCTCTTTTTCTTGTTTATATGTTGATTTGATGGTTATAAAATCAGATTTGACACATATGAAAAGATTAAGATTATTCTTTCTCATTTGAACTCTCTCTTGCTTAACTTTTATTTGGCTAATCAAAGTGGTGACCAAGTGAGTCTTAATCTTTCTTAGGGTGGTGTGACTTATCCCTAAGTGTGATTTAAAGCCCTAGTCTGTAAAAGGTGGTGTGTCTTACCCTTTTGCAAGCTAGTTTATCTCTTCTTCTTCTTGCTTAAAACCAAACTACAGGAACCTAGTTTCAGTTTCTCTTCTTCTTTTAACTTTGTTCTTGATTTGTTTAAGCTTTGGCGACTTAAATCACTACAATTCCTTACTTATCACATCACTACCAAACTCAAGCTAATGAACACAAGAAGAAGGTGCTATTTCAACCAGGAGATCCCGTATGGATACGCTTAAGGAAGGAAAGATTTCCTTCAAAGAGGAAGAACAAGCTGATGCCAAGGGCTAATGGTCTATTTGAGGTACTTGAAAGGATTAATGGCAATGCTCATAAGGTTGATTTGCCAGGTGACTATGGAGTTTCAGCTATATTCAATGTGGCTGACTTGAGTGCTTGCCAAGCCGATGATTACTTGCTGATTTGAGGATCAAATCTCTTCAACAAGGGGAGGATGATGGAATCTGCTCAAGCCAAGGCATGGAATAAGGGCCTACGAGCCTAGTAAGGTCCAATGCAAGTTCTAAAGTCCAAGCCATGGCTCAAATTCTAGAAAAGAGCCAAAGTGATGCAACCGAGTTAAATGGCCAGAAAATGCCCGATTTTTCCTGATTTCTTTAGCTACATTGTGGATTAAGTTTGATATTTTTGCATTTTTTAGATCCTTAAGATGTTGACTTTCAGGTCCAAGCATCAAGAGTCACTCAGTTAAAATAACGAGATCAAACCATTTTGTTCAACCTATTCGTTTTGGTCCAAAACTATACGGTAAAATGTTTTAGTGGATATCTCCTACTTAAACATAATTTAACTTTGATTTCTTCTTTGGGGAGGTTTGTACACACCCTAAGGTTTCCCCCATGGCCTAAAATTAAAATCACGCTCACTTTTGATTGGTGGAAAGAAGGGCAGACAATCGAGCTGAAAACTAGAACCCGGTAAGTAGCTGCGTGTGTTTTCCTTCCTAAGAGGGTTTGCTCAGCTCCTTCTTTGCTTGCTTGCTCCAATCACGAGTCTAAGCAGCTAGGAACATCATCATCATTTGCTGCTTTGATGCTTTGGGAAGAGCTTAACCAATGAGGGCATAAAGGAAGAAATCTCACCAAGCATTCTGATTGGTCAGCCGAAAAGGGGACATGCTTTACGACTACTTTTCTCTACTTCTTCCCTAGTAAACTGATGTATTAGCCTATTTTAAGTGTATTAAGGTTAAGAATCAGCATTTCTCTTGCTTTCCTTTACAGTCTGCTTGTAATTAGCTTAGGTTAATTAAGCTTGTAAACTAGATCAGTCCTAAGCGCATAACTAATTGTAATTAACAGTTCCTTAGTAGGGAGGAAACCTCCCCTAAGTTAATTTTTGCTGCCAAGGCCTAGTGTATAAGGCCTTTAGTGGTTCGTTTTGTAATACATAACTTGAATATTAAATACAACTAGAATTAAGAGCATTTTGCTTTCGTTTCCCCTTTATAGTTCACTTGCTTATCGTTAATTTGGTCGATTAAGGGGGTGATCAAGTAAGTCTTAACACTTAATTGTGTGGTGTTTCTGTATCCTAATTAAGGTTAAGGACCCTAAGCTTAAGCTTTGTGGTGTTTCTGTATCTAAGCAAGAGTTTAGATTATCTTTCGTTGTAGCATTCATTCACAGAATCACCTAGACTTTAGGTTGAATTCAGTTTGCTTTCCCTTAGCTTTGAATTCAGGTTTGAGTGTTTGTGTTTCTCCATCCAAGATGCATCATCCGAGATAGAGCATCAGCACCTTGATTAAGCTTTCTAGATTTATGCTTGATTGTGAGGTGAAATGACTGGAGAAACTCAACCCACTTAGCATGACATGAGTTTAACTTGTGTTGGCCTCGAATATACTTCAAAGCTTCATCGTCAGAATGTAAAATAAACTCAATTGCAATCAAATAATGAGTCCAATGCTCTAACCACCTCATGATTGCATAGAGCTCTTTATCATAGGTGGAGTATTTCCTTCTTGAATCACATAATTTCCCACTAAAAAAGGTAAATGGTTTACCTTCTTGAGTAAGAACACCACATGTACAAACTCCAGAGGCATCACCCTCAACTTCAAAGACTTTACCAAAGCACAGCAAGGAGAGAACTGATGCTTGAGTAAGTCTTTTCTTGAGCTCTTCAAAGGTAGAATGGGCTTTTGGTGTCCAAATGAATGATGTCCCCCTGATAACCTTAGTCATAGGAGCCATAATAGTGCTGAAACTTTAAATTAACCTCCTATAAAAGAAAGCTAACCCATGAAAAGTACGGATATCTTGAATGCTCCTTAGAATAGGCCATGGCTGAATAGCTCCAATCTTACTTTTATCTTCCTTGATACCGTCACCAGTGACAACATAACCTAAGATTGTTACCTCAAGAGTGAAAATGCACACTTCTTAAGGTTACCAAAATAGTCTTTTACATTTTAGAACAAGCATAACTTGAGTTAAATGATCTTGGTGTTCATGCTCATCCTTGGGATACATCAGAATGTCATCGGAGTAAACTACCACAAACTTTCCCATGTAAGGCCTAAATACTTAGTTCATTAGCTCCTCATGAACGTACTAGGAGCATTGGAAAGACCAAAGGGCATGACAAGCCATTCATATAACCCGCCCTTTGTCTTGAAAGTCATTTTCCATTAATCTCCCTCATGGATTCTGATTTGGTAGTATCCACTTCGAAGGTCGATCTTTGAGAATGCTTTTAAGCCATATAACTCATCAAGCATATCTTCAAGTCTAGGTATGGGATACCTATACTTGATTGTAATCGTGTTAATGGTCTTGCTGTCCATACACATACGTGTTCCTCCATCCTTTTTATGAAGCAAAAGAGCAGGCACAGCACACAGACTCAATGACTCTCAAATCAACCCTTAAGATATCAACTCCTCAACTTATCATTAAATCTCTACGTTGTCCTTGGGATTCATTCTGTAAGCTAGCTTATTAGGAAGGACAGAACCAGGAATGAGGTCTATGTGGTGTTGGATATCTCTTTTTGGAGGTAAACTCGTGGATATCTCCTCAGGAATCAAATGATAGAAGTTTTGAATGAGTGCTTTAGCTACGGGGTGAGTAGATATGGGAGTTTCTGGTTCTTCTTGTAAGTCTAATATCCACTCTCTAAAGGCCTTGAATTCATGCTAGGAGGCCTTTAACAATGGCTCACTAACTGTAAGATACAAATTAGGATGGTTTGACTTGTTTTAAGGTTTAATTTCGTGGAGCTTAGATAGGGATAAAGGAGCTAGGGTGATCTTCTTACCATCCTTAGCAAAGAGGTAAGTATTCAAGTAGCCATTATGCATAACCCTATGATTATATAACCATGGTCATCCCAAAAGCATATTATAAGCATCCATGCAAATTACATCACACCAAAGCTCATCTTGATAGTTCTTTCTAATGGAGAAGGAAACAAGGTAGCATGAGTTCACTTGGATACCCTTAATTGAGTGAACCATTGAATGTTGTAAGGGTGTGGATGAGTCATGGTTTGCAAGCCTAGTTTCTTAATTATGCTTAGAGAAACCACATTTACACAGCTTCCTCCATCAATGATCACAGAGCATACCTTCCATTGAACTGTACAACGGGAGTGAAATATGTTCTCTCTTTGCTCATCCTGAGCTCCCTTCTAATTGGTTAAAACTCTCCTCGAAACCAACATCTCACCTTTATCAGCCTCCTCTATGACCTCCTCTTGAGTTTCATCAAGTTCATCCTCAAAATCATCCTCCGTTTCCTCTTCTTCATACACCTCTATAACGGTTGTCCATTCAGCCAAAGTTATGACCTCGCAGTTTAGGTAGTCTGAAGCTATATGTCCAAGTCCTTAGCATTTAAAACACCTTCTATTACTCATGTAATTGGGATTGGGTCTACTTTGAGGGGTTTGGATCTTTTGTGGAGTCGGGGTTCTTTGTGGAAAGGAAGCGGATAGATTTAGGGGTTTGGAAATGGGGTTAGACCTGCCCTTGTTAAAGGGCTGGTTTCGTGTAAAGAGCTTAGGATTCTGAGGCTTAGGGGGCTACCTTGCTTTCTGTTGTTGCATGACCTTGCGAGCAAGCACGCAAACTACACCAAAGGTAGTATAAGCTTGCAAATCAACCACGTTAGCATACCTATGATCAAGTCCTCCTAAGTACCTAACAATGGCTTGCTCTTTGGGTTCTTGAAGATCACATTTGATGACTAGTTTCACAAACTCTCATGTATACGTCAACACTGAGATTCCCATGAGTAAGGTTATGGAGTTGAGAATAGCAATCTTGGACATAAGTTACGGGAAGAAAACGAGCCTTAGGCTTGAATTTCATTTTCTCCTGTGTTCTAATCTTGGACTTCCTCTCTCTAACCCGTTTAGCACACAGGTTAGTCCACCATGGTGAGGCGTATTTTTTAAGTCTCAAGGCTACTAACTTGACCTTTTTATCTTTAGGAACATCGTTGTACTCAAAAACACGCTCAATAGTATGTAACCAATCTAAGAATTCCTCAGGATCAAGTTTACCTTCAATCTCTGGGATTTCAACTTTGAAATCATTGGCATTTGCTTGAAACCTTGGTTCTAGTCTAGTCATTCTTAAGGGTTCATCCTCACTAGATGAATCCATGTTATGGGTAAAAACTTATTCTTGCCTCCTACGATCAGATTGGAGAGGCTCTTTATTCACTTTCTGCTTTTGCTTCAAAATGACTCCAAGTTGCTTCCATAGGTAGTCATTCTGAGCTTGGAGTTCTTTATCATGTTGAACCCCCTCATTGAGTTTTCTTATTAATAACTCATCTTGGGCTGAAAGTGTTTGGCAATTCTTTAAAACTGCATCAAATTTATCTTCCAAACTTGTGCTAGTACTGATGGTGTTTTCGAATGTATGTTTAAGCTGGAACAAGGGATGTGTTTGGAAATGGCTGGAAATGATTCTAGAAGTGGAGGGACATACTAGGCCAAGGAGAAACCTAACCACTGATGCCAAACATGATGTATGTTGGAAGGGGAAACATGAACACTCAAACCTAAATTCAAAGCTAAGGGGAAGCAAACTAAATTTAACCCAAAGTCTAGGTGATTTTGTGAGTGAATGCTAGGATAAATGATAATCTAAACTCTTGCTTAGATACAGAAATACCACTAAGCTTGAGTTTAGGGCCCTTAACCATAACTAGAATATAGAAACACCACCCAATTAAGAGTTAAACCTTACTTGATTACCACCTTAATCGACCAAATTAAGGATAAGCAAGTAAAGTATTTAGGAGAAATGAAAGTAAATGCTCTCAATTCTGGTTTGTTTTTAATATCAAGGTTATGTTTACAAAATGAACCTTGAAAGGACCTTATACACATAGCCATTAAGCAAAAAACTAGCAAAGAAGGTTTACTTCCTAGGAAGGAAACGTCTAAGTATGCTTAGCTAGGTGCTTAAGACTAATCTAGTATCAAGCTTGATTAACCTAAGTTAATTACAACCAGAATGCAAGAAAAGTAAGACAAATGATAATATTTAACCTTAACACTCCTAATTATGCTTAAGGAAATTAGCCTTCTAAGGAAAAGTAAAGAAAAGCAGCCTAAAGGAGATGTGCTTTTTAGCTGACCATTCCGGATGAAAGGCTTGATTTTTTTCTTTGTATTCCATTGCTTGCTCTTCCCAAAACCTGTTCTAGCAGCCAATGATGATGTTCCTAGTCTCCTTAATGCATGATTGAAAGCAAGCAAGCGAGAAATAAGTTGAGGAAACCCTGAAAAGGATTAAAATACATGCAGTTACTTGGCAGGTTCTAGAAACGATTTTCAGTCTACTCTTCTTCCACCAATCGAAAGTAAGCATGATTTTAATTTCAGATCATGGGGGGATAACTTAGGAGATTTCCACTAAAACATTTTACCGTGTAGTTTTAGACCAAAATTGATACGCTGAGCAAAATGGCTTGATCTCTTCACTTCAACTGAGCATGATCGAGTTTTAATGCTTGGATCGGAAGGTTAAGGATCCCAAAAATGCAAAAATATCAAACCCAAGGTAGAAGGTAGGTAAATAATACTGAGCATTTTCTGGCCGTTTAACCCGGTTGCATCATGTTGGCTCTTTTCTAGAATTTGAGCCATGGCTTAGACTTTAGAACTTGCATTGGATCTTGCTAGACTCCTAGGACCTTCATCCATGTCTTGGCTTGAGGACTCCATCATCAAGACTAAATTAGGGCTTTATAAATGGTTGGTTATGCCCTTTGGTCTTTCAAATGATCCAAGTACATTCGTGAGACTTATAAACTAAGTGTTCAGGACGTATATAGGCAAGTTTGTGGTAGTTTACTTCAATGATCTATTTTGAGAATGAGCATGAACATCAAGATCATCTTACTAAAGTCATGCTTGTTATGAAATGTGAAAGATTTTTCGGTAACCTTATGAAATGTGCCTTTGTCACTCCTGAGGTAACATTCTTAGGTTATATTATATATGGGGATGGTATTAAGGGAGATGAAAGCAAGATTGATGCTATTCAGTCATGGCCTATTACTAAAAGTATTCATGATGTTCGAGCTTTTCATAGATTAACCTTCTTTAGTGAGAAGTTACGTGATTTAAGAAGGAAGAATTCCACCTATGATAAAGAGGTTTATACAATTGTGAGGTGTTTAGAGTGTCATTATTTGATTGCAAGTGAGTTTACTTTGCATTTTGACCAAGAGGCTTTGAAGTATATTCAAGGCCAAAATAGGTTAAACTCACGCCATGCTAAGTGGGTTGAGTTTCTTTAGTGATTTCACTTTACAATCAAGCATAAATCTGCAAAGCTCAATCAAGGCACCAAAGCTCTCTCTCAGAGCTATCTACTTTTATTCCAATTAGATGCTTGTGTACTTGGTTTTGAGCATCTAAAAGCTTTTTATGTTAAGGATAAAGACTTTGGGGACTTATTTGCCACCTGTTCCAAACGCCCCAGAGGACATTTTTTGATTAAAGAACGGTTTTTGTTCAAGGGTACATAGCTGTCTGTACCACAGGGTAGCACCCGTGAGCTAATAATGATAGAAGTGCATGTAGGTTTCTTAGCTAGTCATTTTGGTGAATCCAAGACCTTAACTATGTTAAGGGAACATTATTATTGGCCTAGAATATAGAAGGATGTTCAAGATATCGTAAGGAGATGTGGTACGTACCAAGTTGCCAAAAGTCATACTTTACCCTAATGCTTATACACATCCCTTCCTATTCCCACTTTGCCCTGGGTGGATGTAAGCATGGACTTCATTTTGGGTTTACCTAGAACTCAAAGGGGCAAGGATTCTATATTTGTGGTGGTGGACAGGTTTTCAAAGATGGCACATTTCGTACCATGCAACAAAACCAACGATGCTATACACATTGCAGGGTTATACTTTAAGGAGGTAACCAGATTGCATGGTATTCCTAGAACCTAAAGACAGCTACTTTTCTTTACTTTTCCTTAAAAACCTAATTGTATTAAGCTTAATTAGGATTATTAAAGTTAAGTATTATCATTTGTCTTGCTTTCCTTGCATTCTGGTTGTAATTAGCTGATGGAGTCCTACCAAACCAAGACCTTGATCATGATCATTCAAGTCTAAAAGGTCCATGAACAAGGTCATGATGTAGTCCCAACCACCATTAGCAATAAAGAAGATCCAACAAGTCAATCAAGGTCCAACACAAGCTCCAAAATACAAGCAATGCTCTAAATTGTCCAAGCAAGCCAAGGAGGTGCACACGGGTACAAGGACTAGAATTTACCCGGTATTGTGCATGTGATTTCTTAAGCTCCAAGGAGGCTTAAGTCCTTAATTTTTGCATTTTCGTAAACCTTAAGATGTCCCCTCTCATGTCCCAGCATTAGTTCGCCATTATGCAAATTGAAGAAAGATGAGAACGAGGTGTTTTGCTACACCGGCCAGATTAGCACCTAATCTGCACGGTTTTATCTTTAAGTTTGATTACCCCCCTTAGACTTTGTTTACCCTTAATTTCTTGGTTTGGGGAGTTTATACACATCCTAAACTTTCCCCCCATGGTCTAAAACCAGAGTCAAACTCACTTTTGTCTTGGTTAAACTTAGTCACAAAACCGGCTGAAAAACTGTCCTTGAACCTGGTTTGCTATCTCTGTTGTTTTTGCCTTCACTGGTGGGTTTCCTTCAACTCAGCAGATATGGCACACTCCTCAAGGCTTGGCACACATCCCAAGGCATCAATGATGGGCTGCAACCTTGAGAAGGTCGACCAATGAGGGAAGAGCGGCAAAAGAAGATGTTCCTTGCTTCTCATTGGCTAGCCGAAAAGTAACCTTCACTTTACGGCTGTCCACTTGCAAGAGAGTTGAGTTCTTGTTTGTTTAAGCTTGTGTTTAAGCTAAGTACATTGTGAACATCATTTGTCTTGCTTTCCTTATTATTAAAGAATGCAATTAAGCTAGCTAAATCAAGGTTGTAACCGGTTTACTCTAAACCGGATGTGATTATCTAAGTAACACCTTTCCTCCTTAGGAAGGAAAGGTTAGTGAGGTGCTAGCTTGGTTGTGTGCTTGATTAGGCATGTATACAAAGGGAAAGGCACGGCCCTTAGGGGAGATGTTCAGCTTTTGATATATGAAAAATCAGTTTGAAGACTCGTAGCTTTCTCTCTCAAATCTCGCTTGTTCATCCTTAATTAGGCCCATTAAGGTGGTGTTCACGTCAAGTCTTACCCTTGATTAAGTTGTGATATCTGTATCTTAATCAAGATTAAGGGCCCTAGACTCAAGATTGGTGGTGTTTCTATATCCTTTCTTTGAGTTTAGTCTATCCTACTTTTGCTTGCAACAACCGGATTAAGGGTGGATTAAGGTACGGTTATTAGCTTGAGTTTATAAGTTAATAATCTCTTACTTTGAAACTCCTTCAAATCCCCTTACTCTTACATCCCTCATGCTCTCCATTCCATCCAAATCCACGACCCAAATCGCCCAAAAGGCCTAGCAAACACATCTGTCACAAAGAACTCACAACCGGGCTAAAGGGAGCATTTTTCAGTCACGACGACCACAACATTGGCTCGGCCTACCCGTGCTCCTAGGCACGACCGTGCCACCTTTAGCCGTCACATACCTTGTGTTTTTGGTATCCTTTGATGTGTGTTAGCTTGGGATCCTTCCTCCCTTGAGACATGCATCGTATTTGGTATCAGAGCAAAGGTTTCACCTTAGCCTAGCATACCCTCCCACTTCTATAAATCATTCACTTCCCTTCTTCTCCACAAAACTGATTTCCGCTCTGAAATTCCAACATGTCTTCAACTAGCATGTCTTTGGAAGAAAGATTTGAGTCATTGATGAAGCAAAATGAGTTCTTGCCAAGCAAAATCTGAGAGGATTCATAAAGAAACCAAGAGGCTCAAGCACAGAATGAGTACCTAAGAAAGTAGTTGGGTTCGTTCATGAAGCAAAAGCAAAGAATGAATGAAGAAACTCTTCAATCTAAACCTAGGGCACGTGAGCAAGTCCATAGTCATGATGTTGATTCATCAAGTGAAGAAGAAATGCCTAGGATGGCTAGAGGAGAGCCACGGAATCAAACCAATACCAATGACTTCAGAGTTGAAGTTCCTGAATTGGAAGGTAAACTTGATCCTGAAGAGTTTATTGATTGGTTAAATACAGTTGAAAGAGTCTTTGAATATAAGGATATTCCTGATGATAAGAAGGTCAAGTTGGTGGCCTTAAGACTCATAAAGTATGCATCCTTATGGTGGACAAACTTAAATGCTAAGAGGCTTAGAGAAAGAAAAGCAAGAATCCATACTTGGGAAAAGATGAAGGCTAAGCTTAAGGCACGGTTTCTCCCACCTACTTATGTCCAAGATTGTTATTCTCAATTTCATAATCTTACTTAAGGTAATATGAATGTTGAAGAGTATACTCGTGAGTTTGAGAAATTGATGATTAAATGTGATATATAAGAACCTGAAGAACAAACCATAGTTAGATACTTTGGTGGTCTTGATCCTAGGTATTCTAATGTGGTGGAATTGCACGCCTATGCTTCTTTTGATGATGTTTGTGTATTAGCTCACAAGGTAGAACAGTAAAAGAAGGCTAAACAGCCCTAAAAACCTTCAAACACAAAGCCTTTCATTCGGAACCAACCTTTTAACAAGGGGAGTTCCAACCCACCTACTAAACCATAAACTCCCTTTCCCTTTAATCCACAAAGAACCCGGCTCCTCAAAAGGCTCCAGCAACCCCATTTCGGCCTAACCCTAATCCCATGAGCGACAGAAGATGTTTCAAGTGTCAGGGACTCAGTCATATTGCCTCGGAGTGTCCAAACAGAAAAGTCATCACTTTGGCTGAATGGACTGCCGTGAAGGAGGACTTTGAAGAAGAAGAGAACGAGGTTGAAAGTGAGCTAGAAACTGAAGAAGCTCAGGATGAGGTTATTGAGGAAGCAGACGAAGGTGAACTCTTAGCCTTAAGAAGAGTTCTAAGCAATCAGAAAGGAGCTAAAGATGAGCAAAGAGAGAATATCTTTCACACTCAATGTGCCACTCAAGGAAAGATATGTTCTTTGATCATTAATAGAGGAAGTTGTGCTAATGTAGTTTTTCTAAGCATGATTAAGAAACTAGGGCTACAAACAATGACTCACCCACATCCATACAATATCCAGTGGCTAAATCAAAGCAAGGGCATTCAGGTGAACTGTCATTATTTGATTTCCTTTTCCATTGGAAAGAATTATCAAGATGAGTTATGGTGTGATGTTATTCCTATGGATACATGTCATATACTTTTAGGGAGGCCGTGGTTGTATGACTGAAAAGTTATGCATAATGGTAACCTTAATACCTATTCATTTTCCAAAGATGGCAAGAAAATCACCCTAGCCCCTTTATCCCCCTCCAAGCTCCACGAAATTCAGCCATAAAAAAAGCCTAAACACATTGATTGCCTATTGTCCGTGAGTGAACCGATCCTAAAGGCTTCTCAACATGAGTTTAAGGCCTTCAGAGAATGGATATTAAGCGTCCAAGATGAACCAGAAAGTATGATACCCACTCAGCCAATTGCAAAGACACTCATTAAAAAATTCTGTCATGTATTCCCTGAGGAGATCCCCACGGGTTTACCTCCAAAGAGAGATATTCAACACCACATTGATCTTATTCCTGGTTCCATCCTACCTAACAAACCTGCATATAGGATGAACCCAAAAGTTACTAATGAGATTCAAAGACAAGTTGCAGAATTGCAGGAAAAGGGCTTGATTCGAGAGTCTTTGAGTCCATGTGCCGTTCCAGCTCTTTTGATGCCAAAGAAAGATGGAGGAATGAGAATGTGTGTTGACAGCAGGGCCATTAACAAAATTACGATCAAGTACAGGTATCCCATACCAAGACTTGAAGATATGCTAGACGAGTTATATGGCTCCAAGGTGTTTTCAAAGATTGATCTTCGAAGTGGCTACTACCAAATCAGAATCAGAGAAGGTGACGAATGGAAAACGGCTTTCAAGACAAAAGGTGGACTCTATGAGTGGTTGATAATGCCTTTTGGTCTTTCTAATGGATGTAGTACTTTCATGAGGTTAATGAACCAAGTGTTTAGACCTTACATTGGCAAGTTTGTGGTAGTATACTCTAATGACATTCTGATTTATTCTAAGAATGAGCATGAGCATCAAGATCACCTAACTCAAGTTATGCTTGTCTTAGAACGTAAGAAGTTATTTGGTAACCTTAATAAGTGTGCTTTTTTCACTCCTGAAGTTACATTTCTTGGTTATATTGTGACTGAAGATGGTATAAAGGCAGATGAAAGTAAGGTAGAAGCCATTCGGTCCTGGCCTATACCTAAGAGCATACATGATGTTGGAGCTTTTCGTGGTTTAGCTTCATTCTACAGGATATTTATTCGTGATTTTAGCACTATTATGGCTCCTATGACTGAAGTAATCAAAGGTACATCATTTATGTGGACTTCTAAAGCACAATCTGCCTTTGAAGATATCAAGTCAAAGCTTACTCAAGCACCTATCCTAGCTTTACCATGCTTCAGTAAGTTTTTTTTTTTTTTTTTTTTTTAAATGTGATGCCTCAGGTGTAGGAATTGGTGGAGTTCTTACACAAGAAGGTAAACCCCTAGCCTTCTTTAGTGAGAAGTTGTGTGAATCTCGAAGAAAGTATTCCACCTATGATAAAGAGTTTTATGCTATTGTGAGATGTTTAGAGCATTGGAATCATTATCTTATTGCTAGTGAGTTTATCTTGCATTCTGACCATGAAGCATTAAAGTATATACTAGGATAACATAAGCTAAACTCCAGGCATGCCAAGTGGGTTGAGTTTATGCAATCATATCATTTCACCATTAAGCACAAATCAGGTAAACTAAATTAAGGTGCAGATGCTCTGTCATGGAGGTGTCTCTTATTATTCTAATTAGATGCTTGTATACCTGGTTTTGAGCATCTAAAGATTCTATATGACAATGATGAAGACTTTGGGGCATTATATGCTGAATGTTCTAAACACCCCAAGGGAGATTTTCATATTCAGGAGGGCTTTCTATTCAAGGGAGCTCGATTATGTATTCCAAAGTGTAGCACAAGAGAGCTATTTATTAGAGAAGTTCATGGAGGATCATTAGCTGGGCATTATGGAGAAAACATGACTTTTATCATGCTGAGATAACATTATTATTGGCCAGCTATGGAAAGAGACATCCAAGATATACGTAAAAGATGTGGAACTTATCAAGTGGTAAAGAGTCATTCACTACCGCACGGTTTGTATACTCCATTACCAATCCCCACTTCACCATGGGTTGATGTAAGTATGGACTTTATTCTTGGATTACCCAAAACACAGAGGAACAAAGACTCTATTTTTATTATTGTTGATAGGTTTTCTAAGATGTCTCATTTCATTCCATGTAACAAAACAAATGATGCTACTCATATTGCTGAATTGTACTTTAGAGAAGTTGTGTGGTTGCATGGTATTCCCAGGTCAATTGTTTCTGACAGGGATTACAAGTTTTTGAGTCATTTTTGGATTACATTGTAGAAAAAGATGGGTACGAAGCTGAATTACAGTACCACTTGTCACCCACAAACTGATGGATAAACAGACGTTACTAATCAAACCTTAGGAACTCTCCGAAGAGCTTTGATTAAACCGCATGCCAAAGCTTGGGATTTGCTTTAACCCCGTGCAGTGTTTGCTTATAACAGGACACCAGGCAAGGCTACTGGTGTCTCTCCTTTCAAGGTGGCCTATGGGATTGATCCCATAGGTCCACTAGACCTCATTCTACGGTCCTTCGATCAGAAGCCACATCTAGATGTAACAGCAAGGGTAGAACAAATCAAGAAGGTTCATAAGTTGGTAAGAAGCAAGATTGAAAAGTCTAATGAAGCCTATCAAGCTCAAGCCACCAAGCATAGAAGAAAGATTGCATTACAGCCTGGAGGCCTCGTATGGATCCATCTTAGGGAGGAGAGATTCCCATCGAAGCGGAAGAACAAGCTTATGCCACGAGCAGATGGTCCTTTTGAGGTACTTGAATGTATTAATGGTAACGCTTACAAGGTTGGATTGCTAGGTGATAATGGAGTGTCAACCACGTTCAATGCAGCTAATTTACAAGCTTACTATGAAGATGATTACCTTACCGATTTGAGGATCAAATCTTCTCAACAAGGGGAGGATGATGTAGTCCCCACCACCATTAGCAATGAAGAAGATCTAATAAGTCAATCATGGTCCAACACAAGCTCTAAAATACAAGCAATGATCCAAATTGTCCAAGCAAGCCAAGGAGGTGCAGACGGGTATAAGGACCAGAATTTACCCGGTTTTGTGCACTTGATTTCCTAAGCTCCAAGGAGGCTTAAGTCCTTAATTTTTGCATTTTGGTAAACCTTAAGATGTCCCCTTTCATTTCCCAGCATTAGTTCGCCATTATACAAGTTGAAGAAAGGGAGAACGAGGTGTTTTGCTAAACCGGCCAGATTAGCACCCAATCTGCACGGTTTTATCTGTAAGTTTGATTACCCCATTTAGACTTTGTTTAACTTTAATTTCTTGGTTGGGGGAGTTTATACACATCCTAAACTTTCCCCCCATAGTCTAAAACTAGAGTCAAACTCACTTTTGTCATGGTTAAACTTAGTCACAAAACTGGCTGAAAAACTGTCCTTGAACCCGATTTGCTATCTCAGTTGTTTTTGCCTTCGCCGGTGGGTTTCCTTTAACTCAATAGATATGGCACACTCCTCAAGGCTTGGCACACGTTCCAAGGCATCAATGATTTGCTGTAACCTTGAGAAGGTCGACAATGAGAGAAGAGCTACAAAAGAAGATGTTCCTTGCTTCTCATTGGCTAGTCGAAAAGTAACCTTCACTTTATGGTTGTCCACTTGCAAGAGAGCTGAGTTCTTGGTTGTTTAAGCTTGTGTTTAAGCTAAGTGCATTGTAAACATCATTTGTCTTGCTTTCCTTATTGTTAAAGGATGTAATTAAGCTAGCCAAATCAGGTTGTAACCGGTTTACTCTAAACCAGATGTGATTAGCTAAGTAACACCTTTCCTCCTTGGGAAGGAAAGGTTAGTGAGGTGCTAGCTTGCTTGTGTGCTTGATTAGGCATGTATACAAAGGGGAAGGCATGGCCCTTAGGGGAGACATTTAGCTTTTGATATATGAAAAATCAGTTTGAAGGCTTGTAGCTTTCTCTCTCAAATCTTGCTTGCTTATCCTTAATTAGGCCAATTAAGGTGGTGTTCAAGTCAAGTCTTAACCTTAATTAATTGGTGATATCTATATCTTAATCAAGATTAAGGGCCCTAGACTCAAGATTGGTGGTGTTTCTGTATCCTTTCATTGAGTTTAGTCTGTCCTACTTTTGCTTGCAACAACCGAATTAAGGGTGGATTAAGGCACGGTTATTAGCTTGAGTTTATTAGTTAATAATCTCTTACTTTGAAACTCCTTCAAATCCCCTTACTCTTACATCCCTCATACTCTCGATTCCATCCAAATCCACGACCTAAATCTCCTGAAAGGCCTAGCAAACACATCTGTCACAAAGAACTCACAACCGGGCTAAAGGGAGCATTTTTCAGTCACGGCAACCAGAACATTGGCACGGCCTACCCATGCTCCTAGGCACGACCGTGCCACCTTGAGCCGTCACATTCCCTTGTGTTTTTGGTGTCCTTTGATGTGTGTTAGCTTGGGATCCTTCCTCCCTTGAGACATACATCAGGTCACAAGTTCAAAAGATGGGTCACCTTTTGCTAGAAACTTAAATAGAACCTACCAGGTACAAGTTAGTTTTTAAACCCTGTTTTATGTTTCTAATTACGTAGGCCCCTTTGAGGTTTAAGTCCTAAAATTTTCCATATTTTGGGTCCCTAATATGCTAAATGCCTAGTCCAAGTGATTAAATCAAGTTAAGTGGAAGATGAAGAACCAGGTCAGTTTTCTAAACAGTGGGGGCTGGAGCCAAGTGTGGACCAGTCTGGGTATTTTGATCTTTTGATTAGGAAAATAAGCCCTAAAATGTGTGATTCCATTAGAGGAGTTAGAAGACATCTAGCTCTTTCTAACCAAATGTGGCAAGCCAAATCATGCCCACGTTTTGCATAAGAAATATGGCCTCCTATTAGATCCTACAATCTGCCAGTTACTGCGTAGTTGCACCTAATTGGTGCATTTGGTGGTTGAAGTCCTTTCCAGCGTCCAATCCTTGTCTAGCTAGATGATTGATAGTTGGAAAGCTATTAGACACACTCACGAAGCACCCACCTACTTATCCAATGAGAAGCAAGGATAGAAAGACAGAAACAAAGCGATTAGCCAGCCACAAAGAGAACTAGGAACAGCCAGCTTTTAGCTTTTCTGCCTCATATGCTCAGCTGCCTTTTTACTTAATTACTTGCTTAATATCTAGCTCAACTTTAATCCTTGAGATTAAATAGGTTCAATGGTTGTATTTAACAAGAATTAAGTCTAAAAACTAGTTCGTAACTCGCGGGTTAACATTAACCGTGAACTAGGCACGACAAGGAGGTTTCCTAATCTTGAAGAAACCACAATCCCTTTACTTGACCAGGTTGCCCCCATGCTTGCTAGGGTATAAGGGCCTGAGTTCTTTTATTTTGTAGGTAGATATCATGATTTAAAGAAAGAAAAGAGAGCTTTGCTCCTTTGAAACCAAAGCACTAAACTTACTTATCTCTAATTGTGGCTTATTAGAGGGGTGTTCAAGTCTAGTCCTAAACTTTTTTAAATGGTGATTCTATATCTTAATCAAGCTTATGGGCCCTAACCTTGGTCTTAGTAGTCTTTCTTATATCCAAGATTCAAGATTAGTTCTATCTCAAACTCATTTTCAGTTTCGAGTTCATTGAGATCAAGTTGAGTATCGTGAGTACTTAGCTTGTTTCTTTGCATTCCATTGAGGATAAGCTTATTCCATTGAGCTTTGCGTCAACTTTGTCTATTATGGCTAATCTTTTCCAAAATCTCAAAGTGGCCATTTGACCTGGGCATGAGCTTAATTTTCCTTTTGCCAGGGAATCTTTCCTTTCTAAGGTGGATCCATACCAAGTCCCCAGGCTAAAATTGAGCATCCCTTCTGCGCTTATTGGCCTAGTTCTTAGCCAACTCATTACTCCTTTCAATTCTGGCCCTCACCTCAGAATCGAGCTTCTTGATCTCTTCGGCTCTCTTGTTTGCTTCCTAGCTAAACTTGGTGTTGGTAGACAGAGGGATCAAGTCAAGTGGGGTGAGGGGATTTTGACCATAGACAATCTGGAAAGGAGACATCTTAGTAGCCTTGCCTGGAGTTCTGTTGCAGGCAAATTTAGCATGTACAAGCACCTCATCCCATGCTTTGACATTCTTCTTCACAAGTACCCTAAGCAAGGTGCCTAAACTTCTGTTGGTCACTTCTGTTTGACTATCTGTTTATGGATGGCAAGTGCTGCTGAATTTGAGACAGGTTCCCATTTTCCTCCATAGAGTGAGCTAGAAATGACTCAAAATTTAATGTCCCTGTCAGACACCATGCTCTCCTAGGAACTCTATGTAGCCTTATAATCTCTCTAAAGTATAAACCAGCTACACTGGATACATCATAGATAGTGTGACCGGGAATAAAATGTGCCATCTTAAAAAAACCTGTCAACTATTACCATGATAGAGTCCTTGCTTCTTTGAGTCCTTGGCAGGCTAGCTATGGAATCCAGGCTGATATCCTCCTAAGGGGATTGAGGTATTGGCAAAGGGGGGTAAAGTCCTTGGGGCCGAATATAACTCTTGGCTAGCTAGCAGACAGAGCAACTCTTAATAAAGTGCTCAACATCCTTGGCCATCTTAGCCTAATAATAGTGCTCTTTAAGCATTGCACTGGTCTTGCCAGCTCCAAAGTGGCCAGCCAAAGCTCCTCCATGGATCTCTTGGATCAACAGCTCCGTAAGGCCACACTTTGGTAAACATAACCTGCATCTCTCGAAGAGGAATCCATGATCAAGGTGAAATGGTCCCTGAGGGTGGTGAAAACACTTCTCAATCAGCTCCTAGAAGTCTTCATCTGCTTTATACAGCTCCTTAATCATTTCAAAGCCAAGAACCTTGGACCCTAGTATAGACAATAGCAAGTATCTTCTGGAAAGGGCATCAACACCTTTGTTCAACTTCCCTAATTTATGATGGATCTTGAAGTGAAACAACTGTAAGTACTCAACCTATTTTCCATACCCAGGGTTTAGTTTGTGCTATCCCTTAATAAACTTAAGGGCTTCATCGTTAGAATGCAGGATGAATTCTCCTCTAATAAAGTAATGTCTCCAGTGTTCTAATGCCTTAATGATGGCATAGAACTCTTTATCACAGGTAGAGTATTTCCTTCTTGTGTCACTCAGTTTTTCACTGAAGTAAGCCACAAATCTTCCCTTTTTAGTGAGAACAGCTCCTATCCCAACCCCAGAGGCATCACACTCTACCTCAAAAACCTTGGCAAAGTGTAGGAGGGTAAGAATGAGAGCACTGGTAAACATTTATTTGATAGCCTCAAAGCCCTTTTGTGCAGATTCAGTCCACTCAAATCTCTTCCCCTTGAGAATTTCAGTCACTGGTGCCATTACAGAGCTAAAATTCCCTGCAAGTCTTCTATAAAATGAAGCAAAACCATGAAAGCATTTGACCAGTTGAATGGAAGTAGGTACTGGCCATTCCTTGATAGCCTTAATCTTTTCTTCATCAACCTGACTTCCCTCAGCTAATACAATATAATCTAGGAACATAACCTGAGGAGTGAAGAAATGACACTTCTCTAGGTTGCCATACAGTTTCTCTTGAGCCAAAATTTGAAGTACTTGCTGTAAATGCTGGGCATGATCTTCTTTAGTCATGTTGTATACCCAAAAATCATCAAAATACACAACTCTACACTTCCCTATCAGTGGTTTGAGCACCTCATTCATCAGTCTCGTGAAGGTATTGAGTGCATTGGTCAAGCCAAAGGGCATTACCAACCATTCATACAACCCCTCTTTGTCTTGAAGGCTGTCCTCCATTCATCCCCTTCATAAATTCTGATTTGGTAATACCTACTCTGCAGATCAATCTTGAAGAACATTATGGAACCATGAAGCTCATTAAGAAGGTCCTCTAATCTGGGGATAGGGTACCCATACTTGATGGTTATCTTGTTGACGGCCCTACTGTCCACACACATTCTTATACTGCCATCCTTCTTAGGTAGTAGCAAAGCTGGGATAGCACAAGGGCTAAGACATTCCCTGATCATGCCTTTGGCTAGCAACTCATTAACTTGCCTCAGAATTTCTTAGATTTCTTAGGGGTTCATTCTATGGGCAGGCTTGTTTGGCAAAACAGATCAAGGAATATGGTCAATATTGTGTTGGATTGACCTTCTGGGAGGTAACCCTAGGGGTATTTCAGTAGGAAAGATATGTTTGAACTCATACAATAGAGGTTGCAGTACAAGGTGAATGGTGAGTGAGGGGGTCTTTGGTTCAAGGTTCAGCAAGATGAGTTCCTGAGCAAACTGAAACTCATGTTGTTGGGATCAGAGCAGGGTGGTAAGAAAGGCAGCTAACTAGGGTGAGTCCTTAGGTTTCTGGATTTGAGAGGGCTTAAATGGAGTAAGGGTAATTTTCTTGTGGTCCTTGACAAAGGAATAAGTATTTGGCCTCCCATCACACATAACACCTTTATCAAATAGCCACGGTCTGCCTAGAAGGACATGGCAAGCATCTATGGGTATCACATCACACCAAATTTCATCCCTATACCCTTTTCGAATTGACAAAGAAACTAGGCATTTGGATGAGATTTGGATACCTTTGCCTTGATTGAGCCGTTATATGGTATAACAAGCTAGATGGTGGACTGTTGGGAGCCTTAGTTTGTCAACCAAAGTCTTGGAAGCCACATTAGTGCAACTACCTCTATCAATTATGAGAGAACAAACCTTCCTTCTAATGGCACACCTAGTATAGAAGATGGCTTCTCTCTGTTCTTGGTTTTCTAGTGCGGCAAGGCCACTCAAGGCCCTTCTGACCACCAACATCTCTCAATGATTTTCTAATTCTTCAGCGAAGAAAATCTCCCTGTTCCCTTCCTCATCTGGCTCCTCCAGATGCTCACAAATGGACTAATATTCAGCCAGGGTCACCACCCCTTTGTTAGGGCACTCAGAGGCTATATGTCCAAGGCCTTAACACCTCAAACATCTCCTAGCATCAACTAGCTTAGGAGAGGGCTTACTAGGTGTTTTAGGAGTAGTAGGGAATGACGTTCTATTTTGAGGGGTAAAAGGGGGTCTTTATTGTGTCGTAGGGGTTCTCTCAAAGGGGTAGTTCATTTGAGGGGGTTTACTGGCTTCTCCCTTTCCCTTGATCTTCCTTTGCATCTCTACCTTATGAGCTAAGGAACTGAGCTCATCCAAAGTGGTGTAGGGATGTAACTCAACTACATTGCCTATTTTCTCATCTAACCCAGCAAGGTACCTAACCAAGGTCTATGTTTCATGCTCCCTCTAGTCACACTTAAGCATAAGTTGCTCAAATTCTCTTATATACTCTTCTACACTCTTGTTACCTTATTTCAGGTTAAAATGTTTCAAGAAATTATCCTGCAGATAGTGATCTAGCAGGAACTTGGCCTTCAACTTCTCCTTTATTTTCCTCCAGGACTTGATCTTGCTCTTCCTCTTCCTTGCTATCTTAGCCACCACATTAGACCACCAGATAGAAGCATATTTCCTTAGTTTCAAGGCTACCAATTTGACCTTCTTGTCTTCAGGGATCTGTTCATACTCAACAATCGTCTCTACTATTTGGATGTAGTCCAGAAATGGGTCTGGATCAAGCTGCCCCTCAAATTTAGGGATATCAACCCTGAAATCATCTCTACTTCCTTCCCTCCTCCCCTGATGCCTCCTATGCCTACCCCTGGAAGAAGCATCACTAGAGGATGCAAAGAGGTTGTCCTCATCCTCCTACTTAGAGGGATTGGAACTAGAATCTTCATGCATGCTAATGCTGCTGGATCTTCTCAGGCTTTTACTTCATTCTCGTATAACTTTACCAAGCTGATCTTAGAGATACTTGACTCTACCTTCAAGTTCATTCTTTTCTCTAGGAGCCTATTTAGCAATCTATTCTGGAGTGAGGCTAGATGACATTCTGGAAGGTTCTTTATAGACTGGGATTGTGTTGGAGCTAATGGGAATGTATTTAGGTTATAAACTAGTCTTAGGAGAGTAGCCAAGGATATCATACCACTTGATGTACCTAGCCTTGCTCACTCAGGCGACCAGAAACTCAAATGGTAGCAAACAGAAATAAGCAAAGGGAAGGCAGCTGGATGATCAAGTGATTAGCCAGGTGATACAGAAATACCACACCTGATAGTCACTTGAGCAGCCACCTTAAAACTTCCTAGATATCGAAGCACCACCAAGAAGGGATAAGATGACCTAGCGTATGACCACTTGAGTTGCCAACTCAAGATATAGCCACTAGGAGTTTGAGAGAAAACTTTATTTGAAACTCCAGTTCTGGTTTAATGTTCCATGATTTGAGTGCAAACACGATGAGAGCAGCTTATATATGACTTCCCCTTCTTCAATTACAATGGCTAATTAAGAAAACACAAGGTACAGATGCGAAACACATCAGCCTAGCACATTACAACCTGATTAGACCTAAAAGCAGTAGAAAGGTGGCACCTAAAAGGGCCTTTCTTGCTAATCAAATGAGGTGTCGAATCTTTTAGCATAAATAGCTGAGTTTAAGCTCCCAAAACTTGATAAAAAGAGGCTAATTATGCAACTTGCAGCATGATTGGAAGACTAATAATGATGCTGAATAGCAAGTACAGCAGTTTGGGTAAAAGGGCATTTTATATCTAACTTCAGTGGACAATAGCAAGCTGTGGGGGTGCTAGTCTCTATCCTTTCTTAGCTTATTTGTTAAATATTTAAACACCCTTTCTAACCCTAAAAGCACATGGGGGATGAAGGCCAAAAATGATTTAAATTTCCCTCCAAGAACTGGGCTGCACTGTGTTATAGTCTAGACTGCACTGTCAAGATTTTGCCTCTGGTTGCCTGGCCTTCTAACCTCCAAAAGGCTGAAACTTAATTTATTGGATTTAAAATAAACTAAGCTAAAGAGGTGAGGATTCAAAGGGCCCCCAGATATGCATGATCATTATTGATCATGGTCACAAATTGAGGCTAGGAACTGGTTGAGTGATTAGTGTTCATTGATGCAATTTAGGAGTGTTTCTTGATCAATACCATGGCCTCCTTGAGCTCGTCTAGACTTGAACATGCTCTTTGAACCTCATTCTGCTCACTGGAGTCCTTGTTGTCTTGATCTTTATCACCTTGTTGAAGAGATTTGATCCTCAAATTAGCAAGGTGATCATCGACTTGGTATACACTCAAGTCAGCCACATTGAATGTAGCTAAAACTCCATAGGCAACTGGCAAATCAACCTTTTAAGCATTGTCATTAATCCTTTTAGGTACCTCAAATGGACCATCAGCCCTTGGTATAAGCTTGTTCTTCCTCTTTGAAGGAAATCTTTCCTTCCTTAAGCGTATCCATACAAGATCCCCAGGCTGAAATACCACCTTCTTCTTGTGTTTGTTAAGTTGAGCTTGATAGAATGCATTGGTTTTCTCTATTCTGCTCCTCACTAACTCATGTATCTTTTAGATTTCTTTTACCCTTGCTATTGCATCTGCACTTGGCTTTTGATCTAAAGGGTGTGGAGTAAGATCCAGTGAGCTGATAGGATCAATCCCATAGACCACCTTGAATGATGATAGACCAGTAGCCTTACTAGGAGCTCAGTTGTAAGCACACTCTACAAGGGGTAAAAGTAAATTCTAAGCCTTGGCATGAGGTTTAGTTAAGGCCCTTAAAAGTGTTCCTTGGGTCTGATTTGTAACCTCGGTTGGCCCATCAGTTTGTGGATGGAAAGTAGTACTATACTTGAGTTTACTACCAACTTTTCTGCACAATGTAATCCAAAAATGGCTAGGAAACTTAGTATCCCAATCAGAAATAATTGATCTAGGTATACCATGTAATCTAGCCACTTCCCTGAAATACAACTCAGAAATGTGTGTAGCATCGTTGCTCTTGCTGCATGGAATGAAACGAGACATCTTTGAGAACCTGTCTACGGTAACAAGGATTGAATCTTTGTTCATTTGGATTTTAGATAATCCATGAATGGAATCCATACCTACATCAACCCAGGGACTAGTGGGGATAGGCAAAGGTGTGTCAAGGCTGTCGGGTAGAGAATGACTTTGCCTACTTAATAAGTCCAACACCTTTTCAGAATGCCCTGTACGTCCTTCTCCATACCTGGCTAGTAATCATGCTCACGTAGCATACTGAGTGTCTTGTTTTCTCCATAATGATCAGTAAGAGAACCTCCATGAACTTATCTGATTAAGAGCTCTCTCGTGCTATACCTTGGTGCACACAGCCATGCACCCTTAAAAAGAAATCCTTCTTGAACAAGGAAATCACCTTTAGGGTGTTTTGAACATTCAACAGGTAACTCCCCAAAGTCTTCACCTTTAATATATAAGGCTTTTAGATATTTAAAACCAAGTACACAAGCATCTAATTGAAACAAGAGTAGATACCTCTATGATAGAGCATTAACACCTTGATTGAGCTTTCCAGATTTATGCTTAATTGTAAAATGAAATGACTAGAGAAACTCAACCCACTTAGCATGGCATGAGTTTAGCTTGGGTTGGCCTTGAATGTACTTCAAAGCTTCACAGTCAGAATGTAGAATAAACTCACTTGCAATCAAATAATGACTCCAGTGCTCTAAACACCTCACGATTGCATAAAACTCTTTATCATAGTTGGAGCATTTTCTTCTTAAATCACATAATTTCTCACTAAAGAAGGCTAATGGCGTACCTTCCTGAGTAAGAACACCACCTATACCAACTCCAGAGACATCACATTCAACTTCAAATACTTTATCAAAACACGTTGAAGAGAGAACCAGTAGTTGGATAAGTCTTTTCTTGATCTCTTCAAAGGTTGATTAGGCTTTGGGTGTCCAAATGAATGAAGTACCTTCAATAACCTCAGTCATGGGAGCCATAATAGTGCTAGAACTTAGAATAAACCTCCCATAAAAGGAAGCTAAGCAATGAAAAGCACGAACATCGTGAATGCTCTTCGGAATAGGCCATGACTAAATAGCTTCAATCTTGCTTTCATCTACCATGATACCATCACCAGTGACAATATAACCTAAGGATGTTACCTTATAAGTGAAAAAGGCACACTTCTTAAGGTTACCAAATAGTCTTTCACGTTTCAGAACAAGTGTAACTTGAGTTAGTGTTAAGCCATAAATTATGATATTTTGTACCCTTTTATTATCTAATATTTTTCCAAAATAAATTATTAAATTCAGACTTTAATCCTATTTTGTTTATTTTGTAGGAATTGAAAATAAAAGTGGATAAATAAATAATTGGTTGAGGAATGAAGTTGGATCAAGTGAGGAAAGAAGAAGGAAGCAGAGTTGGGCCCAACTGCCCAACTTTTAGGCCCAATTGGGCTTGTGAACCGATCCCAAACCACCCCTCCTCCCTCTTTCCCCTTCCCTTTCTTTATTTTTGGGTCGGCCCAGCACCAGGTTCCCTCCTCATCTTTCATTTCCTTCGTTTCTCACACCAGACTCTCCTTCCCTTTCTCGCTTTGGGCCTAGCCCAGTCTCTTCCTCCTTACTTTTCCCTAGCCTGGCCCACCTTCACTTATTAGTCACATGCCCTGCACGTGATCTCCAATCCAACACCCCATTCCATCTCCTCTCTTCTTCTTCTTCCTCATTCCTCAACCCATGATCCCCTGGCCCGAAAAAAGAGGGCCACGAATAGAGCCTTGAAACAGGGCTCTTCACCTTCCTCATCGCAGCCCCCTAATCCCTTCTTCTTCTCTTCGTCAGCAGTTCCCAATCCAGAGAAACGGAAAAGCAGAGGAGAAGAACAGAACCATTAGCAATGTTTCCTCTCCCCATTTTTTTTCAAAAGTTTTTTCCCCTCTCTCTCCCTTCAACGTCCGCAATTAGCATCATCATTATTTGGGCGATTTCAAAGGAATTATGAGGAAGATTAATAAAAGCAATGGAAGGGGGATGAGGACGGCGTGCTTTAGGGGCTTTAAGGACGGTCGAGGTAGAGCAACGAGCAGAGATTAGGGGTGGCTTAGCGTAGAACTTTTCAGTTGATAATTTGTTTTCATTTTTTAGTCTTCAATTTCGTTGGTATTTAGCTTCAGTAATAGATTGTAGTTCTCAAATTGTGTAGCCAGATTTGAGTTAGCAAACTGAGTTAAGGGAGTAGATTATGGTTCATGCTTTTGTATCACGTCTCGCAAATTTAGTTGTCAAATTGAAGTTTCGGTTCATGATTTGTGTAATATGAATGTTGGGCTTGTTCACATGGTTGGAAATCAAGAGCTCAGAATGAGAACCTTTGGATTCAAGGTGCTTCATCTAGGCTGCAGCAGTAGAGAACCAGGTTTGAGGGTTTTGATTGGGCAATTATGGCAAAGTGTTAGTGGTTGAAATTATTTGCAATTTGGTTTTCCTTATTTTGGCTACCCATCTTACAAATTAGAAGTATTGTTCTTAAGTTTGTGAATTCGTCGCATGCATTTAGTTCATAATTTTGTGTCATAACCAAACTTTGGAGTCGATTAGTTTAGTATTAAGTTTTAATTTAGATTATAATTTTCGGTAACCCAATTTCATAATTTCTTCCCTGAGGATCGACATCTGTAAATTACAAAAATTGAAACTGTATACTTGTGGAACACCACAATAAGTTTTTGGCACCGTTGCTGGGGATGGCATTGTGGAATTAGGCAACGTCGAGTCGTAGTTTAAATTCGAGTCGCTTTTAGTTTTTATTTCTTCTATTTGTTGCTTCGATTCGGGGTGAATTAGCTTGGTTTCGTTGATTTTGTTTCGTTTGCGAGTCTTTTGTTTATGATTTTTGAGTAGAGTTTATATTTTGGTTTTTATTTAAGTGTACTTAATTTTAATTTTAGTTTTTATTTTCCACTGTACTAACAGTTTGGTTATTTGTGTAGGATGCAGAAACAGAAGAAAAATCAGATAAAACACCAAAAAAAAACTCTCTTCTTTTGTGTTTGTGTTCATTTTATATTTCATGTGATGTTTTTGAGTCTTTTTGGTCTTTCTTTTATTTTGGTTGCATAGTTTTATTTTTGTTAGTTTATTTTGTTTTGTTCACCTAATTATTTGCGCCTCTTGTTTTTGTTTTAGTCATTAATTTGTAAACAGTGTCTTAGCTGGATGCAGTATCGTTTCTAAAAAAATAAAATAAAAAAATTTAAAAACTTGAAAATCTTAAAAAAAATTTGCAAAATTCTTTATAAAATATATATCAATAATGCAGGTTTTCAATTTCCCACAATATGAGTATGAACCATTTTGGATATATTTATCGCAACTTAATGATTATCGTGCACAATTGACTCAAAATTTTCAAAAAGGAAAATTTGTGAGGTCATTGCTGTGGGACTAAATTCTGAATCTTGGGATTATGTTGATTCTATTTATCTTGGAGGTGTACTAGGTTTATTATCTAAAACTTAAGATAAAGTTTGGGATTTCTTTGAAAAACTAGCTTGGGATACCAATGTGGCTGAACAAGATAGAAATAATTTTAGATACCCAATTCATGATGACTATGCTTTTCATGCTAATCCTTACCAACAGTATCACTTTATAGATTCATATGACCCATCTTACTCTTTTATGGCTCCTAGTTTTTGTGATCATTGTGAATCTTCTAGCCATGATGTTTGTACTTGCCCTTATTGTGCTTATGTGGACGCTACTTATGTAAGTGTTCAAAACAAGTTACATGAATTGACTGATAGAATGACAGAGACTATGAAAAAGGGAATTACTGAATGTTCTTATTATTTCAATCAAAGTAGGGAGAGTTGTAATGAGCCAGACTCTAGTTCAGGATGTCCTAAACCTGAAGTAAGCATCTACGATGATTTTGAGCCCTCTTATCTTACCAGGCCTTACTTGTATAATGACATGCCTTTGCCTAGTATAGAGCAAGAGGAGGACTTCCATAATTCTCTATCATCTGACCTTGCACCTCACATTAGCTCACATAAGGGCATCACTGATGATGTCTTAGTTTCTGCCGATCCACCCACCACATTGAATGACTTTTGTGAGATTCAATAGGGTGAAGACCTTGAGAGAGCTAGTGAATTAGATTTGGGCATCACGACTGAAGTTGAACATCATGATTTAGATGATTCAAAGGATATTTTACAGGAGATACGTGTGGAGAAAATTAAACCCACCATTTTGGACTTTGATGATGATATTCTTTCTTTAGAATATGAATCTTTTTCATGGTGGTTTAATGTCAATGTGGGCTTGGATGTTGATCTATGTGCTGAGTATGAACCTTTTTCTTTTGACCCAGTCCAAACTGAGCTCCTTTTTAGACATTGCAAGTCTGAATTTGTTGAGTCTGAGAGCATTGCCAATATGAATTTTGCTTTGGACCAGACTCATATGTATATTGAACTTAACAGACTTGTGGACTTAGGACTCCCTATTTTGCACAAACTGCTCATTCATGATGATATACTTTCTAGGCCAATGACCCACTTTCTGGCTACTTTCAAGTACATCTATCTGATTTCTAATTGGGCCCCACAGTTAGAAAAATAAAGAGGCCCTCACTTGTATTGCATTATTGTCGTGGACGTTCTCTACTTGGTACCAACTCCTACATGTTCATTGTCTTAATTTTATTAAGAGTTGGTCTTCTATGTTTGGTAAACTGTTGCATGCTCTAACGAGTTTTGATTTAAGTAGCGATGTTGCATTCAATATGGAGTGGCTGATGCTCTATAAGCCTCTATCTCAGCAAATTTCATGCGGCTATAGCTTATGTGTACTGTTGCACCGGGCCTCGTATAAACATTCGTCTTTATCTCTTCTTTTTTATTTTGTTTTCGTTTGTATATATATTTGTTGCCTTGTTTTATTTTCATTGTTTTCTTTTTGAGTTTTAGAGTCTCGTGTTTTTCTATCTTTTTAAGTCCTCTTTTCCTTTTATATATTTAATTTTCTTTTTGGTTGTATTTTATGTTTCTTTTCACTTCTAATGAGGGCATTGTGAAATTAGGTGTGAGGGTAGGAAAACTTTGAAAAAGTTTGGGAAAAAAAAATCCAAAAAAATTTTTGGAAATATAAAATTCAAAAAGATTTTTGTTTTGTTTTTGGGGAAGCTGCGTAGCATTGACTATTAGCTTGTATGTAAGCGTGATGTGCATTATAGGTCTCTCTCTTTGGTGTGCAATTGTCAGCCCTAATTCTAACCCTAATTGTTCATTATCGATGTGGAGTCCAATCCCTATTAATACCATCATCATTATCTTAAGGTCTTGGTATTCCATTATCGACTCTGTCACTTATCTTTAACACGATTACGTTGGTTTTTGTTTGCATTCCAAGAAAAAAAAATTAAAATGAAAAAAAAGGGAAAGCAAATAAGATTTGGACTGATAAGTATCCCTTTAAGGCATGCGCTACTGCACGTTACCCTTTGAGGCACGTGCTACTAGGTGTTACTCTTTGAGGAAATACTGCTACTGGAAAAGCTTGCTTCCTATGTTAATAAATCAATAATGTAATTTATGTTAGTCAAGTGGTATCCAGTTTGATTCTGGTAAACTGATGCCCTAGGACGATGATGTAGTTGCACATGAGCACTGGGATAGATTCAAATTCTTGATGTGCAGTGGGGTGAGACATTAGTGCTTTGATGTCATTTGTGGGGTTGAGAGCCTTGAGGAGTACATGTTGTTTACATGCAGGCCAATATCTTCACTACATAGCTGATTTAGTTGATTAGAATGTGTATATATCTTATCCCAGTTTTGTACATACTAGTTTTTGAGGAAAAAACCAAAAACGATTTTTCGAGTTTCTGTTCATGTTTTGTTTTATAGATTTTATGGATACATCTTCTGCAAAGCTCACGAGACCTTACAGGTCCACGAGGGGCAACCTAGGGGTTTAGAGGGCTTGCTATACATGCTAAGTACAACAGTGATTCCTACGAAAGTGAGTTATCGATTTTATTTTCTTTTTTGTTGGATTTTTATTTTTGTTTCACTCTAGCACGAGTAAATCCTTGGTGTTGGGGTATTTGTTAAACCATAAATTATGATATTGTATACCCTTTTATTATCTAATATTTGCTCCAAATAAATTATTAAATGTGGACTTTAATGTTGTTTTGTTTATTTTGTAAGAATCGAAATAACAGTAAAAAAAGAAATAATTAGTTGAAGAACGAAGCTGGATCAAGTACGGAAAGAAGAAGGAAGTAGAGTCGAGCCCAACATCCCAATTTCCAAGCCCAACCGGGCCTGTGAATCGAGCTTAGACTGCCCCTCCTCCCCCTTTCCATTTCCCTTTCTCTCTTTTTGGGCTAGCCCAGCACCAGGTTCCCCCCCTTCTCTTTCATTTCCTTCTTTCCTCACACTAGACTCTTTTTCTCTTTCTCACTTTAGGCGTAGCCCAGTCTCTTCCTCCTTGCCTTTCCCCTGCCCGACCCACGTTCACTTATTAGTCACATGCCCTGCACGTGATCTCCAGTCCAACACCCCCATCCATCTCCTCTCTTCTTCTTCTTCCTTATTGCTCAACCCATGATCCCCAGACCTGAAAAAAATAGGGCTACGAACAGAGCCTCAAAACAAGGCTCTTTGCCTTCCCCATCGTAGCCCTCTAATCCCTTCTTCGTCTCTTGCTTGGCAGTTCCTAGTCCAAAGAAACCGAAAAGCAGTGGAGAAGAACAGAACCACTAGCAACGTTTCCTCTCCTCAAATTTTTTTCCAAATGTTTTCTTTTTCCCCCCTCTCTCCCTTCAAGGTCCATAATTAGCATCATCATTATTTAGGCAGTTTCAAAGGACTTATGGGGAAGATTAACGAAGGCAATAGAAGGGGGATGACGATAGCGTTCTTCAGGGGCTTTAGGGACGATCACGTCAGAGCGACGAGCAAAGATTAGGGGTAGCTTAGCATAGGACTTTTAAGTTGATAATTTGTTTTTGTTTTTCAGTTTTCAGTTTCGTTTTGTATTTAGCTTCAGTAATAGATTGTAGTTCTCAAATTGTGTAATCAGATTTGAGTTAGTGAACTGAGTTAAGGGAGTAGATTATGGATCATGCTTTTGAATCACTTCTCATAAATTTAGTTGTCAAATTGAAGTTTCAGTTCATGATTTATGTAACTTGAATGTTTGGCTTGTTCACATGGTTGGAAATTAAGAGCTCAGAATAAGAACATTTGGATTCAAGATGCTCGATCTAGGCAGCAGCAGTAGAGAACCAGGTTTGAGCGTTTAGATTGGGAAATTATGGCAAAGTGTTAGTGGTTGAAGTTGTTTGCAGTTTGTGTGTTCTTATTTTGGCTACGTACCTTATAAATTAGAAGTATTGCTCTTAATTTTGTGAATTAACTGCATACATTTAGTCCATTAATTTGTGTCATAACTAAACTTTGGAGTCGATTAGTTTAGTATCAAGTTTTAATTTAGTTTAGAATTTTCAGTTACACAATTTCGCAATTACATTCCTTAAGATCGACATCTGTAAATTACTATAACAGAAACCAGATACTTATGGAAAATCACAATAGTACGATGGTCTTGATGTTCATCCTCATCCTTGGAATAGATCAGAATGTCATCAAAGTAAACTACCACAAACATTCTAATGTGTGGCCTAAATACTTGATTCATTAGCCTCATGAACGTACTAGCAGCATTGGAAAGACCAAAGGGTATGACAAGCCATTCATATAACCCTCCCTTGGTCTTGAAAGCCGTTTTCCATTCATCTCCCTCACGTATTCTAATTTGGCAGTATCCACTTCGAAGGTCAATCTTTGAGAACACTTATGAGCCAGCTAATTCATCACGCATATCTTCAAGTTTAGGTATGGGATACCTATACTTGATTGTAATCTTGTTAATGGCCCTGCTATGCACACACATACGCATTCCTCCATCTCTTTTAGGTATCAAAAGAGCAGGCACAGCATATGGACTCAAGGACTCTCGACCTAAGCCCTTGGACATTAATTCTTCAACTTGTCGTTGAATCACCCTGGTTTCTCTAGGATTCATCCTATAAGCTGGCTTATTAGGTAGGGTTAAACCAAGAATGAGATCAATATGGTATTGGATGTCTATTTTAGAACGTAAACCCATGGGTGTTTGCTCAAGAAACAAATGACAGAACTTTTGTATGAGTGCTTTGGCTATGGCGTGAGTAGGTAAGGGAGTTTCTAGTTCTTCTTGTAAGTTCAATATATACTCTATAAAGGCCTATAACAATGGTTCGCTAACTGTAAGTGGTAAATCATGACTTGTTTTGAGGTTTACTTTCGTGGAGCTTAGATGGGGATAAAGGAGCCAGTGTGATCTTCTTACCATCCTTAGTAAAGGAGTAAGTATTCAAGTAGCCATTGTACGTAACCCTACGATCATATAACCATGGTCTTCCTAAAAGCATATGACAAGCATCCATGGGAATTACATCACACCAAAACTCATCTTGGTAGTTCTTTCTAATGGAGAAAGAAACAAGGCACCGTGAGTTCACTTGGATACCCTTGCTTTGATTCAACCATTGAATGTTGTAAGGGTGTAGATCAGTCATGGTTTGTAACCCTAGCTTCTCAACCGTGATTAGAGAAACCACATTTGGATATCTTCCTCCATCAATGATCATCGAACAAACCTTCCCTTGAACTCTCCATATAACTAACATTTCACCTTCAACAGCTTCCTCTATGACCTCTTGAGTTTCCTCAAGTTCATCCTCAAAATCATCCTCCTTTTCTTACTCTTCGAACACCACTTTAAGGGCTATCCATTTGGCCAAAGTTATAACCTTTCGGTTTGGGCAGTCTAAAGCTATATGCCCAAGTCCTTGGCATTTAAAGCACCTTTTGTTGCTCATGGGATTGGGAATGGGTCTATTTTGAGGGGCTTCGATCTTTTGTGGTGCTTGGGTTCTTTACAGAAAGGAAGGGCTGGATTTGGAGGCATGGATATAGGATTAGAACTCCCATTGTGAAAGGGTTGGTTTCGTTTAAGGGGCTTAGGATTCTGAGGTTTAGAGGGCTGTCTAGCCTTCTTTTATTGCCCAACCTTGTGAGTAAGCATGTAAACTTGATCAAAACTAGTATAAGCTTGCAAATCAACCACATTAGCATACCTAGGATCAAGACCTCCTAAGTATCTAACAATGGTTTGCTCTTCGGGCTCTTGAAGATCACATTTGATTACTAGTTTCTCAAACTAAAGTATATATTCTTCCACATTCAGATTACCTTGAGTAAGGTTATGGAGTTGAGAATAGAAATCTTGGACATAAGTTGGGGGAAGAAAATGATCCCTAAGCTTGGATTTCATCTTCTCTCATATTCTGATCTTGGACTTCCCTTCTCTAACCCGTTTAGCCCACTGGTTGGTCCACCATAGCGAGGCATATTTTCTGAGTCTCAAGGCCATTAACTTGACCTTTTTTATCTTAAAGAACATACTTAAACTCAAAAATACGCTCAACGGTATGTAACTAATCTAAGAATTCCTCAACATCAAGCTTACCCACAATGTCCGGGCCTTTGACCTTGAAATCATTGGTATTTGCTTGAAACCTTGGTTCTGGTGTAGCCATTCTTAAGGGTTCATCCTCACTAGATGAATCCACATTATGGCTAAAAATTTGTTCTTACCACATACGATCAGATTGGAGAGGCTCTTCATTTACTTTTTGTTTTTGCTTTAAAACGACTCCAAGTTGCTTCCGTAGATAGTCATTTTAAGCTTGAAGTTCTTGGTCATGTTGAACTCCCTCATTGAGTTTTCTTATTGATAGCTCATTTTGGGCTGAAAGTGTTTGGCAATACTTCACAACTGTATCAAATTTCTCTTGCAAACTTGTACTAGTACTCATGGTGTATTCGGATGTGTGTTTATGCTATAACAAGGGATATATTTGGAAATAGCCGAAAATGATTCTAGACGTGGAGGGACATACTAGGCTAAGGAGAAACCTAAGCCCTGATACCAAAAATGATGTATCATAGAAGGGGAAACACGAACACTCAAAACCTAAATTCAAACTAAGGGAAAGCAAGCTGAATTCAAGCTAAAGTCTAGGTGATTTCATGAATGAACGCTAGAATGAAAGATAAGCTAAACTCTTGCTTAGATACATTCATAGCGGGAGTTATACCAACGTTGCATCCTCAGGCATGGTGGAGCAACTTCAACCCAAAGCCACGGCTCGCCATCACCCCTACACAATTCAATGGTTAAACCAAGGTAAAGGCCTCCAAGTTAACTCTGTCTTATTTCCCTAAGTATCAGCACGAACTATCATGATGAGCAGTAGTGTGATGTTATACCTATGGATGCTTGCCATATTTTACTAGGGAGACCTTGGTTATTTGATAAGAGGGTCATGCATGATGGATTCTTAAACACTTATACCTTCACCAAGGATGGAAAGATGATCACCCTAGTCCCACTTTCCCTCTTCCAACTCACAAAATCTGAACAACAAAAGGACCAAGACCAAATCGAGATGTTACTTACCCTTGGAGAACTTTTTCTTAAGGCCTTACAACACGAATTCAGGGCCTTAAGAGAATGGCTACTCCACACCCTTGAAGAAATCAAAACTCCTCTCTCTCAAACTCAATCCCTAGCCACCTCATTACTTTAGCAATTCTCCTATGTGTTCCTAGAAGACATACCTCACGGCCTACCTCCTAAAAGAACCAGCCAACATCACATTGATCTCATTCTCAGTGCTATACTCCCAAATAAACCAGCCTATAGAATGAACCTAAAAGAAACCATATAAATCGAAAGGCAGGTTGAGGAGTTGACAGCTAAGGGTCTTATGAGGGAAAGTCTTAAGCCATGTGCTGTTCCGACCCTTCTAGTTCTAAAGAAAGATGGTTCAATGAGAATTTATGTGGATAGCCGTACCATAAACATGATCACCATTAAGTATAGGCATCCCATACCTAGGTTGGAGGATATGTTGGATGAACTACACGGGTCAAGGGCCTTTTCTACAGTGGATTTGAGGAATGGGTACTACCAAGTTCGGATTAGGGAAGGGGATGGATGGAAGACTGCATTCAAGACCAAGGGGGGATTGTATGAGTGGTTGGCTATGCCCTTTGGGCTTTCAAATGCCCCTAGTACCTTCATGAGGTTGATGAACAAAGTGTTTAGGCCATTTATTAGTCACTGTGTTGTGGTTTACTTTGATGACATCCTGGTTTATAGTCAAAGTGAGGAAGAACACCTTCTGCATCTTACTCAAGTTATGAAGGTTCTTTAGAAGGAAAAGCTCTATAGTAAGTTGAAGAAATGCTCATTTTTTGCTCAAGAATTTATGTTTTTGGGCTATATTGTCATGACCAAAGGGATTAAGGTGGATGAGAGCAAAATTGAAGCCATTCGGTCATGGCCTACACCTTCAAGCATTCATGATGTGCATAGTTTTCATGGATTAGCCTCGTTTTATAGGCGGTTTATTCGATACTTTAGCACAATTACGACCCCTATAACTGAAGTTCTCAAGCATTCATCGTTCAAGTGGAACCCAAAGGCGCACCACACCTTCAAGGAAATCAAGAAGAAGCTCACTCAAGGCCCGGTGCTAGCCTTGCCTTTCTTTGAAAAGATCTTGGAATTGGAGTGTGATGCATTCGAAGTTGGTATTAGGGGGGTTCACACTCAAGAAGGTCGTCCCATTGCCTACTTTAGTGAGAAACTTTGTGACTCCAAGAGGAAGTACTCTACCTACGACAAGGAATTCTATGCGATCATTCGGTCACTAGCGCATTGGAGTCATTACTTGGTGGCAAATGAGTTCATTCTCCACTCTGATCATAAGGCCCTCAAGTATATTCAAGGCTGACACAAACTCAACACTCGTCATGCCACGTGGCAGAATATTTACAAACCTTTCACTTCACCATCAAGCATAAATCCGGGACGCTAAATAAGGGTGCCGATGCTCTTTTAAGGAGGTACCTCGTGTTATTTCTACTTCATGCCTGGGTTCTTAGGTTTGAGCATTTGAAGTCACTTTATACCGATGATAAAGACTTTGGGGAATTATTCAATGAGTGCAAGACACATCCCAAGGGGGAGTTCTTAATTCAAGAGGGATATTTGTTCAAGGGTACACATCTTTGTATACAAAATTGTGGCACGAGGAAGCTCTTGATCCGTGAGGTCCATGAAGGATCCCTAGCCTATCATTTTGGGGAAAAGAAGACTCTTATCATGCTTAAGGATTATTACCTTTGGCCTTGCATGGATAAGGATGTTCAAGATGTGATCAAGAGGGATATGGCATGTCAAATGGCCAAGAGTCACACTCTCCCTCAAGGCCTCTACATCCCCTTGCTGGCTCTAAGTTTCCCATGGGGAGATGTTAGCATGGATTTCATCCTTAGCTTGCTGAACAAGGACTCCATCCTTGTAGTGGTTGATCGCTTTTCCAGGGTGGCACACTTCATTCCATGCAACAAGACCAATAATGCCACTAATATATCCCATTTATACTTCAAGTAGGTAGTCAAGCTCCAAGGGATTGCAAGGTCCATAGTATCGGATAGGGACACTAAGTTCTTAAGTCACTTTTGGGTGACCTTGTGGAAGAAATTGGGTACTAAACTCAAGTATAGTACCACTTGCCACCCCCAAATGAATGGGCAAATCGAAGTCACCTAGGACCTTGGGAGTTCTTTTGAGGACCTTAATCAAGTCCAACCTCAAGTCATGGGATCAACTACTTGCTCATGCTGAGTTTGCCTACAACAAGACCCCTAGTAAGACCATGAGAATGTCCCCTTTCAAAGTGCTGTATGGAGTTGAGCCACTCTCTCCACTTGATCTTACCCTAGGGTCCATGGCTTCTAAGCCAAATGTGGAAGCAATCAAGAGACTCCAGGAGATCCAAGAGCCCCATAAGAAGGTTTGGGGTAAGACTGAGCAATTTATTGCCTCTAATCGAGCACAAGCCAACAAGCATAGAAAGCAAGTTATCTTCAGCCCCGGTGATCTTGTTTGGGTACACTTGAGCAAAGAGCATTTTTCCTCCAAACGGAAGTCAAAGATCATGCCTAAGGCTGATGCTCCTTTTGAAGTCTTGGAGAGGATAAACAACAATGCCTATAAGATCAATTTCCCTAGACAGTATGGAGTATCTGCCAAATTAACATGGTTGATTTGTCCCCTTGCCTTGAAGATAATACCTTAGAGAATTTAAGGGCAAATTCTTCTCAAAAAGGGGAGGATGAATAATAACATCCCTATTATCCAACCAAGTCAAGAGAAGGGGTCCAAGACACAAGGAATAGCTCAACTTATCAAAGAGTTCACAGCAGCCCAAGTTGTCTAGAAACCAGTGCATCTGCCCGTCTTTGTAAGCTTGATTACTTAAGCTTAAATTGGTTTAGGAAGATGAAAATCCACTTTTTGGAACCCTTAATATGTCAGCTTTAAGGACATATAAAGAGTTCGAGGTTAAGTCATTGGGCAATAAGTCAAATGGGGTCATTTTCAAAGTGCTGCTGAAACTGTCCCAGTTTGCACCAGCTGCCCCTTTTTGCCTATGTCTCCAAAACAGGCGCTCCAAAGCCCTTCTAACTTGAGCCATCTAAAATCTTGCTTTCGAAGCTTTCTAAAAACACTTGTTTTACCCAATTTGAGCAAGAAAGCAAGGAGATATAGCTATTTGAAGTAGACAGTTGTATTCTAAAAAGTTGCTAACAGAAAAGCAAAAGCACTTTTTTGCTTTTGTACTTTTCTAGTTTTTGGTCTTCCCCTCCTCTTTGGCTCCTAACCTAGTATTCCTAGGTTATTCCCAACGGCCATAAGGCCCCTTTTTCTTATTTATGTGCTAATTTGAAGGTTGTAAAATCAGATTTGATATATATGGAAAGATTGAGATTATTCTCTCTCATTTGAACTCTCTCTTGCTTATCTTTGATTTGGCTAATCAAAGTGGTGATCATGTAAGTCCTAATCCTATTTAGGGTGGTGTGCCTTATCCCTAAGTAAGATTTGGAGTCCTAGTTTGCCAAGAGGTGGTGCGTCTTATCCTTTTGCAAGCTAGCTTATCCTTTCACTTTCCTTTCTCCAAACTGTAGCTAGTAAGCCTAGTTTCGGCTTGTCTCTTTCTTTTCACTTTGTTCTTGCTTTGTTTAGACCTTTGGTGACTTAATCTCTTCGTTCCCTTACTTGGCACATCAGTTACCTCATGAGTTAAAAAGGCATATTTCTTAAGGCTGTCAAACAATCTTTTACATTCCAGAACAAGCATAACATGAGTAAGATGATCATGATGTTCATGCTCATTCTTGGAATACAAACTTGCCTATATATAGCCTAACACTTGGTTCATCAATCTCATGAATGTACTTGGAGCATTTGGAAGAACAAAGGGCATAACCAACCATTCATAAAGCCCTCCTTTATTCTTAAGGGCCATCTTCCACTCATCAGCTTCTCTAATTCGAGTTTGGCAGTAACCACTTTGAAGGTCACTCTTAGCGAACACTTGAGAGCCACACAACTCATCTAGCATATCTTCAAGTCTATGCATTGGATACCTGTACTTGATTATGATCTTGTTAATGGCCCTACTATCCGCACACATATGTATTCCTCCATCCTTTTTAGGAACCATAAGAGCAGGCACAGCACACGGACTCAAGCACTCTCGAATCAAGCCCTTAGACATCAACTCCTCAACTTGCTATTGAATCTCCATGGTTTCCATGGGATTCATCCTCTAAGCTGCCTTACTAGGTAGGGCAGAACCAGGAATGAGATCAATTTGGTGTTTGATATCTCTCTTAGGAGGTAAACGCGTAGGTATCTCCTCATGAAACAAATGATAGAACTTTTGTATAAGTGCATTAGTTACGGGATGAGTGGGTAAGGGGGAATCTGGTTCACCTTGGGCACTTAATACCCACTCCCTAAAGGCCTTGAATACATGATGGGAGGCCTTTAACAGTGGTTCACTAAAAGTGAGAAGCAAATCTGATTGGTTGGGCTTGTTTTGAAGCTTATTTTGGTGGAGCTTAGATGGGGACAAAGAGGCTAGCGTACTCTTCTTACCATCTTTACTAAAGCAGTAAGTATTCAAGTAGCCATTATGTATAACCCAACGATCATATAACCATGGTCTTCCCAGAAGCATATGACAAGTATCCATGGGAATTACATCATATCAAACTTCATCCTGGCAGTTCTTTCTAATGGAGAAAGAAACAAGGCCCCGCGAGTTCACTTAGACACCCTTACTTTGATTCGACCATTGAATGTTGTAAGGGTGTGGATGAGTTATGGTTTGTAAGCCTAGTTTCTCAATCATACTTAGAGAAACCACGTTTGTATAACTTTCTCCATTAACGATCACTAAACATACCTTCTCTTGACCTGTACAACGGGAGTGAAATATATTCTCGCTTTGCTCATCCTTAGCTCCTTTATGATTGCACAAAACTCTTCTTAAAACTATCATTTCTCCTTTGTCAGCCTCCTCCACTACCTCCTCTGGAGCTTCCTCAAGTTCATCCTCAAAATCATCCTCCTTTTCCTCCTCTTCAAACACCCCCTTAACGACTATCCCTTCGGCTAAGGTTATAACCTTATGGATTGGGCAGTCCGAAGCAATATGCCCAAGTCCTTGATACCTGAAGCACCTCCTATTCTTCATGGGGTTAGCATTTGGTCTATTTTAAGGGGTTTGGATCTTTTATAGAGCCGGGGTTCTTCATGGAAAGAAGGCGTCAGATTTGCTGATGTATCTTGGAAGGGGAAACACAAAGACTCAAACCTGAATTCAAAGCTAAGGGAAAGCAAACTGAATTCAAGCTAAAGTCTAGGTGATTCTGTGAATGAATGCTAGAATGAATGATAATCTCAACTCTTACTTAGGTATAAAAACACCACAAATCTTGAGTTTAGGGTCCTTAATCTTAATTAGGATACAGAAACACCACCCAGTTAAGTGTTAAGACTTACTTGATAACCACCTTAATCAACCAATTAAGGGTAAGCAAGTGAAGTATTTAGGGGAACGAAAGCGAGCTGCTCTCGATTGTGGTTTTGTATACAATATTTAAGTTTTGTTCACAAAATAAGCCTTGAAAGAACCTTATGCACACGACCCTTAGGCAAAAACCAGCAAAGCAGGTTTCCTCCCTAGGAAGGAAATGTCTGAGTATGCTTAGCTAGGCGCTTAGGACTAATCTAGTTTACAAGCTTGATTAACGTAAGCTCATTATAACCAAAATGCAATGAAAGCAAGACGAATGATAATAGTTAACCCTAATACATCTATTTAAGCCTAATTGATGTATTATGGAAGGGGAAACACAACCACTCAAACCTGAATTCAAAGCTAAGGGAAAGCAAGCTGAATTCAAGCTAAAGTCTAGGCGATTCTGTGAATGACTGCTAGTATAAAAGATAATCTAAACTGTAGCTTAGATACAGAAACACCAGTAAGCTTGAGTTTAGGGTCCTTAACCTTAATTAGGACATAGAAACACCACCGAATTAAGTGTTAAGACTTACTTAATCACCACTTTAAGCAACCAAATTAAGGATAAGCAACTGAACTATTAAGGGGAAACAAAAGCAAAATGCTTTCAATTCTGGTTGTGCTCAACATTCAACTTATGTATTACAAAATGAAACACTAAAGGCCTTATCCACTCAGCCTTGGAAGCAAAATCAGCTAAGGGGAGGTTTTGTCTATAGGAAGGAAACGTTAATTACACTTCGTTATACGCTTAAGACTAATCTAGTTTATAAGCTTGATCAACCTAACCTAATTACAATGAGAATGTAAAGGAATGCAAGGCAAATGATGATTCTTAATCTTAATACACTTAAATTAAGTGAATACAGGAGTTTACTGTGAAGAAGTAGAGAAAAGTAGCATTAAAGCTTGTTCTCCTTTCGACTCACCAGTCAGAATGCTTGGTGGGATTTCTTCGTTTTTTTCCTCATTGGTTAAGCTCTTCCCAAGGCTTCAAGGCAGCAAATGATTATGTTCCTAGCTGCTTAGACTTGTGATTGAAGCAAGTAAGCAAAGAAAGGGCTGAGCATACCCTCTTAGGAAAGAAAACACAGTAGCTGCCTATTAGGTTCTAGGAAAAGTTTTTAGCCCAGTTTTCTGACCTTCTTTCCACCATTCAAATGTCAACATGATTTCAATTTAAGGGCATTGGCTGGAACCGTAGGGTGAGTACAAACCCCCTGCAAGGAAATCAAGGTTAAATCATGTTTAAGTAGGAGATTTCGATTAAAACATTTTACCGTGCAGTTTTAGAGCAAAACTAACAGGTTGAGCAAAATGGCTTGATCTCATAACTTCGACTTAGCGTGATTGACTTTTAATGCTTCAACCTAAAAGTTAACATCTTAGGGATCCCAAAAATGCAAAAATATCAAACTTAAGCCACAACGTAGCTTCAGAAATTAGCTAAACAAAACCGGGCATTTTCTGGCTGTTTAACCCAATTGCATCACTTTGGCTCTTTTCCAGGATTTGAGCCATGACTTGGATTTTGGATCTTGTATTAGACCTTGCTAGGATCCTTGGACCTTCTTACATGTCTTAGCTTGAGGGGACTCAATCATCCTCCCCCTGTTGAAGAGATTTGATCCTCAAATCAGCAAGATACTCATCGGCTTGGTAAGCTCTCAAGTTAGGCACGTTGAATATAGCTGAAACTCCATAGTCACCGGCAAAATCAACCTTATAAGCATTGTCATTAATCCTTTCAAGTACCTCAAATAGACCATCAGCCCTAGGCATGAGCTTGTTCTTCCTTTTTGACGGAAATCTTTCCTTCCTTAAGTGCATCCATAAAAGATCTCCAGGTTAAAATACGACATCTTCCTGTGTTTGTTGGATTGAGCTTGATAGGATGCATTGGATTTCTTTATTCTGCTCCTTACTAACTCATGTATCTTCTGGATTTCTTCCACCCTTGCTGCTGCATCTGGACTTGGCTTTTGATCTAAAGGGTGTGGAGTAAGATCAAGTGGATAAATAGGATCAATCCTATGGACCGCGTTGAATGGTGATGGACCAGTAGCCTCAATAGGAGCTCTATTTTATGCAAACTCTGCAAGGAGTAAAAGTAAATCCCCATCCTTGGCATGATGTTTAATGAAGCCCCTTAGAAGTGTTCCTAGGGTCTGATTTGTAACCTCAGTTTGCCCGTCTCTTTGTGGATGACAAGTTATACCATACTGAAGTTGAGTACCCAACTTCTTCCACAAAGTAATCCAGAAATGGCTATGAAACGTAGCATCTCGATTAGAAATAATTGATCTAGGTATACTAGGCAATCTAGCCACTTCCCTCAAATACAAATCAGAAATATGTGCAGCATCATCAGTTTTGTTACATAAAATTAAATGCGGCATCTTTGAGAACCTGTCCACTACAACAAAGATTGAATCATTGTTCCTTTGGGTATTAGGTAATCCAAGAATGAAATCCATACTTGCATCAACCTAAGGAGTAGTAGGAATGGGCAGTGGTGTGTAAAGGTTGTAGGGTAGAGAATGGCTTTTACCCAATTGACATGTTCGACACCTTTTTAGAATGTTATGTACGTCCTTCTCCATACTTAGCCAGTAATAATGCTCTCTTTGCATGATGAGTGCCTTGTTTTCTCCGTAATGGCAAGCGAGGGAACCTCCATGGACTTTCTTGATTAAGAGCTCTCTTGTGCTACACCTTGGCACACAAGCCGTGTACCCTCGAAAAAAAATCCTTCTTGAACAAGGAAATCACCTTTGGGCTGTTTTGAACATTCAGCAAACAACTCCCCAAAATCTTCATCTTTAGCATCTAAAGCTTTTAAATGCTCAAAACCAAGTACACAAGCATCTAATTGAAATAAAAGTATATACCTCGGTGATAGAGCATCGTCACCTTGATTGAGCTTTCTAGATTTGTACTTGATTGCAAAGTGAAATGATTTGAGAAACTCAACCCACTTAGTATGACGTGAGTTTAACTTATGTTGGCCTTGAATATACTTCAAAGCCTCATGGCCATAATGTAGAATAAACTCCCTTGTAGTCAGATAATGACTCTAGTGCTCCAAACACCTCACGATTACATAAAACTCTTTATCATTGGCGGAGTATTTTCCTCTTGAATCACATAATTTCTCGCTAGAGAAGGCTAATGGTTTACCTTACTAAGTAAGAACACCACCTATACCAAATCTAGAGGCGTCACATTCACCTTCAAAGACTTCATCAAAGCACGGTAAGGAGAGAACCGGTTCTTGAGTCAGTCTTCTCTTAATCCCTTTAAAGGCAGATTGACCTTTTGGTGCCCAGTTGAATGATGTACCCTTAATAACCTAAGTCATTGGAGCCATAATAGTGCTAAAACTTCGAATAAACCTCTTATAAAAAGAGGCTAAGCGATGAAAAGCACGAACATCATGAATGCTCTTTAGAATAGGCCATGACCGAATAGCTTCAATCTTGCTTTCATCTGCTTTGATACCATCACTAATGACAATATAACCTACGAATGTTACCTCATGAGTGGAAAAGGCACACTTTTTAAGGTTACCAAATAGTCTTTCACGCTCAAGTACATGCATAACTTGAGTTAAATGATCTTGATGTTCATGCTCATCCTTAGAATAGACTAGAATGTCATCGAAGTAAACTACCATAAAATTTCCAATGTAAGGTGTAAGTACTTGATTCATTAGCCTCATGAACGTACTAGGAGCATTGGAAAGACCAAACGGCATGACAAGCCATTCATACAACCCTGCCTTGGTCTTGAAAGGTTGGCCTTTGAAAACACTTTTGAGCCACATAACTCATCTAGCATGTCTTCAATTCCAGGTATGGATACCTATACTTGATTGTAATCTTGTTAATGGTCCTGCTATCCACACACACACGCAGTCCTCTATCCTTTTTAGGAACTAAAAGAGCAGGCACGGCACACAGACTTAAGGACTCTCAAATCAAACCTTCAGATATCAACTCCTCAACTTGTCATTGAATCTCCATGGTATCCTTAGGGGTCATTCTGTAAGCTGGCTTATTAGGAAGGATAGAATAGGAATAAGGTCTATGTGGTGTTGGATATCACTTTATAGAGGCAAGCCCCTGGGTATCTCCTCAGGAAATAAATGACAGAAGTTTTAAATGAGTGCTTTGGCTGCTAGGTGACTGGGTGAGGGAGTTTATGGTTCTTCTTGTGAATTTAATGTCCACTCTCTAAAGGCCTTGAATTCATGCTGAGAGGCCTTTAATAATGGTTCACTAACTATGAGAAGTAAATCAGAAGGGTTTGACTTATTTTGAGGCTTGATTTCGTGAAGCTTAGATGGGGATAAAGGGGCTAGGGTAATCTTCTTACCATCCTTAGTAAAGGGGTAAGTATTCAAGTAGCCATTATGCGTAACCCTATGGTCGTATAACCATGGCCTTCCCAAAAGCATATGACAAGCATCCATAGGAATTACATCACACCAAAGCTCATCTTGATAGTTCTTTCCAATGGAGAAAGAAACAAGGCACTATGAGTTCACTTGGGTACCCTTTTGGTTGCTAAAAACTCTCCTTAAAACTAACATCTCACCTTCATCAGCCTCCTTCACTACCTCCTCTTGAGTTTCCTCAAGTTCATCCTCAAAATCATCCTCCTTTTCCTCCTCTTTAAACACCTCTTTTGCAGCTGACCATTCAGCTAAGATAATCACCTTGCAGTTTGGATAGTTCGATGCTATATGCCTAAGTCCTTGGCATTTGAAGCATCTTCTGTTGCTCATGGGATTAGGATTGGGTCTATTTTAAGGGTTGGTTCTTTTATGGAGCTGAGGTTCTTCGTGGAAACGAAGGGGACGGATTTAGGGGCTTAGGAATAGGATTAGAACTCCCCTAGTTAAAGGGTTGGTTCTGGGTAAAGGGCTTAGAATTTTGAGGTTTTGGGGGTTACCTTGCTTTCTTTTGCTGCTCAACCTTGTGAGAAAGCACGCAAACTTCATCAAAGGTAGTGTAAGCTTACAAATCAACCACATTAGCATACCTAGGATCAAGTCCTCCTAAGTATCTAACAATGATTTACTCTTTGGGCTCTAGAAGATCGCACTTAATTATGAGTTTCTCAAACTCACGTGTGTGCCCTTCCACATTCAGGTTATCTTGAGTAAGGTTACGGAGTTGAGAATAGCAATCTTAGACATAAGTTGTGGGAAGAAAATGAGGCTTAAGCTTGGATGTCATCTTCTCCCATATTCTAATCTTAGACTACTTCTCTCTAACCTGTTTAGCATACTGGTTAGTCCACCATAATGAGGCATATTTTCTAAGTCTCAAGGCCACTAACGTGACCTTTTTATCTCCAGGAACATCTTTAAAATCAAAAACATGCTCTGCAGTGTGCAACCATTCCTAGAATTCTTCAGGATTAAGCTTACCTTCAAACTCCGGAATTTCAACTTTGAAATCATTAGTATTTGCTTGAAACCTTGATTCTAGTCTAGCCATTCTTAGGGGTTCATGCTCACTAGATGAATCCATGTTATGGCTAAAAACTTGTTCTTACCTCCTAGGATTAGATTGGAGAGGCTCTTCATTCATCTTTTGCTTCTGCTTCAACACGGCTCTAAGTTCCTTCTGTAGGTACTCATTCTGAGCTTGGAGTTCTTGGTCGCGTTGAATTCCCATATTGAGCTTTCCTATTAACAACTCATTCTAAGCAGAAATTGATTAATAATTCTTCATCACTGCCTCAAATTTCTCATCCAAACTTATGCTAGTACTCATAGTGGAGTCGGGTGTGTGTTTAAGCTAGAACAAGGTATGTGTTTAGAAATGGATAGAAATGATTCTGGAAGTGGACGGACGTACCAAGCCAAGGAGAAACCTAAGCTCTGATACCAAATATGATGTATCTTGGAAGGGGAGACACAAACACCCAAACCTGAATTCCAAACTAAGGGAAAGCAAGCCGAATTCAAGCTAAAGTCTAGGTGATTTTGTGAATGAATGCTAGAATGAAAGATAATCCAAACTCTTGCTTAGATACAAAAACACCACTAAGCTTGAGTTTAGAGTCCTTCACCTTAATTAGGATACAGAAACAGCACCCAATTAAGTGTTAAGACTTACTTGATCGCCACCTTAATCGACCAAACTAATGATAAGCAAGTTAAGTATTTAGGGGAAACGAAAGCAAAATGCTCTCAATTCTTACTGTATTTAATATTTAAGTTATTTATTACAAAATAAAACACTAAAGGGCTTATACACTTAGCCTTAGTGGCAAAATCAACTAAGGGGAGGTTTCCTCCTTAGGTAGGAAATGTTAATTACACTTAGCTATGTGCTTAGGACTATTTTGGTTTACAAGCTTGATTAACCTAAGCTAAGTAGAACCAGAATATACAAGGGTTGCCATGGCTGTCAACCTCTTCCTTATATGAGTACTCTGAGGAGCTTTGAGTCTCTAAATCTAAGACTCTCCTCATGTTCTTGAGGGATTCTCCCAACTGCTTCCTTACATACTCACTTTTCTTCTCTAAATACTCATAATTCTTCATTAGTGTCTCAAACTTTTCTTCCAGTGACATGCTGCCACACATCTTGCTAATTCTAAGAGAGTTGGCTCTTTGTGGACTATGTGTTTAGGTTAAAAGGTGTAATTTGACTGAAAGATTAGGCCAAGGAGAATAGCCTAACCTCTGATACAAAATATGATGTAGAATTAACAAGAACAGATGGGACTGGAAACAAGCAAGCAAGCAAGTTTGCATCTAATCGCTTAGACAGAACTGAAGCAAGCAACAATCAGTAAGAAACCAAGATAAACTGAACTTGGTTTGGATACAAACACACCACCAAAATAAGCTCAAGGCCTTTGGGGATTAATCTGGACATAGACACTCCCCAGATCAAGCACCAAGACTCCGAGAATACTACCTGAAATGGCCAGACCACAGGATAGATATAGAGATTTGAGCGGGAAGGTGCTATGCTCGACTTTAACATTCAACAACTGAGTATTACATATGAAAATAAGGCTCTTATACTCAACCTTACACCCTCTCTCGATGGTTAAACCAGAAACCAATGCAAACTAAAAATGGAAATTAAGTTTAAACTATAATCAGCCTAAAAACAGCCACTAGAGTTGATCTTTAACACCTAATTGCTTTGTTAGTCTCTATTGTTGAGGTGTCAAGACCTTGGTGCCTCTTAATGCTACTAATGATGACCTTGAGAAATAAAAATCAGTTGCTGATGAGTTGATTAGCTCTGATGATCAGCAAGTATAACAACTAGTTGTCCATTAGATTAAAGGGAGTTTCCTTTGATTGTTTTAGACACCTTTTCAAGCCAGTAAATGATCAAAGTTACTCCCTAGAAGATATGCTGATCACTGAATCAAATAACAGACCAAGGACTAAATTCGCTTACTTGTAGCATTACTAAACTGATCCCCTTACCCTAAAACTTGCTGAACTAATGCTAGAACATCACCCTGGTTTGAATGAGCTTGATGGACTTAGCCTATAGCAGTTTGATCTCTATCACCTCATTAAAGAGATTTGATCCTCAAATTAGCAAGCTAATCATCAGCTTGGTAAGCATTCATGTTAGCCACATCGAATGCAGTTGAAACTCCATAGTCACCTAGCAAATTAACCTTATAAGCATTCTCATTAATCCTTTTAAGTACCTCACATGGACTATCAACCCTTGGTATGAGCTTGTTCTTCCTGTTTAAAGGAAATCTTTCCTTCCTTAAGTGTATCTATATGAGATATCCTGGTTGAAATACCACCTTCTGCTTATGTTTGTTGGCTTGAGCTTGACAGGATGCATTGGTTTTCTCTATTCTGTTCCTCTCCAACTCATGTATGTTCTGGATTTCTTCTACCCTTGCTGCTGCATCTGCACTTGGCTTTTGATTTAAAGGGTATGGAGTAAGATCAAGTGGACTAATAAGATCAATCCTATAGACCACCTTGAAGGGTGATAGACTAATAGCCTTGCTAGGAGCTCTGTTGTATGCAAACTCTATATGAGGTAAAAGTAAATCCTAAGCTCTAGCATGAGGTTTAATCAGGGCCCTTAGAAGTGTTCCTAGGGTCCAATGTTTAACCTCTGTTTGCCTATCTATTTGTGGATGGCAAGTAGTACTTTACTTGAGTTTAATACCCAACTTCTTCCATAAAGTAATATAGAAATGGCTGAGGAACTTAGTATCCTGATCAGAAACAATTAATCTAGGTATACCATGCAATCTTGCCACTTCTCTCAAATACAACTCAGAAATGTGTGTAGCATCATTAGTTTTGTTACATGGAATAAAATGAGACATCTTTGAAAACCTATCCACTACAGCAAAGATTGAATGTTCGTTCCTTTGGGTTTTAGGTAATCCAAGAATGAAATTCATACTGACATCAACCCAAGAGTATTCGGAATAGGCAAAGGTGTGTAAATGACTTTTAGCCACTTGGCAAGTCCCATACCTTATCAGAATGTCTTGTACGTCTTTCTCCATATCTGGCCAATAATAATGCTCTCTGGGCATAATGAGCGTCCTGTTTTCTCTATAATGACCAGCTACAGAACCTCCATGAACTACCCTGATTAAGAGTTCTCTTGTGGTGCACCTTGGTGCACACGGCCGTGTACCCTTGAAAAGAAATCCATCTTGAACAAGGAAATCACCTTCGGGGTGTTTTAAATATTCAGCAAACAACTCCACAAAGTCTTCATCTTCAGCATATAAAGCTTTTAGATGCTCAAAAGCAAGTACACAAGCGTCTAATTGGAATAAAAGTAGATACCTCCGTAATAGAGCATCAGCACCTTGATTGAGCTTTCTGGATTTGTTCTTGATTGTAAAGTGAAATGACTGGAGAAACTCAACACACTTAGCGGAATGTGAGTTTAGCTTATGTTAGCCTTGCATATACTTCAAAGCTTCATGGTCAGAATGTAGAATAAACTCGCTTGCAATCAGATAATGACTCTAATGCTCTAATCATCTTACGATGGCATAAAACTCTTTATCATAGGTGGAGCATTTGCTTCTTAAATCACATAATTTCTCACTAAAGAAGGCTAATGGCTCACCTTCCTAGGTAAGAACACCGCTAATACCAACTCAAGAGGCATCACGTTCAACTTCAAAGACTTTGTCAAAGCACCCCAAAAAGATAATCGGTGCTTAAGTAAGTCTTTTCTTGATCTCTTCAAAGGTAGATCGGGCTTTTGATGTCCAATTGAATAATGTAGCCTCGATAATCTCAGTCATGGGAGCCATAATAATGCAGAAGCTTCGAACAAAGCTCATGCAAATAGATGGTAAGCAGTGAAAAGCACAGACATCATGAATGCTCTTTGGAATAGGCCATGAATGAATAGCTTTAATCTTGCTTTCATCTGCCGTGATACCATCACCAATGATAAGATAACCTAAGAATGTGACCCCATGAGTGAAAGAGGCACCCTTCTTAAGGTTACCAAGTAGTCTTTCAAGTTCTAAAACAAGCATAACTTGAGTTAAATAATCTTAATGTTCATGATCATCCTTGGAATAGATCAAAATGTCGTTGAAGTAAACTATAACAAACTTCTAAATGTAAGGCCTAAATACTCCCTTGGTCTTGAAAGTTGTTTTCCATTCATCTCCCTTATGGATTCTGATTTAGTAGTATCCACTTCAAAGGACAATCTTTGAAAGCACCTTTGGGCTATGTAGCTCATCAAGCATGTCTTCAAGTCTAGGTATGGGTTGTACCTGATTATAATCTTGTTAATGGCCCTACTATCCACACTATGCATTCCTCCATCCTTTTTAGGAACCACAAGAGCAGGCACAGCACACAGACTCAATGACCCTCAAACTAAGCCCTTTGTTATCAATTCTTCAACTTACCATTGAATCTCCACGGTTTCTTTAGGATTCATCCTATAAGCTAGCTTATTAGGAAGGACAGAGCTAGGAATGAGATCAATATGGTGTTGGATGTCGCACTTAGGAGGTAAACCTGTGGGTATCTCCTTAAGAAATAAATAACAGAAATTTTGAATGAATGTTTTGGCTACCGGGTGAGTGGGGGAGGGAGTTTCTGTTTCTTCTTGTTAGTTGAATATCAACTCTCTAAAGGCCTTGAATTCATGCTGGGAGGCCTTCAATAATTGTTCACTGACTATGAGAAGCAAATCTGAATGTTTTGACTTGATTTGAGGCTTGATTTTGTGAAGCATATATGGGGATAAAGGGGCTAGGGTAATCTGCTTAGCTTCCTTAGTAAAGGAGTAGGTATTCAAGTAGCCATTATGCATAACCCCACAGTCATATAACTATGGCCTTCCCAAAAGTATATGATAAGGATCTATGGGAATTACATCACACCCAAGCGCATCTTGATAGTTCCTTCTAATGGAGAAAGAAACAAGGCACCGAGAGTTCACTTGGATACCCTTGCTTTAATTTAACTGTTGAATGTTGTAAGGGTGTGAATGAGTTGTGGTTTGCAAACCTAGTTTCTCAATCATGGTTAGAGAAACCACATTTGTATAGCTTACTCCGTTAATGAACATAGACCATACCTTCCATTGAACCGTGCTACGGGAGTGGAATACATTCACTCTTTGTTCATCCTTAGCTCCCTCCTGGTTGCTTAAAACTCTCCTTAAAACTAACATTTCTCCTTCATAAGCCTCCTCTACTACTTCCTCGTGAGTTTCCTCAAGCCCATCCTTAGAATCATCCTCCTTTTCATCCTCTTCGAACGCCTCTTTTACAGTTGCCCATTCGGCTAAGGTAATCACTTAGCGGTTTAGATAGTCCGAAGCTATACGCCCGAGTCCTCATTTAAAGGTTGGTTCCGAGTTAAGGGCTTAGGATTTTGAGGTTTAGAGGGTTGCCTTGTTTTCTTTTGTTGCTCAGCCTTGCGAGCAAGCACGCAAACTTCATTAAAGGCAGTGTAAGCTTGCAAATTAACCACAAATTAAGTCCTCTTAAGTACCTAACAATGGTTTGGTCTTCGGGCTCTTGAAGATCACATTTGATTAGTAGTTTCTCAAACTCACGTATGTACTCTTCCACATTCAGGTTACCTTGAGTAAGGTTATGGAGTTGAGAATAGTAATCTTGGACATAAGTTGGGGGAAGAAAATGAGCCTTGAGCTTGGATTTCACCTTCTCCTATGTTCTGATCTTGGACTTCCTCTCTTTATCCCGTTTAGTGCACAAGTTCGTCCACCATAGTGAGGCATATTTTCTAAGCCTCAAGGCCACTAACTTGACCTTTTTATCTTCAGGAACATCTTTATACTCAAAAACACGCTCAACAGTATGTAACCAATCTAAGAACTCCTCAGGATCAAGCTTACCTTTAAACTCCGGGATTTCAACTTTGAAATCATTGGTATTTGCTTGAGACCTTGGTTCTGGTCTAGCCATTCTTAAGGGTTCATCCTCACTACATGAATCCACATTATGGCTAAAAACCTGTTCTTGCCTCCTAGGACCAAATTGGAGAGGCTCTTTATTCACTGTCTGCTTTTGCTTCAAAACGGCTCTAGGTTGCTGCCGTAGGTAGTCATTCTGAGCTTGGAGTTCTTAGTCACGTTTAACACCCTCATTGAATTTTCTCACTAGTAACTCATTTTGGGCTGAAAGTGTTCGACAATTCTTCAAAACTACATCAAATTTCGCTTCCAAGCTTATACTAGTGCTCATGGTGCGTTCGGCTAGAACAAGGGATGCGTTTGGAAATGGCTGGAAATGATTCTGGAAGTGGAGGGATGTACCTACCCCGGGACAAACCTAAGCTCTTATACCAATTATGACATATCTTGGAAGGGGAAACATAAACACTCAAACCTAAATTCAAAGCTAAGGGAAAGCAAACTGGATTCAAGCTAAAGTTTAGGTGATTCCGTGAATGAATGCTAGACTGAATAATAATCCAAACTCTTGCTTAGACACAAAAACCCACTAAGCTTGAGTTTAGGGTCCTTAACCGTAATTAGGATTCAGAAACACCACCCAATTAAGTATTAAGACTTACTTGATCATGACCTCAATTGACCAAATTAAGGATAAGCTGCTGAAGTATTTAGAAGAACTGATGTATCCTAGAAGGGGAAACACGAACACTTAAACTTGTATTTAAAGCTAAGGGAAAGCAAACTGAATTCAAGCTGAAGTCTAGGTGATTCCGTGAGTGAATGCTAGGATGAATGATAATCTAAACTCTTGCTTAGATATAGAAACGCCACTAAGCTTGAGTTTAGGGTCCTTAACCTTAATTAGGATACAAAAACACCACCCAATTAAGTGCTAAGACTTACTTAATCACTACCTTAGTCGATCAAATTAAGGATAAGCAAGTGAAGCACTTAGGGGAACGAAACCAAGTTGCTCTCAATTCAGGTTTGTATTCAATATCAAAGTTATATATTGCAAAATGATACACTAAAGGCCTCATACACTCGACCTTGGTAGCAAAAATTAGCTGAGGGGAGGTTTCCTCCCTTGGAAGGAAATGTTAATTACTATTAGCTATGTGCTTAGGACTAATCTAGTTTACAAGCTTGATCAACCTAAGCTAATTACAACCAGAATGTAAAGGAAAGCAAGATAAATGATGATTCTTAACCATAACACACTTAAATTAAGCTAATACATCAGGTTACTGGTGAAACAGCAGAGAAAATTAGCCGTAAAGCATGTCCCCTTTTCGGCTGACCAATCAGAATGGTTAGTGGGATTTCTTCCTTTACGTCCTCATTGGTTAAGCTCTTCCCAATGCTTCAAAGTAGCAAATGATGATGCTCCTAGTTGCTTAGACTCATGATTGAAGCAAGTAAGCAAAGAAGGAGCTGAGCAAACCCTCTTAGGAAGGAAAACACATGCTGTTTACAAGGTTCTAGGAACAGTTTTTAGTCGTTTTCTGCCTTTCTTTACACCAATCAAAAGTGAGCATGATTTTAATTTCAGGCCATTGAGGGAAACCTAGGGTGTGTACAAACCCCAATATCAAGAAATCAAGGTCAAATCATGTTTACGTAGGAGATTTCCACTAAAATATTTAACCATGCAGTTTTGGACCAAAACTAGCAAGTTTAACAAAATGGCTTGATCTCTTCACTTTAACTGAGCATGATTGACTTTTCATGCTTGGAACTACAAGTTAACATCTTGAGGATGCCAAAAAGGGAAAAATATCAAACTTAAGCCACAATATAGCTTAAGAAATCAGGTGAACAACACTGGGCATTTTCTAGCCACTTAGCCCGGTTGCACTACTTTGGCTCTTTTCCAGAATTTGAGCCATTGCTTGGACTTTGGAACTTGCATTAGACCTTACTGGACTCCTAGGACCTTTTTCCAGGTCTTGGCTTAAAGGGACTCCATCATCCTCACCTTGTTGAAGAGATTTGATCCTCAAATCAGCAAGGTAATCATCAGCTTGGTAAGCACTCAAGTCAGCCACATTGAATGTAGTTGAAACGCCATAGTCACCTGGCAAATTAACCTTATAGGAATTGTCATTAATCCTTTCAAGTACCTTAAATGGACCATCCACCCTTGGCATGAGCTTGTTCTTCTTCTTTAGAGGAAATCTTTCCCTCCTTAAGTGTATCCATACAGGTTGAAATACCACCTTTTTCTTATGTTTGTTAGCTTGAGCTTGATAGGATGCATTGGATTTCTCTATTCTGCTCCTCCCCAACTCATGCATCATCTGGATTTCTTCTACCCTTACTGCTGCATCTGTACTTGGCTTTTGATCTCAAGGGTGTGGAGTAAGATCAAGTGGACTAATACGATCAATCCCATAGTCCACCTTGAATGGTGATAGACCAGTAGCCTTTCTAAGAGCTCTATTGTATGCAAACTCTGCAAGGGGTAAAAGTAAATCCCAAGCCTTGGCATGAGGCTTACTCAAGGACCTTAGAAGTGTTCATAAGGTCTAATTTGTAACCTCAGTTTGCCCATCTATTCGTGGATGGCAAGTAGTACTATACTTGAGCTTAGCACCCAACTTCTTCCACAAAGTAATCTAGAAATTGCTAAGGAACTTAGTACCCTGATTAGGAATAATTAATCTAGGTATACCATACAATCTAGCCACTTCTCTAAAATACAATTCAGAAATATGTGTAGCATCATTAGTTTTGCTATATGAAATGAAATGAGACATCTTTAAAAACCTATTCACCATGACAAAGATTGGGTTCTAGAAGCCTGTTTCTGCCCTGTGTTTCGCCCTTCTTTCATGCAATTAAAACTGCATATGATTTTAATTTCAGCCCATGAGGGGATCCTTTAGGGTGTGTACAAACCCCCCAAGTAAAGAAATCAAGGTTATGATGTGTTTAGGTAGGAGAATTCCATCAAAACATTTTACCATGCAGTTTCAGATAAATTCTGGTAGTCTTGATAAAATGGCTTCATTCCTTCACTTCGATTAAGCATGATTGACCTTCATTGCTTGGCCCTAAACGCTAACATCTAGAGGAACCTAAAAATGTAAAAATATTAAACTTAAGCCACAATGTAGCTTAAGAAATCAGATGAACAAAACTAGGTACATTCTAGCCGTGTAATCCGAAGGCACCATCTTAACTCCTTGGCAAAACGCGAGTCATTACATGGACTTTGGAGCTTGCATTAGACCTTTGATGTAAAGCTCATGGGGAAAATGCTAACACTCAACTGAATTGCAATGATCAAGTGAAGAACTCACAGCTCTTTGCATGAACTCAAGGAATCCGAAACTGAAAGTGAGTTGGGGGATAATTCTAAACCTGAAACTTGGATGCAGAAACACCACCAAGACCAAGCTTAGGGCCCTTAAACTGTGATTAAGATACAGAAACACCATTTAATTAAGTTTAATAGTGCACTTAAACTCCACTCTAATCGGCCAAGTTAGAGATAAGGGAGTTTAGTGTTTGAGGAACGAAAGTGATGCTCTCAATTCTGGCTTGCAATTGAACATTAAACTATGCCTTACAAAATGAGCCTTCAAAGGCCTTATACACATGGCCCTAAGGTAGCAAACTAGCAAAGGAGGTTTCCTCCATAGGAAGGAAACATCTAATTGTGCTTAGATAAGCGCTTAGGACTAATCTAGTTTACAAGCTTGATTAATCTAGGCTAATTACAACCAGAATGCAAGGAAAGCGAGACAAATGTTCATAATTACCTTTGATACTTCTAATTAGGCCTAATACAATAGCTTTCTAAGGAAAAGTTAAGAAAAGCAGCCGTGGACAAGGATTGCTTTTCGGCTAACCAATCTGGGTGGAGGGTGTGTTTTCTCTCTTTGCTTTCTCATTTGTTGCTCTTTCCAAAATTCATTTCTGTAGCAAATCATGGTGTTTCTGTTTTCCTTGACTCATGATTGAATTAAGAAAGCAAGAAAGTAGCTGAGCAAACCGACTTGAGAAGGAAAACACATGTAGCTATCAACTAGGTTTTAGAAGACCACATTCTGCTCGATATTTTACCCTTCTTTCAGCCAATCAAAAGTAAGCATGATTTTAATTTCAAGCCATAGGTGGATACCGTAGGGTGTGTACAAACCTCCTAGAAAGAAATCAAGGTTAAGACATGTTTAAGTTGGAGATTTTCACTAAAACATTTTACAGTGCAGTTTTCAATCAAAACTAGCAAGCTAGACAAAATGGCTTGATCTATTCACTTCGATTGAGCATGATTGACTTTTTATGCTTGGACCCAAAAATTAACATGCAGAGGAACCCAAAAATGCAAAAATGTTGAACTTAAGCCACAATGTAGCCTAAGAAATCAAGCAAACAAAACTGAGTATTTTCTCGCTATTTAACCCGAATGCATCTCCATGACTCTTTTCCAGCATTTGAGCCCTTGCTTGGACTTTCAAACTTGTATTGGACCTTGCTAGATCTTATGACCTTCTTCATTATCTTGGCTTAAAGGGACTCCATCATCATCCCCTTGTTGAAAACATTTGATCCTTAAATCAGCAAGGTAATGATTACCTTGGTAAGCACTCAAGTCAGCCATATTGAATGTAGCTGAAACTCCATAGTCACCTAGTAAATCAGCCTTATAGGCATTATCATCAATTCATTCAAGTACCTCGAATGGACCATCAGCTCTTGGCATTAACTTGCTCTTTCTTTTGGAGGGAAATCATTCCTTCCTAAGCTATATCCAAACGAGGTCTCCAGGCTGAAAAACCATCTTTCTCCTATGCTTGTTGGCTTGGGCTTTGTAGGATGCATTAGCTTTCTCAGTTCTATCCTTAACCAACTCATCGAGCTTTTGAATCTCTTCCACTCAAGCTTCTACATCTACACTTGGCCTTTGATCTAATGGCCATGGGGTAAGATTAAGGGGGCCTAGGGGATCAAGCCCATACACCACCTTAAAAGGAGATGGACCAGTAGCCCTACTTGGAGCCTTGTTATACACAAATTCAACAAGTGCTCAGAGCAAATCCCAAGCTTTAGTTTGAGGTTTAATCAAATCCCTTAGCAAAGTACCTAGGGTTCGATTAGTTACCTCAGTTTGCCCATCAGTTTGCGGATGATAGGTGGTACTATACATGAGTTTAGTACCTAACTTCTTCCATAAAGTAACCTAGCAATTACTTAAGCACTTTGTATCCCTGTCTAAAATAATGGATTTGAGGATACCATGTGATCTGGTTACCTCCTTAAAGTATAACTTAGTAATATGTGTAGCATCATTTATTCTGTTGCATGGTATGAAATATGCCATCTTTGAAAACCTGTCTATCACGACAAATATAGAATCCCTGCCCCTCCACGTTCTGGGCAAGCCCAAAATGGAGTACATGGTTGCATCCACCCAAGGTGAATTGGGAACTAGAAGGGATGTATATAAGCCGTGGGGTAAGGTGTGACTCTTGGTAGCTTGGCATATTCCACATCTTCTTAAGATGTCTTGAACATCCTTCCCCATCCCTAGCCAGTAATAATGCTCCGTTAACATAGTTCAGGTCTTGTATCCACCAAAATGACTAGCTAAGGAACCTCCATGCAGTTATCAGATTAGTAGCTTATAAGTGCTGCATTTGGTACACATAGACGTGTACCGTTGAACAAAAACCCTTCTTGCATCAAGAAATCTCCTTTGGGTGTTTAGAACAAGTGGATAACAACTCCCCAAAATCTTCATCCTTATCATACAAAGCTTTTAGAAGCTCAAACCCAAGTACACAAGCATCTAATTAGAACAAAAGTAGACACCTCCGAGATAGAGCATCGGCACCACATTGAGCTTTCCAGACTTATACTTGATTGGAAAGTGAAATGGCTGGAGAAGCTCAACCCACTTATTATAGCGTAAGTTTAACTTGTGTTGGCCTTGAATATACTTCAAAGCCTTATGGTCAGAATGCAGAATAAACTCATTTGCAATCAAATAATGACTCCAATGCTCAAAACATCTCACAATTTCAAAAAACTCTTCATCATAGGTGGAATACTTCCTTCTTGAATCACATAACTTCTCGCTAAAGAAGGCTAAAGGTTTGCAGTAAGAACACCACCTATACCAACTCCAGAAGCATCACATTAGACTTCAAAGACTTTATCAAAGCACAGGAAGGAAAGATTGGGCTTTAGGCTTTGGGGGTCCAAATGAATGATGTACCCTTAATAACCTCAGTCATGGGAGCCATAATGGTGCTGAAATTTTGAATGAAACTCCTATAAAAGGAATCTAATCCATGAAATGCTCGAACATCATGAATACTTTTAGGCATAGGCCATGATCAAATTGCATCAATCTTGCTTTCATCTGCCTTAACACCATCTCCAGATACGATACAACCTAAGAATGTTACCTCAGGAGTGAAAAGGCACATTTCTTAAGGCTACCAAACAATCTTTCATGTTCCAGAATAAGCATAACTTTAGTAAGATGATCTTGATGTTCATGCCCATTCTTGGAATAAATCAAGATATCATCGAAGTAAACTACCACAAACCTGCCTATATATGGCCTAAAGACTTGGTTCATCAATCTCATGAATGCACTTGGAGCATTTGAAAGACCAAAGGGCATAAGCAACCATTTGTAAAGTCCTCCTTTGGTTTTAAAGGCCATCTTTCACTCGTTACCATCTCTGACTCGAATTTGGTAGTAACCACTTTGAAGATCAATTTAGAGAGTAATTGAGAGCCATACCACTCATCTAGCATATCTTCAAGTCTAGGTCTTTGTTACCTATACTTGATTATGATCTTGTTAATGGCTTGGCTATCCACATACATATGCATTCCTGCATCCTTTTTCGGAACCAAAAGAGTAGGCACAGCACACGGACTAAAGGACTCTCAAATCAAGGTCTTGGACATCAATTCCTCAACTTGCCATTCAATCTCCATGGTTTCTTTAGGATTCATTCTGTAAGTTGCCTTATTAGGTGGGACATAACCAGGTATGAGATCAATGTGGTGTTGGATATCCTTCTTAGGAGGTAAACCCGTAGGTTTCACCTCAGAAAACAAATGATAGAACTTTTATATGAGTGCTTTAGCCACGGGGTGAGTGGGTAAGGGGGAATCTAATTCATTTTGGACAATTAATATCCACTCCCTAAAGGCCTTGAATTTATAATCGGAAGCCTTTAACAATGGCTTACTAAATGTAAGAAGTAAATCGGATTGGCTAGACTTCTTTTGAGGCTTATTTTGGTGTCGCTCGGATGGGGATAACGGGGCTAGGGGAATCTTCTTGCCATCCTTAGTAAAGGAGTAAGTATTCAAGTAGCCAATGTCTATAAGCCTATGGTCATATAACTGTGGTCCTCCCATAAGCATATGACAAGCATCTAGGGCTGTCAATGTCTGACCCGACACGATAACAAGACCTGAATCTGACTTAAATTTACTGAGAGAAACATGAACCCAACCCAAACCGAATCAATTTTGACCCAAAGTCGACACGATTTGACCGTTCAGTGTGAAAACTTGTTATTTATCAGTTTTTAGCAAATCTAAGCTATTTTCAAGGCCGATACGAAATTGACCCGTTTATTAAATGGGTCGACCTGACCCGACCCATTTGACAGTCCTACAAGCATCCATGGGAATTACATCACACCAAAGTTCATCTTGGTAGTTCTTTGTAATGGAGAAAGAAACAAGGCACCGAGAGTTTACATGGATACCCTTGTTTTGATTCAGCGATTGAATATTGCAAGGGCGTGGATGAGTCATGGTTTGCAAGCCTAGTTTCTTAATCATGCTAAGAGAAACCATGTTTGCACAGCTTCCTCCGTCAATGATCACAGAACATACTTTCCCTTGAACCGTACAACAAGAATGAAATATGTTATCTCTTTGCTTGTCATTTTCTCCTTTATGGTTACTCAAAACACTTCTCAACACCAACATCTCCCCTTCATCAGCCTCCTCCACCACCTCTTCTTGAGTTTCCTCAAGGTTATCTTCTAATTCATCTTTCTTTTCCTCCTCTTCAAACTCCTCCTTTATAGCTGTCCATTCAGCTAAGATGGTTACGTTGCAGTCCGAGGCAATGTGCCTAAGACCTTGGCATTTAAAGCACCTTCTGTTGCTCATGGGACTAGGATTGGGTCTATTTTGAGGGGTTTGAATCTTTTATGGAGCTTGAGTTCTTTATGGAAAGGAAGGGTTGGATTTGGGGGCTTAGAAATGGGATTAGAACTCCCCTTCTTAAAGGGTTACTTCCAGGTAAAGGGCTAGGGATTTTGAGGGTTAGGGAGTTTTCTTGCTTTCTTTTATTGCTGAACCTTATAGGCAAGCGTGCAAACCTTATCAAAAGTATAATGAGCTTGCAAATCAACCACATTAGCATACCTAGGATCAAGACCTCCTAAGTATCTAACAATTGATTGCTCATCGGGCTCTTGGAGATCACACTTGATTACAAGCTTGTCAAACCCATATGTATACTCTTCAACATTTAAATTACCTTGAGTAGGATTATGGAGTTGAGAATAACAATCTTGGACATAGGTTAGGGGTAGAAATTGAGCCTTAAGCTTAGATTTCATCTTCTCCCATGTTCTGATCTTAAACTTTCTTTCTCTAACCCATTTATCACACAAGTGAGTCCACAAAAGAGAGGTATAGTTTCTAAGCCTTAGAACCACTAACTTGACTTTCTTGTTTTCTACAACATCTTTGTACTAAAAAACACGCTCAATAGTATGGAACCGATCCAAGAATTCTTCAAGATCAAGCTTGCCTTCAAATTCCGGGATTTTAACCTTAAAATCATTGGTGTTTGCTTGAAACCTTGGTTCTGGTCTAGCCATTCTCAAGGGTTCATCCTCACTAGATGACCCACAATATGGATAAAGACTTGTTCATGCCTCCTAGGTTCAGATTGGAGGGGTTCTTCATTCTGCTTCAAAACGGCTCCGAGTTCCTTCCTTAAGTATTCACTCTGAGCTTGGAGTTCTCGATTACGTTGAACTCCCTCATTGAGTTTTCTTATTAACAAGTCATTTTGGGTAGGGAGTGATTGGCAATTCTTCAAACTGCCTCAAATTTCTCATCCAAATGTGTACTAGTACTCATGGTGTATACGGTTTATGTTTAAGCTAGAACGAGGATTGTGTTTGGAATGGAAAGGAGAAAGGATTCTGAGAAGGTGGAGTGAATACCAGGCCAAGGAGAAACCAAGGCTCTAATATAAAATATGATGTAAAGCGCAAAGGGAGAACGCTCACACTCAACTGAATTACAATGATTAAGGTAAGAACTCACGGCTCTTTGCTTGAACTCAAGGAATTCGAAACTGAAAGTGAGTTGAAGGATAACTCTAAACCCAAAGCTTGGATATAGAAACACCACAGGGACAGGCTTACGGCCCCTAAACTATGATTAAGATATAGAAGCACCACTTAATCAAGTGTAAGACTACACTTGAACACCACTCTAACTGGCTTAGTTAGAGATAAGCAAGTTTAGTGTTTAAGGAGGAACGAAAGCAATGTTCTCAATTCTGGTTTGCAATTAAATATCAATGTATGCCTTACAAAATGAGCCTTCAAAGGCCTTATACGCACGGCCCTAGGGCAGCAAACTAGCAAGGGAGGTTTCCTCCCCAGGAAGGAAACATCTAATTGTGCTTAGTTGAGTGCTTAAGACTAATCTAGCTTACAAGCATGATTAATCTAAGCTAATTATAACCAGAATGCAAGGAAAGCAAGATAAATGTTTATACTTAGGCTTAATACATCTAACAAGGCTTAATACAATAGCTTTCTAAGGAAAAATAGAGAAAAGTAGTCGTAAAGGGGGTTCGCTTTCCGGCTGACCAATCCGAGTGAAGGGTGCGTTTTCCTTCTTTGCTTTCTCATTGGTTGCTCTTTCCAAAACAAATTGTTGTAGCAAATCATGGTGTTTCTGTTTGAGTTGACTTGTGATTGAAGAAAGCAAGCAAGGAAATAGCTAAGCAAACCCACTTGAGAAGGAAAAACACGTAAGTGCTTAATCGGGTTCTAGAAGCTCAAAACTGCCCAGTTTTCTGCCCTTTTTCCCACCAACAAAAAGTGAGCATGATTTTAATTTCAGAGCATGGAAGGATACCTTACGGTGTGCACAAACACCTATATAATGAAACCAAGGTTAAAACATGTTTAAGTGGGAGAATTCCACTAAAACATTTTACCGTATAGATTTAGACCAAAACTGGTTGGCTGGACAAAATGGCTCAATCTTTTCACTTCCATTGAGCATGATTAACTTTTAATGCTTGTACCTGAAAGTTAGCATTCAGAGGAAGCCAAAAATGCAAAAATATTGAACTTACGCCACAATGTAGCTTAAGAAATCAATTGAACAAAACAGGGTATTTTCTGGCCGTTTAAGCCGGTTGCATCTCCACGGCACTCTTTTCCAGAATTTGAGCCATTGCCAAGACTTTGGAACTTGCATTAGACCTTGCGACACTCTTACGTCCTTCTTCATTATCTTGGCTTAAGGGGACTCCATCAACCTTACTACACTTGTTGGACCTTCTTCCATGTCTTCGCTCGAGGCGATTCCATCAACTTGACTTGACTCTTATGGTATGGTTTAAAAGTTTAGGATGTTAATTAATAACAAAAGAAAAGGCTTAAACCTCCTAGAGGTTTAGGAGGTTAAATGTGTAAAATCAGCTTGTGCATAGGTTTAAAAAAATGATTAGGGCTAATTGAGGGTTATATAGACTGATATCCATCATTACTTATGCACGTTGGTCTTTCAAATGCTCCGAGTACCTTTATGAGATAAATGAATCAAGTACTCACGCTGTAAATTGGCAAGTTTGTGGTTGTATACTTTGAGGGCATTCTGATTTATAGCAAGAATAAGCAAGAGCATCAAGATCACCTTACGCACGTTATGCTTGTTCTTGAACAGGAGAAGTTATTTGGTAACCTTAAGAAATGAGCACTTTTCACCCATGAGGTGACATTATTAGGTTACATTGTTACTAGAGATGGCATTAAGGCAGATGAGGGCAAGTTTTAGGGCAACCTATCATGGCCTATTCCTCAAAGTATACATGACATATAAAGCTTCCATGGACTTGCATCTTTCCACAGAAGATTTATAAGGAACTTTAGTGCAATCATGACTCCCATGACTGAGGTTATTAAGGGTACATCATTCATTTGGACACCCAAAGCCGAATCTGCCTTTGAAGAAGTCAAGAAGAGACTAACTCAAGCACCCGTGCTTGCCTTGCCATGCTTTGAGAAAGACTTTGAGATTGAATGTGATGCATCTGGAGTTGGTGTAGGTGGTGTTCTCACTCAAGAAGATAAACCCCTAGCCTTTTTTATTGAGAAATTATGTGATTCAAGAAGCAAGTACTCCACCCATGATAAGAAGTTTTATACTATTGTGAGATGTTTAGAGCATGGGAGTCATTATCTTATTGCTAATGAGTTTATATTGCATTCTTACCATGTGGCATTGGAGTACGTTCAAGGCCATCACAAGTTAAACTCATGCCATGCCAAATGGGTTGAATATCTCCAATCATTTCACTTCACTATCAAGCATAAATTTAGGAAGTTCAATCAAGAAGCTGATGCATTGTCTAGAAGGTACTCGCTTTTCATTTAGTTAGATGCTTGTATACTTGGTTTAAAGCATCTAAAGTGTTCATATGCTGAAGATGAAGATTTTGGGGAGTTGTTTGTTGCTTTTTTAAAACACCCTAAAGGTGGTTTCTTTATCCAAGAGGGCTTTTTTTCCGATGGTACACGATTATGTGCCAAAATATAACATAAGAGAGCTTCTAATTAGAGAAGTATATGATCCTTGGCTGGTCACCATGGAGAAAACAAGACAATCATCATTCTAAGGTAGCATTACTATCGGCTAGGTATGGGCACAGGCATACAAGACATTTTGAAAAGGTGTAGTACATATCAAGTGCCCAAGAGCCATTCTCTTCCCCATGACATTTACACGCCATTGCCTATTCCTACTTATACTTGGGTTGACGTAAGCATGGATTTCATTCTTGGTTTGCCTATGAACAAAAGGAATAAGGATTCTATCCTTGTTATGGTAGATAGGTTTTCTAAGTTATCTCATTTCATTCCATGTAACAAAACTAATAATGCTACACATATTGCTAAGTTGTACTTTAGAGAGGTGGCTAGGTTAGATGGTATACGTAGATCAATTATTTCTGATCAGGATACCAAGTTTCCTAGTTATTTTTGGATTACATTGTGGAGGAAGGTGGGCACTAAACCAATTATAGTACCAATTGTCATCCATAAACTGATATGCAAATAGAGGTCAACAATTGCACCCTAGGAACTCTCTTGCAGGCCCTGATTAAATCTCATAACAAACTTAGGATTTACTTTTACCTTATACAGAATTTGCCTATAACAAAGCTCCAATCAAAGCTACTGGTCTATCACTATTCAAGGTGATCTATAGGACTAATCCACTTAGTCCACATGATCTCATTCCACGCCCTTTAGACCAAAAGCGAACGGTGGATGCAGCTGCAAGGGCAGAAGAAATTCGAAAGATACATTGGTTCGTGAGGAGTAGAATGGAGAAGACAAATGCATCTGACCAAGCTTACGCCAAGAAGCACAGGAAGAAGAAGATTTTTCAGCTTGGAGACCTCGTGAGGATACACCCAAGGAAGGAGAGATTCCCATCAAAGAGGAAAGATAAGCTAATGCCAAGAGCTGAAGGTCCATTTAAGGTACTTGAAAAGATAAATAACAATGCTTATAAGGTTGATTTGCTAGGTGACTATGGAGTTTCAACTACATTCAATGTGGCTGATTTGAGCCCTTACCTTACCGATGATTACCTTGCTAATTTAAGGATCAAATGTTCTTAACAAGGGAAGGATGATGTGATCCCTTCAAACCAAGACATAGATGAAGGTCCAAGAAGTCTAGCAAGGCCTAATTCCACCTCCAAAGTCCAAGCCATAACCCATATTGTGCTAAGGAGTTAAGACGAAGGTCCCTGGATTGGGGTACCTTATAATGTGGTTACCTTACAATGTGATGACTTATTTTGTAACCAGAAGGTACTACACTTTGAATGAGAAAAAGAGCTTTGCCCCCTTTGATCAAACTAAAATACTTAGCTTGCTTATGCTTACTTAGGCCGAGTAAGGTGGTGCTCAAGTGAAGTCCTAAAAGCTTGATTAAATGGTGTTTCTGTATCGTATTCAAGTTTAAGGGCCCTAATCTTTATCTTGGTGGTGTTATCTTGATGGAACTGTTGAGGGATTTTCACTAACACTCTAATCTAATTTCAAATGCAACGAAAGCAAGCTGAAATCAAAGGAGAGTCTAAGCAGAATCCAAAGAGAGCGAGGGATAAATGGAAGCTAAACTAGAGTCATTATGTTATAAGATACCCCAAGTTTAAGGTGTAGAAACTCAGCATGTGGCACAAGTAGTCTTGCTTGGTGCCTTGTTATAAGTAAACTCAGTATGTGGCACAAGTAGATACCAAGCTTTAGCATGATGTTTAATTAAGATGAAGATTATGGCCCTCTTAAAGATTAGGGTTCCATTAAGATAACACCACCAAGATACATCATAGGTAGTGACAGGGAATGAAGTGTGCTATCTTGGAGAACCTATCAACTACCACTATGATGGAGTCTCTGCTTCTCTACATTCTTGGCAAACTAGTTATAAAATCTAAACTCACATACGGCCAAAGGGCCTATGACACAAGCAGAGGGGAGTAAATGCCTTCGGGCAGAACATGGCTCTTGGCTAACTAACAAGAGCAGCATCTCTCGATAAAATGCTCACCATCTTTACTCATCCTAGGCCAATAGCAATGCTCCTTAAGCATAGAACAGGTTTTATCAATCCCAAGATGGCCTGCTAAAGTGCCACTATAGACTTCTTGAATCAACAGCTCTCTAATCCCACTCATTGGAATACACAACCTACTTCCCTTGAAAAGGAAGCCTTGATCAAGGTGAAATACTCCCTAGGGGTGGGGGGAGCACTTCTCAAACAGCTCTCTAAACTCCTCATCATCCTTGTACTACTCTTTAATCAGTTCAAAGCCTATAACTCTAGAACCCACCATGGATAGAAGGAGATACCTTCTGGAAAGGGCATCAGCTCCCTTATTCAGCTTGCTAGACTTGTGATGGATTTCAATATGGAATGATTGTACGTACTCAACCTACTTAGGATGCCTAGGGTTGAGCATATGCTAACCCTGTACGAACTTGAGGGCCTCATAGTCTGAATGCAAGATGAATTCCCCACCAACTAGATAGTGTCTCCAATGTTCTAATGCTCTAATGATGGCATAAAACTCCTCATCATAGGCCGAGTATTTCCTTTCAGCATCATTCAGTTTCTCACTAAAATATGATGCTGGCATTCCCTCTTGGCTTAGGATAGCTCTAATTCCTAACCCAGATGCATCACACTCCACCTCAAGAACTTGAGAAAAATTAGGTCGAGCTAGAATGGGTGCACTAGTGAGCTTCTCTTTGATGCTTTCAAAGGCCTTATGAGTTATTCATTCAGCTCAAACTTCCTACCCATGAGTACCTTAGTGATAGGAGCCATAAGTGAGCTAAAATTTCTCATAAACCTCCTGTAAAATTAGGCCAGTCCATGAAAACTTCTGACCTACTGAATAGAAGTAGGCACCAGCGACTCTCTGATGGCCTTGACTGTTCCTTCATCCACAGGTGATTCACTTCTAAGTCCTCAGAGTGAGGAACAAAGAAGAGATCTCAAGTAGTGAAGTGGAAGAGAAAGAGAGGGGTCACAGTTTTGTGAACGAATGTAAGGGTAGATAAGTAACTGAGGTTCTCAGATGAGATATACCACCGAGAAGCTTAGAGCTCACTTTCAAGATTAAGAGAGATAAGATTTCACCACTCAATTAATCTTAAAAGCTTCTTGATCACCACTCTACTAACCTATTCTAGAGAGAAGCAAGGGAGAGACACAAGGGAGTTTAAACTCAACCCGATTCATATATATTCAAAAGTGTGTTTCAACACAAAGGCGTCCCACATATAAGGGCCTTAAGAAATCAGCAAAAACAAGGGAAAAAGTGCGGCCAAATGACCTGCTAAAGGGAAAAAGGCGGAGGGACTCAAAAAGTAAGCAAGTATAAAAGCAAAAGTAAAAGCTGTCAGTACTTTTCAGAATTACAACCTCAACTTCAAAGAAGCATAACTTCCAAACTACTTGCCCAAAGTGGGTCATTCAAAAGCTAGGAGAAATCCCTAAGTGTTTATTTTGAAGTAAACCTCTTAGAACCTTTGATTGCTAGCCGTTTGAAAGCTGCACCCTGATAAAGGCACGTGACTCCCTGTTGAAAACAGCTTATACCCTATCTGAACTTGCTTCCTTTTGAAAGCTTAACTATGGATTTGACTTGAATCTCTTTTTTTGCCGTAAAGTTTACTCAAAAAGGATTCCAAAAAGTGGATTTTTAGGTTCCTAAGTTAATCCAAGGTCAGGAAAAACATTCCCACAAAACTGGGTTATGAATTGCCTGCACTGGGCAGTTTGTATAGCTGCACTTTGAGAGCTGAGTTGCATCAATAAATGAACTCCAAATGACTTCAAATTTGCTTTATTGGAAAGCTGACTTCCTAAAATTAAACTCCTTGGAAAAATATTGGACTTGTGTCACACAATGGTTAGGTAACCTGATGTAAAGCTCAAGGGAGAACACTTACACTCAAGGGATTATAAAAGAACTAGCTAAGAACTCGCGGCTCTTTGCTTGAACTTAAGGAATTCGAAACTGAAAGTAAGCTGAAGGATAGTTCTAAACCTGAATCTTGGATACAGAGACACCATCAAAATCAAGTTTAGGGCCCTTAAACTATGGTTAAGATACAAAAACACCACTTATTCAAGTTTAAGACTACACTTGAACACCACTTTAACTCGCTCAGTTAGAGATAAGAAAGTTTAGTGTTTAAGGAGGAAAGAAAGCAATGCTCTCAATTCTGGTTTGCAATTAAATATCAAGGTATGCCTTACAAAATGAGTCTTCAAAGGCCTTATGCACACCACCTAGGCGGCTAGAGGAAATGGGAGGTTTCCTTCATAGGAAGGAAATCACTTGGAGCTCACTTTGAATGCATTTAAGCTAATCTAGTTACAAAGTGTGATTAACTTAAGGTAATTACATTCTAATCACTAAGAAAAGTAAATCAAATGATCATACTTAACATTAATACACTTAATCAATTTAATACATCGGCTTTACTAGTGAGAAGGGGAGAGAAGAAGCCATAAAGGGGAATTGCTTTTCGGCTGACCAATCCAGATGCAAGGTGCATTTTTCCCCTTTGTGTTCTCATTGGTTATTCTTTCCAAAGGTAGATTTTGCAGCAAATCATTGTGTTTTTGGCTATCTTGAAGCATGATTGAAGCAAGCAACGAAGGAAATAGCTAAGCAAGCGCACTTGAGAGGGAAAACACTTGTAGCTATCAACCAGGTTCTAGAAGACCACATCTGCTCGATTTTCTGCCTTTCTTTCAGCAAATCAAAAGTGAGCACGATTTTAATTTCAGGCCATGGGGGATACCTTAGGGTGTGTACAAACCCCCTGTAAATAAATCAAGGTTAAGACATGTTTAAGTAGGATTTCATCTAAAACGTTTTACCATGCAGTTTTAAACCAGAACTGGGAGGCTGCACAAAATGGCTTGATCTCTTCACGTCTATTGAGCATATTCACTTTTAATGCTTAGAGTTAAGCATTAACAACTAGAGGAACCCAAAAATACAAAAATATTGAACTTAAGCCACAACATAGCTTAAGAAATCAAGTGAACAAAGTTGGGTTTTTTCTGCCCATTTAACCCGGTTGCATCTGCATGGCTCCTTTCCAGAATTTGACCAATTGCTTGGACTTTGGACTTTGCATTACACCTTGCTAGACTCTTTGGACCTTCTTTATTGTCTTGGCTTAAGGGGACTCTATCATCCTGCCCTTGTTGAAAAGATTTGATCCTTAAATCGACAAGGTAATCATCAGCTTGGTAAGCACTCAAGTTAGCCACATTAAATGTAGCTGAAACTCCATAGTCACCAGGTAAATCAACCATTGTCATTAATTTGTTCAAGTATCTCAAATGGACCATCAGCCCTTGGCATTAACTTGTTCTTCCTTTTGGAGGGAAACCATCCCTTTCTAAGGTGTATCCAAATGAGGTCTCTGGGCTGAAAAACCATCTCTCTCCTTTGCTTGTTGGCTTGGGATTCATAGGATGTAGTAGTTTTCTCAATTCTTGGCTTAACCAACTCATGGACCTTTTGAGTCTCTTCCACCCTAGCTACTGCATCTGCACATGGCTTTTGATCTAATGGTCGTGGGGTAAGATCAAGGGGGCCTCAGGGATCAATCCCATGCACCACCTTAAAAGGAGATAGGCCAGTAGCCATGCTTAGAGCTTTGTTATAAGCAAATTGAGCGCGTGGTAAGAGTAAATCCCAAGCTTTGGCATGAGATTTAATCAAAGCCCTTATGAGAGTACCTAGGGTTTAATTTGTGACCTCTGTTTGCCCATTAGTTTGGCGATGACAGGTTGTACAATACATGAGTTTAGTATCTAGCTTTTTCCCCAAAGTAACCCAAAAATGACTTAATAACTTTGTATCCCTATTAGAAACAATGGGTTTAGAGATGCCATGTAATTCGGTTACTTCCTTGAAATATAGAATTTAGCAATATGGGTGGTTTCATTTGTCTTGTTGCAAATGTGCCAGCTTTGAAAACCTGTAAACCACCATAAATATAGAACCCTTGCCCCTTTGGGTTCTAGGTAGACCCAAAATAAAGTTCATACTTGCATCTACCCAAGGTAACGTGGGAACTGGAAGGGGTGTGTATAAGCCGTGGGATAAGGTGTGACTCTCGGTAGCTTGGCACGTTCCATATAATCTTAGGATATCTTGAACATCATTCTCCATTCTAGGCCAGTAATAATGTTCCTTTAACATAGTTAAGGTCTTAGATTCAGCAAAATGACCAGCCAATGAACCTCCTTGCACTTCTCCAATTAGTAACTCATGAGTGCTACACTTTGGTACACACAGCCATGTACCCTTGAATAAAAGTCCTTCTTGAATCAATAAATCCCCTTTGGGATGTTTTGAACAGGTAGCAAACAGCTCCCCAAAGTATTCATCCTTAACATACAAAGCTTTTACATTCTCAAACCAAGTGCACAACCATCCAATTAGAACAAAGGTAAATACCTTCGAGATAGAGCATCAGCACCTTGATTGAGCTTTCAAGATTTGTGCTTGATTGTAAAGTGAAAAGACTAAAGAAACTCCACCTGCTTAGCATGGCGTGAGTTTAATTTGTGTTGGCCATGAATACACTTTAAAGCCTCATGGTTAGAATGCATAATAAACTCACTCGTAATCAAATAATGACTCCAATGCTCTAAACATCTCACGACTGCATAAAACACTTTATCATAGGTGGAATACTTCCTTCTTAAATCGCACAACTTCTCACTAAAGAAGGCTAAAGGTTTACCTTCTTAAGTAAGAACTTCAAAAACTTTATCAAAGCACGGCAAGGAAAGAACCGGTGCTTGAGTAAGTCTTTTCTTGACCTCTTCAAAGGTAGATTGGGACTTGAGGGTCCAAATGAATGATGTACGCTTAATAACCGCAGTCATGGGTGTAACGCCCCCAACCCTAAGGTCAGGAGTCTTAGCGTCTGTCTTTAAATCCTGGGACGAAACGGATAGAGTTTCCCCTAAATACTGACCGTTTCCCAGGCTTAAAGCCTTACATTGAATTCCCTGCAATTAAATGCAATAATAAAATCAACTCAATGGCTACCCGCCGGAGTTCACAGCTTTACGGATCACCTGCCTGGAGCATATCAACCAGCGCAGTTCAATACTAAAATGATGGTACAGCTCTACGAACCACACGTCCGGGGTATTGGGGTTACATTCCAATTATAAACAACCATACTGAGCGACTCGACATGGTATGCAATACATGCACACAAGGACTTAAATTACATAGAAATGAACGATTACCTTATACTACATTTCGCAGCTCACATGCAGGCACGTCGCTTTACTCCTAGGACAGCAATAACTCCATTTCGGCTTACTTGGGCCGACCTTTACTCGCTAATTCAGAAACCTGGGGGCACAACAACAGATAGAAGTGAGTGATAAATGCGCAATGGATAACCCCCCTCTAGCAAAATATTATCAAGACAACCATAACTTAGAACCGTCGTTCGTAGGTTCTCCGTTTTAAAGAGTTCTCCCCAGAATAGCTGTGCCCAATGAACTTACCAAAAGAAACTCATGTGAACTCATAAACTCAATGAAAAGAAAGGGGTTTAACCCATAAGCACCACTTGCTGGGATTTCTATTGTGCAAACCTTGTATGTTACTCAACAATAGCTAAAACGTAATACGTAATGCTCAGCGCATTACAGCTTATTCCAGTTCATATAATTTATGCCGTATACAATCATTAAACTTCATTGAAGATGCTGCCAGGCAATAGGCGTTATGAGCTTAGCAATTACATTAGAGAAACCAACATGTTCAATGTGAGGCAACCTCTACACTGAAGACTTTACTATACTATTCGGTAGCCGGTCAAGTGCATGAATAGGTGTATGTGAGAAAACATGGAAACTATTTACTAATAAGGTAGCACAATAACCTTTGAACTTCACGTTCGTGTTTCTTAAAAGTGATATATTTTATAAACCTTCATAGGATCCGAGAGTCTCCTTTGCCCTTGGGTCGCAACTAAGTGACGAGGTTTTGCAACGTTTGGTTTTGATTCTACTGCCTATTGATAGAGTTATAGGATATGTGGACGTTAAACTTTCTATCTATTGTTAGAGGTATAACCCAATGGACTTGAGTCTCCTGTCTACCAGCAGAACTAGGAAACATTGAGTTTTGAAGCTTCTGCTTAATGGCAGAGCTATGAAATCATTGAGCTTTGGTGCCTGCCTATTGGCTGAGCTAAGAAAACATTGAGCTTTGGTGCCTGTCTACTGGTAGGACAATGAAACTCACGTGGGAGGCTCACATAGCATGTTAATTCAATAGATAAAGCAATTCCCATACTCACTTCGCAATCTATACGATTCCAGGATTCAATCATTTAATTCATCATTGACATCCATACCTTCATCGTTTCCAGCTAGTCAATATAAACCATATATGTATAGATTCAATAAGCTTCTGTTCAGTTTACTTCACAATTTCCTCTATTTGAATTATAAACATTCCTATGCATTTAAATGATAGCAATCATATAAACACTTCTATATTCGCTAACGATAATAATTGATAATCAATAACTTGCTATGATTGATAATTAATTTTTTTTTTTCATAATCGATCAGCTGTGTACATACTTGCTAAACTTCATATGATCGATAAACTATATCTGGTCACTGAACTGCCCTTACCTGAGCAAACAGCATCATTCAACGGTGCGTTACAACAAGCGTACATATAGCCACATGTGTCCATAAATGACAACACTTTATTCAGTAAATCAAACATAATTTGATTCTAAACATATACAATGCATTTCAAAGTAACTTTCCAAAGCATGAATGTACTAAAAAGAGGTTCGAATGAAAACTAAACATATTTTAATAGCCTCGTATTTCATTCGTGCACATGCATTTGCTAGTTTAACTCGAATCGAACCTAAACACGTTTATATAACTTCAAAATGAATTCCTTTAATATGCATTAGCTAATCTACTTGATTCGAAGCTAAACACATTTCATTAACCTCGAAATTAGCTCATTTGCATGCATTGGTTAATTAACTCAAATGGAAGCGATACACGTTAAAAAGGACTTCGCTTTTAATCCTTTAAGTAACTTGAATCGATGTTAAACACGTTAAACTAACTTTGTTTTTAATTCTTTTTCATGCGTGAACTAATTAACTTGAATCGATGCTAAACACGTTAACCTAACTTCGAATTAACATATCAAGCATGATTTACATTCATTGATTCGATCGACGCTAAACACAGTTAAATTACTAAATCAATTGGTCGTTGTAAAATCGAATAATTCTTATATAACCGATTATAATTCGATAACTATATATATACAATCGAATGCATTTCACATAATCGATAAACAATATATATAATGGATAACTTGTTCAATGCGCTCAATATGTAAGCTAGGCATAAATTATCAGTTCCAATTCAACCCGAATAAACTATAATCGATAAACTTGCATCGAATTTAAAGATAACTAGGAGGAAGAGGAAACCCGCCTCGTTTCAAACATAGGGACCCGTAAAAGGGGTTGAATTCGATGCAAAATTTGGACTCCCAAAGCCCGAACCCACCATGGCCACACTTGATCAAGCCCCGGTTCGAAGCCCAGAAACCCTAGCTTTCGGACCCTTACTTCGCGTGGCTCCCACTGGTCGCCAGGCTCGAGCCACCGGTCCTTCCCAACACCGGCTGGCCCTCCTCCGCCTGTGATCAGCGTCTGGCCGCACCACCGCGCCCACTCACTCGACCGCTCTCACTCGCTGACTCTCTTTCTGTCTGGCTCGGGTCTGGTCGCGACCGGGGTGGGGGACGGCTGGCGGGCGTCGGCCGGTCACCGGCAGCCTCGCCGATGCCTCCCTCACCTCTCTCTTGGCGTGTATAGGGGTGTGGCACGGGGCAGGGGTCGGGAACCCCCCCTCGCGATTCTTCTCCCCCTCGCAATGAAGCCTCTTTAATTAAAATTATTTTTTTTTTTGGTTCTTGCTACTAACTGATAATATAATCATCGGTCGATTATTCGCTTTTTGATTATATTAAGGTTTGATTCAATGAATTGTAGGATGATTCCCAAGGTTCGATATTCTAGTCGTACTCGGGAACCTGCTCATTCCTTTCAATAAAATTCGCACTCCGGCAGACTTCATCGATATTAGTTCAATTTATAACGATATAAATCGGCTTAACGAAGGGGGTAACAAAAAAATCCCGGGTGTTATAATAGGAGCCATAATATTGAGGAAATTTTGAATAAACCTCCTGTAAAAGGAAGCTAAACCATGAAAAGCTCAGACATCATGAATACTTTTAGGAATAGGCCATGACCGAATTGCATCAATCTTGCTTTCATCTACCTTATTACCATCTCCAGATACAATATCACCTAAGAATGTTACCTCAGAAGTGAAAAAGGTACATTTCTTAAGGTTACCAAACAATCTTTCATGTTCCAAAACAAGCATAACTTGAGTAAGATGATCTTGATGTTCATGCTCATTCTTAGAATAAATCAAGAAATCATCGAAGTAAACTACGATAAACTTGCCTATATACGGCCTAAACACTTGGTTCATCAACCTCATGATTGTACTTAGAGCATTTGAAAGACCAAAGGGCATAACCAACCATTCATATAGTCCTGCTTTGGTCTTAAAGGCCGTCTTCCACTTGTCACCTTCTCCGATTTGAATTTGGCAGAAACCACTTTGAAGATCAATCTTGGAGACCACTTGAGAGCCATATAACTCATCTAGCATATCCATAAGTCGAGGTATTGGATACTTGGACTTGATTGTGATCTTTATAATGGCCCTGCTATCCGCACACATACGCATTCCTCTATCCTTTTTGCGAACCAAACGAGCAGGCACAGTACACAGACTCAAGGATTCTCGAATCAAGCCCTTTGACATCAACTTCTTAACTTGCTGTTAAATCTCTATGGTTTCTTTAGGATTCATTCTGTAAGCTGGCTTATTAAGAAGGACAAAACTAGGAATGAGATTAATGTGGCATTGGATATCCCTCTTAGGTGGTAAACCCATGGGCATGTCCTCAGGAAACAAATGACAAAACTTTTATGTGAGTGCTTGAGCTAGGGGGTGAATGGGTAAAGGGGAAACTGTTCATCTTGGACACTTAACATCCACTCCCTAATGGCCTTGAATTCAAGATGGGAGGCCTTTAATAATGGCTCACTAAAAGTGAGAAGCAAATCAGTTTTGTTAGACTTATCTTGAGGCCTATTTTGACGGAGCTTATATAGGGCTAACGGGGCTGGCATAATCTCCTCGCCATCCTTAGTAAAGGAGTAAGTATTCAAGTAGCGATTGTGCATAACCCTACGATCATATAACCATGGTCTTCCTAAAAGCATTTGATAAGCATCTATGGGAATTACATCACACCAAAGTTCACCTTGGTAGTTCTTTTCAATGGCGAACGAAACAAGGCACCGAGAGTTTACTTGGATACCCTTGCTTTGATTCAGCCATTGAATGTTGTAAGGGTGTGGATGAGTCATGGTTTATAAGCCTAGTTTCTCAATCATGCTTAGAAAAACCACGTTTGAACAGGTTCCCCCATCAATGATCACAGAACACACTTTCCCTTGAACTGTACAATGGGAATGAGATATGTTCTCTCTTTGTTCATCTTTGGGTTCTTTGTGGTTGCTCAAAACTCTCCTCAAAACTAACATTTCTCCTTCATCAGCCTCCTCCCCTACCTGCTCTTCAGTTTCCTCAAGGTTATCTTCAAAATCATCCTCCTCTTCCTCGTCTTCAAAGTCCTCCGTTGTCGCTGCCCATTCGGCTGAAGTGATTAGTTTGCATTTTGGACAGTCCGAGGCAATGTGCCTGAGACCTCGGCATGTAAAGCACCTTCTGTAGCTTATGGGATTAAGATTAGGTCTGTTTTGAGGCGCTTGAATCTTTTATGGAGCTTGGGTTCTTTATAGAACGGAAGGGGTTGGATTTGGGGGCTTAGATATGGGATTAGAACTCCCCGTGTTAAAGGGCTGGTTCCCGGTAAAGGGTTTTGGATTTTGAAGCTTAGGGGCTGTCTTACTTTCCTTTTTGCTCAACCTTGTGACCAAGCACGTAAACCTCATCAAAAGTAGTGTAAGCTTGCAAATCAACCATATTAGCATACTTAGGATCAAGGCTTAATAAGTACCTAACAATGGTTTGCTCTTCGTGCTCTTGAAGATCACACTTGATTACAAGTTTGTCAAACTCACGTGTACTCTCCTCCAGATTCAGATTGCGTTGAGTAAGATTATGGAGTTGAGAATAGCAATCTTGGGTATTGGTTGGAGGAAGAAAACGAGCCTGAAGCTTAGATTTCATCTTTTCCCACGTTCTGATCTTGGACTTTCTTTCTCTAACCCGTTTGGCACAAACGTTAGTCCACCAAAGGGAGGCATATTTTTCAAGCCTTAAAGCTACTAACTTGACTTTCTTGTCTTTAGGAACATCTTTGTACTGAAAAACACGCTCAACAGTATGCAACCAATTGAAGAATTCCTCAGGATCAAGCTTGCCTTCAAATTCCGGGATTTCAACCTTGAAATCATTGGTGTTTGCTTGAAACCTTAGTTCTAGTGTAGCCATTCTCAAGGGTTCATCCTCACCAGATGAATCCATATTATAGCTAAAGACTTGTTCATACCTCCTAGGCATGGATTGAGGGGGTTCTTCATTCACTTCTTGCTTTTGCTTTAAAATAGCTCCGAGTTGCTTTCTTAAATATTCATTCTAAGCGTGGAGTTCTTGGTCATGTTGAACTACCTCAATGAGTTTTCTTCTTAACAACTCATTTTGGGCTGAAAGTGATTGGCAATTCTTCATAACTACTTCAAATTTCTCACCCAAACTTACACCAGTACCTAGGTGTATACGGTTTGTGTTTAAGCTAGAAAGAAGATTATGTTTAGAATTGAAAAGAGAACCGATTCTGAGAAGGTGGAGGAAAAACTAGGCCAAGGAGAAACCAAGGCTCTGATACCAAATATGATATAAAGCTCAAGGGAAAACCATCACACTCAAGGAATTACAAAAGACCTAGTTAAGAACTTACAGCTCTTTGCTTAAACTCAAGGAATTCTAAATTGAAAGTGAGTTGAAGGATAGTTCTAAACCTGAATCCTGGATGCTAGAACACCACCAAAATCAAGCTTAGTGCCCTTAAACTATGATTAAGATACAGAAACACCACTTAATCAAGTTTGAGACTACACTTGAACACCACTCTAACCGGCCTAGTTAGAGATGAGCAAGTTTAGTGCTTAAGAAGGAAAGAAAGCATTGCTTTCAATTCTAGTTTGCAATTGAATATCAAGGTATGCCTTACAAAATGAGACTTCAAAGGCCTTATACACACAGCCTGGGTAGCAAAAGGAAAGGGGATGTTTCCTTCCTAGGAAGGAAATCACTTAGAGCTCGCTTAGAATGCATTTAAGCTAATCTAGTTACAAATTATGATTAACTTAAGCTAAATACATTCTAATAACTAAGGAAAGCAAAACAAATGATCATACATAACACTGATGCACTTAATTAATTGAATACATCATCTTTACTAGTGAGAAGGGGAGAAAAGAAGCCGTAACAGTGAATTGCTTTTCAACTGACCAATCTAGATGTAAGGTGCATTTTTCCCCTTTGCGTTCTCATTGGTTGCTCTTTTCAAAGGTAGATTTTGCAGCAAATCATTGTGTTTCTGGCTATCTTGAAGCACAATTGAAGCAAGCAAGCAAGGAAATAGCTAAGCAAACCCACTTGAGAAGGAAAACATACATAGCTATCAACTGGGTTCTAGTAGACCACATTCTACCTGATTTTCTATCCTTCTTTCTACCAATCAAAAGTGAGCATGATTTCAGTTTCAGGCCATAAGGGGATACCTTAGTGCGTGTGCAAATCCCCCTATAAAGAAATCAAGTTTAAGACATGTTTTAGTAGGAGATTTCCCCTAAAACATTTTACCGTGCAGTTTTAAAGCAAAACCAACAGGCTGGACAAAATGGCTTGATCTCTTCACTTCGATTTAGCATGATTGACCTTTAATGCTTTTGCATGAAAGTCAACATCAAGAGGTACCCAAAAATGAAAAAAATATTGAAGCCACAATGTAGCTTAAGAAATCAAGCGAATAAAACCAGGTATTTTCTGCCCGTTTAACTAGTTACATCTTCATGGGTCTTTTTTAGAATTTGAGCCATTGCTTGGACTTTGGAACTTGCATTGGACCTTGCTAAACTCTTAGGACCTTCTTCATTATCTTACCTTAAGGGGACTCCATCATCACCCGAGTCAGCGGCATGTTGGTTTGGACAGGGCAGTAGCAACCTGAACCTGTCAAGTGATCTTTCAAGGTTTGAAGAACCTTTTGGACCTCATTGGACTGAGGTAGCTCACGATCTTGATCTCCCTTATGGTCCCCCATGGGTGCATCATCCTCCCCTTGTTTTGCCCTCAAATTCTCAAGGTGATCATTTTTCAAGTATGGCTTGAGGTCCGTCACGTTAAAGGTACATGAAACTCCATACTCACCTAGGAGATCAACCTTGTAGGCATTGTCGTTGATCTTCTCTAGCACCTCGAATGAACCATCAGCTCCAGGCATTAGCTTGGATTTCCTCTTGCTTGGAAATCTCTCTTTGCATAGGTGTACCTAAACTAGATCGCCTGGTTTGAACAAAGCTTACTCACAATGTTTATGAGCTTCATCTTTATAGTACTCATTTAACTTCTCAATTAGGTCTTGCACTCGTCTATGAATATCTTGGATGTCTTTTACCCATTTACTAACATCGGCATTCATCTTTTCTTGGTGTATGGGTAAGAGATCAAGGGGGCCGAGAGGGTTTTGGCCATAAACCACCTTAAAAGGTGACTCATTGGTGGACTTACTCGGTGCCCAATTGTATGCTAACTCATCTTGTGTAAGGAGTAAGTCCCAAGCCTTCATGTTCTTCTTCATTAGAACCCTTATAAGGTTCCCAATGTCTGATTCACCACATCATTCTGGCCATCCGTTTGAGGGTGGCAAGTAGTGCTAAACTTCAAGGTTATTCCCAATTTCCTCCAAAGTGTGATCCAAAAGTGGCTAGGAATTTTGAATCGTATCCAAAACAATAGATAGTGGGATTCCATGGCGTCTTACCACTTCCTTGAAAAATAAGTCGGTTATATGTGATGCATCATTGGCCTTGTAACGCACAATAATGTGTGCCATCTTTGAGAATCAATCGATCACCACTAACATCGAATCCTTGTTGCATTGGATGCATGGAAGACCAAGTACAAAGTCCATGCTCACATCTAGCCAAGGACCTTATGGAGTAGGCAAGAGGGTGTAAAGCCCTTGAGGAAGTGCATGACTCTTGGCCACTTGACATATGGAGCATCTCTTGATCAAATCTTGCATATCTTTAAGCATGTGAGACCAAACATAATGTATTTTGGCCAATAGATATGTCTTGTCTTCCCCGAAATGGCCGACAAGTGAGCCACCATGGATTTCTCTAAGAATAAGCTCACGGGTGCCACACCTTGGCACACACAATTGGTTACCATTAAATAAGTAACCTTCTTGAAGTGTGAAGTCTCCTTTTGGGTGAGCTTAGAAAGACTCAAATAGTTCCCCAAAATCAACATCATTTTTGTACAAGGACTTGAGATGCTAAAGTCCTAGCACACATGAACCAAGTTGAAACAAAAGGAGGTGTCTTCTTGATAGGCCATCTGCACCTTGGTTGATGTTCTTGGACTTATGCTTGATCACAAAGTGAAAGGATTGCAAAAAGTTAACCCACTTAGCATGTCGTGAGTTCAACTTGTGTTGCCCTTAGATGTACTTTAAGGCCTCATGATCCGAATGTAAAATGAACTCATTGGCTATCAAATATTGGGTCCAATGTTTTAAGGCATGGATGATAGCGAAGAACTCCTTATCATATGCCCAATACCTTCTTCTTGCACCACTAAGCTTCTCACTAATGTAGGCAAGTGGCTTGCCTTCTTGAATCAAGACCGCACCTATCCCCACTCCGGAGCCGTCACACTCTACCTCAAAGGCCTTGTCAAAGCATAAGAGGGGTAGGACCGGTGCGGTAGTAAGCTTCTCTTTAAGTTCCTTACACAACCTTTGAGCTTGACTTGTCTAAATAAACTTAGTTCCCTTGAGAACGTCGGTCATAGGGGCGGCAATTGTGCTAAAATTATGGATAAACCTCCTATAAAAGGAAGGTACTCTGTGAAAGCTTCCAACATCATGCATGGAGAAAGGAATCGGCCAAGGCTGAATGGCCCCAACCTTGCTTTGATCAACTTGTATCCCTTAGGCCAAAAAAATGTAGCCAAGGAATACCACTTCAAGTGAGAAGAACGCGCACTTCTTGAGGTTGCCGTAGAGCTTCTCTTATTCAAGGATCTCCATGACTTGCCCCATGTTGATTTAGAGAGCACACAACCACAAGAGGGGGGGTGAATTGTAGTGTCCGATTTTCGTAAGTTGCTGGCAAACAGTCTTAGGCCCTGTTCACACAGGTTGTTCATGAGACATGCAGAAGCAAAAATCCAACAAAATTGAATGCAGAAATAATGGACACAGGATTTTTACGTGGAAAACACCTCTAGCCCAACTGAGGTGAAAAACCATGACCTAGCTCGTGTAGGATTTAAACACTTCACTAAACGGGCTAATCACATTACAATAGCAACACACCTTGTTACAAATTGCAACCCACGTAACCGTCTTCCCTAAGACAGGTTACCCCACGTCCAAAATCCCGTTGATTTGGACACACACTCAACTAACTTTTGTGAAAGAAGAGTATAAAGAAAAACACCCTATTACAATGCTCCTCAACTAAGCTAATATAGGGTACAATGAAGTCCTTGTATGCCAACTTTGAAAGCTCAAATAACTCACTTACTAGACATGGTTTTCTTTTCAAACTTTTAAGCTCATGAACACTAAATTTTTCTCTTTGAAAACCGATGCTTCTATCGTTCTAAGAAGCGACTTTATATAGTGCTTGGAAAAACAATTCCTCAAATTTTTGGAAACTAAAATCCCTAAAGAATATAGAATTCTTTAGCCACAAGGGATGAGGAAACATGAGCTGGAAACACTTCCTAAACCGTGTGCATAAGGCGGTGATTCTTAGCAACTAGCCCATGTTTTTCTCAACAACCTTATCCACTTGCCAAAAATTGGATATTCTTTTTATTCAAAAAAGATTTTGCAAATCCCCTTAGATTTTAATAACCGTTTTTAGGATAAGGGGTAAGATACTCCATAAAAAATCTTTCTTGCAAATCCTTGAAGAAGCTGCTCAAAATCCAAAAGATAAAAATTGTGCAAAACAGTTTTTTTCGCAGCTTATTCTGGAAACACCCTGATCACCCTGTTTCCAGGATTGTTCTGAAGGGTGATCCGAAATATTTACCAAAAGAAAACAAAACCATTTCAAGTAAGTGGTAAGTTAAGAGTTTCTGATTGGCATATTAACAAGAGTCTAAAACTATAAAACCAAATTAAATCAAGACATCTTGTTGTAACCACTAGTCATCTTGTAGAGAGATGAATCTGCTGCAAACACTTCACAGAACCTGTTCCTCATGGCTGCACTTATATCCTATGCTTCAAACACTTCACAGGACATGTTTCAAACACCTTACAGAGCCTGTTCCTCATGGTTGTTCTTACATCGCTGACTTGAGTACCTGTTCTTGATAAACCATTAGTCAAGCAGTTTTAATATATTGAAAAACAGAGTAAGGCCCTGTTGGTAAAGCCTGTTTGGAACAACAACAACTACTACAACACTTGGATTTGTTATCATCAAAACCTTATAAATTCTAACAAATTTCCTCTTTTTGATGATGACAAGCCAAGTGACCATATTGACTTTCAAGGACAATTGAAGTGATTAGGGCCAATTATTTATAGGACCGACAATTCAAACGAAGCAGTTAATATCGAAAAAGTGTAAGAAATTTAACTCGTCTATGGCAAAACTAAAACAATATTGGTTAACCTATCTTCCCCCTTTTGGCATCATTAAAAAGTAGGGGCGAACAATCAAACATAGGGTGTTTGCTATCACCACCACTTGGGTAATGGAGGAAAGTCAACAGGCGATACACTCAAGTGTGTTGGTACAGTAATGAGATTGGCCACCCTAGTCACACACAAGCAATTCGCAACAAAAGCAAGCAAGGCAAAGCCAATCAAAAATAAGATAACATGTCATTCATCAAAAGAGTGCAACAGAAAAGTACAAATGGAGAGGGAAGGAGAACCAAGAGAAGTTAGAGACAGCCTATGAGAACAACAGATGGGAACGGCTTATGGGGGGTGATTAGGGAGCAGGAGGGGCAAATTTGGCAGAGAGGGAAGAAAGAAGGGCGAGGAGATCTTCATGGCGTTTAGCGTTTAGAGCTTTTTCCTCGTCCAGGGCAGCCTTTACAGCAGTAAGCTCAGCACGGAGTCGAGAGTTTTCTTCCAAAGCAGCCTCAAGCTTGACTGAGGAACTGCCAGGAACAGGAGGATGGGGTGTTCTGGTCCCCTGTTCGGAGGCAGACCCCTCAACCAAAGTGTGTCCACAACCCATAAGGGTGTTACTCCCAATCTCATCAATGAACTGAGCACCCACCTTCCTCTGCAGAGTCACCCCAAAGTGCTCAAACACACTAGTCCGGAAGAAGCCGTATCCCAGGTCATGTTCCCTGGAGGTGTTTGCAATTCTGGCTATGTGGCGAATCATGATGGCAGGAAGGTTGATTTGCTCTTCCTTGTCCATCAGATCCATCAAACATTGATCCATGGCATCAGCAAGATTGCGACCCTGGCCCCTGGGGATGACATTCTTGATGATAAACCAGAATAGCAATTGATGGAGCGATGTCATGTCCCCTTTCTTCACGGACTTGGTGTTTGGAGGCTTGATTGCTGGCTAAATTTTTTGGCGAGCTCCAGCAGTCTAGCTGTCCCTAGAATAGTCTTGTCTTCTCTCACATATATATCAAAGCCTGTGGAGGGAATCCCCAGAATTTCCCCTAATATCTTCGCATCAAAGCGAAGCTATTGCCCATTAACAATACTTGTCACCACTCCTTCGGTGACAGTGCAGTGGGCATAGAACTCTGTCAACTCATGTACAGAACACCCCAGCTGGGTGTTTGTAAACAGCTCATACCACCCTGTGCATGCAGCTTGTGCAGAAACACCCCAGGCCCTGTTCCTCAAAATATTTTACCTTGATAATTTTGCCCCTGACTACCCGTCTCTGAAGCAGTTGGGTCAGTTTGGCTGAGATTGCGGACGGGGTAGACTTCTTGGCTCTTTTAGGTTGAGGCTCAGTAGGAGGGTCTTGGGTGGAGGTGTGTTCGAGAGAGGCTGTTCTCTTGGGAGTTTTAAGGGGTGATGGTTTGGAGGGTAAAGTGAAGGTCGATTTTGGTGCAGGCAAAGGCTTATCCTCTGAGGACTCTGAGAACATGGGAGTGCCCTGCTTGAAGGTGGTGTTCTCAGGGTCGCTATCTGATGAAGGCTCAGAGGAGGAATCAATTTCCTCAACAACAGGGGATGACTGTTTGGCAGGACAAGGTGTGGAGTGGAAGGCAATTCGGGCTGATTTTCGAGTTGGCCTGGTTATGGGTTGGGCCGAAGAAGAGATTTGTGGTTTTGGTTTGACAGGGGTTTCACTTTTTGAGAGTTCTTCAGTCTGGCCGCTTTTAGACCTTGATGGTGGTCGTGTTCTTGGCATTCTAGTACGCCTAGCCACAATTTTGTATCGTTTACATTTCTCACCGGTTGGTGGTACCGGCGTGGCTTGTTCAGGCTTCATAGGAGACTCCTCCATTTGACCACTACTTCTCCCTTCTTCTTTTGACAAATCCTCCCCTAGGTCATCCCTAAAACTTCAGGCCCTGTTTCTAGCCCTGTTTCCTGCTCTGAAAACAGCCCAAGCGAACTGATGTCATCTAGTCCATGATCGAACAGAAAGATTTCATCTAAAGGCCCAATTTCTCTTTCAGATGCCCCAACAGGTTCTTGGGGTTTACATGCCCCCGTTTCTCCAAACAAAATCAATTCCCACCTAAATTTGTAATGGATGTCTTCCAATTTCAGATTCACTGTTCTAAGGTCGATGCTTTTCAAAAACCCAAAAGGTTTATAGACAATGGGTCGAGAAGGTTCAGTAGTTTTACCTTCCATGAGGGCTGTCAGAAATTGTGTAGGCACAAACAGGGCTGTGGCTGTTTGCAAGGCTGTGCCCTGTGTCTGGTTGCCCTGAGTCAAGGTCGAGGAGCTCTCGGAGCTAATGGGAGACGCCATTTTTCAGAGGAAGGAGAGAGATTAGGGTTTCTTGAACAGAGTTTCAGAGCAAGAGAGTTTCGGTGGAGGTGAGAGATTGAGCAAGAGAGCTTTAAAGAGAGAGAGAGACATGCGAAATCGTTAAAAGATTTTGCCCGTTTTGCAACGGGCTTTTGCATTTATTTAGGCCACGCACGCCTCGGGAAGAGATTAGCAATTTTCAATTTGTTGCACATATTTGACAAACAAGAGGCATACCTGTTCCTGGTGCTTGTTCTTGAGGTTACTTGCTCGGTAACATGGGACAATAAGGGCAATCTCATTAGACCTCAATGAGTGTCAGCAAGTTGCAAACCTCACATATGCTAAACATAGCACAGAAGTTGATTACAAACAAAAATTTAACATGTTGTGCCCGTAACTTTTAAATTTTGCAAACAGGGAGAGCGAGAACAGGTTGGCCAGGTTGTTCTAATTAAGCCTAGTTCGAGTCTATTCCTTTCAAATTGTTCTCTACCCAATGCTTTTGTGAATATATCAGCAATTTGATTTTCAGTGGCACAAAAATTCATTGAGATCACTCCTTTTTCAACATTGTCTCTTAGAAAATGATGACGAATGTCAATATGTTTTGTTCTTTTGTGTTGACATGGATTTTTGGCAATGTTAATTGCACTTGTACTGTCACAATAAATAGGAATGCATCCAATGTCAACACAAAAGTCCTTGAGTTGTTGTCTTATCCATAATAACTGCGCACAACAAGATGCAGCTGCCACATACTCAGCTTCTGCTGTGGACAAGGCAACAGAGAGTTGTTTCTCGGTTGCCCAAGATACCAAACAAGGTCCAAGAAAGTGAGCCATACCTGAGGTGCTTTTCTATCAACCAAGAAACCTGCATAATCAGCATCAACATACCCAACAAGATCAAAGTTGCAACCTTTAGGATACCATAAGGCTAGATCAGGTGTATGTTTTAAGTATCTTACAATCCTTTTTACAGCCTTAAGATGAGTTTCTTTAGGGTTAGACTGAAAACGTGCACATAGACCTACACTGAAGGCAATGTCAGGTCTACTAGCCGTTAGGTATAGGAGTGACCCTATCATACCCTTATAGGATTTCTCCTCAACTGAGGGACTACCATCATCCATTATTAACCTGGTTGAGGGAGAGATGGGAGTATCAATAGGCTTAGCCGACTCCATCCCAAAACGCTTAAGTAACTCCTTGATATATTTTTGTTGATGAATCATGGTGCCGTTTGAAGTTTGCTTGATTTGTAAGCCTAGAAAGAAATTAAGCTCACCCATCATGCTCATTTCAAACTCACTCCTCATCATTTTTGAAAATTCATTGCACAAATCATGATGAGTTGCACCAAATATGATGTCATCGACATATACTTGGACAATCAACAAATGTTCCCCCTTAGATTTTAGAAACAAGGTATTGTCTACCTTGCCTCTTGTAAAACCATTTTCTAATAAAAAGCTTGACAACCGCTCATACCAAGCTCTAGGGGCTTGTTTTAAACCATAAAGTGCTTTGTCAAGTTTGAAAACATGGTTAGGAAATTCATCACTTTTAAAACCAGGGGGTTGTTTGACATACACTTCTTCTTTGAAGTATCCATTTAGAAACGCACTTTTGACATCCATTTGATACAACTTGATCTCTATGTGGGCTGCAAAAGCTATCAAAATTCGAATGGCTTCTATCCTTGCAACAGGTGCAAAGGTCTCTTCATAATCAATTCCCTTTTCTTGGTTGTAGCCTTGAACCACCAGCCGGGCCTTGTTCCTAGTGACTGTTCCGTACTCATCTAGCTTGTTACGGAACGTCCACTTGGTTCCAATGATTGTTCTATCCTCTGGCCGTGGCACCAGGTGCCATACCTTGTTCCTTTTGAACTGATGGAGTTCTTCTTGTATGGCTATGACCCAATCTGAATCTGCAAGAGCATCATTAACATTCTTTGGCTCAATTTTTGGGAGAAAAGCATAGAAAGCACAAAAATTTTTGAGTCTAGATCTAGTTTGAACTCCTGCATGAATATCAGACAAAATTTGATCAAGAGGGTGTGAACTTTGGTATTTTCATGATCATGGTGAAAGTGGGTTCGTAGACTCGCCCTCCATCCTAGCTGGAATACTCGATGAAACAGGTTCAGAGCCTGTTCTCGAATTTGTTTGGGAGCTTGTTTCTGGATTTATCCCTGAAGGATTCGGCTGGTGTTGTCCCAAATAGGGTTCCACCCTGTTTCCCTCTGTTTGGTTCACACCTTGCTTACCTTTCTGAAGAATAGCCTCAGGCCTTGCTCCCTCCGATTGATCCTTACCTTGTTCACCTTGAAGCAGCACGTCTTTTCTAACAAGACCTAGTTCGAAGTCTTCTTTCTGTGCATCATTCTCGCTTAGAGAGTTAGTTTCATCAAAAAGCACATGCACACTTTCCTCAACACACAAGGTTCTCTTATTAAACACTTTGTATGCTTACTATGCGAGGAGTAACCAAGGAATATTGCTTCATCACTCCTTGGATCAAATTTCCCTAAGGCATCCTTTCCATTATTATGCACAAAACATTTACAACCAAAAACTCTCAAATGCATAATATTAGGTTTTCTTCCCTTGAAAAGTTCATAAGGAGTTTTGTTAAGAATAGGTCTAATCATGCATCTATTTATAATGTAACATGATATATTCAAAGCTTCAGCCCAAAAGTTTCTAGGAAGACCACTAGCAATAAGCATTGTTCTAGTCATGTCCTCTAGAGTGCGATTTTTGCGTTCTACCACCCCATTCTGTTGGGGTGTTCTTAGAGATGAAAAATTATGATCAACACCATGCTCATTACAATAATCAATAACGCTCAAATTTTCAAATTCTGTACCATGGTCAAACCTTAGGCATACCAAAGAGTGTCCTACCCTCTTTTCCGTCTTTTTAATGAAAGTAAGAAATTTTTTAAAAGTTTCATCTTTAGAAGCCAAAAACAGGGTCCAAGTGAAACGAGAGTAGTCATCCACTATCACAAGCACATACCTCTTACCTCCTCTGCTCATGATCCTCATTGGACCACATATATCCATATGTATCCATTTAAGAGGTCGAGTGGTGCTTATACACCTTTTAGATTTAAATGAATTTCTGACTTGTTTGCCTTTGGCACATGCATCACATACCTTGTCGTCATTGAATTTGATGGAAGGTAAGCCTACCACTAAGTCTTTGGTTACAAGTTTGTTCAAAAGTGAGTGGCTTGCATGACCTAGCCTTTTGTGCCAAAGCATAACATCATCATTTAGGGCACTCAAACAAGTCAAATTATTTTGGGGAAGAGTAGAAATACACACTTTATAAACATTTTTATGTCGCTTCCCCCTCAACACAACATCTCCTGTGTTCATATTTACAACCAAGCAACGTGTTGGAGAGAACACTACCAGGTTGTCTTTGTCACACAGTTGGGACACACTTAGCAAGTTGTGTTTTAATCCATCCACAAAATAAACATTGTCAATTGAATGGGAGAGTGACTCACCTATCTTACCTATACCGACAATTGTCCCGGATTTGCCGTTTCCAAATGCCACACTCCCTCCTTCTGAAGCTGTAAGTGAGAGAAAATTGGATTTTTCACCAGTCATATGCCTCGAACACCCACTGTCAACATACCACAGCTGCCTGTTCCCTAGGGTGTTCCCTGCGCTGTTCGCTGGGTTGTTTGCTGGGTTTTTCTCTCTCACTTCAGCCTGCAAAACAAATCAAGGGTTAGTTTTGGGAACCCAGATCCACTTGGGTCCCATTCCTTTAGAGGTACAAATCTCATCTTTCCTAACCCATATTTGTTTTTCATACACTGAGTTCCTTTTAATGGCATACTTTCTTGAGGGACAAGTGTAATGGTAATGACCCGTTTTACCACAGTGATAACATACAATATTCTCAGATAATCCTACATATTTTCTATTCACTGGGTAGGTCATCTTAGGCACAAAACCTAGTCCTCTTCTATTTCGACTATGATGGGTGTTTAACCATTTAAGTGCTTGTGAGAACCTGTTCCAGCGCTTGTTTGTGGCAAGGTCTGATTCCATTTGTTTCATTTTCTCAAGCAAGTTTTTATTTTCTACAAGCAAGGACTCGACCTTACCTTTTAAGTCAAGGGATTCTTTTTCCAGCTCAGTCAATTTAGTGGAACAAGTCTCTTCTTTCATGAGTAGAGTTTCTTTAAGCACATTGATGTTTTCATGCAAGGCAAGAGTTTCTTTGTCAACTTCAAGTTTTTCCAATTTAAGGGTTTCATTTTCAAGTTTTAGATCTCGAACATCCCTTTTTAATTCAGCACATATATCCATTATAGTGTACACTAATTCCTCAAGAGTTGATTTATTTAGACCACGTACCTTGTTCTTGAGTTGAGTCAGACTATCTGTTAATCCATCATCTGAATCAGTGTCAGTTCTTGCCATGAGTGCTACCTCAGCTTCCCCAGCTTCAGACCCTTCCTCATCCTTGCTTGAGTCTCCCCAGGCCGCGAGCATAGCTTTTGAGAACCTTTTCGCTGAACTGCTTACGCCCTGTTTCCTCCCCTGTTTTCTAGGGTGTTCGGGTTCTTGTCCTTCCTTGTGCAGTGGGCAGTTTCTCACAATGTGGTCCAGTTTGCCACACTTGAGACACCCGGAGAACTGTTCCCAAGAGGTGTTCCTGGCCTTGCTGAAGTCCTTCCTTTTGCTTTTTTCTTTGACTTTCTTGAAGAACTTCTTGAACTTTTGAGTGATCATGGCAATCTCCTCCTCATCAGAATCAGAATCATCTTCTAAGGCCTTTAGTGCAAGACCTCGATCTCTCTTTATCTCATCTTTCTGTTGAGAATTTTTCCTAAGTTCATACGTTTGGAGGTTGCCAATCAGCTCATCTAGGGTGATCTTGTTCATGTCCTTAGCTTCTTGGATGGCCGTGACTTTCGCTTCCCAAGAATGAGGTAAAATTCTTAGGATTTTCCTCACCAATTCTTCGGTGGTGAAGGATTTTCCCAGGGATTTCAACTCATTCGTTATGTGAGTGAAACGAGTGTACATGTCCATCACACTTTCACGATCACCCATCTTAAGCAACTCAAATTTTCTCACAAGCAATTCAATCCGGGATTACTTTACCTGATTGGTCCCTTCGTGAGCTATTTGCAAAGCATCCCAGATCTCCTTGGCCGACTCACATTTAGATATGCGAGTATATTCATCAGGACCTAGGCTGAAATATAGAACTTTCTTGGCTTTGGCATTCTTCTCCATCATTTTGTAATCTTCAGTATTGAATTCTTTAGACTCCTTGGGGATTGACTTTCCATCTTCAGTTATTTTCTTTGGGATGAGTGGTCCATTCTTGATGAGCATCCACAACTCATAGTCCTCGGCTTGGATGTAGTTTTCCATCCTATTCTTCCACCAACCATAGTGTTGGCCATTGAAGTATGGTGGTCGAGTTATGAATTGACCTTCAAGTATGCCTTGTGGGGTACTCATCTTCAAGAATCTCCCATGGTGTTAGCCTTTCAAAGGAGAACCTGCTCTGATACCACTTGTTGATTTAGAGAGTACACAACCACAAGAGGGAGGTGAACTGTGGTGTCCGATTTTCGCAAGTTGCTGGCAAACAGTCTTAGGCCCTGTTCGCACAGGTTATTCCTGAGATAAGCAGAAGCGAGAATCCAACAAAATTGAATGCGGAAATAATGGACACAGGATTTTTACGTGGAAAACACCTCAAGCCCAACTGAGGTGAAAAACCACGACCTACCTCGTGTAGGATTTAAACACTTCACTAAACGGGCTAATCACGTTACAATAGTAACACACCTTGTTACAAATTGCAACCCACGTAACCGTCTTCCCTAAGACAGGTTACCCCACGTCCAAAATCCCCTTAATTTGGACACACACTCAACTCACTTTTGTGAAAGAAGAGTATAAAGAAAAACACCCTATTACAATGCTTCTCAACTAAGCTAATATAGGGTATAATGAAGTCCTAGTATGCCAACTTTGAAAGCTCAAATAACTCACTTACTAGACATGGTTTTCTTTTCAAACTTTTAAGCTTATGAACACTAAATTTTTCTCTTTGAAAACCGATGCTTCTATCGTTCTAAGATGCGACTTTATATGGTGCTTAGAAAAACAATTCCTCAAATTTTTGGAAACTAAAATCCCTAAAGAATATAGAATTCTTTAGCCACAAGGGATGAGAAAACATGAGCTGGAAACACTTCCTAAACCGTGTGTATAAGGCGGTGATTCTCAGTAACTAGCCCATGTTTTTCTCAACAACCTTATCCACTTACCAAAAATTGGATATTCTTTTTATTCAAAAAAGATTTTGTAAATCCCCTTAGATTTTAATAACCGTTTTTAGGATAAGGGGTAAGATACTCCATAAAAAATCATTCTTGCAAATCGTTGAAGAAGCTGCTCAAAATCCAAAAGATAAAATTCGTGCAAAACAGTTTTTTTCGCAGCTTATTCTGGAAACACCCTGATCACCCTGTTTCCAGGATTGTTCTGAAGGGTGATCCGAGATATTTACCAAAAGAAAACAAAACCGTTTCAAGTAAGTGGTAAATTAAGAGTTTCTGATTGGTATATTAACAAGAGTCTAAAACTATAAAACCAACTTAAATCAAGACATCTTGTTATAACCACTAGTCATCTTGTAGAGAGACGAATCTGCTGCAAACACTTCACAGAACCTGTTCCTCACGGCTGCACTTATATCCTATGCTACAAACACTTCACAGGACATGTTTCAAACACCTTACAGAGCCTGTTCCTTTTGGTTGTTCTTACATCACTGGCTTGAGTACCTGTTCTTGATAAACCATTAGTCAAGCAGTTTTAATATATTGAAAATCAGTAGTAAAGCCCTGTTGGTAAAGCCTGTTTGGAACAACAACAGCAACTACAACACTTAGATTTGTTATCATCAAAACCTTATACATTCTAACACCCCAAATACTCATGGTGCTCCTTCTCAGTTTTGCTAAAAACGAAGATGTCATCGGAGTACACAACAACAAACTTGCCAAGAAAGGCCTTGAACACTTGGTTCATGAGCCTCATGAATGTACTTGGTGTGTTGGAGAGGCCGAATGGCATAACCAACCATTCATAAAGCCCCACCTTAGTCGTAAATGTCGTTTTCCATTCATAATGTATATCTTCAAGGGGTTCATCTTCATTTCTCAAACTCCACTTCAAGGAAGGTAAAAGTCCAACAAGATCATGCCTGGAAACGTTCACTTCTGGTTCCATTATATGATTTCCATGATACAAGACACTTTAAGGAGTTTATGTTGAACTTCAAAGTGCCTTTTTCAAAAGGGATTTCCAAATTAGGATTAAGAGCATCATGCACCATGCCCATAAATCCTACTACTATTATTGAGCTCAAGGAAGGTCAAGAGAAGCTTAAGGAGGCCAAGTAGAGAGCCCTCACATGCAAGAAAGCTGTGGAGATCCCTAATGAGCTAGCACCTAGCTCATCCGCATATACCCCCGGTTTTGTCATGCATTTGTAACAAAATGTAATTGGCCAAATTGCTAATGGTCCTTACATTAATCAAGCTCAAAGAATAAGCTTTCGAACAAGACCAACCACGGTTTATTTGGAGTTCAGTTGGTTGGTCAACCTCAACCCACAAAATTGGATATCAAACAGCAGGCTAGTGTTGGGCAGTCTCCACGATTTGGCCCATAACTTTTGAACGGCTAATATAAATGCTATGAAACAACCTCTCTTGGAAAATAGACATCCTAAGCTTTCCAATGAACCCAAGATCATCGAATTTGGACCAGTAACCAGGAAGAATGCCTGTTTGAATTTGGGGTTTCTGCTAATGTGAATGCATTTAATGCAAAACGCGTGAGACTTATGAATGCTTTTCATTTCGGCTATTGCTACTTGGTTCCTCCTCCACAGCTGAGTTTCTTGCCCTCTAGTAAGGCCAAGATGTGTGAGAATGAAGGGTGCATGAATCCCCTTTGCTGCTACACTATTTTCACACCAAAAGACATCAAGAGACACACCTCTTCACCGTTGGTGCATCCGAATGTAGCTGCAGCAAATTTACTTGTCTTCTTTGCACCCTTTCATGTATTTTTTCTACCTTTTCATATGTAAGGCCTTTACTATATAATGGCCATAGTTTAGAGCCATTATTCATCAACTTTCGGATTAAGCAATACAAATTCAGCATTTGAGTGGATTCTCATTTGTTTGTTCAAAACCTGGTTCTATATCTTGAGTCTTGGCAATCTCAAGTGGTGTTCTAGGTCTCTTATTCTCATCTAGGTAGTGATTAACTTCCGTATCCTAGATTGGGTTAAGGGATTGCCTAAGGTTTGGCTTGAGTGGCTCCATTGGATTATCTCAAAGTTAGGTCTTGAACTATCCTTTTTACTTTCCTTGTTTTCTCAATTACAAAAACCACAAAAATACTTAGCTTGGTCATTTGGGCTCTCTTATATATACATCATCTGGTATTAGAGCCAGGGTTACCATTTGATCAAGCTTTTATCCCCAAAACACCTTCCCAAACCAAAACTGAGCAAACTCTCGTTCCAACGGCTAGAAATCCAGCACGGCCATCCCGTGCTGCACCACACGACCGTGCCCCTCCCGAAAGTCCTAAACCGGCCCTTTTTCTACCACAAACACCCTCTCAAAATGTCATCTAGCCGATCCCATGATCGAGTTTGCCTAAGTAAAGCACCTTCACACTCAACTTGGCCAACTCATGGAGGAGAAAGGAAGATGGAATCGAAGCCCCTCTCACTCGCGCACTCATGTAGACTCGGATGAATCCGAGAGGGAAGAAAAGAGCTACCATTCTAACCTTAGTGACGAAGATGTTCGAAGAAGACACCAAAGAAGGCAACGAAGTAGCCTTAGCGATTTTAGGGTGGACATCCCAGAATTTGAAGGCCAACTAGACCCGGATCACTTTCTAGATTGGCTTCAAACCATTGAGCGTGTCTTTGAATATAAGGATGTACGCGAAGATGAGAAGGTAAAGCTCATTGCCCTCAAACTTCGAAAGTATGCATCTATTTGGTGCGCAGACCTTGTGGCCAAGTGAGTAAGAAATGGGAAAGGGAAGATCCGAACATGGGCTACGATGAAAGAAAAACTCAAGGCCAAGTTCCTCCCTTCACATTATATTTAAGGCAACTACTTCAAGCTCCATCACCTAAAGCAAGGCTTCAAGAGTGCTAAGGAGTATACTCGGGAGTTTGAACAATTTCTACTCAAATGTGACTTGAGAGAAGATGATGCCCAAATAATAGCAAGGTACCTAAGTGGCTTGGATGAGTATATTGCTCATGTAATTGAAGTGCATCCATACACTTCCTTAGATGACTTGAGTTCTCTTGCTTACAAAGCAGAGCAATAAAAGAAGTCTAAAGGAAAGAGCCCCATTTCTAAACCCACTCCTCATCCTTTCTCCTCTCAAGAACCACCTCACTTTACTCCACAAAGCCAAACCCCCTCACAGCCCAAAAATGTCCCCCCTATCACCCCTATACCCTCCACAAAAGTGCCATCAAAGCTCAAAGACAAAACTCGATGTTTCTGTTGTCAAGGCCTTGGGCACATTGCCTCCGAGTGCCCTAGCAAACGGATTGCGTCCTTAGCCGAATTCCAAGCCTCCTTTGAGAAGCAACATGAAGAAGAAGAAGGAGAAGATTGCGTGGTGGAAAATGTGGAAGAAGTTGAAGAAGGCCTCGATGAAGGAGAATTGTTGGTCACTAGAAGAGCCTTGAGTGGTTTTGCCACCCAAGACAGCTTGGAACAAAGGGAAGCTATTTTCCATACAAGGTGCACCATAGGTGGCAAGGTGTGTTCACTCATCATTGATGGAGGAAGTTGCACCAATGTTGCTTCCCAAACTTTGGTGGACAAACTCAAGCTTGTGGTTTCTCCTCGCCCTAGGCCATATAACATTGAATGGCTTAACCAAGGTAAAGGTCTACAAGTCTCATCTCAGTGCCTATTGTCTTTGAGCATTGGACAAACTTACAAAGATGAGATATGGTGTGACGTTCTTCCCATGGATGTATATCATATATTGTTGGGAAGACAATGGATGTTTGATCGGAATCTACTTCATGATGGGCGCTTAAATACAAACTCTTTTTTGCCAAGGGTGGGAGGAAAATCACCTTGACCCCCATTCAACCTTCCCAAGCCCCCAAACCACAAAAAGCCTTATAACAGAACCTCTTGCTCACCTCTCTTCTCCCAATCGAGTCTAACCCAAGTTTTTACCCTCCCCTAACCCTCTTTTATCAACCCCATGCTCATACTGCTCCTCAAAAGATGCCTTATGACTTTTTCCCTCAAAGAACCCCACTTCATAAAATTGACCTCTTTTATGAGAAGAAAGAAAACGCTTCGTGTTTGAGGAAAACTCCAAACAACCCGGGGAGAATAATGTATATATTCAAGGGGTTCATTTTCATTTCTCAAACTCCACTTTAAGGAAGGTAAAAGTCCAAGAAGATCATGCCTAGAAACGTTCACTTCTGGTTCCGTTATATGAATTCCATGATACAAGACACTTTAAGGAGTTTATGTTGAACTTAAAAGTGCCTTTTTCAAAAGGGATTTCCAAATGGGGATTAAGAGCATCATGCACCATGCCCATAAATCATACTACTATTATTGAGCTCAAGGAAGGTCAAGAGAAGCTTAAGGAGGCTAAGTAGAGAGCCCTCACCTGCAAGAAAGCCATGGAGATCCCTAATGAGCTAGCACCTAGCTCATCTGCATCTACCCCCAGATTTGTCACGCTTTTGCAGCAAAATGTAATGGGCCAAATTTCTAATGGTCCTTACATTAATCAAACAAGCTTTCCAACAAGACCAACCACATTTTATTTGGAGTTCATTTGGTTGGTCAACCTCAGCCCATAATATCGGATATCAAACTGCAGGCTAATTTTGGGTAGTCTGCACTCTTTGGCCCATAACCTTTGAATGGCTGATCCAAATCCTATAAAACCACCTCCCCTGGAAACTAGACATCCTAAGCTTTCCAAAGAACATAAGATCATCGAATTTGGACCAGTAACCAGGGAGATAAGCCTTTTTGAAGTTGGGGTTGCTGCTGATGTGAATGCATTTAATGCAAAACGGGTGAGACTTGTGAATGCTTTTCATTTCGGCTATTGCTGCTTGGTTCCTCCTCCACAGTCAAGTTTTTTCCCCTCTAGCAAGGCTAAGATGTGTGAGAATGAAGGTTGCATGAATCCCCTTTGCTGCTACACTCTTTTCACATCAAAAGACATCAAGAGACACACCTCTTCACCCTTGGTGCATCCGAATGTAGCTGCAGCAAATTTACTTGTTTTCTTCACACCCTTTCATGTATTTTTCCAACCTTTTCATGTGTAAGGCCTCTACTATATAAGGGCCATAGTTTAGAGTCATTATTCATCAACTTTCGGATTAAGCAATACAAATTCAGCATTTGAGTGGATTCTCATTTGCGTGTTCAAAACCTGGTTCTATATCTTGAGTGTTGGCAATCTCAAGTGGTGTTCTAGGTCTCTTATTCTCATCTAGGTGGTGATTAACTTCTGTATCCTTGATTGGGTTAAGGGATTGCCCAAGGTCTAGCTTGAGTGGCTTCATTGGACTATCTCAAAGTCAAGTCTTAAACTATCCTTTTTACTTTCCTTGTTTTCTCAATTACAAAAATCACAAAAATACTTAGCTTGGTCATTTGGGCTTTCTTATATATGCATCAATTCATCACCCTCTTGGATCTGAATTTTCGGGTGCCCACTGTTGTGTGATTATATTTAGTTTTGATGATAACAAATCCAAGTGTAAAAATCTGTCCAAGTAATGTTGCTCCGAACACGATCTCCAAACAGGCCTAACTGGTGTTTGTGATCTTTATTGTATTAACTGGTTTGCTACATGTGAGAATGTCTTCTAGACAGGTTTTACTTGGTGATTCTATATTAAGTCAAGAACACCATCTCGACAGTTGATTGTAAAGCGTGTTCCTGAACTCTAGCAATGCAAAGAACAACCCCAGCAAACAAGGTGGCCTTGGTGTTCACAGCAGCTCTACAAATCTCGAACAAGATGACTGGTTCAAAACAAGAAGTCTTGGGTATATAGGTTTTATTTAATTAGACTCATGTTAATATGCCAATATTGGAAACATCATTTAACACTTCTTGAATCGGTACTTACGCTAAGTGTTTCAGAACACCAGTTGCGAACAACCCTACGAACAGGGTGCCTAGGGTGTTTCTGAACTGCAGTGGCCATACCCGATTATTTTTGAAAAATTCATTTTGGTTGGCCAAGATCTCTAGAATACTTTCCTTGAATTTCAAAACCGCTATTTCTCTGGAAAGGATATTTCCTGAAAATATTTTGGGAGAATTTCGAAAATAAGTTTTGGAGATTTGCCAAAACTTAAAGAAAAAAAATTTCCTTTGACCATATTTTTGGATATGGTAAAGTTTCAAAAGCTGAAAATTTTTGGTTGCTTTTTGAATCCACCTCTCGGCTATGGAAAGATAAGGGTTATCTTTTAAGATAACAAAATCCCTTATATTTTGGGATAAATTAATCATTAACCATTGGATAATTTTGCAAAATAATTTCCATACTTAGCTGATTCTGTGGTTTATGACCATTGGTTTTTTTGTTTAAAAGCCTCAGCTTTTTCTCTCCCAGCACACACACACAGACAGAGATATACAGATATTCAAAACACTCGAAAAACAGAGAGATAGAAAACTCGGTTTGAATTTGCATAAACACAGCCTTTTGAAAAATCCAGGAAAATCAGAAAACTCGGTTTACACTCAAAGATTCTTGAGGATCTTCATTGTACCTTACATCTGCTTAGTGAGAAGCACCCCCTGTAAGGTGTTTGTAACCCTGATCTTGAATCAGAAAAGTGAGTGAGTGTGTCCTAGTCGTGTGGACTTGGACGTGTCTAATCTTGCGAAGGTTGGACGTGGTGTAACCTGTCTTTGGGAAGAAAGGTTACGTGGTTGCAAGTTGTAACAAGGTGTGTTACATTTGTAACGTGTGAAGCCCGTTAGTGAAAGTGGTTAAATCCTACACGAGGTAGGTCGTGGTTTTTCACACCTCAGTTGGGCTAGAGGTGTTTTCCACGTAAAAATTGTGTGTGCTTTATTTTCCGCATCTATCTTGGTGATTTTCGCCTCTGCAATATTTGAGAACACCCCGTGCAAACAAGCTATCAGGGTGTTTGTCACTTGAGAACAACCTCTGTGAGGGTGTTTGTTATCTACAACGCGAAAATCAGATACCACAATTCACCCCCCTCTTGTGGTTGGATACTCACAAACTCAACAAGTGGTATCAGAGCGGGTTTTCTTACAAAAGGTTAACACCTTGAGAGATTCTGAAGATGAGTACCCCACAAGGAATTCTTGAAGGGCAATCCATTACTCGTCCACCCTATTTCAACGGCCAACATTACAGTTAGTGGAAGAATAGGATGGAGAACTATATTCAGGCAGAAGATTATGAATTGTGGATGCTCATCAAGAACGGGCCTCTTGTTCCCACCAAGGTGCTTGAAGATGGTAAGAAGGTTCCCAAGGAATCCATAGAGTTTGATGCCGAGGACTACAAGAAAATGGAGAAAAATGCCAAGGCCAAAAAGCTTCTATATTTTGGCCTAGGACCCGATGAATACACTCGCATCTCTGAGTGTGAATCAGCCCAAGCTATCTGGAATGCTCTGCAAGTTGCTCATGAAGGTACGAGTCAAGTTAAACAATCTAGAATTGAGCTACTTATGCGACAATATGAGTTGTTTGATATGGGTGATCATGAAACTGTGATGGACATGTATACACGGTTCACCCACATCACGAACGAGTTAAAATCCCTGGGAAGATCTTTCACCACTGAAGAGTTGGTGAGGAAAATCCTCAGAATTTTACCTCGCACGTGGGAGGCCAAAGTAACAGCCATCCAAGAGGCTAAAGACATGAACCAGATCACCCTCGACGAGTTGATTGGTAATCTCCAGACCTATGAACTCCGAAAGAACTCACAGCAAAGAGAGGAGCAAAAGAAGGATCGTGGGCTTGCCTTGAAAGCACATGAGGACACTGACTCTGACCTTGAAGATGAAGAAATGGCCCTAATGTCCAGAAAATTCAAGAAATTCTTCAAAAAGGTCAAGGAAAATAACAAAAGAAAAGACTTCAGCAAGTCCAGAAACACCTCCAAAGAACAGCTCACAGGGTGTTTCAAGTGCGCAAACCAGATCACTTAGTCAAGAATTGCCCTCTGCTTTGAGAAGATCAGACGCCCGAACACCCTCGAAAACAGGGTCGAAAACACCCTGTAAACAATTTGGGCAAGCGATTCTCGAAAGCTATGCTGGCTGCTTGGGGAGATTCCTCTGAGGATGAAGGAGAATCTGAAGCTGAAGAAGGAGTCGTAGCACTTATGGCACAAAGTGATTCAGATTCAGATGATGAATCAACAATCAGCTTCTCAGATCTCAAGAACAAGGTACATGGTCTTAACAAAGCCACTTTAGAAGAACTTCTATATAATTTGATAGACACATGTGGTGATCTAAAAAGAGAAGTTCGTGACCTAGAGCTTGAAAATGAAATTCTTAATGATGAAAAACTCGGTTTATATGAAAATGTTAATATACTCAAAGAAAACCTCTTTATAAAAGAAGGAGATTACTCTCGAATAGAGGAAAAACTCTTTGAGGTGAAGGAATGGTTGAGTCCCTGCTCAAAGAGAACAAGGGTTTGCATGCTAATAAAGAAAAACTGGAAACCGAGCTTAGCACAAACAAACGATGGAACAAATCTTCACAGGCCCTTGCTTGGTTAAACACTCACCACAGTCGAAACAGAAAGGGACTTGGGTATAAGCCTAAACGAACAGTTTACCCAATTCATAGGAAGTATGTGGGATTACCTGAAAACATTGTTTGCTTTCATTGTGGTAAAACTGGTCACTATCGATATTCTTGTCCTTTAAGAAAACATGCCAATGAAAAGAATGAAAGGTATGTGAAACAAATCTGGATTAGAAAAGATGAGCTTTACATGTCTAAAGGAATGGGACCCAAGTGGATCTGGGTTCCCAAAACTAACCCGTGATTTGTTTTGCAGGCTGAAGTGAGAGAGAACAATCCCATAAACAACCCAGCAAACAGGGTAAGAAACACCCTGTCAAACAGATCAGAAAACAACCTTGAAAACAGGCAGCTGTGGTATGTTGATAGTGGGTGTTCGCGGCACATGACTGGAGAAAGATCAAATTTTCTCTCACTTACAGCTTTGAATGGTGGGAGTGTAGCATTTGGAAACGGCAAGTCTGGGACAATTGTCGGTATAGGTAATATTGGTAAACTCTCTCCCACTCAATTGATAATGTGTGCACTTGGTTGATGGTTTAAAGCACAATTTGCTAAGTGTGTCCCAACTGCGTGACAAGAACAACCTAGTGGTGTTTTCACGAACACGTTGCTTGGTTGTAAATGACGACACAGGAGATGTTGTGTTGAGGGGGAAGCGATGCAAAATGTTTATAAAGTTTGTATTTCCACTCTTCCCCAAAATAATCTGACTTGTTTAAATGCATTAAATGATGATATAATGCTATGGCACAAGAGACTAGGTCATGCAAGCTTATCCTTGTTAAACAAACTTGTTTCAAAAGACCTAGTTATTGGACTACCTTCCATCAAATTTAATGATGACAAGGTATGTGAAGCTTGTGCAAAAGGCAAACAAGTCAGATCTTCTTTTAAATCGAAAAGGTGTGCAAGCACTACTCGACCTCTAGAATTGCTACACATTGATTTGTGTGGTCCCATGAGGATAACTAGTAGAGGTGGGAAAAAGTATGTGCTTGTGGTAGATGATGATTACTCTCGATTTACTTGGACCTTGTTTTTGGCATCCAAGGATGAAACCTTTGAGAATTTTAGTGCCTTTCTCAAAAAGGTTGAAAAGAGAGTAGGACACTCCTTAATCAGCTTAAGATCTGATCATGGAACTGAGTTTGAAAATGCAAGTTTTATTAACTATTGTAATGAACATGGTGTTGATCATAACTTCTCAGCCCCAAGATCACCCCAACAAAATGGGGTGGTTGAGCGCAAAAATCGCACCCTGGAAGACATGACCAGAACAATGCTTATTGCCAGTGGTCTTCCTAGGTATTTCTGGGCAGAAGAATTGAACACCTCATGTTACATTATAAATAGATGCATGATCAGACCTATGTTGAATAAAACTCCTTATCAACTTTTCAAAGGCAGAAAACCCGATATTACGCACCTAAGGACATTTGGTTGTAAGTGTTTCGTGCATAATAATGGGAAGGATGTCTTAGGAAAGTTTGATCCAAGAAGTGATGAGGCAATACTTCTTCGCTATTCTTCTCACAGCAAGGCATACAAAGTCTTTAACAAAAGAACCTTGTGTGTTGAGGAAAGTGTGCATGTACTTTTTGATGAATCTAACGTGTTGAGTGAGAATGATGCACAGGAAGATGAACTTGAATTAGGTCTTGTTCGAAAGGAAGTGTTGCTCCAAGATAAACGAGGTAAGAACACCATGGAGAAAACAACTCCTGAAGGTGTTCCTCAGAACAGCAGGCAAGGTGAACACCAAACAGGGGAAAACACCGCTGAACCCTGTTCGGAACCATGTTCTTCAGGAATAAGGTTACAAACAGGTGCAGAAACAGGATCAGGAGGTGTTCTTGAGCCTGATCCTACACACATTTCAGTTAGAACAGAGCATGTGTCTGTGGATCCTCTTACTCCACGACTATGGAAGCACCATAGTTCGCACCCTCTTGATCAAATCTTGTCAGATATTAATACTGGAGTGCAAACTAGATCTAAACTAAAGAATTTTTGTGCTTTCTATGCTTTTCTTTCTAACATTGAGCCAAAAAGTGTGAATGAAGCTCTTGCAGATTCAGATTGGATCACGGCTATGCAAGAAGAGCTTCATCAATTTGAAAGAAACAAGTCACCAGGAACAAGGCACGGCTGGTTGTACAAGGATATAATCAAGAAGAAGGGATCGATTACGAAGAAACCGTTGCACCAGTTGCTAGAATTGAGGCTATTTGAATTTTAATAGCCTTTGCAGCTCATATGGAAATCAAGCTATATCAAATGGATGTTAAAAGTGCATTCCTAAACGGATACCTTAAAGAAGAGGTGTATGTCAAACAACCCCCTGGTTTTGAAAAGGGTGATTTTCCAAATCATGTTTTTAAACTTAACAAGGCACTTTATGGTTTAAAACAAGCTCCAAGAGCTTGGTATGAACGGTTGTCAAGTTTTTTACTTGAAAATGATTTTAGAAGAGGCAAGGTAGACAATATCTTGTTTCTAAAATCTAAGGGGGAACATTTTTTGATTGTCCAAATATATGTTGATGACATCATATTTAGTGCAACTCATCATGATTTATGCAATGAATTTTCAAATATGATGAGGAGTGAGTTTGAGATAAGCATGATGGGTGAGCTTAATTTTTTCTTAGGCTTACAAATCAAGCAAACTCCAAACGGCACCATGATCCATCAGCAAAAGTATATCAAGGAATTACTTAAGCGTTTTGGGATGGAGTCGGCCAAACCCATAGACACTCCTATTTCTCCTTCAACCAAGTTGGTTATGGATGATGGGAGTCCCTCAGTTGAGGAGAAACTCTATCGGGGTATGATTGGGTCACTCTTATACCTAACCGCTAGTAGACCTGATATTGTTTTTAGTGTTGGTTTATGTGCCCGTTTTCCGTCTAATCCTAAGGAAACTCGTCTTAAGGCTGTTAAACGGATACGAAGGTATTTGAAACATACACCCAATTTAGCTCTATGGTATCCTAAAGGTTGCAATTTTGATCTTGTTGGATATGCTGATGCTGACTATGCTGGATTCCTAGTTGATAGAAAGAGTACCTCAGGTATGGCTCACTTTCTTGGACCTTGTTTGGTATCTTGGGCTACTAAGAAGCAACATTCAGTTGCCATGTCCACGGCAGAAGCTGAATATGTTGCAGCAGCTTCATGTTGTGCTCAACTGTTGTGGATAAGGCAACAGCTTAAGGACTTTTGTGTTGACATTGGATGCATTCCTATTTTTTTGTGATAACACAAGTGCAATTAACATTGCCAAAAATCCATGTCAACATAAAAGAAGAAAGCATATTGACATTCGACATCATTTCTTGAGAGATAATGTTGAAAAGGGTTTAATCTCTATGAATTTTTGCTCAACGGAAAGTCAGATTGCTGATATATTCACTAAGGCACTAGCTAGAGACCTTTTTGAGAGAAACAGACTGGAATTGGGGTTGGTGAAAACACCCTGAGAACACCTGTTCTCATACTTAGATCAAGCTGACAAAACACCCTATAATACCTGTTCTATCCACTTGTTTGCAATTATTGCTATCAAAACAGTGGTCTATGCTTAACAAATATGTGTAGTCTTGTGTGCTATTATGATTATTTATGAAGACTGCTGCCTTGGGAGATGGAGAAAGAGTATTCATGACAGACCTTGGAATGAGAGAAGCATGTTCAAGAACAGATGGCTCGAACAGGTATGCCTTGATTGTCATTAATGTATGCTGCCTGCTTAAATTCTAGGTGTTTCCTAGGTGGCCCTTCATAACGGGTAGGGAGTTTAAAAACCCCCTTTGCGTGTGTCTGTTTTCCCCGTCTTGCTCTCTCTCTCTCTCTCTCTCTCTCTCTCTCTCTCCTCTGTTCTTGCTTTCAAACCCTAGCAAAACCCTCTAAACCCTAATCTCTCTCCTCTAGCAAACAATGGCTTCCAACAACACCTCTCACTCGAAAGCCCTCGTTCTTTCTTCCTCATTCCCTGCTCCTTCTCGCCCAATTCTTTACAAGCCTTTCCAATTTCTGACCCGCTTGTCTCTAAAATCAGTGGGAATGGGGATGGATGATATTCCCTTTGAATGTGGAAGGGAATTGGTGTTCCTCATAGGGGCAATTGCTTGTCCCATTTCAGTTGAGTCAGAGGGAACAAAGTTGGGGTCTCAAGAACAATTCTTGGAATCCCCTGAAGGGTTTAATTTTGAGCCCTGTTTCTCTGACACCGCGACAGAAACAGGGGCTGCCTCTGTCGAAGGTGTGGTTGTGGAGGATCTGCCTGTTGACTTCCAAGGGAAGTCGAATGAGTCGTCCGAGGAGAGTCTCGAGAAGAATTCTCTCCCTGAGGCTGAAACCCCCACTCCGGTCGCTCGAACTGGAGAGAAAAGGAAGAGGGTGAAAATCGTGGCTAGGCGTAGTAGAACGCCAAGAACAAGGCCACAACCAAGGTCTCAACCCTCACAAACTCCCTCTTCTCCTCAATCCTCTAAGCCCTCTCGCAAGTCTGCGAGAATCGCTTTTCAATCCGCTCCTCGTACCTCCAAACCCTCAACTCCTATCATCGAGGAGATTTCTTCTTCTTCTGAAGGGTTCTCGAGTTCTGACTCTGAGAACACCTCCTTCAAACAGGGGACATCGGTGTTTTCCGAGTCCTCTGAAGACCAAGCTCCTCCAAAACGAACCAATAAACCTGCTGTGAAGTCCTCTCCTACCAAAACAACCCTCAAGCGTAAGCCCAGAACAGCCCCCTACCAGAAGCTACCACCTCTGTTCCTGTCCTTAAACGCCCAAAGCCATTCACTCCCTCTCCTATGTCTGACAAACATGCGCAGTTGCTGAAGCGTAATGTCGTCAGGGGGAAGGTAGTGAATGTCAACTTTTTCAAGGAACAGGGTCTGGGGGTGTTCTTGACCAAGCTTCGAGCCCAAGGCTGGCTTGAGTTGTTTGCAAACACCCAGCAAGGGTGTTCTGTGCCCGAGTTGGCTGAATTCTATGCCAACTGCTCTGTCACAAATGGGGTGGTGACAAGTGCTGTCAATGCGTGTCATTTTTGCTTTGATGAAGCCACCCTCCCCTCTCGTGGATTTGCTGTGTATGTGAGGGAAGACAAAACGGCCCTGGAAACAGCCAGGCTCTAAGAGGTGTTCAAATGCCTTAGTCAAAAACAGGGCCTGATAACACCCCTCTCGGTTAAGAAGGGTGAAATGACCTCCTTACACCAACTATTGTTTATGTTCACCATCAAGAACATAATACTGCGAGGTCAAGGGCGAAACTCAGCAGATGCCTTTGATCAATGTCTGGTGGACCTACTGGATCGGGAGGAACCAGTAAACCTTCCTGCAATCATGATTCGCTACATAGAGCGAATTGCGAATACCACCCGGGCACATGATCTTGGCTATGGGTTTTTGTTGACAAGGGTGCTTGAGTACTTTGGGATCGTGCTCACACGAAGAGTGCCGGCCCAAATCATTGATGAAATTGGCGTTGACACCCTACTAGGGTGTGGCTATGGGGTTGGCGAAGGGTCAGTCTCCAAACAGGGTCGTCGACCACCTCGACCACCTGTTTCTGGACAACCTTCCGTCAAGGTTGAGGCTGTTCTTGAGGACAATGCTCGCCTCAAAGATGAGCTCTTAGCTGTCAAGGCTGCTCTTGCTGAGGAACGAGCTCTCTCGGCCAAACGCCATGAAGATTTGCTTGCACTTCTCTCCACTCTTGCCCCTAGCATCTCTCCTCTGCAAACGCAACCACCCCCTGCTCCCTGATTGCCTAGGCTGTTCTCTAGTCTCCTCCTTCCTTACTTTCGTTTTTGGCATTTGTAAGGTTTTTAATACAATATCCCTTTATTACTGCCTCTTGCATCTTCTGCTATTTACTTCTTTTCTTGCATTCATAATGTTGTTTATGCTTTTTAATGATGCCAAAAGGGGGAAGTAGTCCTATTGACGAGTGGACCTTTGCATTGACTTTTCCCTATCAGCATTCATTCATTTTTTTTATCAATATGGTCACTTAGTTTGTCATCATCAAAAAGGGGGAATTTGTTGTGTTATTATATTTAGTTTTGATGATAACAAATCCAAGTGTAAAAATCTGTCCAAGTAATGTTGCTCCGAACACGATCTCCAAACAGGCCTAACTGGTGTTTGTGATCTTTATTGTATTAACTGGTTTGCTACATGTGAGAATGTCTTCTAGACAGGTTTTACTTGGTGATTCTATATTAAGTCAAGAACACCATCTCGACAGTTGATTGTAAAGCGTGTTCCTGAACTCTAGCAATGCAAAGAATAACCCCAGCAAACAAGGTGGCCTTGGTGTTCACAGCAGCTCTACAAATCTCGGACAAGATGACTGGTTCAAAACAAGAAGTCTTGGGTATATAGGTTTTATTTAATTAGACTCTTGTTAATATGCCAATATTGAAAACATCATTTTTAAACACTTCTTGAATCGGTACTTGCGCTAAGTGCTTCAGAACACCAGTTGCGAACAACCCTGCGAACAGGGTGCCTAGGGTGTTTCTGAACTGCAGTGGCCATACCCGATTATTTTTGAAAAATTCATTTTGGTTGGCCAAGATCTCTAGAATACTTTCCTTGAATTTCAAAACTGCTATTTCTCTGGAAAGGATATTTCCTGAAAATATTTTGGGAGAATTTCGAAAATAAGTTTTGGAGATTTGCCAAAACTTAAAGAAAAAAAAAAAATTTCCTTTGACCATATTTTTGGATATGGTAAAGTTTCAAAAGCTGAAAATTTTTGGTTGCTTTTTGAATCCACCTCTCGGCTATGGAAAGATAAGGGTTATCTTTTAAGATAACAAAATCCCTTATATTTTGGGATAAATTAATCATTAGCCGTTGGATAATTTTGCAAAACAATTTCCATACTTAGCTGATTCTGTGGTTTATGACCGTTGGTTTTTTTGTTTAAAAGCCTCAGCTTTTTCTCTCCCAGTACACACACACAGACAGAGATATACAGATATTCAAAACACTCGAAAAACAGAGAGATAGAAAACTCGGTTTGAATTTTCATAAACACAGCCTTTTGAAAAATCCAGGAAAATCAGAAAACTCGGTTTACACTCAAAGATTCTTGAGCTTCATTCTGAAAAGCAAACCGTGACAAGCTGTGTTTGATTTTGAGTTTTCATACCATTGGCATAATAGGATCTTCATTGTACCTTACATCTGCTTAGTGAGAAGCACCCCCTGTAAGGTGTTTGTAACCCTGATCTTGAATCAGAAAAGTGAGTGAGTGTGTCCTAGTCGTGTGGACTTGGACGTGTCTAATCTTGCGAAGGTTGGACGTGGTGTAACCTATCTTTGGGAAGAAGGTTACGTGGTTGCAAGTTGTAACAAGGTGTGTTACATTTGTAACGTGTGAAGCCCGTTAGTGAAAGTGGTTAAATCCTACACGAGGTAGGTCGTGGTTTTTCACACCTCAGTTGGGCTAGAGGTGTTTTCCACGTAAAAATTGTTTGTGCTTTATTTTCCGCATCTATCTTGGTGATTTTCGCCTCTGCAATATTTGAGAACACCCTATGCAAACAAGCTATCAGGGTGTTTGTCACTTGAGAACAATCTCTGTGAGGGTGTTTGTTATCTACAACGCGAAAATCAGATACCACAATTCACCCCCCTCTTGTGGTTGGATACTCACGAACTCAACACCCACTTCGTAGGTTAATCTTAGGAAAGTACTCAAATCCATGGAGCTCATATAGCATATCTTCCAACCTTGATATGGGATGCTGATATTTTATTGTGATTTGTTGATGGCTCGGCTATCCACACACATTCTCATGGTCCCATCCTTCTTGGGGATAAGAAGAGCGAAACGGCACAAGGACTCAAGCTTTCTCAGACTAGGCCCTTAGAAATGAGCTCTTCCACTTATCTTTGAATCTCTAAAGTATCCTTGGGGCTCATCCTATATGCAGGCTTATTTAGGAGGATGGCACTGAGTATGAGATCGATGCGACATTGTATGGTTCTCTTGGGAGGTAGTCCAGATGGGATATCCTCGGGGAAGACATAGGAATAGGCTTTGAGAAGTTGCATGGTTAGTGGATGAAATGGGGTTTCGGTTTCTTCTTGTGGAGGGGTGAAAAGTATCATCTCCTTCAAGTTCTTGTGCTCAGGGTTAGAGGCTAAGAGAGTGGGTTCAAAGAGAGAAAGAAACATTTCCCCTCCCTTAGGTTCTCCTTTGGCTTTAGGCTTGGTGATTTGGTGAGGGGCTAAGGGAGCAAGTGTAATCTTTCGGCCACTCTTGTGCAAGGTGTAGGTATTTGGGTACCCATCATGTGTGACGCCATGATCAAAGAGCAATGGCCTACCCAACAAGACATGACACGAATCCATTAGAAGAATATCACACCAAATCTCATCTTGATAACTCTTACCAACCGACAAAGCAACCAAGCATCGAGAGGAGACTTGGAGTCCTTTACCTTGGTTAGGCCATTGGATGGAGTCCGGGTGTCGGTGAGGTTTGGATTTGAGTTGGAGTTTCTCTACCAATGTAGTAGAAGCCACATTTGCACAACTTCCCCCATCCACTAGGAGGGAGCATACATGGCTATTGATAGTACAACGAGTGTGGAATATGTTCTCACGTTGCTCTTGTGGGTTCGGCACTTTGTGATCACTCAATGCCCTCCTAAGTATAAGCAATTCACCTTTATCCACTTCCTCCACACACTCTTCCTCAAACTCTATGAGGTGAACCTCCTTGTCACTCCCTTCTTCTCCCATTTCGGCCTCTTCAAGCGCTTGCTACTCCACCTAAGTGATAACCTTTATATTAGGGCAATCTAAAACTATGTGACCGAGCCCTTGGCACTTACAGCACCTTCTTTTCGTAAATGGGTTGAGGGCGAGTTTGGGTATGTTGGGCTTGGGTATGGAGGGGGTCGTAGGTGTGTTTGTGGGTTCGGGTGTAGGAGGAAAGCCCCCTTTGTTGAATGGGTAGGTTCTTTGAGGAGGTTTAGGGGGTTCTTTCTTGAGTTTGGCTTTCTTTTAGAGTTTAACTTTGTGGGCTAGTGAACAAACCTCATCAAGGGTGGTATAGTGTTGTAGTTCCACAACATTCCTAATGGCTTCCTTAAACCCTCCCAAGTATCTCACCACCATTTGATCCTCACTTACCCTTGAGTTTCTCTTTCATCTTTCTCTAAGATCTAATCTTATCCTTCCCCTTGCTAGCCCTTTTGGACACCACATTACTTCGCCAAATGGAAGCACACTTACGTAACTTTAGGGCCATAAGCTTGACCTTCTTATCATCCGGGACATCTATGCACTCGAACACCCTCTCAACGGTGTTTATCCAATCTATGAACTCGTCCCGATTTAGTTTGCCTTCAAACTCTGGGATCTCCACCTTGAAATCCAAGGCTAGTTTCTTGCTTCTCCTTGACCTTCTTGGCCTTCTTTCTTCATCTTCTCCGCTTGATACAAACGGGTTGCCTTCGAATTCTTCTTCAACCAAATGGGACTCACTAGTGGAATGTGAGCTATGGATTTCTTTGCAGTTGTTCCTCATAGCTTGTTTAAGTTGCTTCCTCAGATACTGAAGTTGAGCATCCTTTTCGGCATTAATCTTCATAAGTTGCTCAAACCTCTCTCCCAAGGTCATGCTACTAGTCACGCTTGAAACTAGGTAGCTTCAGGTTCTTCATGGACTTGGTTTCATGTTTGGGCTTAAAGATTATGTTTGGGTTAAAGCTATAGCCTAGGAGAGTAGTCAACCACTCTAATACAACTTGATGCACTTCTAAGTCCTTAGAGTAAGGAACAAAGAAGAGATCTCGAGTAGTAAAGTGGAAGAGAAAGAGAGGGGTTATGGTTTTGTGGAAGAATGCAACGATGGATAAGTAACTAAGGTTCTTGGATAAGATATCACCACTAAGAAGCTTGGAGCTCACTTCTAAGATTAAGAGAGATAAGAGTTCACCACTCAATTAATCTTGAAAGACTCTTGATCACCACTCCAGTGAGCTATTGTAGAGATAAACAAGAGAAAGACACAAGGGAGTTTAAATTCAACCCAATTCATATATGCTCAAAAGTGTATTTCACCATGAAGGCTTCCCACATATAAGGACCTTAAACATTCAGCAAAAATAAGGGAAAAAGCAAGGGCAAACAACCAGCCAAAGAGAAAAAGGGGGCAGGAACCAAAAAGTAAGCAAGTATAAAAGCAAAAGTAAAAGCTATCAGTACTTTTCAGAACTGCAGCCTCAAGTTCAAATAAGCATAGCTTCCAAACTACTTACCTGAAGTGGGTCATTCAAAAGTTAGGAGAAATCCTTAAGTGTCTATTTTCAGGTAAGGGCTCTTAAAACCTCTGATTCCCAGCCGTTTGAAAGCTGCACCCTGATAAATGCATGTAACTCCCTGCTGAAAACAGTTTGCACCCCTTTTTAACTTGCGTCCTTTTGAAACATTAACTATGGATTCGACTTGAACATCTTTTACTACCCTTAAAGTTCACTCAAAAAGGATTCAAAAAATTCCTAAGTTAATCCAAGGCTACCAAAAATGTTCCCACAAAGTCGGGTAATGAACTGGCTGGACTGGGCAGTTTGTATAACTGGACTTTGATGGCTGAGTTGGATGGACAAATGAATTCCAAATGACTTGAAATTTTCTTTATTGGAAAGCTAACTTCCTAAACATAAACTCCCTAGCAAACTATTGAATCCAATGGTTAGGAAACTTGAGTCATAAATATACTGCTGGTGCTGGTTTGGACTGGGTAGTAGCAACCTAAACCTGTCAAGTGATGTTTCAAGGTTTGACGAACCTTTTGGACCTCTTTAGACTTAGGTAGCTCATGATCTTGATCTCCATTATGATCCTCTACGGGTGCATCAACCTAAATGCCTTGGGATGACATAATATACCCCAAGAACATAACTTAAGAAGTTAAGAAATGACACTTCTCTAGGTTCCCATACAACTTTTATTGGGCCAGAATCTGGAGCACTTGTAGGTGCTGGACATGATCATTCTCAGTCTTGTTGTACACTGGGATATCATCAAAATACACAACTACAAACCTCCCTACCAAGGGCTTGAACACCTCGTTTATTAACCTTATGAAGGTACTGGCTGCATTAGTCAGGCCAAAGGGCATCACTAATCATTCATACCTCCCTTGGCCTTGAAAGCTGTTTCCCACTCATCCTCTTTATAAATCCTAATATGATAGTAACTACTTCTAAGATCTATCATTGAAAAGATAGTGGATCCAGGTAGTTAATTAAGGAGGTCCTCTAATCTGGGGATACGGTACCTATATTTGAGGGTTATCTTGTTAATGGCCCTGTTGTCCACACATATCCTTATACTACCATCCTTTTTGGGCAACAACAAGGCTAGAACTACACAGGGACTCAAACTTTCCCTCATCATGCCCTTAGATAGCAATTCATCCACTTGCCTTTGGATTTCATAGGTTTCCTAGGGAGTCATTCTATAAGCTAGTTTATTTAGCAAAACAGACCCAGGAACTAGATCAATTTATGGTGTATTGATCTCTTTGGAGGTAACCCAGGGGGTATCTTAGTAGGGAACACATGCTTGAACTCAAACAGAAGGGGCTATAGTAAAGGGTGAATAGTAAGTGAAGGGGGTTCTACCTCAACGTTTAGCAAGATTAGTTCTTGAGCAAACTAAAACTCTTGTTGTTGAGACCTAAGTAGAGTGGTGAGAAAGATATATAACTGGGGTGAGTCTTTAGGCTTCTGGATTTGAGAGGGTTTAAGAGGAGTGAGGGGAATTTTGTTATGATCTTTGATAAAGGAGTAAGTGTTCAGCCTCCCATCATGCTTAACTCCACTATCAAACAACCATGGTCAGCCTAGGGTGACATGGCAAGCATCTTTGGGAATCACATCACAGCATATCTCATCATAACAGCCTTTTCCAATTGATAAAGAACCTAAGCACCTAGAGGAAATCTGGTTACCTTTGCCTGAGTTCAGCCACTGAATGGTGCATTGGGGCATGGTAGGGAGTTTTAGCTTGTTCATCTATGTCTTGGAGGCCATATTGGTGCAGCTACCCCCATTAATGATCAAAGAACAAACCTTCCCCCCAATGGTGCATCTGATATGGAAGATGGCTTCTCTCTATTCTTGGTTTTTTGGTGCGGTAAGACTACTTAAGGCTCTTTTAACCACCTGTATTTCCCCATCATCAGGTGCTTCCTCACATTCTTCTACCTCCTCTGTCAAGAAGAGCTCCTTCTCTCCTCCTTCCTCTGGCTTTTCTAAGTACTCCGAAATAGATTGGTACTCAGCCATCCTAACTACGCTATTGTTCAGGCACTCAGAAGCTATGTGATGTAGATCCTGACATCTAAAACACCTCTTAGCATCACCTAGCTTAGGAGAGGGTTTGCTAAGTGTTTTAGGAGCAGTGGGAGAGATAGTTCTATTCTGAGGGGCAGAGGTAGGCCCTTGCTATGGAGTGGAGGGTTTCTAAGAGGTGTAGCTCCTCCGAGGAGGCTTGCTAGCTTCTTCCTTCCCCTTGACCATCTTTTATAACTCCAGCTTGTAAGCTAATGAGATTATTTCATCCAAAGTTGTATAGGGATGAAGTTATGCTACATTAGCTATTTTGTCATCTAATCCAGCAAGATACCTGACTAATGTCTGTGTCTTATCTTCCCTCAGGTCACATTTGAGCAAACATTACTTAAACTCTCTGGTATGGTACTCCTCCATACTCTTGTTTCCTTACTTCAGGTTGTCGAGTTTTAAGAAATTGCCCTTCAGGTAGTGGTCTAGTGAGAACTTGGCCTTCAGTTTTATCTTTCCCTATGACTTGATCTTGCCTTTTCTATTCCTTGTCCTTTTAGCCACTACATTTGACCACCAGATTGAAGCATATTTCCTCAACTTGACAGCAGCCAACTTCACTTTCTTTTCATTTGGTAATTGCTTGTACTCAAAGACCCTCTCCACGGTTTGGAGCCAATCTAGAAACAGGTCTGGATCAAGCTGCCCCTCAAATACAGGGATATCCAATCTAAAATCATCTCTACTTCCTTCTCTTCTCCTTTGGTGCCTCCTACCTCTGCCTCTAGAAGAAGGATCACTAAAAGAGGCGAAAGGGTTGTCTTCATTCTCATGTTTAGATGGGGATGAACTTGAGTCTTCATGCCTGCTGGTGCTGCTAGATGTTCTCAGGCTTCTACTCCTTTCCCTTACGAGTTTGCCTAGCTGAC